>OY735198.1:11403609-11645116 GCA_963457665.1 Thysanoteuthis rhombus | reverse complement strand
TGAGAGACAACTGCAGTTCAACGATGTTTGTCTTGCTGCTACGCCCCATGCTTCTTTTTTCTCGACTGTCTTGACCATTTTTAACTTGAATTACTTTAAACTGTCATTCATTCTCGCTTCCAATGGCTTTTGTTCAGGATAATCAGGCTCTCAGTGTAATTCCATAGTCGGTCAAGAGCGAGCTTACGAGAAAAAAAAAGATAAATGTAATACTTCTGGAAAAAAATGCTATAATCACTCAAATTACTTGAAACATCAGATTAATTCAGTCCTGTAAACATTGTTACATGATACTATTAACCCTTCTCTTTCTCTATCTCCCTCCTCTCTCTCTCTTCTCTGTGTCTCTGTCTCTGTCTCTCTCTGTCTCCCTCTCTCTGTCTCTCTCTCTCTCTCTGTATCTCTTCTTTCATTAGAATATCAGTTGCTCTTAATATTTAGCATTATTCAAATCGAAACACATTATCATCCATTTATCTAATAATGTCCCTTTTCCCTAAAGGTTAACATCGCAGCAAACAGATACAACTGAATGAATAATTCCTACTTGCTATGTAACCACCGCAGTATTTTTCTCAGAGCGATAAGTGAAATATCTATAAACATGATATTTTCTGAGACAACATGGTGGAAGGAATACTTGGAATGTATTCATAAATAATTTTCCAGTAATTCATTAAACACTCAGAACCCATAAAACTGGGTCACTGTTCAAAATGGGGTATCTTAAAAGTACGAGACTAGCCTGTACAGAAATGGAAGAGTGGCTGTACCCTTTTGCCTAAATTTAAGCTCTTACAACAATGTGAGATACTGCAGCGTTTGGTCATGAATTATACCTAATATTCGTTTTGATTGCATAATGTTCGAATAAAAAATCAATTGACATCACAAAAAGATCAACACATTTTTCTTCAAAAATGAAAATATATACAATGATGTACAATTATATACACTTACTTATTAGAATCAAATGAGCTCGTGCATATGTTCAAGTACATTTTCATTGATATCAGACACTTGTAAATTTAGCTCAGTCAATCCTTACAATAAGTTTTCTCCGAATTCAATTCACCATATAGGTATGTGGAAGATGACAGAAAGATCATCTAATGTAACATGGTTTTGGATGATGAAAGGAGAGTAATTTCCCTTGTATGATTCAATGATTCACCATTTTTCTTCCTTGCATACAGTAGGTATAAAATCGCTTTGGGAATGTGCTGACTGACGGCACATTTCTACTTTCTTGAAAAAAAGGCAAAAAGCAAAAATAGGGATCTGCTCTATTGTAGTACATTATATATTTATATTTAACAAATAATTGAATTCAGTCATTTGTAAAACAATTAAATATCTTGGATTTTTCTACTCTTGTCCTCCTCCCACACAAATAGTTATGCATGGCTTTTTTGTCTTATCCTTATCACATAAATCTCTCATGATTAACCTTGGTGGTTGAATGCGTTTATGAGGGGAAAACACGCTACTTCACAATGCCAGAAAAGGTTTTTCAATGGTTTTGCATGGTATCTAAATACTAAAACTCCACCATGGGAATGTCTTCTTTTCAAAATGGTGTCGAGAATCCTTAAAATTTCCTTTGATAAATGTCCAGTAGCAATTGGTGCAGGAGCAGTAAATGCACTCAACTATGCTTCAATCAATATAATTGACGTAATATTAATTTAAAAAAAAACATGGGAATTTTAGGGTGCATGTTTGTATTTTAAGAAGAAAGTAAATTCACTTACCCTGATAACATTACAAAGTGAATTACATTTTTGCTACTTTGTCGAATTCTTCACTACTTTGCTATAATTTAAATTTTAGTCCGGAAAAGGCAACATGGTTGTGGCTAAAAAATGGCTAATGCACGGGTATTCTGTACTAATCAAAAGAACTGGCTTACTTTACTTTCCTTGAATGGCATGAATTATTTTGTCTCAATAGAGTGAAGGATAACGATGTTGTAAAAAAATTGTAGAGACAGTTTGCTCCCTTAAAATTATAAGGAGCGAAACAAACATTGTGGTTAGTAAGATTCACACCTTTCCCATATATAATGTTGAAATGTCACACAAAGTGAAATAAGAAAATCTTGAAAGAAAAAAAGAGATTCCCCGTTAAAAATTGATCACGAGAAAGCCCTGTCACATTGTTCGTATAACTTAACATACTCAAACAATCAAGGGGAAGACCATCATTACATTTTCGATGATTATTATATTTCCAGTAATGGTTATCACGATCACATGAGAGTCGATATGAGTTATTAATTGTCTTTGAATCTTAACCAGCCATTGTTTAACGAAGGTGTCATGTACTTGTTAATCTTTATGGACCGGTAGATATTAATTACGCTTTTGAATGACGACCTCATTGTGCTGTTATGCAGAAAAGCAGAAGGAGAAAGGTTGGTGTCTTTAGACGAACAGAAGGTCAAAGTGACGCAATTTAAGATATTACCTGGAGCTCAGGTCATGGACGATAATGGATCACTATGAATGGAAATGGAGACAATTGAGGAGAATGAATGGAATGATCAGGGGATTGACTCTGTTAGGAATTGAAAAGCAAAATTCACATCCTAACTGTCACAATAAGTTTCTACGTATCATGCGTACAGGCTGCATCAATAGAGCTAGGGGCTGTAAACTTCAGTATGAATCCCACTATGTCATGAGAAAAAGTGTTTAATTTTTCCCTCTAATAATTCTATTTGACGAGTTGGGTGCTCAGTTTTCAATGTACATTTATACTAAATTGATCCCATAGTTTTTATCTGGCATCATTCACATTTGTATCTTGAAAATTCCTTTCAATGATCACTGCCTAAGGAGAGACGAGTAATTGATCGATTGATCCCCCGTTTTCCTATTCAATTGACAAGCCCTAATACTTAGCATGGTACAGAAGGACCAGAGTCAAATGGCAGTACCCGGGGAATGATCAACAAAACCTGTTGTCCGCTTCACATTACTCTAAAAGCGAAAAAACCTCAAAGCGTTTATCTCACAGCGAGCTGTTTATTGAATAAAAATTTTTAAAAAGTATTCACGGAAGAAAGGTATTGTCTCTGGTTAGGAATGAATGAAAGCGTTTTTGACAAAATAAAGAAAGATCTTTTTATATTAAAAACATAACAAAATGCCGATATTGGTGCCGTGACTCCTGTGACAAAGACATCTGTTGAAATTTGAGGATGTTCTGTGTGAAACAAGGAATGCTAGGAGACTGTTGTTGCTGTTGCTGGTGATGATGATGAGTATGATGATGATGGAGAAACGATCAAAAATCTATGATTGTAGAAGTATTATGTATGGCTTGGCCAACCTATTCAATTCACAGCTGGATCAGACTAGCGTGTAATATGGTTATATATGTTTATTCGCTGGAAAGAAATGAATTTTTTCTCTCAATATTTTCAACAAAAGAGTTTCATGAACTCAGTATTGAATCAGGAACCTTTCTTGCGTGAATAATGTTGGGGTTGGAGACAAAGGAAAATTATACAGGGAAGTAAAACAGCGAATAACAAAAGTCTGAAGTAATGGTAAAAAAATAACATAGCTATATTGATTTCAAAATGAGAGAAAAGCCTGAATCTTTCTACGAAAGAAAAAGTCCTAGTGATAAGAATGGAATTGAAAAATGATTAGCAAATATGCAAAAAAAACAAACAAACAAACAGACACTGTTCAAAAGCTGCAACGTTATTTATACAAATTTTGATGACACTTTGCAGCAGTTGTTTCTGTATAGAAGAGGTATACTTCGAAGGAGACAGTGGAAACTGAAAGAGTTCATTATTTCTCATTGTTAAATTATCCACACTGTAACGCAGCACTTCATAACTACCTACCTATCTACCTACGTATCCGCCGACCTACATCAATGTATACTAAATCTGTCAATGAATTAAGTGAACTTTTTTTTAATTGTACCAATGCAACTTTAAAGCTCATCAAAATGTATTGCAGCAGTGATCTTGCCTATTTGTAAACAAAAAACTATATCAAACTACGGTGGATGCTTCCTGAGCTACACATACGTGAGTTTACTTTGAGTTAGTGCACCGATTGAATGACGTATTCGTTCGAAATTCTTGAAATAAAATGAAAAAAAAGGACCTTTAAAATGTAACAACATACCTATGAAACGGATCGTTTGAGCCATGTGCAAAGCAACTAGTGATACCAGCGTTAGAAATCAAGAAGAAATCCCCTGGAGAGGTTACTAACATTTTTTTTAACAGAAGGAGATCACATTGAAGAAGTGGGTGATTTGATTCATAGAAATCGTTTTCTAACTAGCTGTGTCGTTTCGAAAAAAGCAACACAATTTTACGATAAAAAAAACTGATGATAAAATCTCGGCGAGGCAGGATTTTTTGACAGATGAATAAAATACATAGAATGCATCACCAGTCGTTGCATTGTAATTATGTTACTCGAATTTCTAAAGCTTTCAACCGCTTGGAAACTTCGCAAAGTGACTACCACCATGGATCACGGAACGTCTATAACCCTCATTGTTCAATTTTGGAAAAGAGGCCAAGTGAACTAGTTACGCATTCTCTATCGCACATGTAGTTGATGAAAAAAACAAAACAGGATGGATGATTGTAGTTTTTGCTATACATATGGCCGAGGTGCTCCCTACATAACATAATATTTGGAAAAATTGTGTATTCCACTGGTTATGCCGTTCCTTAATGATCCTTTATTTATGGACCTCTCTCGTACTTGAGTACATACATACTAATGATTCAGCAATGTATGACAATAAAATCCGTGCTGGCTGATTATAGTAGCAGAGTTTGAGTTCTTTTTATAATCTAATAGAATAATGACGTTTGATGTTCAAATTAACACATTTAATGTTCCTTTTTTCGTGTAGTTCTTCCTCCTCATAAACTTTTATTCATGTGCATATATGACTGCAACAAAAAGCATACAATAAAAAAACATGCATAAAAATAGCAGACAGACAGAGAATCACTCTCAAGGATCACATATAGATGTAGATGGATTTTTTAAAATTGGACTTTTGCTTTTTGAATAATGCAGGGCCTAAATGCTTTCATACGACAATGATCACTTCAACTCGGGTATTGCATATATGATAAATTTTTGAAAATGTGTGAATGATGTCAGTTTTCAAAAGAACAAAGAGGTATTTTTTCAAACCTAAGAGAGTAGTAAATATTTCTAATCCATGCTTTCATTTTTCATTAATGCAACGTGTATACGCATCACATAGATAGGTCAATGGTTATATAGATAGCAAAAATTACTAAAAAACTGAAGATACCTATGCTGACAATGTTGTTTGATATTTTCTGATAGCAAATTAACCATAATGTCATATAAATCCTTTGTTTTAGATTTAAAAGAAACACAGTATTCACGGTGTGTTATTTCACACTTTTGTATCCTTTCAAAATAGCCGGAGCAAAAAGAACTAGAAACCAAAAAACCAGAACCAAAGTACGTAGAAACAAAGAACCTTTTCAAACCAGTGTATAGCAACCAGTTCTGGAAGTATTGAGTAGAATAGAAATTATTCAAACTGAATAGGTGTTGGTGACCTCCTGATGTGTTGGTTAGTGATAAACACTACAAGCCTCGCTGATATTAGATTGAAAGTAAGGACAAAGCTTCCATATCTTGAATCGCCTAATCCCGTCTGAAAAAGTCGTAACTGGGAAGCCAGGCTTATTCATAGTTCTTATTTGTAATAGATATAAGAATTCTGAATAATCAGCACACACACACACACGTATACATATATTCATGAACCACAATACAACATTCCAGAGAATTTGAAAAGTGTTGGAAGACGAATTTTTTATGCCTTTGTTAGCCAGAAATCTTAAAGGTCACTTCGAATGAGATGGTTGATGTGAAGTAAAAGAATAAATAATTTTTCTATGACGAAATTCTCTGAGTCACTCCTCATACTCTCTCCCTCTCTCTCACGGACACACATATATATGTATGCACACAATACAAATCAGAAATACATCATCATCATCATCATCATCATCATCATCATCATCATCATCATCATCATCAGTCTTTTATCGTCTGTTGTTGGACATACACCGTACCCAGGATTCGCCACATTTCCTGATCATGGACGTCAAGGAGCCAGCATTTTCCAAATTCGTCTAGTTTGTCTATTTACAAGGTATCCTCAGTTTCGCATGTGATCTCTACTGATCTATGTTTTGAGTCCTTGTCTCCATCGGTTGTCTGCCATTCTTGTAACATGACCAGCACAAGTTTCTTAGTAGATTCTATATTATCTCCAACTCCTGTTCTCTCTTTGATATATGTGCTGTCTTCAGCCCCAGAAGTGATTTTCAGGACGATTTATTGGTTTTTCAAGCTTTGTTCTAGGATTAACGGGATCGTCTTTTTTTTGCTTCCATCCTAGTGAGATTCTTTGATCGATTTTTTTTCTCTTTTTTTTGTTGATTTAACAGAGATTTGCTTGCTTAAGTGTATATAGTGGTCTACCTTCCTGAGTTATGCAACTCCAATTTTGACTGATATGTTCTTATTCTCGTTGTGGTTGCTGCACTTGACCTTTATTTTACTGAAGTTCTTGAGCAGGCCGAAGTTTTTTCCTTCTTTCTTCAGTTAATCCAGCATTAGTTAGAGGTCGTGTACATTCTCTGCAAAGAGGATGGTGTTCTCAACAAATCTGAGGTTGCTCAGATAATTCTCTCCCGTTTCGATTCCTCTATTTTCCCAGTGAAGGCTTTGGATAATCATCCTGAGGAAGGTTTCAAAGAGTTTTGGTGATTTAGTATTACTCAGTCTTACTCCTTTTCAGAGCAGGAAGAATTCATAGTCTTCACGTACCCTGATAAAATAGCCATTGTGGCTATATAAATGTTGGAGTACTCTGACAAATGAAGGGTCTACGGCCTGTAGATTGATGCCCTTCATGACCATTGGAGTTCCTACACAGTCAAATGTTTTTTTGAAGTCTATAAGTAGCCACAGCTACTTTTTCTTTGGTGTATTTACCGAATCGGGATGGTCTATGGTCAAAGGACTTTTCCAACTTGTTCCCGTTGTTGATTTCCAAATAGAGTTTTAGTGATCCAGTTTGTGAAATTTGTAGATGGAATACGATATGATCTGATTAAATACAATATTCAGGTGATGGGTTTGTTTCCTGAATTGCTCGATACATTCAACATTAGGCAATAACTTGATTAAGATTAGAGCTGTAAACATTATGCAGCAAGGGTTCGTTACAAAAACATGTTTATGTATCTGTTTCGTTGTGGCCCTTTCAGGCAAACGACTTAGTGTATTCTAGATACCTATTTAAAACTATTTGGGGGTGTCTTCTCGTTCTTGATAGTGGGATCTTCCTTCTGTTATATGTATATATGTATGTTTAGCGGTTGACCATTGCTTGTTAAGTTTTCTTGTACTTTTTAGTGGTGATGCTCTGCTTGTAGGTATTACAAACTTATAAATAAAGAGGCATTTATATTATCAGTATGTAATTGATCCATCAGCTCACAGTGGTATTTGCCTATCTCAGAGTTTTAAATTCTTACTTAAATGTGTTTCCCCAATGTTAGGATTCTTTTTCTTATAAACTTTGTTGTTAATATAAATATTCTGGTTCCGTGTTTTACCACATGTGTAAGACAAATATGACGATTGGGTTTTTCTCAAAGTTGTTCAGGGAATCAGATGCCTACGGTGGTTGATCTTCACTATATCTATCCGTGGGTTTTTTAATTATGTTTGTTAATAGAAAATTGAATGACGCTAGCATTTTATCGCTACTTAATCCATTCTTTTTAATAATTCTGTTTGATTTTTGTTATTGTTTTTGTTTTGCTCTATTGGCAAAGTGGAGATTTCGAATTTTTATTCAGGCATAAGTAACACAAGGTTTCAATGTTTTGGTGTATGCATATTTAGGCGTATGCATATCTGTTCCAGTATTTTCCATTTTACCGTTTAAGTTTGCTTTTAGTCAGTTTTCAAGAATATGTTGACAGTGAGGTACATTTCAATATTTTACGTTTGTAAATGAATATATATGGTTTATTAAAGTTAGTTTAAACAGTATTGTGGATATTCATTTGTAATATTTCACTTTCAATGGTATCTCCCAGGTTGATATTTCAATTTTGTATACAATATTAGATTCGAGACGGTTGCTTCACGAAAGGCGTCTGCATCTGTTTATATGATTGCAATCTGGTTTATTTATGCTTTCACTTTATTGTTATGTTTTGTTATGAATTATCTGTGCACGTTAATAATCGTTACTGTTATATGACTAATTCTTAACCGTTTCCTCTAGTGTATGATCATTTTGGAGTCAAACTGCATCAATAGCAGCATTATCGATTGCCAGACTGTCTGTGCTGGACGTTGCAGTGATTCTAGTTTATTGATTCGTTTAGAGAGTCATGGCATCTTTTTTGGTTGGTAATTCAAAAAAAGACACACTGTATCCCCCAGGGCTAAACTGGTCACAAAAACAAATTTATTGGCAAGCACTATCATAAACTGGAATAAGGGTGCTGACCATCCAAGTAATATATTTGTGCTGCTCTTAGCTAGGTTACAACAAGGTAAAAAGAATTTTTTATTTACTAGTAAATAAATTTCTCGCATGCAGTAAGAAGCAACAATTCAGATAAGTGCCAATTGTATTCGTCGTATTTTTCTCATTTCAATTCATTCATTTATTCATTTATTTATTTATCTATGTTTGTTTGTTTTAAACTTCAGATTACCTGACTTTTGAGACACACGTGCTGTCTACAACGCTATCAAAGCTGGATTCAGAAGTTACTCGACCATCGACCATCTCAATTCAATAGACCAGCTGGAAGAGAAAGCACCAAAAATACAAAAAAACACTCGCTGTGGCATTTTTAGAATTCAAAAAACCATTTGACTCCGTGGAAATTCCCATGGCCAAGAAAGCTATCCCCTTACAAGGTGTAGACTCGGTAGAAATCAGAGTATTGCAACACATATACAGTCACAGCAATTCCTTTATCAGGCTACATAAAAACTCTGAACCCCCCCCCTGCACCAAAAAAAAGGTTAGACGAAGTTATACCAGCTCACCCAAAACTCTTCACAGCCTGTTTCAAGATCATCATCCGAAATTTGGCCTGAAAGAATAAAGGAATCAAAATAGACAGCAAATACCTGAGCAATCTCAGATTTCTAGACGACATTATCCTTCAGAAAACCTACACGACTTCCAAATAGTGGCGCAGTGATGTCCTCGATAGAGAAATTCACCAAATCCAGTGGAACTTTCATGTCCAACGACGGTCCAAAAAAAGTGATGATTATGATGATTATGGTATTCCCATGTAACCCCTTGGGATCCAAATTGCAGCCGTCTGACATTCGTGAACTGTCCTTTGCCATTTGAACTTTCTCATATATCTATGATATCTCTGATCAGCATTTGTTTTCTGATATACTGCGCTATCTTCTGATATTCCCATCTACGATGACCACGTAGATGCATTAATGATATGACTGAGAAAAAATAAATAAACAGAAATGCTGTGGACAACAAGAACACTAAAAAGTACTGTGTCTGATGATGGCCTCGCGACATCTGATTTGAACATGCAATTGCAAGATGAATATCATCATCTGTGAAGGGTAAACAACAATGGAAATAGGCAACAAAAAGCCATTTGAATCGTTTCTATGAATGCATACCGGAAATTCGGTGGCAGGTCTTCAGATAAAGTCAGTTGGGACCATTGGTTTTTACGGATGCAGCGTGAATCATTGTGGTAAATTACTGATGATGAAATTCTCAGATCGGAATTCAAGTGTAGAATGACTATTCTACTGAATCTCTGAGTCAGTTCACTCCTTTTTTGCATTGGTTTCTTTCCATTATATTTTATTCAAATCTATTCCAGTCTGTTGCATCTCTGCCTATGACATGACGAAGGTCAAAGAGATCAGAAAAACAAAATTACTTGTTTTTGACAGTTCACCAAACCAAGCTGTCCCTCATACTCTAACGGTGGTAATAATGATGATAATTAGAAGAAAAAGGTATTCCTCGGAGAAGGGGGTCGTAAATGTGTTGGTAGATTAAACATTTGAAAGAAAGGTAAGCAACTATCTGGACAGTTCTAGATATTTTACAAAATAAGTCAAGTTGAAAGGTATACCCATCATTATTGACATACTCAGAACAGTCGAAAATATTTGATTGGTTGGTAGAACTGGAAATTATATGGAAGGAGAGAACCATCCTGACAAAATCATTACTAAAATTAGCTAGATTATTGATAACAGTGCAAGAATTTTAAGGAACCTTGTCCTTTGATTCCAAATGACAGACGCCAAATATCCCTTACGTGAAGAGTCAACAAGTAGGAGTTATAATGAAAAAAAAAACTTCATTGCTGCAGGGTGTGATTACACAAATATTACGATCAAAAATAATTACTTCTCCTTTTGTATTGTATATATGATTTAAAAAATGATAGAAATATATTTTCAAAATCAATGTACTGATTTTTTTATGAATAATCGCTAACATGAATTTTTTAATATAAATAATTCCTAACACAAATTTCGTTAGATGGGTAAGTCTTATCAGTATGGCTCAGTCCATAACAGAGCCACCTGTTGATCATTTGGTCATGATATCAGATCACGGATAGCTAATTAGAAATTGTCAAGCAGGACTGTAAATATAGGTATTTTCTGACAAGCTATGTGTATATGCACGGGTACAAGCTACATCAATGAAACTAGAGGGGGAATTTGATGAATTAATCCTAATTCTACAGAAAAAAATTTCTGCTTTTTTACAATCCCCAATATATATATATATATATATATATATATATATATATATATATATATATATATATATATATATATATATATATGAGAATAAAGCTCCAGTATCTAGCAAGTAACTTTCCCTAGCGATTTTCAACCAATATATTGCAGTAATCGTTCCAGATGAAAGTTTTTTGGCTCTTGAATTTTGTAATTGAAACCCTATCAAGATTTGAAATCATATCGCTGAAGAATGCTGTCTGATAATGTTGCAAGAAAGAAATTTCATAGGAGTTACGGCCTAATGACCGGATTACAATCACCAAAAACAAGCTACGACAAGCTTTGTCATTATCCTGATTGATGACTGTCACTTGAAACCAAGTCCTGTATTGAGCAATGATTGTTTTGTGGCTGTTTCAACATATTCTTTGCTGCCCATCAGAACAATTTTCCAAGCCAGCACCTAACAGTGCAACACAACCTTTCTAACGTAACAGCTGCTCCCTTGATGATGCAAAAGTGTTCTCTCCTAAGATTAGCCATATTTGTATCGAATGGCTACGTTAATCATCATTGCAATCATCATCATGTAAACTTTAATAGAAATATAAAAAAAACCTTTCGGTGTAATATGAACGTTAACAGTAATGATCTGATTAAACTGATTATTGACAAGGGTCAACCGTACTTTCCCTGATAAATTGGTGAATTACCAACGACAAAAATGAACAATCGAGTGAAAAAAAATGTTAAATGACAATATTTGCGGGAAAAAAAATCACATCTTGAATTAAAATACGCCTTTTTAATATTTGAGCAGTAATTCTAGATGGGAAGAAAGTGGAAATATTCAATAAGACTTTTTGATTTTTTAGGCAAATCTTTATTATTATTATTAATATTATTATCATCGATATCATTATTATTATTATTATTATTATTATTATTATTATTATTATTATTATTATTATTATTATTATTATTATTATTATTATCGTTATTATTGATCAACATGATCTTGATTCGCCGATAGAGTGATTAAATTAACAGTGTTACTATTATTACGATTATTTATTGCCCCAATCTTTGCTGTAATTAACTTGTTCATATTTTTCATGATCAGTAAAAGTACGACCTTTTGGAATAGTGTCGAATTCAATTACTCATCTGCAACGTAAGATGGGAGACGTTTTTCTATATAAGACATTGAATGTGAACTAATTTAATTAGTCACTCAATAGAAAGTGCCACGTGACTTACGTCTATAAACAGCATCCTGAGTTGGAGGTGATCAATTTAAAAGCCAAATCATACTACTAAATACAAATAAGTGATCAATTTACAGTTACAGGTTATTGTTTTATGAGTTCATGAAATTGCTATATGAACCATGCGTAGAATTCTCATTTTAACTACTCATATACGGCATTGAACTTTATCGGTCGTATTATTTGAAGTTTGAATGGAGATGGTTATACTTTGACTGAACTTTGCATTTATGGATGCATTGTAGGTTACATCGTAGCATTTGAAAAGACTCAATTCTGGTCATTGTTTATCGTGTTATGTCGCAGTTTACATTTTTGTGTTTTGCATTTTATCACAATTTACAATCTAGCTGTCATGTTAAAGCAGGGTTTATGTTTATTTTCTTGTCATAAATAGCTCCATCTTTATCGACATTTTATGCATAGACAATAAAAAATTCGGAGAAAATTCACATATGAATATTTTTTCCCCTTTTATTTTCTGAGTTATCCGTGGCACGCAGTTCTACCTTAGCTGTTATTTAGCAAAACCATTAACCGAATCTGTCAACAAAGGTTCCTTTCAACTTTTAAGCTGGTCCGTCTGAAATATTTGCTAACTGGCTGACATGACAGGTTTACTGGCTATCAGACATTTACACCTTATTATATCGAAAATTTTGCTTGTTTATTTACGTTTAGTAATTACTATGAATTTGATTTCAAATTTGTACAATTATAATTCTAAATTTCAGCAATTCAAACTTCCGGTTTTCAGCTTACAGTTGATATGATTAATATGAATTTCGATTTCAATGATTATAACTTTTGATTTTTTTAATTGTAACTTGATAACTTTATTTGCTAATTAGAGATATCAATTTTGATTATCAAAATTTCATTTCTGGCATTTCACGTTATTATATGAACCAAAGATATGACGTAGAGAGTGAGGAGCAAAAATCCAAGCTCCAACTGCGAAGATCAATTGGCAAACACATCCCATTACCCATGTCTGTTTTCATAGTTACAGTTATCAATTCAGATAATCATGCATCAAATATGATAAATATATTCTTACAGTATGATACTCGTACTTCTTTGATTCTAATAGAAACATTTAGCAATTCAGATACATTTTGCTGTTCTACAGTTGTAAAATTCCTATAATTGCACTCTCCCATTTTGCATCATTCAGATTATATTATGAACAATGTATGGTGGTAATTATGTATATATTGGTATCATATTATATTGGTATCATATTATTATTATAATTTTACTTTCTACAAAAGAAAGTAAAATTATAATATGATATATTCAAAGATAAATAAATGCCTAGTGTATTCGTTATAAAACATTCAGCTATGTTGAAAGATATGAAATCAAATATAAGTAGCCCACAGATTAAAATGTTGATGCATTTTCTTTGACTGTAATTGCTTATCATCGAATACAGATTTATCAGTGATACAGTATTAATGCATCTCGAGGAACAGCCTGTCTTGACTTTTCAATGTAAGAAGATTACCTTAATATTTCATCACATTAAAGTTCAATAATAAAAAAATTCCTCAATGGATGATGACAATTCAAAATATTGTTTTCCACGAGTCGTGCTTGCAGTTGCTAAATGGCGTGTCAACTGCTTTGACAACATTGTGAACACATTTTTCAATAATCATAAGATTATGACACTATATAATGGTGTGATTTGCGTAGCGTTAATGCATTTTGCAGTAATGATCTTTGGAAAGATATATATCCATTTTTTCCCCAAATCCCTAAGTAGAATAGCAGGGAACATACGGCTCTGAGGTCTTGGGGAGGAAACTAATCTACTGCTCGTTGTCTGTAGAGACAGAACAGAGACCATTCAATCATTGTAGGAGGTTCTAAATTCATACGTCCGCTCTTGATCTACGAATCAAATCAAGTTGATGTATATTTGCTTTGATTGTAGTCCATTGTATTAGGCATCATAGAATAAAAAGCAAAAAAAAAAAAAGAAGACCGAAACGAGATCAATGCACAGTTTAAAAATACTTCTTGTCATCTGTGTTTTTGTCCGAGTCTTTGAGCCGCGTAGACTAAGTAATGTTCATTAGATAAGTTGCCTGCTTTTTTCTATGCACCTCTCCGGGTAAAAAACTCCGACTTATCAATCGGTACGTACAGCATAATTTTCCAGTCCAAAATATTCCTTTTTCAAGTGATTCAATATTGAATTTTCACAAAATTTAATGCTACTGATGTCAACCAAAAGCTAGAAGATAATATAAACATTCACTCCTTTTATCTGAAACGTTATTTCAGTTAACCGGTAAATAGGTTTTTTGGCGGGGATTTCGATTTTGGAATGTTTTTTGATGTTCACTTGATATTTAGGTTTCAGTCAAGCGGCTTCCCGGCTTCTCTTTTGAAAATTAAGTCTGTGCTAGTGATCAATGTTCAAATGAGACAGGAGAAGTAACGTATGCATTGAACACCCTTTCTCGATTTTGTTAATTGGTCACCCAAGACACAGCATGCTGCCAAATGACGATTTTTTCTTGGTGTTTTTTATTGAATAACCAAAGACTTATCTCAAAAATGTCTTTACCATCTGCTATTTATTTGTCCTGAATAATTTGCTCAGGATTATATCCCCGTTTTTTTTTTAATCACAGCGTTTTCGTTTCATCCTTTAAGTTAAACATTTCAAGTATGTGTCCACCCGATTCTTCCCTGATTTAGTTTCTAATCCATCCTTCTCCAACCTTGCTTGGTCCACTATGTATCTCCTCCTTTTACCGCCCACGCCTCATCCTCTTTTATTCTTTGCTCACTCATATTTGTTCTCTCTCCACTGTAAAATCTGAATCAACAAATTGGATCTATTATCTTTCAATCAATTTGCACATGTCTCCACATTCAAAAGAAAAGAGTTATTTACCTTATAACTTTATCTCAAAGTAAGACACAACTTTTCATTTCTTAAACTCCATTCTCAATTCGTCAAACCACTTTGCTTTCTGTCATACTTTCATCGTCAGGGTCGCATCCAGAGCTCAGGAGGCTCTGGCAACTTTCCCTTTTATGAGAACTCCCAACTTTCAGATAAAATTGTGCTCAACTTATTTGAAAAAAGCATCATCTTATTTTATATTCACTTCGTTTTTTTTTGGTTTTTTTTGCTGATGATTTTGTTGACTCTGTATATGTTGAGAAATTCAATTTATACATGTTTGAAGTCCTGCTTATTTTCAAACTATTTGCTAAACTAACTCAATTTTATTGTTAATATTTGCTGAATTCTACCTCCACTTGGATATTGTAATGAGTAGCACACCGGCGTCACACACGGAAGGTCCCAGGAGAAAAGTGTGAGGAAATCTTCATGGTCCACCTCTCCCAGTATAGTGAATATTCTGGAGAAATGATTGAAGTAATTGATAATCCGGAGAAGGCCAAGACAGCATGACAAAGATCTACTAGGATACTGAAAAGAGTCTTGCTGCCAAATCCAATAACAATGGCTTGCAGATTTAGCCAGTTAATGATTGGTATACAACGTGGACTCCAATTTGTTTTATTTTCAATTGATTTGTTAACTAAACATAGGTTGGTGTCATAACATCTTTTATAAAGATGTAATCCAGTGACCAAGACCTGCAACATTCACTCTGTTACACGATATGCATCCGGTACTTTTCGTTTTTTTCATTTGATCTTCTTTCAATTGAGGGGAAAATAATAATGGTATTTTTGGATTGGGGGAGGGGATAAAATGATAGATGGTTGGTTATAGGGATTCTCATCAGCAAAATGTTTATCTTTGAGGCAAAAGTCAATTGTTACAGGCAACAAACCGAGAAGAAGACATTGTTATTCGGGTAGATGTACCGATTACTGTGAATGGATTGGGAGCGGTTTTTTTTTTATCTGAAAGTCATTATTCAAATCAGCATCAATCATCATGAATCAGTTATTGATATGTCATTAATCATTACAAATGATATACGTCTTAAAAGTGAATCTGAACAATCGTTTGCAAAAGAAAATCACATTCAAAATGTAAATTAGTTTTTCTCTTCTTTTTAATACTATCAATATCATCGTCTTCATTTCAATTTAAAACTTTCCCTTTTTTCAACTTGACTGTTAAAATCAAGCTTGCAAAACCATTCATATTATTTTTCACGCAAGGAAATATACTTTCATTCATACTTTTCATTTTTATTTTATCGCCACAAAACTTTGCTTTGTACCTTTTGGTAAAGTGCATTTTTGACAGATTCGAATATAACCAATTAAATTACTGCGAATAGACTGCAACAAAATGAAAAGATTTCCCAGAAAAAATAAAGCTATACCGAATCAAAATCGTTAGATATAACGGAATTCAAATTTAAGCTGTTGAGAGATTCATGATAGATGAATTTTATTATTTAATCAGACATTGTGCATTACAATACATCAAATGATATAATCTTATCGATATATAAGTACAAGTGTTCGCACAAAGTCAGCGATTATATATATTGCCATCGCAGTCAAAATTTAGAGTCGTGTGAATGAATAGATATGAGACGGTAGTTTGAAAATCATCGTCTTTATTACACTCTTGTGTGAAATTACACAACACCAATCTAAATGTATTGTGGATTCTGTCCAATTTAAGATAGAGGTTGTCACTAAAAGGTGTAAAATAATGCTGATAAATCATATATTTCTTTCGGATTTACCTGGCAGTAGACCCACGTCTACTTTTAGATTTTTTCCATTAGGAATAATTACCAAAATTGTACACAAAATTGTCAACTTTCAGTTTTCGAAAAAATCAGGATGACCGGAGGACCAAGTTGCTATGGATGTATATGTTTACGTATAACAGCTAAATTGTTGATATTTTGACGTCTTCATCGTTTTTGCAGAATTACTTACACACACACACATACACACACATACACACACACACATACACACACCTACACACACAAACACAAACACAAACACCCGTGAATAGGCTTTTTGTGGTGGGTTCGTTATAAAATATAAATGCATGCCAAATTAGTCCCAACTTGTACCACGCTGCATTCAAGCCTCTTGGGGGGGGGGTGACTAACTGGTGATGTAACAAAATCACTTCTTCCAATTATTTAATTGATCACATCCCAAGCCCACGCGTTGCATTTGCCAATTTTTCGCTGAGGATTCTCACCATTTTCTCTTTTGACACGCATGCCTCTAAAACTGGGATCTAAACAGATTTTCTTCATAGATTGTAACTAACTATTGAAAACTTATATTACTTCCAGATTTGTTATCTTCATTATATTTAGATGAGGAACAATAGTTTTTTGACGTACATACTCTTTTGACTAAATGTACAGATCCATACATTCATTCATTTGAGCGCACGCACTCATATATGAATATGCGTGTACCCATTCATGTTTTATACCTAGTAATGTCTTTTCTGGTGCTTCGCATTTCTTCTTAAGATGAAATATTTGTTCAGAGAAATAGAAAGTGGACCAAGACATTGCACACTTTTTTAACATCGTTCTTGTATCTGTCAATTTACTTGAATGGTTTCTCCCAACTACTTTCTTTACTTCTTGCCAAGTCGCTTTATGTTCAGATATTGTATGTGTAATCCCATTCTTTCAACAAACGATCAGTGAAATCGATACATTGATACGATAACAGAAAAAATGATTGAATATATACGTATAAGATCATACTCATATTTACGTAGGCTCATACACCCACGCTGAATCACAAGCACACGAAGAAAAATCGTAGGAACGTTTATTTGATGTCCAAATAAGTGTATATTCTCAAATCCCCACGTTAAAACACATAAATAACTACGAAGTATGGACACATCACATTCATTAGAGCAGACACAGAGAAACAATTATACGATGATTATATTGATCTAATTATGAACTTCATACTCTCAAAGGTATCGTCGATATGAGAGCAACCACGACTGAATTTAAATTTAGAATATACAGTATGTCCGTCAAGTCATTTGAAAGAAATTGAATTTGTGATTCCGATTACCATTAAAACTATGACCAGAATAATAGATACCAGGGTTTTAATAGATATACTCGATGGGTTGTAGCCAAATATTGATTACCAACATATTTTTCGAAATCATCTTTGGAATCTTATTGATGAATTGCTTAATGTGCAGCATTTGTCTAGCAGACATGCACCCTTTTTACTAAATAAACTCATATGTACATTCATGTATTCACATAATAACATTCATGTATAAATGATTCAAATGAGCAAAGAGGTATCAGTAATAGTATTAAAGGTTGAGTTCACCAAACAATGCACCACAGTAGGATACTATATTCCTGCATGTATCCACCTATCTATCAATCATTGGTGCTTTCTAATTAAAATAAGATAATTATGGGGGAGTGGATTTCCAAAACATACTCATTCCAAGTACATGGGATCAGAACCATTCAAAAGTATATTCAGTTCACTGGTCCTATGTTGTGTGCAGGTAAACCTTTCCACACAGCTGCTTGATGATATACCAGTCTGATTTACAATACCTTTAGGAAATGAATTGATAGAGATATCAGCATAATTCCCGGGACTTTTCCTTTATGAGCACCATAATTGCGTCCATGTATATATGTATATATATATATATATATTTATATATATATATATATATATATATATATATATATATATATATGTGTGTGTGTGTGTGTGTGTGTGTGTGTGTGTGTGTGTGTGTGTATATACTTCTTGATAAGCTCCTTATCACGTGGTTTTATCTAGTACGTATGTGTATATATCTATATCTATGCAAGATGGGATTATACCACAGTGTAGCATCATCGTCATACGCAGAATAGAATAAATATTCAGTCAAGCATCGTAGTTATATTTTGAATAGAATAAATAAGCAGTGTAACCTCATAATTCCATGTAAGTAAACTAAAAATCAGTCTGCATTCACAGTTACGTTTGGAATAGTATAAATAATCAGTGTACCATCTCAGTTACATTTGAAATAGAAAAGATAATCAGCAGATATCCACACAAATTTTCAGAGAGGTATTTGGATCCTTCAAAAACTTCTTATCAATGATGGCCGGTGTTTAGTGAATTTCCCACTGCATATTCTTTATGCAAATTCTATTTTAATGAAAATCAAGGGTAAGAATTGACCGAAACCTATTGAGAAATATCTATAATGTTTGATTCCTTGATAGTTTAACTGGTTGTCTAGTAATAGCAATGTATGCACTCAGAGATATCAGCGTAGAAATAAGTATAGTAAGATATATGTATATATCTATTACATACTAAGGAAAAGTAAAAAAAAAACGGAAACAGATGATAAAAGGGTGAGAAAATAAGAATAATTGAACAGAATCGATCTTCCAATCGTGGCATGTTAAACTGGATAGATTTTTCCACTCTTGATAGATCTAAAGGAATCTTTGAGCTGAGCACAACATATCCTATGTTCATCTTAGCGTCAAATAACCAACACCAACAACATTTTAACCCTTTGATGTGTGAATTTTTCTGATTATTTGAAATGAAAGCGAGACTATTTTCTATATGGAGTTATTCAATGAACAAATTGAAGCTATACTTATATATATATATATATATATATATATATATATATATATATATATATATATATATATATATATATATATATATATATGAAATGCTCAAAAATGGATTGATAGAAAAATGAGGGTAGAAAGAAAGGAAAAAAAGAAAGATTAGTTAAGCAGAACAAGTCTACTTCAACAAAGAGTAACGCATTGAAAGAAATAAAAACAGCTAAGTTCGATTAACAATCTGCTTTTGTTGGCTACGTTTGTCCACTTTGTCTACGTGTCATGTTTCAGAGAATCTGTTTGTTACTCTTCTTAGTTTTATTTGATCGTACATTTCTGAAAATAGAAAAGAACTTTTGATAGAGCTGAGGCACTTTCCGTTGTCTTTCTTGAATGACGAGGAAGTATTGCCTGTATTGAAGTTTAACTTTGTTTTATTTCACTTGGGTGCGTGTGCTCATACACGCATAGGGGGACACAGAAATGCAATTTTTCTGCCTTACTTGTAGAGAAAGACGCATCCTTTTTGTATATACGCAATGCACTATTTCTCTCGCACAGAATAAATATCAACTCACACACTGACCCATAGAAACACATATACCCCACTTTTAAACATGAATATTTCCGTCGAGCTAAAATAACACGTCTCATCTGGAGTTATGATTATGATACTAAACATGTAGACCGTAACGGAATTACGGAGTTCAGTCATCGTTTTGTAGCTAGTTATCTGAACTAAATTTGAAAAATATATTCCTGCTATATAAAGCATCAGCTAGTGTGTTAGTTCTACGAAGCCTTTGTTGCGTATTATGATTCTCCGCATCAATTAAGGCTCCATAAATATAGCAATATTACAGTACTGATTGAGTGTGACAAACAACTGCGTATAACAAATTACGCACTTGCACATATATTTATATTCAAATGAAGATATCTTCAAATTGAACACATTTCTGTCTCGAGTTTAATGGATAAGATATAACTTCATAAAGTCTGACCCACTTTCTTCACTATCCCTCCCTCTCTCTCTCTCTCTCTTTATATATATATATATATATATATATATATATATATATATACATATATATATATATATATTGATAGATAGATAGATAGATAGATAGATACATACATACATACATACATACATACATATACTTATAAATACATGTGATTTACACAGAATTTGCAAACTTCACTAGGTACCACATTCATGAAATCCGAAAGTTCAGCCACACGCATGTCACTGGAATGGCCATTTAGTAGATGCACAATATTAACCTGTTCGTTCACAGATTTATTGCATATCATTAATCCCATTGTACACAATAGGTGGCCAGATGTACATAAGAAAAGAATATTGATCCATTCGAATTCACAGTCAGATTTCCTTATGCATCATTTGAATATCGTTATCTTTATATGGACAGGCTGCACCTTTTGTGTATGGAAATTTGTCTGGTTAGAAAGATTAAACAGGTCTCTTTTGCTCCTCAATAGAATCCGCCACATGTCTGACGTCTTTTAGCAGCATGGCTTTTTTGGGGATTTTCAATTAGAAAAATTTTAAAGAAAGGGGGTCCAAGGATGAGTGTTTCTCTCCTGTCTTCTGTAAGTTGATGATCGCTAAAAAGGTATTTCAAAGGACAACCGTGAATGCTGCTGGACACTAGTGTGGTAAACACCAAAGTTTTATTCCATAGCAGATTTCAGGACAAACTTCCTTGGCTGGTTGAGTGTCAACTGGAGGGATAGCTCAA
Organism: Thysanoteuthis rhombus; assembly: GCA_963457665.1. Taxonomy (NCBI): domain Eukaryota; kingdom Metazoa; phylum Mollusca; class Cephalopoda; order Oegopsida; family Thysanoteuthidae; genus Thysanoteuthis; species Thysanoteuthis major. The sequence goes on along the minus strand of OY735198.1, from coordinate 11,623,664 downwards.
TCCTAAATACTGTGTGTACTAGGTTTTTTTTTGAGAAAATCAGTCTAATTGGAGAGTTTTCGAATAACACAGGATATTGAACCAATTGCCTTATGCATGTCGCAGTCATACTACCCATTGCACTACCCGTGTGGACTTTCTCTTTATTTATCTTTAATATCATTTTCCTATGTATCGTGTCACTTTTTACTTTTATGCATTTTTCAAAGCAGATAAAAAAACGTTGAAACTTCAAATAGAAGATCTGACGGCAGCTGACAAGCTGAACACATCATTCAAAAGCAAATGCATATAAATCATTTACGAAATAAACTTAGATTATGAAAAAAAAAGGCAGACATTAAAAGCAAGTTCCCAGTCACTCTAGACAAAAACTCAAATGACACATTGAGAGAAAAAAGAACACGATGATACATTGGATAAGCTGGAAAGGGATCATTGAAACTTGCAAAAAGAATTTTCACGATAACTTTATTGAAAAATTCAGTAATTAAATGTAAAGAGTATGAAATCATGTTTATCTCGAAAGTAACTTTTTGAATGGAGACGAAAGGAATACAATGAAAAACAAACTTAAGCAAACTTTTACATATTTTTAAAATCTGACGATAATTCAAAATGCCACGAATGTTCTTAATTAGTAAACATCAAGACACACCGCTTTTTCAAATTAGAAAACGAATTATTGAGAATTTTATAAAACAACTGCAAAAAATCTGATAAATCAAACGACAAAAATGATGAGACTTTAAAATGACGATTCTGACTGAAATTTTGTTTGAAACTCTATTTGACGCTATCTCAAGTTACTTTGATATTACCCTCGAGGTGCAATCGACGAGGAGAAGTGACACATTTATCTCCTGACGACTGAAGACAACGACGATTTATTGTACATCTACCTGACACTTAAAATATCCTAATAAACAGTTTTCAAAAGTATTTTTTTTAAAAAGTAAGAATAACTATTGGATTTGGAATCGAATAATTGAAAAATAGTCAGTGAACATTATCTTCGTTGAGTGACCTTCTAAAAAGTGATCAACGTTGGTAGAAGAATCTAGATGGAGTTTGGGTGAGAAAAACAATTCTTGGCATACAGGCCATTTCCCAAATGACACTATTTTTCTAATTTGGTGTGCTTATATAACTTCCATGGATATTTTTATCTCACATCCATACAATCGAGGAACAGGAATAGACTGAAACCTCCTCTCTCATACGTAGTAAATGACTTTCGTTTTCACACAGTGTTTAATATTGCAAAAACATCATTCAGTATAATGAAAGCACTTGTTGATATTTTTGGTCAGTGTTGCAATGGATTTTTGGATTGTTTCACTGCCTCATGTACTTGCAGACTTAAAAAAAAAAGCTTAATGATTAATCTTTTTAATAATATTTCTCTACAGCCTATAGGAATATACAATACAGTCCATAAATGATTATAGATCTACAACTTTTGAGAATATACATAATTTTTTTTATACACAAAACATAATAGATCATATCATTTTTAATGGAACAGTCAGCAATCAAAACAGATCGATCTATAGGTTTGACATTCCATCACTAAAACGCTTGAACAGCCAGATTATAATTCCTAACCTGAAACGGGGGAAAATCAGATATAAATAAGTCTGAACTTAAAAAGTAATTTGTTTGGGCGTAACTCAATAGTTCGAATTACAGGAGAGAAACTGCTTTTTGTTCATAGTATTATGCAGTACAAGAAAGACAAAACGAATCAATCAGAAAAGGGAATAAGGTACAAGGGAAGGAGGAATACTTATTGATCTTTCCACGCTGACTATGAGGGGCAAAAACATTTGCTCACCAAGGAAGACCAACACACACACGTTGTTGTTCATATGAGTCAAATGGCTCAAATAGAGACAGAAGTGGAATTGGACAAAACTCTATTTCAATTCATGTAGTAAGCTGTTCTATATCTGTCTTTATCGACGTACAGACTACCGATGATTTCTGTCTTTTTCCTCTCGCCTCATTTTGTTGAATCTAAATTCAGTTCAATGTACATGCTTTTATGTGAGATTTTCGATACAAATGGCTTCATCTCTCTCTTTCTCTCTCTCACACACACACACACACGCACACACACACACACACACACACACACGCACACACCTACATTTGCGTGCTGCCTTATACTTTCTCATTGTGAAACCCTGTCCAAGTTTATTCTGTTCAACTACCGTAAAAAGAGCAACAAGCTGACGAGTCTGATATCCCAATGAACCTATACATAGGGGCTTATTAAACTCTGAAAAATAAAGACATTTATACTGAAATTGAGTATCACTATAGGATAACAAACTTCTGATATTCAAGGGGATAAAATGCCCCAAGAATAAGGAAGAATAGTCCACAGCAAATGTATCCTTCCTTAAGGTAACTTAATGAGCTGAATCATTGGACTCAACCGGAAGAATGGCCCTAAAACTGAAAACAAAGCAACACGTACAAAACAGAATCATGCCCAACATAACAACGATAGACATGAAGACAGTACTTATATTAGAGGAAAAAAACAGTATTCTGAGATATAATATCATCCATAAGAAGAATTGTAATGTGCTGGTCTTGTTGCGAGAATGGCAGACAGCTGTGGATATCACGATTTCCACTGTTTATCCCCTGAGACCAAATGCAAAACTGTGGCTTGAAAAATATAAGATGGTGGGTTGAACTGGATAAGCTCAGAAAATACTGGCTCCGTGAAACACACGAAAGAGAGGTCCGGTGAATCTTGAGGGAGGTCTATGTCCAAAGAGATTACTTGATCGCTCTTCCATTTTCCCATTTCTGATTGATCACATCAAACCGGGCAGGCTGCAAAAAATATTGGTCGCATAACAGACGTCATGATTGTTCATTCATTTTACATTGCAAATTAGTTTGACGGCTGATTGTAGCTTGGATTTTCTCCTGCTGTTAGACACAAAATAACATTCAATGTGGCTTGTAGAACAAACTTCGTAAAATGTATATAATCCGAAAACTGGTCCCTTGACTGACGTACACGTCCTATCAGGATAGATTATAGGTTTCAAAGTACAGACATTACCCTACCATGGATACAAAGTTGATACGTTAACACGGTTGTATTTTCCTTCAAGCACAAAGTCGATGTTTAGGGGAACCCTTCCCTAGGAGTAATAGTTGAAGCACCGGACTTAAACAAATTCAAAATCCTTGACAAACTCTGGGTGTAAAGAGAAGAATTATCTACGAGCCTTGTGTAAATATCAATGCAATGATACCTGCTGTCTTCATATATTTATACATCTAAAAGCATGGACCGACCAGAATATATCAACGCAAAAGCTAAATTGAGGAGTTGTTTGACAAAATTATCCCTTCTCTCCCTGTCAGACACTTACGCACGCAGTAACATCTGGCAGACAAGTTAATCTCCTCGAACGGCTCACCTGTTTAGTGTTCTTCTTGTTCGACTATGTTCCCCGATCAGATTGTAATCTTGAAGATCGGCCAAAAGCCTAAACATTCAGGCAGATCTCTGACTAAACGCTGGATAAGATAATGTCCCCAACAAAGCAAATAACTGAATATTTTTTCAAACATCAGCCCATACTATCTTTTTTCCTTTCCCAAACAAATACAAATACCCTTGTACACCTGGGAATAGACAAGGAAACAAATCAATCCCAAAGTTTGAGTTGCAAACAACTAAATAGCGGAAAACACAGATTTGTATAGAAAGATACTTCGTGTAACTTGAGCTAATGAATATCATAAATATCGGATTACGCATGTACAATCTATTTTCTGGTTCACTACGATTAGATTGGATTTGAAAAACATACCGATTTTCTTCTATTTAGTTATGCTTCTTGAAGGATAATAATATATTCCTTATCTTTTTTGGATTTGCAGATGGATGGAGAGAATAAGGCATTTTCCATTTCTGACGAGGCAGACATTGTCTATTTGTAAACCAGATGACGAAAAGAAATAATCCCAGTCGAATATTTATCTCAAGATATCGACGTTTTTGGGGAATTAAAAATAAATATCAATTTTCTCTGATATTTTGGAAATGAAACGCCAGATATATATAGATTTAGTAAAATTTTTGTACAGAAAGTGTCTGAACAGTTTTGGCGATCGATGATCGAAAATGGGTGATCAACGCACACACACACACACACACACACACACACACACACACATATATATATATATATATATGTATATATATATATATATATATATGTATGTATGTATGTATGTATGTATGTATGTATGTATACGTGTGGGGGGGCGTGTGTAACTCATGTTTCGAGGAAAAATTGTTCCTAAGGAAAAGGAAGAACAGAGATCAGTTTTTGAACTCTTTTTTGAGCTGATCCATCAAAATGGTTATGACAATCAGACGGAGGAAGATATGTAGAATAGAGAGTCTATGGAATTACTTTCCTAATGATGATTTTGAATCTTTCGAGACCCGATGTGTACTCTATGGGATGTGGTTTATAATGATTGAATAAACATTTTTGATCCATGAAACTGTATTTCTTTCGGCTTCAATGCATTGTTTAACGCTCAAAGTGATCATAACAGATGTCATATGCAGTTTTGAATTGGGTATTGCTGAATATAAAAATGTCCAAATGATTAACAATGGTATAGTTATAACGGATCCAGGTCAGAATATCTCGTAAGCATGATTGCAAAATCCAAATGTCTATCCACTCTCTACGGTTTCCTCTCCTCTTAAAATATCAATAGTGATTTCCGTCGGAAATGAACATCAAGAATGATAATGTAAGTATATATATATATAGAGAGAGAGAGAGAGGGAGAGAGAGAGAGACAGGTAATACAGACATTAAAACAATAAGGCAGCTAGCTAGATATCTTCTTATCATCAGTCTTTTAGCGTCCGTCGTTGGACATAGACCTTCCCCAGGATTTCCCACACTTCTCTATCATGGGCGTCACGGAGCCAGTACTTCCTGAACTTGTCAAGCTCGTCTCTCCATCTAACACTTTGCCGGCCTCGGTTGCACATGTGGTCTCGGGGAATCCATGTTGTGAGTTGTGATGTCCATCGATTATCTGCCATTCTTGCAACATGGCCAGCCCACCGCCATTTAAGATTTTTGATGGATTCTATGATGTCTCTAACTCTTGTCTTTTCCCGGATGTACTGTGCTGTTTTGTGGTCTCTCCATGTGAGGCCCAGCATTATTCTTCCATGTGCACGTTGCATGGTTACCAGCTTACGGGTCTGTCTCTTGGTTAAGTTCCATGTTTCAGCTCCATAAGTGACTATTGGAAGGATGCACTGGTTATACACCCTTCTCTTTAAGATTAATGGGATCTTATTATTTTTGAAGGTTGAGCTAGCTCTTCGCTTGATTTTTTCTTCTTTTGAGGGTCTCATGGAGATTCGTTGCCCTAGGTAGATGTAGTGGTCTACTTTCTTGAGTTCTGTGTCCTCGATTTCGATCTTAGTGTTTTTATCTCCAATGTGGTTGTTGCACATGATCTTCGTCTTGCTGAAGTTCATGTCTAGGCCGACTTTCTTGCTCTCTTCATTTAGTTCATCTATCATTAGTTGGAGGTCGTGTAGGCTCCCTGCAAAAAGGGCTATGTCGTCTGCAAATCTGAGGTTGCTCAGATACTCGCCGTCTATTTTAATTCCTTTATTCTCCCAGTCTAGCCTTCTGAAAATCATCTCCAGGCAGGCTGTGAAGAGTTTAGGTGAGCTGGTATCACCTTGTCTTACTCCTTTCTGGAGCTGGAAGGGGTCTGAGTCTTTATGTAGCCTGAAAATGAGCTGCTGTGATTGTATATATGTTTCAACAATTCAACATATACTGGATCTACGCCTTGCCGACTGATGGCCTCTATGACCTAAGGGATTTCTACTGAGTCGAACGCTTTTTTAAAGTCGATAAATGCTACGGCAAGTGGTAGTTTATACTCTGCTGCTTTTTCTTTCAGTTGATTTATCGAGTGCAGGTGGTCCATGGTCGAGTAGCTCCTTCTAAAGCCAGCCTGTTCACGCAGCTGGTTTTCATCGAGTGTTTTTGTGATTCGGTTTGTGATGATCTTTGTGAAAAGTTTATATACACAGTTGAGTGGGCTTATAGGCCTATAGTTGTTGAGGTCTTTCGGGTTTCCTTTTTTATATAAAAGCATTATGATAGCAGTGTTCCAATCGTCTGGGACTTTACTGTATTTTAGGCACAAGTTGAAGAGGACGGCCAGTATCCTAGTGATGATTTTACCTGCTTTTCGGAGTAGGTCGATGGTGATGTTGTCTGGTCCTGGGGCAGTTCCTTTCTTCGTCTGTTTAATAGCTTCTTTCACCTCCCACGGGGTTACTTTTGGGAAGTCCTCGAGTTGATAGCTCATGTCTTGCGTATCTTGCTTATTGTTTTGTTGTCCTTGTTTGGACGAAAAAAGTTTTGGGTAGAATTCTTTGGCACGTTCGACAATCCTGTCTCTGTCTGTTGTTAGGTTTCTATTTTCCTCGAGTATGCTAGTTATTTGCCTTCGTCGCGAGTTGAGGAGTTTATTTATAGCTTTGAAGCCCCGACCTTTTTCAAGAGTTGATTCAATGACTGCTGTCGTGTATCTCCTTTTGTCTTCCCTTCGTTTCTTCTTCATCAATTTGTTTAGTTCAGCCTCCTCAATTTTCTCTCCCGTTGTTGTCGGTGGCTTGAGGTTTCTGCGTTTTTCCATGAGATTTTTAGTCTCATCCGAGATTGTTTGCTCATTGGCTTGAATGTAGAGGCTACTTCAATTATTGACGCTGTCATTTTGCTGCTTAGTTCGTTGATGTAGGTGTTGTCTTGTTCAGTAAGAATTTTCAATCTGTTTCTAAATTCGAGCTTGAAAGATTGAACGTGCTCTTTTGGTATGTTTAGAGGCTGCGGTTTTGTATGGAACATCTTCCAGCGTTCTTTATTGGTGTTTATTTGTACTTTGCATCGTACCATTCTGTGGTCGCTGCCTACATTGACTTGATTTAGAACTTGGATGTCCTTGACTATATCGTTTTTATCCGTTAGGATGTAGTCTATTTCGTTTCTTGTTTCGTGATTGGGGCTCTTCCAAGTCCATTTCCTATTGGGTCCCTTCTTGAAGATATTGATAAATATTGATGAATCGGAAACAAGAGATATTGCCCAATTGAGATACAAGCAGAGTGAGATACAACGACAGAATTGACCAGAGAACATTGTTTTACATTAAAAATCGATTCCAAATGATTGGTTCTGTCGTAATGGAAAAGATTTTTTCATCGATTTTTTACATTGACAAATGTTGTCTGCATACATATCTCATCACTGAACAGAGTTTTAGATTCGTTGGCAAAGAATGGTTCTTATATTTTGGAACACAGATAAGGCTGATTTAGTAATAACCATACACACAACGTGAAAAACATTTATCATTTTTGCATTAAATAATGAATACATCAATTCAAAAAATATCAGAATAAGGCAAATTTAAACTGAAATATGTTTTCAAATTCAGAATAACAATCATTGCAATACGATGTAGGTTCTCCTTTTTGTTGAATTTTTGTAAGTTGTTAGAATGATAAGAGAATAACAGATTTGAAAAAAAAAGAACGTTGACGATAAGGAAATAAACCAAGCCTTGAAGCTGCAGGGTCAACCTCAATTTAAAATTCCATTCCAGAGGGTCATGATAACCCCAACTTTTGTGTTCTATAGAGAATAAATTAAAAAAAAATACAGAGATATTTTTCATTTGAATTTATTTATTTATAAGAAACGGAATAAGCTCTTGCGCATTTGTGTAATGGGTTCTAGTAACTCTTTTTCTAAATTGTCAATTTTTCTCAGTCAGTGAAACAACCTCTGTCTGGAGGATAGACTTTACAATCAACAAATTCACTGATTGAAGAGAGTCTGTGTCTGGCAAGCATGGAGAAATACTCAAGAGACAAGATGGAAAAGGGCAGCGCTTCAGAGTGGGCTTTTTAGATCAGGCATGGTAGCCATACTCTTTGCAGTTTGGACTAGTGTAAGTGTTAACTCTGATATAAATCTTTCTGACGAGTTTTTAAATAACACAAACCTCAATTCATGTTCTAACAGGAGATCATACGTCCGGTAGATGATGATATGTGTATAATAATGTAAGCTTATAACCACCTTGGTTTGTTTGCAGGTAAAGTTTACAAATTGGGATCATCAGTTTTCCCAAGATATGAGTTTGGTTGGGTTTAAAGGGCTTTTTGAAATTATTCATCACCTAATCCACGTTTTTTTCATAGATACATACCCTGGGTGACCTTACAAAATTATTCACTTTTATTGGATTTGGTTTAAACTCGGAAGTGTACATGATGAGGTCACTAAACACTATTACGTATCAGACTTGGGTGTCTATCAGAGGGATTAAAACTAAGGAATAGTCTAGGAATATAAAACTGATTTCAGTGAGTGCCTACATATATTGCATAACTATCTTTACCACTTGTATGTTTTGTGTAGTTACATTTTGATGGATTGAAAAAAAGCATTTGAACCCTCTGGTTCGGCTGATAAGAGTCTAGTGAGAAATTGACTTTTACTAGTCCAGACAATTCATAAAGTGTGATGAGAGCAAAGATTATCCATTAGCAGCTAGCAAAATATTTTGGTAATAGGATATCACAAAGAGATATCCAATTCCAAAGTAGCTAATAATTTTCATCCATGAACTGGGAGTATTGACATTTGGCATACACATACACACAAAAAACTCAAATCAAGACGGATGTAAATATAAACGGACACTCACACATCATCATCATCAGTCTTTTAACGTCCGTCGTTGGACATTGACCTTCACCAAAATTTACCACATTTCTCTATCATGGGCGTCACGGAGCCGGTACTTTGTGAACTTATCTAGTTTTTCTCTCCAACTAATATTCTGCTAGCGTCAGTTACACATGTGATCTTGGGGGATCCATGTCATGAGTCATGATGTCCATAAGTTGTCTGCCGTCCTTGCAACATGGTCAGCCCACCGCCATTTGAGATTTCAAATGGATTCTATGATGTCCCTGACACTTGTCTTTTCTTGGATGTACTGTGCAGTCTTCTGGTCTCTCAACGTGAGGCCCAACGTAATTCTTTCATGTGCTCGTTGCATAGTTCTCAATTTGTGGATCTGTCTCTTGGTTAGGTTCCATGTTTCAGCTTCATAAGGAAAATGCATTGGTCATACATCCTTCTTTTTAGGATTAATGGGATCTTCTTATCCCTCAAACAAATCAACCAAACACACCTTCACACACTCAAACACGCACACACACACACTTACGCAAACTCATTTGGAAAATTTCACACATTTAGCAAGTCACACACATTTAGAATGAAACTTTATGAAGAAAATAATATAAAATCATTTTATGTTATGGAAAATTGCATTAAAGAACAAAACAGATATGTTTTGGGAATTCCTCTGATACATATATATATATATATATATATATATATATATATATATATATATATATATATATATATATATATATATACATATATATATATATATATATATATATATATAGTTTACAAAGATATATACTTGGTGAATATCAACATTTCGTGCTCATGTACTCCCCAGCCACTGGTAATATGTTTCGTTTTTGTAATGAAAGCCAATTTGTTTATGGAAGCAGTTAGCCCATTTTCAGTGTATTTTTGTCAGCCAAAATCAACAATTCAAACCAATAATCATTTTGTATGTATGGATAGTATCCTTAACAAATTAGAATAAATTACAGACTCGACGAATCCATATCAAGTAAAAACAATTCACTTTTGCCAACGTGTATAAATGTATTCGGTGAAGTCTTTCCATTTTCCGTCTTCCACCCGTCTATTCACACAATATCTCCGAATATACACAAAGGAAATCAATGAAATTTCATGCATATTGGCAATGAAAACCTTTCTACGTTTAAGGTTGATTTAAAACCTTTTTTTTTTTTCAAAAGGGTTATACTCATTTGTTTTTTTTTCTCCATACAGAAATTCAATTAGATTTTGTGGAAGTGTGGGCAATAAACTATGGGAGAATTGAATAAATTTTTGAATGGATCAATTCATCGCTGCTTCTGTTGAGAATGACATTGGCAGAGGTTTGCATTCCTACGGTGCTTTTCAGTTTTACCTCCTATCAGAAACTTTGTGATGTTTCCTCTTGACATTTCCAATGAAAACATTTTTATCTCTCTCGAATGATCATTTGTTTTCTAATCAACCAAAAGCAATTAAAATAATATTGATCTATTCGTGATCTATTCATTCAATTGTTGCTTCAGTTCCATCCAAAATGAAAGTCCTAAACAATAGCAACAAAGACAATAACACGACCGATTTCACTTCACTTGATAATTGAATCGAAGCTTCAAATTACATGATAATGTAACGACTGCCTTGGCCAACAGCTAGAACGGTAAGTGCAAAACTGGGAGGGGAATCGTCTGGAGATAATTATGCAGATACTCAGTCGATCAAAAGTCATAACAAAAGATTGAAAAGCAAGAGATAGACATACAGAGCCAATAAACAGAATATTGAACATGATTTATACTGAATCATTTCTTTGCTAAGCGGCCATTTTGAAAGTCAGAAATATTCCGTATTGAATGGAAAGAATCGATTCTTGTTCCAATTTAAGCATTATTTTCATTTTGCCCAAAGCTAAGATATACGTTTTTATCTTTCAAGAGGTGAAACGTTTTCATACAGTTCTTTTCCATCTTTTTTTCTTCCATGTCTTTTTTTTCTCTTATGTTATATAACATGCAGATTTCTTTAGTCGCCCCCGACTACATTTTTCTTCTGAGATCTTTTTTTTTCACAAGAATGGCTATAATATTCACAAGAATGGCTATAATATCCAATTATATACACACCAAAAAAAAGGACAGCAAAATAATAATTGCTCTCTATGTACAGATAAAATTGAAAGTTTGTATCATATGACATGTGAATGCAACAAGTTGATGAAAAATGAGTACAAAAATTAACATGATTTGATGGGGAGGGGATCAATTGGTAACTGTGCCAACGAATGTGAAATGACCATCGTGATTTTTACTGGTCAGCTTCAGAAGACTGTCATCATACATTCTGCCAGTATCCCGAGGAAAATCTTCAAAAATTGAGAAGAAACTGTCAAATGAGTAACAACTGCATTGGAATCAGTAGCAAAAAGTATTGGAGCTGCGATTTGATGTGAGGAGAAGGGTTTAGTTTATACAGGCCAATGAGTTGTTAATATTTACGAAAATACTAAAAAGGTACTAAACATCTGAAATAACGACCACAGAGTCACTAATAATGACTTCACTGCAACAATGAACATTGCTTATGTGTGAAAAAATAGTGGGGGACGTCCAGGACAATACAAAACACAGCACTGATGTGATACATGGGGACACTCCTTGGTGAGATCTTTCAGCCTTGCACCGCTGTGGACCGAGAGGATTTATCAACTTGAGGAGAGTTATGGTCACTCGACCTTCGATGAGGAATCTGACATGCAAGTGCATGATAATGTTCTTCGTCATCATCATCATTATCATTATCATTATTATTATTTGGAATCTCACACCAGTTGCCTGGTGGTAACTGCTGGAGTTTGAGTGACAGCAAGTCTCCTCAAGTCTCCACCCCTCCTCTCCTAGTACTCATAGGTCGCAGTAATTCTACGATTTACAGTTTCACACCGGTTGCCCAGTGGTTATCGCTGAAGGCTGAGTGACAATAAGTCTCCTCAGGTCCTCAGCTAACGTCTCCTCCCTCTTTCGCATATCATGACAGAGCTACTATTCGTTGCAGTCCTTATATCTCTAGCACCTTCCTCAGTATCCGTGCAGTTCCAAGTAGCGCTGTGGTCTGTACGGTCTCTATCCTCCCCCTAATCCCGATCTCCTCCAGTCTCTCCGTCAGCGTTTTGGGGAATTATTATTATTATTCACACCTGTTGCCAGTTAATCACAGTTGGAAACTGAGTGACAGTAAATCTCCTTAAACGTCTCGCCCGCTTTTCCTAAATGCACACAATCCACAGCAGTGGTATGGTTCATAATTTCACATTTGCCCAATGGTTCTAGTAGAGGGCTGGGTGACTGTGAATCTCCACAGGTCTTCAGCCTTTCTCTGGTTCCCCTTTTACCAATCACGTATGAGAGAAAGAGAGAGAGAGAGAGAAAGAGAGAGAGAGTGTGTGTGTGTGTGCGTGTATGTTTGTGTTTATATTTCCACTGTTAGGCCACTGCTAACATTTGTGGTCGTAGATCTTATATCTCTAGCACTCTCCTCAATATTTTTGCTCCTCATAAGCGGTGCTATGGTTTCCACGGTCTCAATCCTTACATTTGTCCCTAGTTCCTCCAATCTCACCTTCAGTGTCTTTGGTTCGGTTCCAAGTACACTTACTATTGCTGGTACTATTTTGACTTTAATGTTCTGCACCTTCTTCACTTCTTTTTCCATATCCATGTATTTTCCCATCTTTTCACACTTTTCCCTATTTTCTCTGTGGTCTGCAGGTACGGTAACGTCTACTGTTTGTCAGGTTTTTTTCTTGTTGGCCATGATTACTAAGCTCAGTCTTTTTGCTTGGATGGATGGTCAGTTTGGATTTCAAGTCTCAAAGTAAATGGTCGTTTCCATTCTCCAAGGCTGTCTCCGGTTTGTGCTGGTGCAACTTTTCTACGTGGTTTAATCCCATTTTTGTTACTCAGTTTCAAGTGCAGCACTCTTGCCACTACATCGTATCTATGTTTATACTCCTTCTGGATTAGTTGACGACATACACTCGTTATTTGGTTTATAGTCTCATCCCTTTCCCCAAATCGGCAGCATTTGCAATTTGAGTTCTGTCGATTTTTGTTTTGATATAGTTTGATCTAGTGAATTTGTTTAGGTCTGCTATGATGCCCGAATCCGTTTCTCTTTTCAGGTTTTCTTCTCGTAACCATGTCCATGATTTCTCGTATGTCACATCCTGTATTCCTTTTATTTTAATTTTCTATACAGTTTCTTCTGTTCCCAATTTCTATCCTTTGTTTGCTATGCAGCTTCATAGTTCTTTACGTGTTTGTTGAAATGCTTTGGGCTCTATTTATGATGTTTTTCGCTGTTTGCTTGCACGTACTTTTCTGGACCTTTGTTGGCCAAATGGACACAGTCTTCTACGCTGATGAGTCCATCTGCCACTTTTTTCTATTTACGTATAGTCCAAAAGAATCATCTCTGTAATGTAAGGCTTTATGCATTGTCACAAGTTGGCAAGTCAATCCAAGAAATGGTCTCGTGTATCTCTGTAACAATACAAACCAAGTTTTCTTTCCTTTTATAAGCTTCCCGCTGCTAAGTTTGGTCACTTACATTTTCCTTATCCTCCAAAGGTACTTTTTCCTTATTTCCTATTTCATTTCTTCTCCCAGCTGTCCTGGAGTTCGATCCCTTCTGCTGTTACGATCCTTTATTTGTGCATTACCCATATTGTACATTTTTTCAATTCTGAACTCTGCCTCAATGTCATCACTGTATTCGTTTAGTCTGTTGAACGGCGTCTCCAGCTTTTTTGTTCTTTGCGAATAGTTTTATGTAGTTCATGTACATTACATGGTTGACTCTATCCTTCTTTTATTAACAGATAATCGGTGTCCTTTGCTGTTTTACATCATTCGATTGAGTGGTATCATAGTTAGAACATTATTATTATTATTATTATTTCAAATTGAAAATGTATTCATGTCGTGTCCAACAGTTACCCCCTCTTTTCATCCCTCGCTTAGCCAAAACATTCCAATCACAGATTCTGCTGGTATCTCCTAGGTCCCACAGTGGTCAGCCTGGGAAAATAGTGGCCAACTATATTCCATCGAGTCATAGATTTGACCAATTTGAGATCATCAGAAGACAATTGGAAGCCAATAATACCGGCTTCCATTCCCTGGTGAGTCAATTACAAATAAAAGATACACTATATCCTGCTGGTCTGTGTGTGTAAGGTCAAGAAAAATTATAATTTCGTTGGTTGGATGGAGAGGGACAGACATAAAGGTCGATGATACAGTTAAAAAAGATAATCAGAAAGTATGCAGGGCGTATGAAAACAATTTCATTTCGTTGCAGGGGTCCATATAGTTGTGGGTAATTCGAGAACGTTCAGTGTTTAGAGTTTAAATCAGATAAGGCTATGCGTTCCACTAAACCCAAGCATTTCCCGTTGTTGCATTTTCTCTTTTCCCTTTATCTATTCAGTTTAGTTTCTTCATCTTTCTTTCAAACTTTCAACTTCTTCTTTGCTTTTGTTTATAACCAGAGATCTCTAATTTCTTTTTCAGTAACATCAGCAGCAGCAGCACTCTCTAAGACTCCGTTGTTTGACATAGGCTTCCCCTAGAATTTGTTGGACCGCTCGATCATCGGATCTTCAAAGGCAAAACCGTCAACCAAAACATAGGTTTTTCCAGTTTTCAAGTTTGTGTGGCTGACTGGTTATTTATGCACATTGCATACACACTACGTCAATTGGAATAGAAGACAGGAAAATTGAACCTAAACAAATTATGTATGGAAAAAAAACAACTTTTTTTTTCAGAAAATTAGCTTCCTTGAAAATGAGTTTTCGATGGGAAGGGGATCAATTTTCTATGTAGATTTATATTAAATTGATCCCTATTTAGGTATCGTTATCCAAGGAAAATGGGGTGACAAAATCATTGATCACCTTTTTTTTTTCCATTTTTTTGGTTCCCAAACGATCAGCCAAATGAGTGGATAGCATCATGAGTTGTCTTTTCACATGATGGTTTTTTTAGATAACTAACTAGACTGGTCCTTTCTCAAACAGAGTTCAATTACTTTTATCTATAATTTTTTGAAATGGGATTTTTCAGTCCATCTGTTCTAAGTGTTTTCTCTGGTTATTACTTTCTTCAAGCCTATTTCCTTTCCTTTCGACATGTTTCCCCTCATTTCATCAGTATTTCGTCTCTGACGCTATATTTATGGATAGTTTCTTTTCTTCCTTCCTTTATTTAATTCTATTTTCAGCAATTTTTTCCCGAAGCTCTTTTCAGTCATTTCTCTTTCCATTCATATCAATATCCTTTCTTTATTATTTTTCTGTCCATTTTCTGTTCTCCGCCTCACGATTTTTTTCAATCATTTTTTGTCTTTTTCTCTCAATATTTAGAATATTTTTTCTTTCTCTCTCCTTTACAGTCTCTTTTGTTCCTTGTTCGGGGGCCTATCTATAATTTTACTTCATTCTGCATTTCAAGGTGTATATCTTTTATTCCTTTCATCCCCCTTCTTTCCCTACTTTCTTTCACTATTTTCTATCATTTTTTATGCATTCATTAATTATGATTTCACTTTTTTGTTTTTCTTCTTTCTCTCTTCCCACTCTTTTACCTTTCCTTCCGATTAATTTCAAATTTTACTACATTTCGTCAAATTTTCCTTTTTTTTCCTCAACGTCTGTCCTGTTATCTGTCTGCTGTTTCGATTCCAGCAAATCGAATAACTGAAGACTTTTCTTTGCAACACATCTTCCTACGACCATTTCTGTAAGAGTCCAACCATACAAAAACAATAACATATCAATAAAAAAAGAGACAAAAGGTCTTGACATCTGAAATCCAGGCAACTGGGACTCCCCAAGATTTTTTGGTCGTGTTAATTCTTTGCCAAATATATAAAACATCTTCTCCAATGTCCATTTTGATTATTCGAAGTGTTGTAAAGTTTGTAATTATATGTACAAAAATAGATGTACGAAATATATGCAGACTCGACGTATAAGATTAGCAATTTCATAAGACATAATCACATCTGTGGTTGGTGGAGAGAAAATCAATTTGATTCCAGATATGTGTATTTGTATTCCTGGAAGGGTATATATTGATTTGAAATATGACGACCACACCTGCAAGTGACATGTCTCACCATACAAACAAAGAATTTTATGGCACGTGCATCTATATTCTCAGAATCAGTGAGTCACACTTCCAAAGTATGGTAAGATATGAATACATATTCACACGGTGTTGCTGTCACAGAGTTTATTTGGAATAGGAGACATCTTGCACGTATCTGACAGTTGTTAGAATCCGTCAGCCAAAACTGTTACTATAGATTTCTCTAGTAAAATATGTTCTTTTCATAGTTCCACTCTCTTCTGACTCTCTTATCAAATACCTTTGTTCTTCTCCCTCTCTCTCTTCCTCCCTTTCTCTCTCTCCCCCTCTCGAAATCCCCTTATTAACTGGCTTTCTCATAGCCACCCCCTCTACCAGAACTGCAAGGTAGCCCCTATTTGTATTTTACGATTTTAATTTCGTGACGTTACAAATAAGTTGACGCCTGCCGTTTGTTCCTTTCAAATTTTTGCGTTCCAAAATATTGTCTCACTCATGTTTGGTTAGTTTATGTCTAAATGGCCAAGCACAGCAAAGCAGATATAATATGACAAGCAGAATAGTGTTCTTCAATCAGAAAATGTGTCTTTTACATTGTGTACTTTCTGAAACTGAAGGCACTTGTTCAGATGAATGTATATCTCTTGTTTTCTATTTTTTGCTGTTTTTACCAATTAAACATATCTAAGATTGAACAAAAGATGCAAGATTTTTAGTCTTGACTCTCATCCGACGGTTAAAAATGATACGGTCTTGGAAAAAAAGAAATACTTCCCCTGTATACGAAAAAACGTATCTTGAAATTGTTTTAATTTCCACCCATCCACTTTTTTTCTCACATATTCTCGCCAACATGTACACACACACACACACACACACACACACACACACACACACACAAATACAAACATGTGACTGCATACCGACACACATACTTAGATTCACTAAACCATTCGTACAAATGGCAATTGAAACAAATGCCAGCACAGTACAGGAAATATATCTGAGGAGTTAAGTCTCTAATAACAGCTGAAGATTGAGCAAAAGACAAGTTTTGTTTGTCACTTGATAGAAGCACTCACGAGGTCAACGTCTTCTACCAAAATCCTGTGTTGAGGATTACTGATGAACATATTGTAAAAAGGTTAATCAATGAATGGATCCCTTTTATCACTTTTCATCGGGCAGCTACGACTAAAAAGTTTTGATTTTCATAAACAATCGCTAATGCAGCTGGACACAAACTGAGGGTTCTATTTAGCGTAAACCTACACTGAAAACTTACAAAAAGAAAGGGATCTTCAGAAGGGAAACCGTCTTTCCAAGACTTGACTAGAATAGATATTTATGATCCTAACCTTTTATCCGTATTGATGGTGCTACCCAGCAAGACCAACTTGAAAACTGAAAAGAAATTGTGACTGATTCGATGACAGCTTTGATTGTAGGTGTCTAAGAGGGAAAAAGTTCGAATACGACGGTGATCTTTGGTAAATACTTCTATGAATCCAGCAGTATAGCTTGAACTCAAAATTTCAAGATAATATGCATCTCTGTCTTTGTCTCTCTGTCTCTCTCTCTCTCTCTCTATATATATATATAGATATATATATATATATATATATATATATATATATATATATATATATATATATAGTGAAAGAGACATAGAAACAGACGAAGATAGAGAGACTTTGACCTCATATTGTTTTTATAATTTGTCAGATTACAAAGATAGAATAGCTTTTCTATTATTGGCGATGTCTAATCACAGTGCTCAATATCAATTTTTCAGGCCACATAAAAACTTCTTTTATGCATACATACGTGTATATATATATATATATATATATATATATATATATATATATATATATATATATATATATATATATATATATATATATATATATATATATATATATATTTATATGGGGGGCTCATATTTGAAAACGTTATTTAGCGAAAACAAAATAATCAATTTACAGGATACTCAGTTCATTTCTAAATTCAAACAAACATCGAATAAATATCGAGATTTTCAATCACAAATATCATTCATTCAAAGGATTGACTCAGAAAAGGTGGAATCTGATTATAAAATTATGATATCAAAGCGAAAGTAGCTTGGGAACAGACTCAAATTGAAAATTTCCAAGATATAATCACTTTGGCAAATAGCGTCAACTTGCTTATGGTGAGGAATCATGAAAGGGTCATATTAGTCGGAGGTCAACATATTACTCAACGTTTTTCAAAGACTCACACAAACAGCAATGTGTATCAATGGATCCAATTGTGTGTAACACTCTTAAAAAGTACACCGATTTTATGCTTTGGCAGAGTGTTAGAACATATACACACACACACACACACACACACACACACATATATATATATATATATATGTTGAATTACTGATTTGGACTCAGCTCAAATTGAATTTTGGAATTCAGTCTGTGAGGTTGAAACTTTGTTTTGCTCTGATACTTGTTGTATGTAACTTATTCACACACACACATCCACATGCACACACACACACACACACACACACACACATATATATATGTGTGTGTGTGTGTTTGTGTGTGTGTGTGTTTGTGTGCGAGTTTGTGTTGGTGAACGAACGAAAGAGAGAAGTAAAGAACTGAGTGAACGTGGTTGATTTAGATGGAATTATGAATATTTCAAAAACCATCAGACTTTCGTAATTCGATCATTATCTATCCACTCGACTTAATCAATAGAATACAAAAATGTTTGCAAATATATTAATAGCCTTTGAAGTATTGACAAGATGAATTTAGAAAGTCAGCACAATTCTACCAAGTTATACGTCTTTCTTTAAAAGACTTAGATTTATTCATACAACAACTCTTAAGGTCAATTCTTCTGGAGAATTATTACAAATATAATTGTATTATCTAATTCAAATCGTTCCATACAAATAAATTTCTAATCAGAACTTATCACTCAGAAACTTACTCATGGATATGATTAAAATATTTACAACATGTATGCGGTTGTTTTTAATACAATGTATGTTTGAAAAGTTTTCGCTCATCTAATATTGACCGAAAATCAGTCTTCGGAGTTCTGTTGATAGGAACTGTCTGGCATGAGCGATAAACTTTTGTCTAATGAACAAGATCAAGGCATGGAGTAAAGGAAGTCATTGTGAATACAACAGCCACACAGTACACAAGCTCACTCAATTGTGCCCCACTGATGTTTAAAAAACTGAACAGGAGAGAGTTTGATCATGGATGTTCTAAAGTACTTTTTAATTGATTGCCAAGATACAACAGGTATGCGCAGGATATTTTCCAAACTGATTTATATATTTATTTATCTAATATATTTATGTTTTGAATATTTTAATGGTATATTTTTCTTTTTGAGATCCTCAGCGG
Organism: Thysanoteuthis rhombus; assembly: GCA_963457665.1. Classification (NCBI taxonomy): domain Eukaryota; kingdom Metazoa; phylum Mollusca; class Cephalopoda; order Oegopsida; family Thysanoteuthidae; genus Thysanoteuthis; species Thysanoteuthis major. Next base: position 11,604,278 of record OY735198.1, on the reverse strand, counting down.
TGACATTAACATAGACACAAAACTGATGCTACTCAATCAGGTACGTTTACTGTCTCCCTCTCATAAGAGTTAATGTGTCTGTCCCCTTTCCTGCGTGACTCAGAGCCGATAAATATACAAAACAGAAACTTTTGTGGCATTGGTACTTAAATGTAAGATTATCCTATAAACTAAAAACAAAATCGAAAATTTATCTTTGAAAAATCTTTTCCTTGATATTCAATTCCATTCTTGTATTGAACCATTAATCTCCATTTTCAAAAACTCACGCAAAATAAGCTATGAAATTGCATACCCAGTACAAAGAAATATTTCAGATTGACTAAATTATGTCAAAGGCTTCTTCTGAAACGAAATTAATGTAGCAGGCAATTGATTAAGAAGGAAAGGTTGTCAAAAAGACTGAAAAAAGGCACACTAAACTATGATATTATGAACTCATTGTGTTATTCTGTCAATAAATCGGAGTACATCCGAATGGAAACACTTTATTTCGGATTTCACACAAATTATTTTACATTGCAATAGATTTATCGGATTTGAGGATTGTTGTTACAATGGAGATTGAAAAAACAAAATAGAGTCTATAATTGGATATGATTATCGATAATAAACGCAGTTTTTCTTTCTATTAAAAAAAACAGTACACATTTCCACATGTGTGAAAAGAAATGTATATCCATGTATATATTGAGAGATACTACGAACTAATATCAGGCAAGACAGTCGAAGGGTGATTGTTAAAACTCTGCAGAGTGCACATATATTCTGATCATAGACAACTATTGGTCTATACGTGTATAACAACCACATGTTGGTGTGTAATGATTTGTCGAAGTAGATAATGAAAGAAGGTAGGGCTGTTAATGTTACATAAACCACCTTGTGACCTATCTCTTTGGGCAAAATATCCTGTTCAAAGTGGTCAATTAAGAAGTCAATGATCGAATAACAAAGAAAAATGTTACATTGTTTGGCAAATTCTTCTTATAGTAGTTTTAACTTCCTGTGATTAATCGACAGGACTTTAATAGATTCCTGAAATAATCAATAATGATTTATATATATACTTTTGACTAGAACAAATGTGATTGGCTGGCCACAATAACCATCACCGTCCCGTGATTGGCAGTTTGATCGAACTTTGGCCGTTCCTTGCTCAATTTCGGAGTTCCATACCGAAACGTAGTAGGGTGAACAACACTGGGACTTCACTGACTTCAATCGATATGAAATTTTGTATATTCCAAGTTTCCCAGTAGCAGCATCTGGGGATTTTCTAATCGTGGTTGTCTTTTGTTTAGTATGTTGCAAGCAAATGGATCGAATGGAAGATTCAATGACCAAGAGTATCTAAAAAAAAAATAGAAATGGATGATTAGACGAATAGAAAAAGGAAAATGAATGGAGGAATCATCCATATCTCAACCACTATTTTAGATTATGTTTCTACACTGGAGTTTTTTCTTATCTCCATATTCATATCTGTCAATGTATCTATTTGAGTCAATTCTTTTATATATTCCCATCTATTTACCCAGGTACTTTATCCAAAGAAACTGTCATATGCCTCTCTCTCTCTCTCAATACATATATATATATATATATATATATATATATATATATATATGTATGCATATATATATATATATATATATATATATATATATATATATATATATATATATATATATATATATATATAAATATATATAAGGGTTATAATGCAATATCTGAGGTATAATAGGTTTATTTTATGAAGTACTCGATGTATCAGACTTTAAATATTGGTTTAATTTCTAGTACAGCACATACACATTCTTCCGTACACTTTTCGTACAATTTCGTAGGGTTTTGCTTCTGGTCTTATAATTCTGATCAGGTGTAAAACGACTCCATTTATATAAATGTCAGTTTCTGGATAAAATGTTTGGAAAGTACCTTTTTGTTCCTATACCCTTTAAGAGTGTAGTATTGGTAACTTCAAGTGGGAGAAGTTTAAAATCCATCATTGAAAAGAGTTTCTTTTTGAAAATTTTGAAGTGGTCTTAACTTTTTGATCAGGAATGTATAGGTAGATATATATCAAATTTTAATGGATAGTATTCTTAGTTTCAATTCCAAGATTTTATATTATATCTGTATTGACAATGAAATTAACATCCAACATTGAAAATAACCATTTAATTCCAACCACGAATTCTATATCTCCGATGCTAATTGACATGTAATTCCTAGTTCAAACGGCTACCAGTCAAGCATGCATAATGAGTGGTTTGCTAGAGGTAATATACGCGGTTCTAGTCGTTAATCTGTAATTGTTTTCTGCTTCTAAAATTTTAATTGATTTTGCTTTGATATTTTTACAGGCTATTGCAAGGATTTGCCCCTGGAAAAATTACAATGAATATTTTTTATTGTTCTACGCATTCAATAGCAATGTTCTTTCGTTGTGTGGACTGTTTCTTTCTTTAATTCTACGAAATAGGATTACATTGTTTGTGATTTAAAGCTGGGGGCATCAGGTGGTTGTTGATGAAAGTCAAGTGGCAACATGTCTCCCCAAAACTTTCGTATTCTTTCCCATAGTTTTTTCGACCCAAGAGTGCACAGGTATGAATTACATCAGTTTATCTCATTTTGTACCCATAAGTTTTGATGTATGTGGTTCTCTCTTAGGTTGACAGTAATGTTCAGTCATAATCTGTAAGCGATCCAAGAATCATATACTTCTTCATTTTACTCCAATGAATGTATACTAATCAAAAACGATTACTGGCCAATTTTTTTTTCTACACATAATAATGTCTAAATATGAAGTTCAGTCCTTCAGTTCATCCGTGCACGATTCATACGATCGTAGCCAGCCAGCCTGGTGGGTAAAGCAGATTAGAATCAGACAGAATACCTATGTTGATATTTCTGTTTGATCCAATTAGAGAAGATGTTGTAACATGAAAATATAACTGAATAAAAAAATAATGAATAGTTGTTAGGCCACAACCACGAATGCAGTACGATCCCATCACAACATTAAATATAAAAATGCTGTTAGTAAACATTTAGGTAGCGATTATTAGTTCCAATGTAGAAGCGGTAGGACTATAATAAGTGCAATAAAAGTCATGGTTCTCTCTTCAGTTGTAGAATGGAGATAAGAAGACAAAAGAGAAGGGAAAATGTTTCATTACGAATTCTCTGACTGCATCTGACCTAACCTACAAGCTGGGGGAAAAGACCATAGTGGTTTCACATATTTTCTTTGGCCAAATCCTCATAATTTCCTGAATGAAAAAGACAAATCCTATGATCACACCAGCCTTGAGCTACTTTATTCACTCATAATCGTTTGATATGTCCGAAACCCCAAATGTATTCACCCAGTTCCTGACTAGAATTGCCCTTTCTAAATATCCCTGTGCAATTGGTAAATCATTAATGCATGTTCCTCCCTGTATGCTTTGTCTGGTCATCAATTTTGATTTGCTATACAATGAATACAAAACTTTATTTTTGGCAATTTGTGAACAACAGTAACGATTACTCTTAGTAAAGCCAGTACACTCCCCCACACAAACTAATATGTTTTTGAAAATATAATTGTGAGTTAACTGGTTCTAAAATGCATCTAAAGGTGTATACGCATATGTAGTAATTTTTTTCCCGTAATTATGTACGTGTAAATTCTCTTTGGACGTATTTAATATATTGGGACTGGCTCCATTGAAAATATGGAGACTGCAAGTGATATTTTGCTGTTTTTCATCATCATCATCATCATCATCATCATCATCATCATCATCATCATCATCATTCTTCTTTTAACGTCTGTCGTTGGACACTGACCTTCCCCAGGATTTTCCACACTTCTTTATCGAAGGCAGGGCTGAGCAAGTATTTCCTAACTCTGTCCAGTTGATCTCTCCATCTTGTGTTCCGTTGTCCTCAGTTTTTTTGATGTGATCTCTGGAGATATAAGTTGTGAGACATGATGTCCATTGGTTGTCTCTCTTTCTTGTACCATGACCTGTCCATTGTCATCTAAGTTTTCTAATAGATTTTATGATGTCCTCGACCCTTATTTTTTCACTTTATATGCTTTACTGTCTTGAGCTCTCTCCATAATTCTCTCATGTGCACGTTGCGTGCTTCTCAGTTTTTGAGTCCTTCTCTTGGTTAGGTCCTGTGCTTCAGCTCTATGAGTGACTATAGGTAAGATGCATTGGCTTATACTTTTTTTTTTTAGTATTATTCGGATCAACTTGTTCTTGAAGGTTGAGCTCGCTCAGCTTGCCATCCTAGGGTGATTCTCTGCTGGATCTCTTCCCTTTCCACGGGTTCTATAGAAGTAAATGTAGCGGTCTACTTTCCCCACTTTTGCATCTTCGATTTTGACAGTTATATCCTTATTCTCAATGGGATCATTGCACATGATCTTTTTTTTCTCAAGTTCATATGTAGGCAAACTCTTTTGCTTTCATCATTTAGTTCCTTTTTTTAATAATTCGTAAATTGCAACAAATTATAAGGAACAAATAAAATACCAAACGAAATTCAGTGTCAAATCAAGCTGTTTTCTGCAGAAATTGCGATGATTGATTGCATTTTTAAGATTGAACACTGATGATTGATTTCTCTTTCCCAGTGTTTTTTGATCGCTGAGATAGATTTAGAAAAAATAAAATGTATTGAAAAACTTGTTGTTGTTGTCGTCTTCGTAGACCTCGGAACAACGAAAGACAACAAAAATGACAGAGAGTACAACAGCAAGAGTGTTTTTCAATAAATTCTTAAAATGTCGTGATATGGAAATTATCGATGTTCTATAACGTCTGTACATCATCAGTCATTAAATGGAATGAGACTATTTGTAAACGCAAACATAAATCAAATGTCAAATACAAGTATGTTTGACGTTTGAATCTTTTGCAAGTTTCATGTAATGATTGATAAAGATGTACAGAATATCAAAAACGTTGCTAATTTCATAATTTTTCAAAACTTCCGTAAAACAGGTTTGTTTTCTCTCTCGAAAATATCAATAAGCAAGGTGCTATCAATCGGTACTTATACAAAGTTGTTAATGTTATTGTTGTTGATGGGATCTTGTATTCATCTCACCGAATGAAAGCTTGAAAATTCAATAAGTTGAAAAAAGATTAAAACACCTTGAAAGTCTCACGTGTGCTGATGAGTGAGATTTCACTACGAATTTTGCAATTAGAATATATCATACGTTCTAAAGTGATTTATCACTTATGAACTATATTTATACAAACTATAAAAACTAGCAGATGGAACTCATTTAGGAAAGTATCCAGTCATTCACACAAGAGATATTCAATATAGATACATACTTTCTAGACTGATTTGATATCTATTGTTATGCCAAGTGAGTTCTCTTACTAAATATAAATAATACTGTTGTCAACCACCTCTATAAATATGATTTAGTCTTCGAACTATCTTTTATTATTGAGAAGCAACTATTTCTTTTTTTTTTTGTGCTTTTATGATTACAATCCCGGTTTTGTCCAGCTATTTATTCTTTATTTTTATACTTAATAGATTACCCCCACCAATCACACACATGCACACACACACACACACACACGCACACACACACGCACACACACACAGACTCATCACCAGTATTTCCTGTTTAAACTTACCCTTTGGTGATTTCATTTCCTCTGGGATTCTTTTTAACTTGAAGATCCTGTGGAACCCAATTAAAGTTGCATATCTGCAGTCATAAAAAGTTCTTTTTTTAGAGTATTTTCTTTCCCTCCAAACGGAGGGAGTCTGAAAATTCATTTCTAGGTACATCGACTTAGGCGCTGCGATCAATGAACCTGTCGATATCCCATGGGTGGGACGGTTTTGTTGCTGTGCATTTCACATCAAACCTTTAGGCAAAACGGCAATTGTTTGGCAAACTGCACAAAAAACGTCAATTCCGTCTGGAAGCAAACATAGATTTACCATATTGTTCCATTCACTTGATATCTACACGGCCCAGACTTACTGACTCTGAGCAGATGTGAATTACTGTTAACAGTACCCAAATAGATGGAGTCAAATAATTTCTTTCTGAAAATTGATTCAATTCCCTCGAAGAATCAATATAACTTTCCTTTCTATCCGAAGAAGTTTGATCGATCATATATGTTCGGCAGGCAATTCATTCAACTCTGTTTATAAGTTTCAATTAGTTGAATAGATAACAAAACGTGTTCATCCAGTGACACACGTGCTGGTGCATATACACAGTACTTAGATTTGACTTGATTTATGCACTCATTGACACACATATAAATATTTTTGCACACACACACAAATACACACACATATATATATTTCCAATATGGAATGGAGCACTCTGGTGGATGGGGAATATATGCATGAATAAATGTATCACCTAAATTCAACCTAACTGACTCTCCAGTTCCCTGGAGTAGAGTAATGATACCAGCCTCCAGGTCTGAAGCCAAGGTTTGATCTTGCCTCATGGTACTGGATGGGATAATGAATAGTCTACACTGAAAAGTTGTAATATAACGAAAAATTGTGTGTGGATGACACAATGATATGTACATATATAATTCATATATACACTAAGTTGTCTGCCTGACTTGATCTGGAGCGATGATTATCAGGCTAGTCTTGCTTGTCATTTATGGTTGAATTCGATATATCGTCTCATATCTCCATCACTTTTTTGTGCTTAGCTCAGTAAAAATCCATTTAGATTCTTATGTAAGAAAACTAAAAGAAAATTGGAAACTACAACGGATGAGTACACAAAAAAGGAATTCAAAGAAATAACTGAAAATTTTATTTTAAGGAAAAACTGAGGAATGGACCGACAAAATTCAATACATAGACGAAAAATCAAGGGATTTGACGAATTTTGAATTTTTTCCTATGACTCAATAGAATATGAAAGAAAGTACTCATCCATTGATCACAAGTTTCCCCATTTTCAATTGAGCCACCCAAATGTTACATGGTACCACACGACAGTGTCTACTGAGACTGATTAATTTGTTTATTTGTTTTTCTTCATCTTTGCTTTTGTCTCTCTACACTTCGAAAGAATAGAAGATCAATCCAAAAACGAAGAAATCCTTATCATCAGGTTAAAGTCACAAAACTTGTTATGTTAAGAAGGATACAGATTTAATTCTGCTCACAGGAACAGGTTTTAATGAAAAGTTGATTGTTTCTTGCAAGCAAATGAGAATGGCGTACGGGATAATGTTTTTTTGACCAATTGCAGGGATTCACGTCCATTTCTGAGCAGTACGAGTGATTGATATCACACATGATCTTTGTATGAAAAAATTGTATCACATAAAGTCATATTTTCCTTAGCTATGAAGGTGGTGGAAGATAAAGCATGATTTGCGTAAATTATCAAAGTTAGTGTCCAATTGTCTTGCTCTCTGACATTAAACAGTTTATTCCTCATCGTAACCATGACGCTTTCTTAAATCTTACGATTTTTACGATTCACTTAAAGTTAGCAGGTGTATCAGAAGATAATGTTGTGGTGGGACTTTCAATTTTAGCTTACGTTGAGTTACGTAGGGGGACGCAGCTGGGCAAACCTAAGTTTCATCTTGTTGTGTGAGAGGAACGATACTTGAGACGTTTCCAGGTTGGTGAGTATGTTCTCTAAGTGTTTTTGATTCAACCATTGAAAGGATTTGGGGTATCACAATATATAGGATGAAGAAAAAAGTCTTATAAAAAAAATTTGGAAGAAACAAGAAAAAGGTAAGATAGAATAATTTGAATCAACTTGAGATTGAGAGAAAGCAAAAAAAAGAAAAAAAGTAAAGGAGATTGAAAATGAGAGGAAGAATTAAATATGAGAGATATTCAAGAAACGAAAAATGTTTTTACGAAAAAAAAGATGATAGGATTTAGTGGCAGAGAAGGCATCATTGAATTGGCAGAGAAATTATATAATTGATGAGAAAAGTCTCAGCCAAGAAAAAATAAATCAGAAAAATAAATGGAAAAGATAGGAGGAAAGAAGAGAGACGGATGAATTGTTTTTGTGCACTCCCCCACGAGTGAGCATGTGAACCAAAATAACTATCTTTGGCATAAGAGTAATTAACATGTCTCAATTATGTTAGAAAAATTACGGTTTTCCGATGATGAATTCATTCGGGAAATTTATTCCACGGTTCTAATGGACGTAGAAGAACATTTGGTTTGATACGACAGCTTGGATATTCGGGAAAAGTGGAAAAAAACAATATTGTCATTTGCTTCCATGCTTAAATCCCGGAAAATATGCTCTGGCAGATTAATAAAAAAAAATAGAAACGGAAATAATTCAGAACGGAAGGAACAACCATAAGAGTAGTCTCACACATGCGCACTTTCCTCACTGCTTTTTAGGGTTGTTGTTTTTTTCTGTCTAACATTATGGAGATAATTTGCTGTGTGGTTGTATGAATTAGGTAGAGATACTGTGAATACTTTTTTTTCACCAGCGTGTTGTTAAAAATCACCACTCAATGATGTGTTCTCTCTCTGATTGTATATCATAATTTGATCTGCTTCCAAGTTTTAAAGTGCACTCTTAAATGCCTTTCGTTGTTTGTTTGATAGTTTTATTTAACCTAAGTTTTTTTTTTAATGTTTCAGTGCATCTACGATAATTATGAAAAGGTGATTGAGTGGTTCTCAAAGGGGTATATAATAATAATGATAATAATAATAATAATAATAATAATAATAATAATAATAATAATAATAATAATAATAATAATAATAATAATAATAATAATAATAATAATAATAATAATAATAATAATACCAAGAACTAGCAAGAGAGTTAAGGAAGATGTGGAACATGAAAACCAGGGTAGTACCGGTCATAGTGGGCGCACTAGGAACTGTCCCCAAAACGTTGAGGGAGAGACTGGAGGAGATTGGGATTAGGGGAAGGATAGAGACCGTACAGACCACAGCGCTACTTGGAACTGCACGGATACTGAGGAAGGTGCTAGAGATATAAGGACTGCAACGAATAGTAGCTCTGTCATGATATGCGAAAGAGGGAGGAGACGTTAGCTGAGGACCTGAGGAGACTTATTGTCACTCAGCCTTCAGCGATAACCACTGGGCAACCGGTGTGAAACTGTAAATCGTAGAATTACTGCGACCTATGAGTACTAGGAGAGGAGGGCTGGAGACTTGAGGAGACTTGCTGTCACTCAAACTCCAGCAGCGCGAGGGATAGTGCAACAAACAATAAAGTAGAAAACAATGGAACAGTACAGCAAACTAGAAAAGAAAAATGGGAAGGGAAAAAATTGTACGGCGAGTTTAAAAGACAGATAAAAGATATAGCAGACGAGAAATCGTGGACGTGGTTACGAAAGGGAAACCTTAAGAGAGAAACAGAATCGCTCATCATGGCAGCCCAAAACAAAAGCATAAGGACAAACTACATAAAAGCAAAAATCGACAGAACACAGACAAACAGCAAATGCCGCATGTGCGGTGAAAGAGATGAGACAGTAAACCACATAACTAGTGAATGTAGCCAACTCGCCCAGAAGGAGTATCAGCATAGACACGATAGAGTAGCAACGATGATACACTGGGAACTGAGTAAACAAATGGGATTCAACCATGGGGAAAAGTGGTATCAGCACAAGCCAGAGGCAGTTTTGGAGAATGACAACCACAAACTACTGTGGGACTTTGACATCCAAACTGACCACCTCATCCAGGCAAGAAGGCCGGACTTAGTAATAGTAGACAAAAAAAGGAAGGCCTGCCAAATAGTAGACGTTGCTGTACCTGCAGACCATAGAGTAAAAAAGAAGGAGGGTGAAAAAAGGGAAAAATACCAGGACCTAGCAAGGGAGTTAAAGAAAATGTGGAACATGAAAACCAGGGTAGTACCGGTCATAGTGGGAGCACTAGGAACTGTCCCCAAAACGCTGAGGGAGAGACTGGAGGAGATCGGTATTAAGAGGAGGATAGAGACCGTACAGACCACAGCACTGCTGGGAACTGCACGGATACTGAGGAAGGTGCTAGAGATATAAGGACTGCAACGAATCGTAGCTCTGTCATGATATGCGAAAGAGAGAGGAGACGTTAGCTGAGGACCTGAGGAGACTTATTGTCACTCAGCCTTCAGCGATAACCACTGGGCAACCGGTGTGAAACTGTAAATCGTAGAATTACTGCGACCTATGAGTACTAGGAGAGGAGGGCTGGAGACTTGAGGAGACTTGCTGTCACTCAAACTCCAGTGGTTACCACCAGGCAACTGGTGTGAGATTCCAAATAATAATAATAATAATAATAATAATAATAATAATAATAATAATAATAATAATAATAATGATGATGATGATAATAATAATAATAATAATAATAATAATAATAATAATAATAATAATAATAATAGCAAATCTGTAACTACTACTGATGATTATAACAAGAGAATTAAGATAGCTATGGTTGTATTCTTTTGTATACTTGGATCTGGGGTGCCAAATCAACTTTTTGATAGACATACTGAACCATGAGGGCACTCTAGCACTACATCATATTTCTGTTTGATAATCAAGCTTTTTTTTGTAGATGTTTTTGGATGTTGTTTACTTTTTTTTCTAGAGAGGGGGAACGCCAACGATGTCATTAATAGAGTTTAATCGGACCATATTTCATTTGTTAATTGATTTTCTTTACATGCCTTCAAATTTTGACGCTATGGTATTTTCCAGACATTGATCATGATGACGACGTGTTTTTAATTCTCAACCTTTTAGTAATTTGAAAATTCAAGGTAAATTGTAAATCCCAGAAAATCGTATCTTCATGAATCATACATCTCGATGAAAGGCAGGTATCTGCTGTCATTGAATCTTTGTTATCAAATTTTCTCTGATCTGTTTTTATTCCAGTTCTGTGACGTAGCATCCCAAGTAAAATGAGTTTACATCCTTCTAATAAACACTCTCTCATATATCAATCGTCTAACCTGCAAAAAACCGCTTGGTAAAAGTGGGACAAAGAGAAAACTAGAGAGAGACAGAAAGGGACAGAGATAGAAAGGGGGGGGGCAGACAAGCAGAGACCAAAGACAAACAGACAGACCTATGGACAGAGACACAAGAAAAAGAAAATGCAACACAATATTTTTTCTTTAAGTTCCTGTACTTCTCGATTATAGACTCTAGGATTTTTCAAAAATCTATAGATAATTTTGAACCGGTGAGATCTAAGCTCAGCGATGTTATTGAAATGAGTAAATAACACCTACGTTGATGGCTTTTAAATCTAGTTTATTTGGGGATTGATAATAACATTCATCAGAAGGTAGGAACAAAGGTTTCTTTTTGCAAAAGGATCGACTTTCGGCGCGTATTATTCTATTTGGTGAAACAAATTATATTTCTATTGCACAGAATATATGAAAGCATATAATCCTGTGTATCCTACCGCTACAAATCACGGCAACTTTGATAATCTTCAGTTCTTACAATATGATTCGTGACATGTGGAAAATAGATACAATGTTTAGGGGTTATAATGGAGGCTAGTCACCGGAAATTAAATATGGTTACCATTGAGACGGGATCATGTGTTAAACCAGAAAAAAAACCCCCAAAAAACCGGACTAAAAAAGAGGGGGGGGGATTTATTCATTCATGGAAAAATCTTTGTTTTATATTATTTAATAAATTTTTGTAGAATCATGGAAACTTTTTGTCGCATTTTAGTTTTCCTTTCCATTAGGCAAACCTTCTTATCCCCACTTTGTATTCATCATTTGTTGCTTCCTTCTTATTAGAATATTTCTTAACATTATCATTCGATCCTGAGTTTTCTTAATATGAATCAGGTTTTAGCTGAAAAAAAGATTCATTTGCATTTTTTGTTCCTTTCCCTCGAATTTGTGTCCTGATCACTTTTTTTCTCTCGATTAGCCTCATTTAGGGATATCTACTCCTTTGTGTCTTGCTTTATACCACTCAAATATCATTCATTTGGGGGAATATGTGAAGTTGTGCTTTTCGAAACATCTTTTTTTTACCATCACCTTTTCGTATTTTTGACCAAAATTTATACGTAAAGTTAATAGTGTCTCCATTTGACTTTTGTTTTTGAAACCTGTTGTGCAGACAAATAACTAATTTATTATGAAATACATAAAGAAAATAAGTACTGGAAAAATCTTAAAATTCAATGGTTATGTACAAAAGCATCGTTAAACGCTTTCTTATACATGCACATTTATAGAATATAATGTTTTTTGTAAAATACTCGCACATACGAATGTACATATTCAATATTTAATGCACTGACATATCACTGATCGATAGATGAATGTATAGACAAATACGATATGTTCTGTAACAGGATTGCTTGGCTTTCTCACCTTACGAGTAACAGCGGCAGCACACTTCCCTCTACAAGTGCCGACCGTTTCCTCCCTAAAGCTCTGAACATTTTCACTTCATCTGAATGCCTGAATGAGATGTAGGAATTAAGATAAATTGTACACAATCGAAGATGTCTCAGTATTCGAATATAATCCTCTAAGAATTAATCCCGGGAATGCATCAGCCTCAACGTAATTTTATTTAATCAAATATTTTTAAATACAGAAAAGAGTGACATCACTTATATCGAATGATTCCACGGTCTTTGTTTCTTTGCTTTACTTTCATTTTCTCTCCTGTTGGGCCTGGAGTTCAATCGTCCGGAAAAAAAATGTAGAATAATCTTTACTCAAAACTATTGGCAGGATCTTCAAAGAGATGTGGTAACTTGTTTTTTTATACACAGCACATCCGCTCAAAAATCCCCCACCATAAAAATGATGCCTTATATAAAAATGCGTGAAAAGCAGTAAATCAGAAGGGAAAAAAACACTCAGAACACTTGTTTGAAAAATTTTGAGATGGACAAAATTGAGATGGTGAAAAACGGATAAAAAAGAATAAAGGAAAAAAAATTTGGAAGAACTTTTGGGAATCGAAAATATCTGAGATCTGTCAAGAAAGTATCATACAAAAAAGTCAGATGAACACTCTCTTTCTGAGATGATATGCAAAATTGTTGCCTGCAAAAAAAAAGATGGCGTGATCATCGAAATCTCACGATTTTAGGGAAATGTCGATGCCCAACAGCGGGCGTTGAATGACTACAGTTTCTGCTTCCGCTAATGAGTGAGTCAAAATTGCAAATGCTAATTTGGATGGCCGATAGGTCTTCGTTACGGAAAAGATTCTGTCGAAACGTACATTTGGAACTGAAACCCTACAAGGAAATTATCTCGATGGATGATTGAAGAACAACAATCAAAAACCTCGGCTGAATGAAGAGTAAATGTTAAACTTTTCTATCTAGCTCCATTTGTGATTGCCTGTAGTCGTGATGCATAAATGAATTCATACGTACAAATATACATAATCAGCTAGCCAGTCAGACTACTTCCGAGATAAATTATGTTGACAGTTTCTGTCACAGTTTTGTGTAATGTTTTCCTCACACCCGAAAAGACCAAAATATCTCATAAAATAGATAAATGAAAAAACAAGGTGTAAAAAAAGCAGAATTCTTTCCTCAGTGGACATGAAAAACAGTAAAATACAAGTATGATGTCAGAACAGGAGAAATATAAAGAGGAACAAAAAAAAATTGAAGAAATGGATAAACAGACAAGAATATTTATTTATGTATCAAATGAAAATATCTTCATGGATATTTCTGATACAATTTACATTATAAATACGTTTCCAACATCGAGATACGCAGGTGATACAGTGTATTCAACTAAAAAAAATCACACGCTTATCAATACAGTGGAACATTTATTTCTTGAACTTTATTTCTAAACTCCGCTACAAATTTCAAAGGATAATTCCCAGAATTGCTCAATAAATCTATTTTCCATCTCAGATTATATAAATTTAGGTTGAGTTTTTTCGAAAACTATATAAATTTGTACTTTTCTTTACATAAGAGCAAGAATTTCAAAATTAATCGAGGAGAAAAATCAATTTATTTTACGACTTTGTTTCTGCAATGGACACAGCTAGTAAAACAAAAGAAGGTAAAGTTTGTTCCAGACAAATCAATGAGACAGAAAGGAGGTAAATCTAATGGGAAATAACAAATGAAAAAGAAAAAAAAGAAGGCAGTAGTGATGTAAAGAAGTATAGCGAACAAAATATAAAATTAAAGAGCAATACTTCCTGGAATAAATTGAAAAAAGCCGAATGTAATAATCTGATGGGCAGATGTATAATTGAAGCCAGTGTAAATTCATGTGCAGTGTGCATTACCGTCCCTATTAAAAGAAGCCTGAAAGTCAGGACATAGATTCAATGTTTCAGCTCCCTTGGTGACTATCGGGGGATGCATTGATTATATCCCCTAACCTTTGGGACTAATAGGATTTTTCGTTTTTGAATGTTGGGTTTATTCTTCTAAAAACTTGCAATTCAAGAGCTATTCGTCGCCAGTTTACTTCTGATGGTAATTTCATGGGTATTTAGAGTTTGAGCATGGTTCACTGATTTTTTGTGTAGTTAATCTCTGAACAAGCAGCGCTTTTCTTCGTTAAATAAGCTGATACTAAACTATTTGACGTTAATTCATGAATAACACTGGGCAACAGGGAATTACCAGCTGCACCTCTTCACCTTTTAGCAGGTTTCTCATCATAATAAATAATCATAACAAATAATTTTTGTTTTTCTTCCAGACTTCGGCTTCACTGTTTCTACGTCCTTCGTATTGAATCTTCACTCAGATATGTCACTTGATACTGAATGTTTGTAATCTTACGTGGAAGCCAATATTTGTCATCATGTTTTGACTGGTTGTTAGAGTTGTTTTTTAAAGTATCGTTCATTTAAGTGTTACATCGGAACTTTCCATATCAAAATGCACCACATTTCCGTTTCAATTATGACTTTTCCGTAAGGAATTCAATTTTGACTACTGAAAAAATGCTTACATTTAATGGTAGACCGAAAAGTCTCTTCAGTTTCTCTCAATGAAGAAATAAGTCAATTTTTGACGAACTCATGTACTTGACTTGGTTTATTTTTCTACTGTATTCAGAACAGGAACTGCATGAATAGTCCACACCTAATGTAGTGATACAAGTTTCACATTATAACTTATTATCATCAATTAGTACAAAGGTTGTTCCACTGATGGAAGTGGATTGTCAAGTCTAAAATAGTAACAAAGATTTGTCAGACATGTATGATTGATTGAAATAAATAAATACATTTCTACAATTTTCTTTTTATTCATTTGATATGCAGTATGAAATATAAGATAATAATATTCAGTTAGAGTTTATGTCGCTTTGGAGTTTGACTCTGCAGCAGATAATCTTGTTTTTGTTTTTCTTTATTACATAATCGAACAGCATATTTTCAATCTTGTTCCATTTACCTCTTCAGGTTTTCAGATATTTTTATAATTTCATCTTCTCAAATCCTTTTATTAGTCTGAGCAAAAATATACTTCAGTTACATTTCGCTATCTAATGAACATTTTTTAAAAAATAGTAATAAAGGAGTTAAATAACAGGTAAATATTTTTTATGGACACCAGATTACCACGTGGTGTAGAGATAATTCAATGGACTACTGTGCATTTCATTTTATATAATTCAAGATTAAGTTATTTTGTCGGGTTGTATTCTTTTTCTCAAATTGAGCCTAAACTGACCAAAAGCCATCCCTGTAACTATTAGTTCTCAATTTATACCCAGTTATTCAGCATCTCAAATGATTCTATTAACCTATAATCGAACCCATCGTCCTTATACAAGGAAACAAACTGGCCTGAAAGGTGCGTAGGGAAAGAAGTACATATAATTGATCTATGAATATAATGCAGGCTGAATAAAAATATTTGCAATATAATATTACCTACATTATCTTACATGTGTATTCAATTCCCCTTGAAAATTCTTGCTTTAGATTTTGAACAATAACAAACATTATTGTCAACCTACTGTCAAAGTTAAGTGGTGGAGTTGAATAAATTCCCACCTTAAACCAACAATTCTCATCTTATTTAGGGGAGTAAATTATCAATGTCTATCCGTCCTATTTGATGTAACCAAAGATATATATGAAATTACAACCGAGTGATCAACTGGCGTCCCTCCATACTGATAAAACAAATTTACAAAAATTTCTTCCATAGAGAAGTTTATTTTATTTAAAAGAAAAATAAATTATTCAAATGGATAAATCATTTTTTATTCAAAGGTACATTCTAAAAAATATATATTATCGTTGTATAATAGCACGAGGGTTGGAATGATTATATTTAGTTGAAATAGAGAACAGAATGGCCCTGAAGCAACCAGATATCTCTCTTCTCAATTTCAATGCCTTATGTACGGATTGAAAGCAGATATTCGAACCGATCGTACATAAAACATTGTTAAACTCAGTGTTCAATCAGAATCCCTGGAAATATCTATTCTATGAATTCAGGAAATGAATGGACCTCATTCATCAAGTAACTAGGCATCAATAGTGTACCTGATTCAAATGCAATCAGCGCAAATATTCTTTTCATTTCCCCCAATATTTGCCAACTTCTGTCACACTACAAATCTGAACTGCTGTCATGACAAAGTAAATAGAGGAAGGGAGAGATAGATAAAACTAAAGATTTGTTATATCCGATAATTGACCTTTGTTCGTTGGATAAGAAGAAATAAAGAGTAATTTTTATTTCTTTGACGATCAGAATAGGTCCAAACTGAACGGCGATTACGGCCATCATTGAAAGGTACCAAATGCCCGTGGAGCTGAAAGAAATCTTCAGTTTTATAGTCTTACAGATTATTCGATTTTTATCCTCTCAGTAGAATGTTTCGTCATTTCTCTTGTTTTCGATTGAAACCAAAAGCTTTGAATAACAATATATGCTTATCATATTCCTTTGTATTTTCACTTTATATTTGGAAACTGGTGGGTGGAATTGGACTCAACGGGGGCCAAGAGACGTTAAGTGTGAGTCCATTGATACCAGATTCAGAACTGTACTCAAGCATTAAAACACCATAGCATGGCTACAGCCAGCTAACTGAGGCTTGTTGCTTCAATGTTACTGTGGCCAAGACTGTGGATAGGGTAGCGTGTTTTGGTCCCATTATTGGATTTGATCGACCTGTTTCTTGTAAGAAATACTTTTTTTTCCTCAGCATCCTTACTTTAAGGTTGAATATCAATATGTTTCAAGAAAACTTAAGGGAGTTATGATTTTTTTGGAGGCAGCTGACTGGATCCTTCCAAAAATCTCCAATACAACTCTGAAAGAATAAACAACTGCTTGTTTTGGACGGATTTCTGGATAATTTTCCAATATATGTATCCATAATAATATTCATGTATGTGTATAGATAGATACATAGATAGATAGATAGATAGATAGATAGATAGATAGATAGATAGATAGATAGATAGATAGATAGATAGATGATTGAAGTTTAATGTTGACTTAGTGTTGTACTCACTTGTTCAATACTTACATACTTCAATGTTCACCATCGTACAACATCGCTTTTAATATCTGTTTCTCTTCTGTAGTTGAAAAAGTTTCGAAAATGCTTATTCGAAAATAGAAGATTTTTCAGTTATGGATAAAGACAGTCGACGGAGACACTGTTCAGAAACTTTCAAGGAGATAAAAAAAACGATACCTTGACAATCCAAAAAGGTAATGTTTGATAGAAAATGTAATGTTCAAGGAATAATTGTTGCAGGAAACACTCCTTCAAGTCAAAACCTCATCAATCACGTTCAAGCCCGTACATAATGAGAAGAAACAAAACAGCAGACTTAAAAACAACTCAATGCTTTAAGATGTCAATAAGTGGTTTCCAGAAGTGGTAACTGTGATCTAAAAGTATATTAGTACGATCTTAAAATTTACCCCTTTTTGAAATTTATCGTAGGTTTTGAATTCTATGAACAGTTTTTAAACATCACACCGTTTCGAGACTAGGCACAAAAAACCGACACCCGATTCTCATCGGTCACTTCACAGGGAAATAAGAAATAACTCGAGGTTAGGCACGTGATGTCTTGTGAAGTCTTGTGTTTTGGGCTCTCACCGACTGGAGTAAAAAAGCAGTAACCTTTCTTCCAATTAGACCAGCAAAAGAAACATAATTGAGTTGCACGATTCAGAGATGCACACGAGAACAAATGGCACGACTAAGTGACAAAACTGTGGAGAAAAGCAATGAAAGGGGGGGGGGAAGAAAACTTGGAAATGAGTCTAAAATGAACATAAAAGACTTACAACATAATACAAAATTCAAAAAAGTAAATAAATATCGGTAATAAGAAAGAACAGGTGATTCTTAAAGAAAGATAAAAATATAACTGTTTCGAAATCTGAAAAACATATAATATATTCATTGTTCGTATATTTTTCAAACATCAAATCTTCATTTCTATCCTCATGTTCTCAATTTTCTAATTCACCCTTTAAAAAATATTTCCACATTTTTGTATTTTTTTTTTTTTCTGAGCCTTGATCCTTTTTGTGGTGAGCTTATTTTACTATTATATTTCTATTGAATGGAATAGCCTCAATCAGCATTTCCATATTAATAATCATCAAAAATACTTATGCTGCTTTTAAATACACATTAAATCATAATTCAAATTTTTTCTCTTTTTGAAGATTCTTACTTGCATCTAACTTTGATACTCGGCCAGTCAGTTGGTTAAAATAGAAAAAGTATGTGTGCAGTCTCTTTTCATTGTGCTCGGTATGTAACGTGGAAAGAGTTTGATAAAATCATGTGATATAAAATATATGAAAACCTACCAAAAAATACAAACTGTTCAAACTCCTTATCACTATCAGTCAGTAAGGGAGCGACCTGGCAATCACGTAGTCGTTATTCCAATGCATGGCAAAGGAAAAGTAATTTTTTAAACACCTTTATTCATTAGGGTGAAGTAAGCCCATGCGTATTTGTAACCCCCAAAACATATATTACTTGGGACATGATGTAAACCATTAACATATTGTTTACACTTCTGGAAAAAGATGGCTTAAAACTTTGTCAGAGGTAAGATATGAAATGTCGATCAAGAAACTCTCTTAAATACTGCTTTTTGAGTCTTTTGAGTCTTGCCTCAACATTATAAGACGACTGAAAATAGAGAGAATATAAACCATGGTCAGCATCTGATCTGACTTTGAATAGGTTAATCGGTTTCCTTTTCACTTTCTTGACGGTCCTCCTTTGTAAACGTCATTATTCTTCACTGAAAAATTCCTCACTAATTCAAATGATGGAATAATCACTCCTTTGCATTCATATTATTTCGATTTTTCACCGTAAGTGTCATTTTCGGGAGAATCACTTCCATCAATTGTACTTAGATGAGTCTAATCTTTGAGTGCTCTTCAGAGGGATAAATAGATGGAGTAACTGAACTTGAACAACTCACGGGGCATTCAATTGTGGCATATGGTAAATGAGGTTGACTTTGCAGGTCATTTGAGATGAACCACTATGATCAAAGAGCACTGAATATCATTTCATGTTGATAGAAATGTTTCTTAGCAAAATGAATAACAAAATCTCGATGGGGTTCAAAACCGATTTTGACCTCTCAAATGGTAAGCCGGATAAGGTTGACGGAGATAATTGGAAGTAACATCAGTTTGTGGCCATCACCATCTGTAACTTAGCCAAACAATTATGTTTTAGGAAGTGACCTGGTACATTGGGTCAACTGGAGCAGGAGTGGGTGATAGTAAAGGTGGACCTGATGTCGGAAATTTCACAAAACTTCTGGAAACTTTCCTCTACGTAATAAATCATATCTATTTCTCTCACTGTATATCTATAACAATTATTGTTATCATCATCAGCAGCATTTATTTAGTCTAAAGCTGGACAAAAGACTTTCGCATCTGCTCTTGATTCTTGTGTGTGTCTTATATATATATATATATATATATATATATATATATATATATATATATATATATGAGTTTATGTATATGTGCATGTATGTTTATATAGTAAAATACTACTCAAATATATATAATCCACGATTTTTACACTAGAATCGGCAATGATTATCTCACACACTAATGCACACACGCACATATATATGTGTGTGTGCCTGTGTGCATGTGTGAGTGCATATTGGAAAATGGATTTGCTCACTATCTTTAAAGCTTTGCTTATACTTAACCAGATATTGAATGCATAGAGCACATTGTGAAATAATCCCGCCACACATAGGATATTTGATTAAATATAATTATATATATGTGTGTGTGTGTGTGTGCATGTGTGTGTGTGTGTGTGTGTTTGTATTTTCACTCGATGGTCCAACAGTTATTCCATTCCCTTATCGAACTTCTTTCGAGTTCTTTTAATTCTCTGTCTCAAATATTTCCTCAGTTTTTCTTTTAGTTTTTTTTTCGAAAATATGTATCCTTTAAAAAAGCCTAAAACTGCAACAGCATATATATATATATATATATATATATATATATATATATATATATATATATATATATATATATATATATATATATATATAGATAGATAGATAGATAGATAGATATAAAGAAAGACATACAGACAGAGGGAATCTGAATTGTCTTTTACTCCGTGATTGTACAATGTACATATCAATTTTTTCACACATGCATACATCCTGTTATTTTTGCTTTCCTTCGAAACAATTATGAGTCTGTTCTTTTTAAGCTGAATCCTGTGATAAATACCACTCATATATATTTCCCTTCGCATACAAATGTATATCTACTAGTACCCACCAATTCTTATACCACAGAATAAGGCAAATGCCTAAGTTTTATTTCCTAAAATAGTTGTGTTGAGTGGAAAACACATATAAAAGACATCTGAATGAAGTAAAAAAGAATTGAAACTTTTTAAAATACCCAAAAGAAGGATAAAGAAATAAAGTTTGTTGTTAAATAGAACAACACAGCCAGGCTAACAAAATAAATTATACCTTTCATTAAATTACAGTATGTCCCAGTGATTATTGAGGCAGCTGACCACTTGACTTTCTACTCTCTACAGTCTGGAATCAAATGAAAACTTATCCAAACAATGATAAGAGACTGAGAACAAAACAACCACTAAAATGATTGTAGGGTGAGATTTGATCGCAGCAAATGTCTGGAGAGATGACAGTGGAAACCCGTTATCTAATCCGTCATTTAGAGTTGAATAATCTGACTGATTATTGTTGGAGGAACGCATCCGTAAAAAAGTCTCTAAGGTGAGGAAATAAAGGGAGAAAATTCTACAAAATTAGATAAGATACTTTCTGTTTCCTTGTGTAAATCTATAATGTATCGTTTTACAAACCCATTTAATATACATACACACAAACATATACACATATATATGTATATTGATTTAATTTTGCAATCTTTTGATTAGATGAAGTGGATCATTGTGCCTTTGTAGAATATTAGAGGAATCTTAGAAGCACATTTGTATTCTCTCAGTCTTTTATATCTTGTGCATTCAGTCAACGATAGTAAGTCTCATATACTACGATCTATGAGTGGTATTCAGAAGTGCAATGAAACGACTTTTTCATATCATGACATGACACACCAACCGTTTAGGCAATTGTCTGTGTCTTCTTTCTCCATATAGATGAAGTATTTATTCAAAATAAATTCATCCGTGATGAGCATCCAAAATAGAGATGGTCTTGGCTAAATCAGAGCGTGTCCTCAACATCACAAATTACTTTAACTTCACCTGACAATATTCTTCACAATATATTTCAGGAAGCAGGACAAACGTAAAGACGAGATTGAAAGAAAAACACATGAACAGACGGACACATGCATGGGACCTTACTATGACTTAATTTTATACGTAGTTACGTATTCTTTATGTCGAAGTTTTGCAGCACTTTTTCCGAAAATTGCATCGTTCAGAATAATTCATTATGCTTGAAAAAAATCAATATGGTCCTGAGAGAAGTCCCAGTTGAAGAATATCGTATGAGTGAGTAAATAACAAAATTGATGCCGGCAGGGTACAGAACAAGAAAGAACAACGAAGTATGAAACAGAAAGCTAATTGATTGTGGCCTGTAAGGCAATAAACGAATTAGCAAAAAAAAAAAGCAGACTCTCGTTGAAGATATTAGGTAAAAAATGTTTGTTGATAAGAGATTACCAAAATTATGTTCTTCATGGTAAGGTATTTCCAACAGTCTGGATGATTAGGATGAGGGTGACGATGAATTTTTTTTTACCAGTAACACTCGCTTTAACACCAGATAAGTGACAAACATTTCCATCCAAAGCCTTTATTCAAAACATAGTTTGGGAGTGATAGCAGCATATTGAGGACAAGATAAAATAAATACATACGAATGTTTATTATGTCTTATTCATTAGTTGATCTACCAAGAGAATATATCAACATAATTATATAATGATTGCATTGTTGTATAGTGGGTATGTATGAGTGTTGTATGTGTACCTTTTCGAGTATTCCCTTCTCGGATAAAGCAATGGTTGTCAATCGATTCCAGAACAATGATGATGATGAGGCTATTGATGAGACAGTACAATTACAAGTGAATGCATAGGAAGGAAGAAAGAGATATATCAAATACGGGGAAAAGTATATCAACAGTCGGGTGGAAAACTGAAGAAACGAAAAGAGATCTTATACAGAGGTGCTGTAACTTAGAAAAGAATAAAACTAAAGATGTGTATTGATATCAGATGAAATATGGTAATTTATTCTCAATAATTGCATCCCGAATCCCGAATACGACAGCAGAACACTACATTTTGTGATAAATAAAACACTCTTAAAACTCTAAAAAGCGTCTTGCAAAAGCTATCACCCTGAGTCGTTGGCTTCTTTCCTCCCTTTACAATTTGATGGCTAACCCCCACTCTCTGACACCCTGCAACTTTCAGCCCCATGTCCAACAGCAGGGATGCTAAAGACAACAGCTTAGTGAAAATATGTCACCCAAGTCCCGTCTGTCTTTATTCTATTGCTCTTGCAACGTATAAGCACCGAAACAGAAATTCCTCAGTTTAGACGGTTCAGCCAATCAATGACAACGAATTTCACTTAAATTGGGGTAGAGCGTGCGATAGGCTAATAACCTATAAAACTCCCTGTCCAACTTATCCAGCCCTATTTATATTCTGGTACTTGTTTGTCGCGAATGAAAACCCTATTCATCATTAAAATAACTGTGCGTGCATTTACTTGATGACTGTATAAATTCACATGGATATGAATAATATACATTGCAAGCAGAAGGAGGACAAAAGAACCGGTTCATTTTATGTTATAGTAATTTCAATTCTCTAACCTCGATTTGTTCATAAGACTTGCCTGATTGCCACTCAAAAAAATTATCTCCAACATTTCAATGCATCATTACCGAAAATTAAAATAATAAACCACATGACGAATATGTAATCAATTTAGTAAAGTAATATATGGCTGCATCAAATATTCAAAGGCCGAAATTATCGTAATGTACTCTACATTATGTCAAAAAATATCGTTGTTTTTGTTTGGAGTTTTGACCCTACTACAAAATAGCTTTTTCAAAATTGATTCAATTTGCAATGTGAGATTATGCTGAATGATCCTATAATTTTCGTCAATTTTTTTTAAAAAGTCATACATATCAATCACTACCCAACAAACCAACCAAGAGATCAACAAAGTATCTCATTCATTGA
Source organism: Thysanoteuthis rhombus (assembly GCA_963457665.1). NCBI lineage: Eukaryota > Metazoa > Mollusca > Cephalopoda > Oegopsida > Thysanoteuthidae > Thysanoteuthis > Thysanoteuthis major. The sequence goes on along the minus strand of OY735198.1, from coordinate 11,580,485 downwards.
TCACATCTTTTTTTTTGTCAATGTACAAATTGATCAGCCCCAACTTGCAGCCAAAAGAAGGTGACGGGTTTGATTGTGCCCAATCAGATATGGAATTGAGATTCACCAAGCATGGCTGAGTACTTCACAGTATTGAATGGAGTAGAATGAGATTTGGGAGATATTCTGCGTCTATTGTCGATCTGAAAGAGCCTAGCTAATCTTAAATATACTAGCCACAACACCAGCCACTAGTACCCAGCAGAAATTGGTGATTTTTCCCAGGCAGGTCACGTCTCTCTATGTACATCTTGGCTGTTGGCTGTCTGCTGATCTTTCAGTTCCTATCCTCTGTATGTTCCACCTTTTTTATATCAACTCAACCTAAGTAGGTTGTTAGATAGCAAGACATTTATTTTGTACATGATGTGGAGGGATTCTGAATCATTGGTGAATGCAATCTAATAATCATCCACACCCACACCCACACACTTGTCGGTACACAATCATATGAAACACATCATCGTATGCTGTAAGAACGAAAAATTGACTCTCCCCCTTGAAAGCGTCAAAAGTGGTGAGGCTCTTCCCACTTCAAAGGATCACAATGATAAGAAACTGATGAAATTTTCAAGAGGTCTGACGTGAGGGGATAAGGAGTCAAATGTGAACTGAAATGCCCTGCCCTCAATTGGTTTAAAGTGAAGGTAAAGCAATTTCCTTTCAAACAGTGAAAATTAAGTGGGTTCTTTTTAAACAAGTATGAAAACTCTTTGTAGTTTCCAATAATTTCAACCTTTGTATCTACGTACATTCGTATGTGCGTATAAGTGTGCGTGTGTGTGTGTGTGTGTGTGTGTGTGTGTGTGTGTGTGTGTGTGATTAGCTTAGCGCCGCAACAGAAGCTATGTACAACTTTTCAAGGTATTTTGAAAGAACTTGTAATGACAAGAAAGTAAACATCTACAGGATTGAAACTGTTCATCAAATCCAGGGCAAAAGACCAGATTTAATTATCACAAACAAAAAGATACTTGGTCATCACTGTTCAAGCCAATTATAGACTTAAAGTGAAAGGAAGCTAACAATCCAATGAATGTTTGGACATTGCAGGAGAACGGTTAAAAAATTTTGGGACACGAAGATGAATTCTCCACCTAGTAAAATCGATTTATCAGGAAGAGTATCAAAAGATTCGTGTAAAGTACCGAAGAAATTAGAACCATAAGAACAAGTCAGAACTTCAAGACAGAATCATTATCAGAAGGAGAAAGAATATACAAGAGAATACACGCCAATTGCAAATACTTTCTTTCATTTGATCATCAACGAATGTTTCCCGATATTACTAGTGGGACAATCCAACTGGGAGTTTATGTACAATCGTATGGTCTGTTTTTTTTTGTTCTGGACTTACGCTTTCTAATATATATATATATATATATATATATATATATATATATATATATATAGATAGATAGATAGATAGATAGATAGATAGATTGATAGATATATTGTCATCATCATCATTAGTCTCCTAACGTCTGTTGTTTGCCATTGCCCTCCCAAGGATTCTCCAAAATTATCTGGCTTGGGTGTCACAGAGCCAATATTTTCTGAATTTTTCCAGTTTTTCTCTCCATCGTGTATTTTACTGGCATTGGTTGCGCATGTGATCTCTTGGGATCCATGTTGTGAGTTTTAATATTGATTGGTTGTCTGAAGATAATCTCAGTAAAGGCTGTGAGTTTGCGTGGGCTTTTATGACCTTGTCTTACCTATTTTCTGGAGCTAAAAAAATTCTGAGTCTTTATAAGGCTTGATGAAAGAGCTGCTATGACCGTACGTATGTTGCAGCAATCCGATGTATACAAGGTATACACCTTGTAAAGAGATGACTGTCATGACTGTAGGGATTTCCACTTAGTAGAAAGGCTTTTTTGAAGTCGATGATTGCTACACGAAGTAGTAACTTTTATTTTGCTGCTTTTCTGTTTCAGGTGATTTAAAAAGACATTAATACACATGTTAGACGAATTTATCCATAAATTGGAAAGTTTACTGGTTTTCAAGTTTCATTTTAGCTTTTAGATCAGTAAAACATTTTCACATGTTTCAACTTAGACTAGCAAGAGGAGAAATGCTGGGTGGGGATCTCTGATAATCAAGAGTGCATTCGATCGATTTTCAAATTTGAAAGTTAGGAAAATCAGCATCCGAAATCTTGTCTTTGTACCTGGGCTCCTATGCCGACCCTCAGCACTGCTTGTAAAGACATCAGGGATCAATCGTTCAGAAGTCTTTATGGGTTAATATACAAATTTATACTTACCTTTCGGCTAATCCGAAAACTTATCAATTAACCACATAAATCGACTATTTGCTGTGGAATTGCCGGATTAAAATTCAGGTAATATTTGTTTCAGGCTATGAGCATTTACTCACCCTCATTCACACACATGTAAGCAAGCAAACGCACGTACATATACACGTTCATGCATATGCACACGCAGAGAAACACGCACACACACATACACACACACACACACACACACACACACACACACACACACAGACGTACACACATCTGCCAGTCTAAGTATTGTTAATGAATATTGGACCACTGCATAATACATTTTTGAAAAGTTAAATACTGCTGATTTGATGTACGTTTGACATACATCGTATATTTGTGAAAAGGCAAATTATCGTCTTGATTGAGGAATCTTTTCATTTTCGAATTTATTTTCATTTTCTTTGAATGGAAAAATGAATGTTGTCAAATATATTATTTTGCATGACGCAAGCCTTTGGATGAGGGGGAACTAAAAAATACTGAACTTAGTATGACCTGGCTCGAGCGGGAAAGAGGAAAGATTTCAAAAATGGCATTGCATAAATATCCCATGTGGGAAAAAAATTATTACCTTGAATAATCATAATTCAAATATCTGGCTTTCACTTGAAATAGAACGTCGATGACTAGGTAAAAAAAAAAAAGCAGCTGCTCTATTTACGTAGTATTCAAATCAGGTTTTTTTTTCTATTTTCAATTACATGCCAATGACTTGTATTCACTCATCCTCAATCGGGAAATGAATAAATGATTTAGATCCGGAGAAAAAAATATGTTGAAGGGTATTGTTCCCTAATCATCTCATCGAAATCTGACAAAAAGTTATAACGAATGTAAAAAAAAAAAAAAAAATATTGTTTTCCTTCAAGTATTTTCTAACGACTATCATCACTTTAATATAATAAAAATTCATTAAAATCCTTGTCATATGAAATATTTACGATGATAATTTAATTGAATGATACCTGGCATAACGTCGAGGAAAACAAGACGATAAAGAGTCTTGAGGATGGCCTTTCAGCAGGATTATGGAATATGGGTCTTGTGATGTTTATTGGAATTCAGTAAAGATATTTCAGTATGTAGCCGTTTTGTTTTGTTTTCTTTTTGAGGTTTTTTTCATAAAGGATAAATTTACCAATGAAATCATAATAAGGTAAATAGTACCTAGCCAAACTGGAAATCTTGCAAAACTACGAAATCTGCATCTTACAGATGCACAAGCGCTCATTTCATTCAAATAGATACTTACATTCATACAGAAAATGGAAATATTTGTGTATTTCCTCTGATACATAAAATGCAAAAATTACAACGATCAACTTCAGTCAGGATAGAAGCAGAAATGGAATTTGTCCCTGTAGCAGTCAGGCTTGGCAATTTCTGATCCACTTTTTTTCTTTTATCTGTTTTATTGTATGAATCTCTGAAATCTAACATTCATTTGATTTACCTCTGCTTTTTTTGTGTATATTTGTCCTTTTCTCTTAATACGCTTCTCTTTTTTCCTGAAATTTGTTACTCCGATTGAATTTCCGATATTCTTCAGCAAATTTTTAGTTCTGCATGACTTTTTTTAGGTAGAAATCACCTTTTTCGGTTACTTCATTTTCTCCAGTGTATATTAAATGGTTCAACTAAATGAGGTCAGCAGCTTTTATATCTTAGGGCAATGTAATACCTTTCTACGTTTCAATTTTTACGTCTTCTTAGTTCATATTATCTAGAGATGAAAGAGTCCGTTTATTTGATTAGAGTCATTTTAAGATCCAGTTCAATATACCTAATTGTCTTTTTTCTATAACTTTACAGTTAACACACTTGAACTTAGTCATATGTTCTTCGTAGTGGAACAATAAGGTTAGAGCCACTCCATAAAAGCAGTCTTCAAGACTCGCTTGCTTAGCATTGCTTTTAGGCAGAAAGCATTGACTTTAGTTATGCATAAGGCCACAATAGGTTGCTGATTTATATATACATATATATATATATATATATATATATATATATATATATATATATATATATATACATATATATATATATATATATATATATATATATATATATATATATATATATATAGATATAGATATATATATATAGAGAGAGAGAGAGAGAGAAAAAGAGAGAGAGAAAGAGAGAGAGATGAGAAAGAGAAAAAGATGTATGTGTGTGTTGCGTGTTCTGATTCTTTTTGAAAGAGTGAGGTTGGGGATTCGTGTTGTTGTTTACTCTGTAAAGAAAAAAATAATCAGTGTTAAAACTTTTTGTCTTTTCATTTCAAAAGACAACGTCTAGGAAAATTATTTATCTTGCCGGCAATTCAATGATTCTGACACAAAACTAATTGACTCCCCCAGCCCTTTATACAATTATTATTGGAGTTTCATTGTGGTGTAATATTCCCGCAGGTTATTGATAGAGAGTCTAACCACCTGTAGGTGCCAAAGTTTTAGGGTTTCTGCCAAAACTAACTCAAACTTGGCAAATAACAACAAAGTTTACTCTAAAAACTTTATTTTAAACCTTATTTAAGTAAGTTACATTACTCACTCAATAGAAATTATCATGTAACCGATGTTTTTGGTATGTTGAGTTGGAGATAACCAGTTAAGAATTGGTAAAAGAATTGATAAATAGATTAAGTATTTCTCTTCCCTTTATTGAACCATTGTCATTGAAAGTCCATTTTTCAAGAAAAAACAGGGTTGTTGCTAGTTACACGCTAAGAGATGAATCCAACATAAACTTGCATTGCAAATTGACACTTCAACTAAACCATTCAAAAGAAACTTTCAAAAAGGACATTATAAAGAGTAACTGCTTGAATGTTCAGCCCTCTAAATTCATTGGTGCAGCTTTGTACATACCTAAAAACATACATACAACCGTACCTATTTTGAAATTGAAGAAACCTTATGTTGACAGTTTTGTTGACAATTAGGAAAACAATCATGTTTTTTAGAATGTCTTTCATAACTTAATCCAGGTGTCGTGTTTATTGTTGAGTTCTTTGAAGCTGCAATTAGAACAGAAGCCTATGAAACAAAACTGATTTGCATTTATCGAATCCACATGCTTAAATCGGTGGATGAATATCTAATTCAAATAATCTGACCGAATACCACTTAATTTAAATGAGATTTCATCAAACGAGTTTCATTTACATCCCATGAAAAAAAACTGTTTTTTCTAAATACCAACATAGTTACCCTGGACGTAGCTAGAGTTTTGAGGATTAGGGATATCCATTATCTTGTTCAATTATATCAATATGTTGTCACAAATAAATGTTGTAAGTTTAAAAACAATGCCTTATAAGTAGTCTATGTTCGAGCTCAAGTGAAAAATCATGGAAGAGTTAACTTTCCAGGGCCTTTCCCATATTGAAATCATATCTATGTTTTGAACGTTGTAAGAATAGAGTTCTTTGTCCGGTATCATCCATCTGGCTTTGGCATTTCTATACAGTATTTAAGCCTACATGAATTACTAGAGTTTCCATCGATCATTTTCATGAAGGGAATGGTTTTCTGTTTGATATTTGGTATAATCTAACCTTTCTACCCACTATTTGAAGCTGTGCTAAACTAAGCTACATCTTGTGAGTAACCGTGTTTCAGCACACCCATGTGTGAATACCAATGTACCAAGTAGGCACACACATCTTATTGTGTCTCTAGCTAGAATTTTAGCGATAAGTAAGGAAGTATTTCGTTTTTGATATATTGCTTCCTTCTCTTTATCTACAACAATGCTTAACCCTTCCTCGAGGACAGTAATTATAACAGGTTTAACCCTTCTGATCAGTATATTTGTACTACTGTCTATAATCTGGCTCCTCGTCAACAATTGATATCAAGATGAATACATAAATGTATCTCATTGATATAATTCTTTGACTTACAGTTGTAATTCTGAACATGTTCATAGCCAGAGGATGTTTATTGCAGTTTTGCAAAGTTGTCTCATACGCACAAAAAACCCTTGGCATTGGAAGTGTTAATCATAAACCAACAAAAATATAAGTACACAGAAAACACAGACAACCTTAACGCTTGAATATTGGATATGTGATATTTTTTATTGAAAAATACTATCTTGGAAAGTTTATTGGCAGTAAGGAGTCTTCATCTCATATATATATATATATATATATATATATATATATATATATATATATATATATATATATATATATATATATATGTATATATATATATATATATATATATATATATATATATATATATATATATATATATATATATATATATGTATATATATATATATATATATATATATATATATATATTCCTGGTAATATCCTGATTTGATTTTGTATCCAGAACTTTTGCTTTTATCTCAACATTTGTGCTTCTGGCTATTCTCAGGTGCACATTGAAGCTGTATTCCATCTGATCGTCGTAGCCGTCGTCATCATCATCATCACCACCACGACTCCCCTTTTAGAGTCTGTCTTTTGAAATACACCCTCCAAACTATCATACTAGCAATGTTTTGATGGGAAACACTATTATGACTTTTTGAATCAGGCTATTTTTCTTCAATTCTCTCTACTCAATCATAATCTATTAAAATTGCCCAGATATAAGATTCGTCGTCGAATGAATAACACTTTCTATTTTGGGATAGTTATTTGTTTCTTTTTATTAAGACTGGTCGTCTAGATTTGCTTCGTTCATGAATCTTTAATCAGTAACCTTGCTCGTTATTGAGCTTTCATTAGGTTCCATTGATAATCCTGGGGAGAGGAAAATGATTAGAGTTTTGTGTACTGATCAGCTCCCAAACAATCTCACAAGATAATACGAATGCACACGGTTTTGTAGCAGACTCTGGCATGAAAGAATCATTCGTCAAAAAGAAAGACAAGAACCTATTAGATATGGATTTAGCTAGGAAAAATAACTAGTAATATATTATACAGAAACGGCAAAATATAATTAATTTTGTTAATATTTCAATGTGGTTTCCAAAAATTCCGTTGCTTATTCACTGAAGTGAGTACTTTGGATATATAAGAAGGTACAGAGAAAAGAATGGATGTTAACATTTAAATGCAAACAATGTTGTTGAGTCAATAGATTTAGAAAAGGGACAAAGAATAATATCAGAGAATCATCTCTCCCTGGTGCCCATGCGATTTATAGCCTGAGAGAATAGGTATAGGTATGAAGAAAAAAACAAGATATCTTTATTTGAGTGGATGCCTTTCAGTTATAAAAGATGACATTGGTCATATGTCTTACAATAAATCAGGGTTAGGCATTTGTAATATGAGAATGATTCTTGAATAATGAATGGCAAAATTTGATATCAGCAATCTTAATTATGTTCATCTCATAAGATCAGTTTTGGGTCAGTTATGATTCTAGTCAAGTACTCAATGTGGCAGTAAGTAAAGCATATATCCTTCTGGAATCATACACTGAAGCAACCTTGTTCAAGATTAAATTGAACAATTCAAAAAATGGATTTGAATATAACCGATAGCAAATGTATTCATAGAACGTTGGACGTTAGTTTTGATTAGTGATAGTAAAGAAAATATGTAGACTGTCACTCCAACTTTTGAATGTTCAAGAAGCTAAAAACGACAATAATTGGATTTTATGACACTCACTTCTTTATTTGTGAATAAATCATTAAATTGTTTTTATATTTTAACTATTGCCTTCATGTTGTTACCCTCGTTTTAAAAAGAAATCATGCATTCAATTAGACTTCACTTTACAACTGAACTGGATAGATTGTTTACACATTGAACTCTATTGTAATGGTCAACCATGGCTTCTTTCCACGAGACCTCCTGGAAATGACAAAGCATTTGACAGACCTGTTGATGGTATGCGTAGAGACGTAATTTCTATTTACTAAATAGAAGATTAATTATTGCCTTCCTGCCAGGATAAGCTATTCATCCTGCTTCCTGTGTCCTTATTTAGGGTACTTTTCTCCAAGATTTTTTTCTCTGGATCAGTTCCAAATCATTTACTTCGGTTGGAAATTGGAATATGCAAATGTTTGTCTTTCCATTTCTCTGTGATTGACCTGGGGCTTACATCATGAAGTGCTAAAAGGCTTCAAGGAAAGTTAAAAACTTCTTTGGTGGAGGCCGTCAAGTCAAAGGTGAACAGAATCAATGAATAATATTTTAACTGCATGTGAAAAGAGAAATCAATCAAAATAACTCACATTCGTACTAAATAGAAGTTTAATTCGTTATATTGCATTCATATTTGTATACCGAAAATGAGGCATTTACTGAATATTGCTGGAAAAATTACTACCAGAACCGATTCTTCTAAGCTATCAAAGCTAGATTTAAATACTTGAGAAAACTTAGAACTGAGCCTCGATAAGACAAAAAAGCTGTTAAAATGTGAGGAGTAGCATCCACGATTTAAGAAAAATTTTTTTAAAGTATCAAGAATAATGTGTAATGAATGGATTAAATTAAAAGAAACAGAAAAAAGGATAATCTTGATTGATCCTGGTTGATCGTTCAAGAGAAACAATTTTGTAACTGAAAACTTTTAGCAGCATTTGGGTTAAGTGTAAACAATGAAAAAAAAGTATCATTTCTTCGCCTTTTGTTTGGCATTGATCGCTACAAACATGTAAATAATTTTAAAAAAGAACAAGCATGAACACAGCCGGACACAAATTAAGTGATTGATTTTGCATTTAGTTCTTTGATAACCCACAAAATATTCCCTTCCTTATTGTACTCACTAAGATGAAGAACAAGTATAAAAAGGTACGAGTAATAGTACTGCATTTGTACGCATAAAACTACTTACCTCAGCTCAACTGTCCTGCGAGCGTTATCACCCCTCCCCCATTTATTGAGATACTTTCATGTTGAACATCTTCTTCACTCTACATATTCAGATCTTTTACGAAACAAATACATGCTACAATTGACTGGTTTTACAAGAGGTGAAGAGCTGAGTAGACGTAAAAACCACTTCTAATAATTACCAATCATTGTGATGGTGCTGAGAACCTTTGCATCAACCTGACAACAGTGACTAGATAAGGTTGTAAATTTGCAGATCTGTCCCTTGGTTAATTTCCATGTTTCAGCTCCATAAGTGACTTTTGGAAGGATGCATTGGTTATACACATTTCTTTTTAGGATCATGGGATCTTTTATTTTTGAAGGTTGAGCAGGCTTGACCAAAGGCTTGTCAACTTGTTGTGATTCTTCAGTTGATTTTATTCTTCTTTTGAGGGTCTCATGGAGATTCGTTGCCCTAATAGATGTAGTGATCTACTTTCTCCAGTTTTGTGTCTTCGAAATTGATCTTAGTCGTCTCTGTGGATTTCATGTGTAGGCCAATTTTCTTTCTCTCTTCATTCAGTTCATCTATCATTGAGAACTGTGCAACGTGCACATAAAAGAATTATGCTGGGCTCAAATGGATAGACTACAAGACACAGCTCATCCAGAAAAATACAGGAGTCAGTGGCATCATACAATCCAATGAAAATTTCAAATGGCAGTGGGCTGGCAATGTTGCAGAAATGGCAGATAACTGATGGACATTGCAACTCACGACATGGATCCCTTGAGATCACATGTGCAACAGAAGCAGAATATTAGATGGAGAGACAGGCTTGACAAATTCAGAAAACATTGGCTCCGTGACGCCTGTGATAGAGAAAGGAAGGTCTATGTCCAACGACGGACGTTGAAAGACAGATGATGATGATGATGATGATGATGATGATGATGATGATGATGATGATGATGATGATGGTTGTGGTGATGGTGGTGGTGATGATGATGATTGTAAACCATCAATCCAGTTATAGCAGACGCACTGCAATTTCAAGTGTCATAGTTACTGACACAATTCAGTCAAGTCGTCAATAGGATAGTGAGAGGTCATCTGGTTTTTGTTAAATATTGCAATATTCATTACAGCCTCATCAATTTTTGCACATTTTATCTAATCGCCCATAACACACATCCACACACGCGCGCGCGCATACACAATACATGAATGAAAAGCAACAAAATATGAGATGAAGGTATATATTAGCAAAATATAAAAATTATTTACAACACTTCATTGAATATAGAAAAAATAATCAATTGAAGAATATAAAATTGTACAAAACTGAAAGTGTTATCAGATGTGGGAATGATATCCAATTAATTGGCTGAGAAAGAATGAAAAGATGAAGAATGAAAAGACATTGACTCAAAATAGTTATTTGTTGACAATAGGTTTCGAAGATGGAGAATAAATATAAAAGATTAGGATCATTCAACCAAGAAGCAACAATGCAGGGACATATTTGCCAATAAAACAACACCTCGAGGCCGACATCATTAGTGAAATAGATGCCAGGGCAAAGTATGCTATAGTGAAAAAAAAAAAGTAAAAATTCATTAAAACATATGGATAGGAGCTTAAACTGAAGATGGTTACAGCAACATTTGTATAATATATATGAATAATATTTACAGCATGAATTTCATTACAAATGTAAGACATTTTGGTTCGCTGGATGGTGAAAACACCTACTTATCATTTGTTCATCACTTCAAATCAGAGCAGGAAAATGTTATCTTTGTTTGGTTAAACTTGACTGAACAGACACACTATTGGAAGTTTTCTCTACCAGCCTCTGAGTTGGACTCAAGTTTCACAAAACAGTCTCTCCGTTTCAATCTCTTTTGATGTATCTTGTTTTATTACCTTGTTCTTATTTACCTTTCTTTAATTATATAATCATTAACTTGGAAGGAGGAGAAGACTTATAATCTTTGCTGCAATCACGCAGATAGTTGGCCGAAAGAATGAATAACAAAAACAATAATGCATAAACCTAATTCAACTTTGATTGCAATTATTAAATGTGTTTCATGAGGAAAGGCATAAAAGTCGACCTTGATTAGCTGCAAAAATACATATGTATTTAAATTATCAAACAAAATTGTATATATCCCATGTCATACCAGCAAAAGAAGCAATACTATGATGTAAGAACAGACGTTTCTCTTAGAAGGAATTCACGTGGATTAATAGGTCTCGTATGTTATTAGTGTAGTCCATACAGGGTAATTGAATGCTTCTAGTGCATTATTGGTCGGAAGGCTAGCTCGGTGAACATTGCTTCATTGCAATATATTATCATGTACACACACGCAAATGTGTATATATATCATCATCATCATCATCATCAGTCTTTTAGCGTCCGTCGTTGGACATAGACCTTCCCCAGGATTTGCCACACTTCTCTATCATGGGCGTCACGGAGCCAGCACTTCCTGAACTTATCTAGTTCATCCCTCCATCTAATATTTTGCCGGCCTCGGTTGCGCATATGGTCTCGGGGAATCCATGTTGTGAGTCGTGATGTCCATCGATTGTCAGCCATTCTTGCAACATGGCCAGCCCACCGCCATTTAAGATTTTTTATGGATTCTATGATGTCTCTAACTCTTGTCTTTTCCCGGATGTGTTGTGCTGTTTTGTGGTCTCTCCATGTGAGGCCCAGCATTATTCTTTCATGTGCACGTTGCATGGTTCTCAGCTTACGGGTCTGTTTCTTGGTTAAGTTCCATGTTTCAGCTCCATAAGTGACTATTGGGAGGATGCATTGGTTATACACCCTTCTCTTTAGGATTAATGGGATCTTATTATTTTTGAAGGTTGAGCTAGCTCTGCCAAAGGCTTGCCATCCTAGTGTGATTCTTCGCCTGATTTCTTCTTCTTTTGAGGGTCTCATGGAGATTCGTTGCCCTAGGTAGATGTAGTGGTCTACTTTCTCGAGTTCTGTGTCCTCGATTTCGATCTTAGTGTTCTTATCTCCAATGTGGTTGTTGCACATGATCTTCGTCTTGCTGAAGTTCATGTGTAGGTCGACTTTCTTGCTCTCCTCATTTAGTTCATCTATCATTAGTTGGAGGTCATGTAGGTTCTCTGCGAAAAGGGCTATGTCGTCTGCGAATCTGAGGTTGCTCAGATACTCGCCGTCAATTTTAATTCCTTTACTCTCCCAGTCTAGCCTTCTGAAGATCATCTCGAGGCAGGCTGTGAAGAGTTTAGGTGAGCTGGTATCACCTTGTCTTACTCCTTTCTGGAGCTGGAAGGGGTCCGAGTCTTTATGTAGCCTGATAAATGAGCTGCCGTGATTGTATATATGTTTCAACACTTCAACATATACTGGATCTACACCTTGGCGACTGATGGCCTCCATGACCTTAGGGATTTCTACTGAGTCGAACGCCTTTTTGAAGTCGATAAATGCTACGGCAAGTGGTAGTCTATACTCTGCTGCTTTTTCTTTCAGTTGATTTATCGAGTGCAGGTGGTCCATGGTCGAGTAGCTTCTTCTAAAGCCAGCCTGTTCACGTGGCTGGTTTTCATCGAGTGTTTTTGTGATTCGGTTGGTGATGATCTTTGTGAAAAGTTTATATACACAGTTGAGTAGGCTTATAGGCCTATAGTTGTTGAGGTCTTTCGGGTTTCCTTTTTTATATAAAAGCATTATGATAGCAGTATTCCAATCGTCTGGGACTTTACTGTGTTTTAGACACAGGTTGAAGAGGACGGCCAGTTTCCTATTGATGGTTTTACCTGCTTTTCGGAGTAGGTCGATGGTGATGTTGTCTGGTCCAGGGGCAGTTCCTTTCTTTGTCTGTTTAATGGCTTCCTTCACCTCCCACGGGGTTACTTTTGGGAAGTCCTCTAGTTGTTTGCCCGTGTCTTGCGTATCTTGCTCATTGTTTTGCAGTCCTTGTTTGGACGAATAAAGTTTTTAGTAGAATTCTTTGGCGCGTTCGACAATCCTGTCTCTGTCTGTTGTTAGGTTTCCATTTTCCTCGAGTATACTAGTTATTTGCCTTCGTCCCGAGTTGAGGAGTTTGTTTATAGCTTTGAAGCCCCGACATATATATATATATAAATATATGTATGTATGTATGTATGTATGTATGTCTGTATACATATATATATATATATACATACATATATATATATATACATATATACGTACATATATATATATATATATATATAGAGAGAGAGAGAGAAAGAGAATACAAATATATATATATACATATATATACATACATACATATATATATATATATATATATATATATATATATATATATATATATATACATATACATATATATATATATATATGTATATATATATATATATATATATATATATATATATATATATATATTTATATATATATATTGGGATATGGATACATAATTTGAAAAAATATTTATGGAAGTGATATATTCTTTCATTTTTCTTATAATGGCCCCCGTTGTTCAACAGAAAATAATCACACAACTTAGAGAGTGTAAATACAAATAAACAATTAAATAAAATTGGCAGTGCTACAAGAATCGAACCTGTAACTGATAAGAGTGGATTGTCACTCTTAACCATTGATCGTAACAGCCTGACTGTCGGATAAAGGTCAAAGTAACCATGTATACCGATTTGGCTCATTTTGATCATTTGCTGTCTATGTTTGCAATGTTTGTTTCTGATGTGGTCGATATTGTTATGAGGAAACGAAATTATAGTATGTTCTCGTAATGTTGGGTATCATTCTCTGACTTCCTCTTTTGTTAGATCCACGGGCCGATATTTTGGTCGGGTACCATATCTAATTCTTTGATGATCCCTTTTCCCAATTTTCAATCGTCATCCCTAATAGGACATGCCGCTAAATAACGTAGGTCCCTTTTTACAATGACCGACTGACCAGACTATTTTTGTCAATATTGAATACGTCGTAGATATATTGCTAGTCATGAAAAAGGAGTGAAGCCAAAAATGGCAAACTGATATGTTTTCAATGCAAAAATATCGGATAAAAATTGATAGAATGGAGGAGATCTAAAGTATCGGTGGTAAAATTCTTACGGTAAAAACAAAACATCAAGTTATCTAATGCAAGCTCTGTGTTTAGATCATGTGCTTAAAGACATTACTACCTTAGAAACACGTCATAAATAGATCAGAGTTCTTAGCAGGATATGAAAAGTTTGAATCGGCTGGTTCAGCAGAGTTGAGTGATTAATCAAGATATCAGTTGTATGGTGATGCCCCCAGGCAGTCGTCTACGATAATTAGTCAGAAATACAACGATAAATGGATCTTCACCATCACATTGAGGCATGGTAGGAGAGATGTGATGGTCGTGGTGGTGGTCGGGGGCTCTACGGAAACTGATTCGATTGAAACCACATTCAAAAGATCACAAAAAATGGCTTCAGAGTAAGTTTCTCAGGCACTTGCTTGGGCTTAGTCAGACTCGAGATCTTAATCTCATGAAGAATATTTGACCTTCCATTGAACACAAACTAACCGGGAATCATGTTTCCGAAGTTTATCAACAGTGTGAAGCCATCAACATTGAATAGAAACTAATTTACTTTCTTTTATGTGAAAAGCATTCCCCATGTTCCTCCGCACGGCTTGAAGATCTTAAAAAATCAAAAAGTAAAATATGTCCCCTTATGAAGTTATATAATCTATTTGTTTGATTCCCTCTTATTTTATGATCAGGTATCTGTTTTAAAGATCATCAAAAGCCAAATATTCCATGATTTCAGGCTCGGCCAATGCTTTTGCCCAGGAATGTATATGAGTTGACAGCAAATGTTTTCATGTTTCTGTTAAAGGCGAGTTTAATGACGTGGGAAAACCAGGCATTACCATATCAATATTCCAATTTGCCATCAGGCAATCACACCCTTTGAAGTCTATTATTTCGGAACGGTTTTCAATAATTGCTTTCACGATCTCCAAGGAATTGAAATCTCTTCATAGCAGCCAAAAACTCCATAAGTCGTCTTTCTTCTAACGTGCGCACAACGTTTATAATCGTTGTCACTGGTTGTTTATATTTAATCAAACATGAGTTTGCGACATGAAATATTTGCTAGAAAGTAATCAGGGATTGCTTCTATCGATTTTACCGAGCAGACAAGACGGATTTCAGTCAAAAAATGTATACACTATAGGCATTGGTCTAATGTTTGCTTTCATCTGCTTTTGGTGTTATAAGAATGGGAACAAGATTGATTATAAGATTGGAACGACGTGTTTTTCTGTCTCAATCCCCAAAGCTAAACGATTTGGCTGCCGTCAAGAAATATTCCAATGAAAATTTTCAGTATTAAACTTGTAACTGCTACAGGTGAGATAATTATTAGAATTTAGGTGATATCTTATTTTTAACTCAAACCTCTCCCAAGTTTATCAGTGTGTGTGTGTTTGCACGTGCACACGAGCATGTGTGTGTGTATGTGCTTAGTAAGAATAAACATGAGTGTTTGTGTGTTTCGGGGCTGATTAATCGGATGAGAAAAACAATGAGCATTATTTCCATATTTTTCATCGAAATAATATAGACGTTTTCTTATCAGATTATTGTAAATGTATCATCCAATCTAGAAAATAAGTATTCAGGTATTAACGTACTTTCTTTAGCTTTGAGAGGCCTTACGCAATATATTCGATAAATAAGTGGGAAAAAAGCACATCTGTAGAATATGCTACATTTCGGTAAACAACAAATTGAATATCCTTGTCCATTCGATATGCTGGGAGTGGATCGTGAAGATAGGTGATACCGTGCAAGAAATCACTGGTCCGCTCCATTATTCAGAAAGAACTGAACGTATTTTTCTTAGGAACCTTCAAAATGACTGCTTAAAATACTATTTTCCATGTGAGTTTTAGTGTTGTTAGTGTTTTATCTCTAAATGGTTATGCTCCATTTCATCGGTTCATAAATTATAAAAACTGCCAGAACAGTTTCTCTCAAGACATCTTTTTGTTCAACTCCGTGAAACATTACTAACACACGCGTGTATTCAACACATATTTAACTTAAGCTTCATTGTCCCTTAATCAAGCCTCTTCAGTATTATTCCAAAGATTGATTACATAGATTATCCGCTTGGATAATATAATTGCAGATCCAATCAGTTATTACAATACATGAAATTTCACTATAGCTTATGAACAGATCAATACAATTTGCCCAGTGAATAATTTTGCTTGTAAGTTGTCACGCCGAACCAAACCAATCATTACAAATATTCAAACACATGTCAACCTCACACCCAGATTACTCCAAGTTCTATTCTTGGTTCTATTCCTGGGCAAAGGTAGAAGAAAACTAATTTATCTTTGCACTCAGCTTCTAATTGAAAACACTCCAAGTTAGGTGATTAGGATGGGGAACTCCCTTCAGTGGAATCAAATCATCAAAGGAGTTGGACATGATACTTTCAATATCAAGCTCCCGGTCTCAACCAAATATGAAACATTCAAAGGGACACTGTTACAGTATGTTAAGGAACCCTGCCGGTCATCTATCAATGGGCATGGTCTTTTTTTTTCTTACCATGTTTCTTGCCCATATCTATTTCTGTTGCCCAATAACATGCACGATATGCTCTCCCATCTCTCTATCAGATAGATGTTGATTTTCTTCTATCTCTAACAGTTTTCCTTAGCATTGCTTTATCCGAATAGGTTCTCGTTTAGTTTTGTTGATTTCCATATTTTGCATCCGTAGGTTGTAGCTGGAATTTTACATTCATCGGAAGACAGGTAGACATAAGCAAATGGATAGGTTGGAACAAAGTAAAGGAGATTGAGTATGCATACTCCGAGATTCGGAAATAAAACGGCGGAAGAGTAATTCAATGCCTGGATATAAGGGTAGAAGGACTGGTTTCTCTCAGCTAAGTGGAACTGATCTTTACATTCCAGTCGATGGAGTTGTCTCAGGAAATATACAATAAATGATCATAAAAGTCAAATGATTGCATGTCAAATTTGATGGGAATGTTTGTGATGAAATGGAATAACTAGAATAATGTGAATGTACCAAGAAGGCAGATGGGTGAAAAGATGAAGAAGACGAATAATAATTCTAAGAGGAAGAGAGAATAAACAAGAAAGGAGGAAGATCGTTTGCAGAAGTGAAAAAAAGAATAGAAATGAGTTGATAAAATAAACATTGAGAAGTAAGGGAGCTTCTGTCTCCCTCGATGGATCTATGAAAAAGGATAAAAGGAGAACAGGGAAATAATTGGAGGAACAGGATTGTAAAGGCAACAGAAAAGCACTGAGGTAAGGCAATAATTTAGAATGAAGTATATGGACAAAGAGAAAAGAGTTGAAAGAAATAAAAAGACAATATTTTGCAGAAAGAAGCATGGATGTATGTATGCACCACATAAATCAAGACATCATCACGAACAGCTGTAAAACGGGACAAAGTTGGTATTATCTAAAAAAGGAAAAAAATATATAAAAGATAGAGCTGAACCGAAAAGAAGACACAGAACGGCTATTCAACATATTTTTCGGATTCCTCAACCAAGGCTGTCAGTAAACTTGTAAACAATTTTTTTCTGTTTTTTAAATAGATTTGAATACCTGTCTGACGGTGCACGTATTTACTGCATGCACAAGCCGTATTAATGGAGCTAAAGGGCCGGAGACTTAAAATTTATCCCCAATTATGTCTAGTGAAACTTTTTTTGACGCACCAACGGGATTTTTGTTGAGTTCTTTTTTCAATATAATTTGATGCTAAAATAATCTTTCGGCTTCTATCTGATAGCAATCACGCTCGTTTTTTTATTGCAGATTTTGGGGATTTTCCGTGATCGCCACATGTGAGAGGGATAACTTATCCATTTATCCGTTATTTTCGAATTTTTAATAGATCACCCTCAACACTGCATGATACCAAAAGATTCTGGTTACTTGCCGGTTTCTATTGAGTGACTAACCAGGTCTGTTCACATTGACTTTTCTTATTTGTTTCCCAAATGGTTATCTCCCCTCAATTGTTCTTCTACCTAAATTTGTCCTCATCAAAATTCCTTAGAGCCGTTAGAAATTGATAGTAGAACATGGGGAAAAAAGAAAAATAAAAATGTATCGTGACTCATTCGAGAATTTATAGAGGTCAAAGTCATTGTCTGCCATTGTCTGTTAACTTGTCAACAGAAGAAACAGCACTATGTAATAAAAGTATATTTCTCTAACCTGTAAATACATTTACCATACACCTATTATAGATGATATAATATTGTCCCTCATGATAAGATTTTGGACATTTCAACCAAATACTTCTTGTTACATACTTTTTTTTTACTAAATTGCTCTCTTAGAGAATACATCGATATACACACACACACACATATATATATATATATATATATATATATATATATATATATATATATATATATATATATATATATATATATATATATATAAACAATGTCAGCTGCTGGCAAGAATTAAAACTACTGTACCATAACATATGTAGAGCTGAAGACAGTTGTACACTGCCAGTTTTGCTTTGTCACCTATCTTGGCCAAGTAGTAAATGTTTGAGAGAGAATGAAGTGCAGTACAGAACTAAAACGCCCTCAAACACGTAGCTAGTCATGAGGGTATTGCCTCTCCTTAGTTTCTAATAGAGTATTTCATTCCTTATACTACCAACCATATCTACAACAGCCACTCTACCCTGTTACTTGCCTATAACTAAGAGGAGGGAAGTGTATCCATCACTTTCCCAAGGGTATTAGTGCTAGAAAAAGGCAAATCATCTCAACTGAAGTTCGAACTCAGCTCGTTTATTCCATGCTGTTCACTCTTAGGCCAACCAACCATTCATGGGAAGAATGCAATGTAATGACAAATATTATAAACTTAGATGGTTCCGTTAATCAGCAGAGTGAGTTATTTCTCTAATTTGCTCCCCTGTGCCATGGGGGTATTTAACACAAGCACTAACAAATCGAAGGAAACTGAGCATCTCAATATATTATGGAAAACTGGAGAGCTTAATGAACTGATGATGTTCAAATTATTATAAGATGAAAATGACCTGACTTTGAAGCCATGAATCGCTGTTTTTATTCTTGATGTCAAATAGCTAAGAATAATCGAAGTGAATTAATAAGAATGAAGAGAGATGAAAGGAGGAACGTATCTTATTGTTTGAATATCTGCTCATACGGTTGTTCATGCAAACATACACACAAGACAAACTATATAATTGATTTAGCATGAACCCACATTTCAAATGGAACTTTCCGCTAAAAATTAATTAGCGGCACATGGGATTCAAAAAAGTAAAAGTAAAAGTAAAAAAAGTCGTATTTTAAAAAAAAAACAACAACAAAAACTGTAAATATTCAAATGCTCAGCCCTTTAGCTTAATTGGTACGACCTTTGCACATGATACATAAATACACAGGAATACACAGCCAGACTAATTTGAAAATTGAAGAGAATTATTTTGACAGTTTTTCGACATTTTGCATTGCTGGTTCCTAATAGTGGGCAGAATCTTTAGACCCCATATTATGTACGTGGTGCTGGGCCAACAATTAAAAAATTCATCATGTCATCTTTGACATCATTTTACGAGCCATGCAACAGCCTCTCGAGACAAAATTCTTTTAGTGCAACTATGTTTAGGCGAGGATAAGAGATTTTGAACTACATATATTTGTGCACGTGTGTGTGATACGATGTGATATTCCGAAAGTAAGATGAAAAAGAAACAATCTGAAAACCAAATGTAAATATTCATGGTTCATTCATATTTGTGGTGATGAATCCGCCGTGTGCTGGGTTCATCAGACTGATTATATAAATGATTGCACAAGCATATAGTGGTTAAATTCAGGAGCGAATACAGAAATAAAATTATGTAGGTGGTAAAGAAAGAGATGGTTAGGAACTCTACTGAACTTGGGTGCGACTGTGTAGATGTTTGGGTGCACATTTATGCAATTTTGCTTCAGGTGAGTGAAACTATTCGTGTGTCTATGCCTTGATAGATGTCTGAAATTAATGTGAAAAGGATACTAATCAAAAAATTATAAGTAATTCTTTTTTCTATCGATATTCTATCTGAAAGGAGTATTTCCAAATCTAAGAAGGGAAAAAATGTAACAGACTTGAAACTTAGAAGAAAGTGAGAGAGGAACATACATGAACAAGAAGGGAGTTTGAAGAAAAAAGATCATTTTGAAGATGCCTCACCGTAGAAAAACGATCAGATCATCAAGTACTGTAGATCATTGCGTGTGAAGTAAGATAGACCGCAGAATTGGCAAAAGTTATTAAATGTCAAAATGACAATTCTTTCTGCTTACACCTAACATCTAAAATGGACTTTGTGCTTCAGCTAACCATAAATTAATGGACTTTCCAGAAGATGAATTGCTTTGTGGATCAGTAATCAGTGTTCAAATCCACAAAGGCAGGGATCAAAGACGAATATTTTCAGTCTGCTGGCGTTTTCAGTGAATGGGTAGCAATATATAATATCCATGATCACTTTGTGTCACAGAATGTCACGTTTTTGATACATTTTCCATGGCCAAGCACTTTCGATATATTTCAATAAGACACGTTGTTTTTTTTCCTGATACCCTAATGTTTTTATTTCCTCTTCTGCAGCAATCATATTTTTCCATTGGTTATGTTTTATTCATCGATTAAATTAATGTCAAATCATATGTATTTTTATCTATTCCTATCTACACCAGTTAATTCATTTAGATCTATCTATCTATCAATCTACCAATCTGTGCTAGTATATCAGCTAATTCATACATACATATATATATATATATATATATATATATATATATATATATATATATATATATATATATATATACACACACACACACACACATATATATATGGGGGATTTTGAATGACTTGAAATCACACGGTAATAGTTGGACTACATAAAATTCTAAACAAAATTGCGAGCAGAAAAGTGGGATACAAGGGGATTCAATATCATTTAAGACTGGAAGTGCCGTTTGAAAGACTGATTTGGAGTAAACATAGACAGATGATGTTTGTACCATTCAAATTTCATAGATGAACCGTAAATGTCTTCAAGAGCATCTGGTTCCTTACATATTGACTAATGTAAATTCCAAATACTTTGCCAGGAATCCCATGATGAATTTAATGCTGTTTTGCACCATTTACTCTTCGTTTTTTTTCTGATATATCTATGTGATATTGAGCATGGTCCTTGGTTTGAGAGCCAATCAATTTTGTTAGGTTCCATTTTTCCTCTCCATAGATGCTGAATGGAGTTTATTGAAATTCAGATGAGGAGGGAAAGAAGGAGATTGGTGAAAAAAAGACGATCGGGAAGTATAAATAGAAGCAGGGGTACAGGGGGTGAAGGTTGAATTCTAGAAAAATAAGTGACATGAAGCATAAAAAGTTATTAAGATCATTTTGCTTCAAAGTCAAAGGAAAGAATTAGAAATATAACAAGCAAGAAAAACGAGAAGTTGGATGGGCCTAATATTTCTGATACGTTTTCTCAATATTTGAATGCTTGATCTCGTCATAAAACTGCTTTATGATATTTCAATCTATGTCAAAAATCAGCAATTTTTTAGATGTGTTTCAATATTAGAATAACAGTTTCAAATGTATTGGGATACTTTTTGCATTCAGTGTATGTGCTGAGATTAGTTACTGCAAGAGAAATTGAGACATTTGTGTTTAGCCCAAGGAAATGGAACTGATAGAATTAGTTGAGAGAAAAGATTCTTTTGTTTATGTCCTTGGAGCATAAGCTGGGAAAGAAGTGGATAATAAGGTTAAATATTGGAAGACAAGAGGAAAAATACGATAGAAATAAGCTAAATTGTCACAGACAGTTTTTCCTAAATCGGCAGGATATGAGTTTGAATATGCCAGACTTATACCACTGCGAACGAATTTTGGAATTACGCTCACAATATGAGCAGACGTTATGTTTTGAACACAAATATTCGTATCACGTACATGTTTGTTATTATTTATCAATATATTTGGTCAGAAGATCAGAAAATATAAAAAATTTTATGTAAATTTCATAACGTTTAAATCGGATTTGGCACGATTTCAAAACTAAAGGTGATCATTGGTTTTGAGGCTGAATGTAACCGGACATGTAGAAGCTGAAATAAAGATGTTGGGAAGAAAATTAAGGTACACACACACACACAAACACCCCCCACACACTCGCACAGACACACATACATACACACACACACACACACACATATATATATATATATATATATATATATATATATATATATGTGTGTGTGTGTGTGTGTGTGTGTGTACGTGTGTGTGTGTGTTACAAGTAAACAACAAACTGTCTTTTTCACTTTTTAGTTTATTTTTCTTGTATGTATCTAAATATCTTCTTGGCTGCATGGAATGTCTTCTTAGACTTTGACAGTTCTAGATATTTTGACAATCATTAAAAAAAAAGTAATAATAGTATTTGAAAAGTATTTAATGTTATTCAAAGGTTGTTGAAAAAAGCTTGCTAAATATATGTTATCGTCGGTAAGATGATAATTGGTGCATATAGCAGTCAAAAAAGTTACAGACAGGTTGTTAAGCGCATTGCTGGAGTAGATACTATCGATAAACAGCTAAGAATGGTAATGGACTGCTCAAAACTGAATTGGCACTACTTATCAGGAACTGAACATGATCAACGTGTTATGTATGATAAATGTCAACTGACGTGCTGGATGTGATCAACTGAAAATTTGCAAAAGTGATGATCGATGGATAAATCATTTCTCTCATCATATCGTACACTATACAAGTCTGAATCATCAAAAAAGCAAGTGTGAATGCTGCTACATGCAGTATAATATTGCAAATATTTTTTTTCATCTCATAGAGTAAAAAGTTAAAAGTTGTCAGTCCTCTGAGCTCTTTTTCTACGGCATGCACGTGCAGTAATTCTTACATACATTCTAACATATATAACTAGCGAGCCAGACAGTCAGATCAGCTTAGAAACGTAATAACCTTGTGTTGGTAATTATAGCTATACTAATATAATGTAAATTCGAGAAAGTTATGCTTTGTATATTCATTCACCTCTGATATAACGAAATTCCATAGTAAGATCCGTGCCTAGAAGATACAACGCTTTTAAGGTGTATTTTTTGCACGAAACCAGCACAAAATACGACACCATTCTTTTTTATGTCGGTTGAAACTGATACAGAACATGTGATTTTCAGTCTTAGCTGAATACATTAGTGTATACTCTTGACTATGCCCCACTTAGAGCAATGTTTTACAATATAAAAGTGTTATCTGGGTTTTTTTTCAATCGGTTACTTACCTGATTTAAATGAAATATATCTGGCTATTTACTAGGCTTACATTACCCTGGTTACAAAGTCAATGTAGTGGAGACATTCACTGAGCAATGGACTTTGACGAGGTATATTTTGGGGGCAAGCAAAATACCTTGATACATGGGAAGTTTTTAAAGGGAATCTGATGGTTATGCAAATTACAGGGACGCTGACATGGAAGTAAATCATACAAATGGTTCACATATCTTTCATTGAAGATCAAATCAAATTTGTCACCTTTTTTCTTTTGATTTCATTTACGTTCTGATTCCGGGGGGAACGATTTATGGGGAGACAAATATAGTACATTAACGAACATACAGTGAGTTGTGCAGGAAATTAAATTTTAGAGAGATCATGCATTCTCCGAGTACCTCCTAGTTTGACCAAGAATAGGGACATAAATGGAAGAAGTAGAAACAAATATGATTAGAATAAAGGACACAAAGGAATAAAAGATGTGAAAGTATCCACTAAACGTGGCTTGATTTGGCACGAGTTCAAGCTTAAGAAACACCCAGTCATAACTGAATTCATACGTTAGTCCATGGAAATTCATTTATCCACCATGGTATGCTTGGAGGCTATTGTAACTCTTTCCGAGTAATTTTTTTCTCAAATTTCAAAATTTTTAGATCACAGTTTGTTTTTTGTTTTTTCACTTTTTCACAATCTTGTCACTGAATTGATTATTCAAAAAAATTATTTCAAATAAGAGCAGAAAACTTTTAAAATCATGTCTTGTTATATTCAATTTTGAAAGAGATTTGATATAGAGGGCTAATTCAAGAGTTCATAGGTGAGACTATACACGCCATTTACGGGACAAAAGTAGCCATCAAACTTTTTACTATTGCAATGGTAGCTTCCTCTCTGGAATGTAGTTTATGCTGTCCATATTTTGAATTTAGCGTTGAAATGGTAACAATGATTGTATTGGTGAAGAATTATTGCAGTTAATCATTGCATTGAAGAAGGAAACCATTTATGATTTATTTAGCGAGTTGATTTTATGGCCAGAGTTCTGCTGCGCCCAACGGGGATTGAAAATGTATTAGGGATGTGACTTGCAAAGGAACTGGCGAACCATTGCACTACAAATGGCGACTCCAGAAGAACTTATCAGAAAAGGTGATTGCAGGAAGATGAGGGTAGGAGAAAAAATAGAAAAAAAGAGAGAAGACGGAAGTGAATGAGACAAATAAATTGAATTGGAGGGAACAAAAGAAATGACAGGGAAATACGAAAATAGACATGGAATAAAGATGGAACAGTATGAAAAAAATTGACCAAGAAATAAAAATCAGAACTAAGAAACATATGGAAGAATATAAGGTAGAAATGCATGATCGGATACAAGGATTAACCAGTCAGTGTCCACTGAAGATGGACAAATTGATGAAAGGAATTGAATACATATCTGCCTAATCTTCATTATACACAAATATTTATGAAGGGGAAATTATCACTAACACTGAGGTATGAGACTGCTGGAGCTATTAAAGTGGCACATTTGCGCTTTGACTCTCACCAATCCATTCCATCTGATCAGGGGTTGAGGTTTTGGCAGGGCTTGGAATTAATTTAGAATTATTGTTACAGTTAGTGTTACAGTTAGAATTGGGGTTACTGTAAGGGGTTATATTAGTATTAGCTTTGTGTTTCTGCAATTGGCGTTAGATTAGGGATTGGAGTTAGTTTAATAGTTAAGACCCCGTTGCAATCAACAGCAAGACAGATTCAACTATTCCAATCAATAAATAGGAGATCATGTCGTATCTCCTTTTTATTTCTGAATTATTTCATTTAATAAACTTATGTAAATAAATAGCAAGAACTGGTTCAAACGTCCCAAACAGTGGTTGTGATTTGTGATCCAATATTATGGTTCTTATTTCTCTTTGAGTATAATGGTTTTTACAAACCCAAAGCAAATATTAATCGAAAATTGGTTTGAAGAAATAGATAAGAGCATTTAACAAATGGAAAGAATCAAAAACAGTATTTTAAAAATAAGAAAAGGAAAACTCTGAATAAAAAAAAGATACAATGGATAAAACAGATAGAATTAGGAACCTCGAAAAGAGTTAAAGGAAGTTTTTCTTTATTTGAAAGAATTTGTCAACGAAAAAAAAAGAAAGCCAGTCACAACATGAACAATGATAATACTTTACTCTTTGTTATGATTTTTCCATGTTCTGGATACTTCTAATAGTGTATCCGGAAATATATTCTCATGTTTTGGATGCTTTGAATGTCGTTTGTGTAAAGAAATATTTAGGAATGATCCAGTGCTGTCATCGGCGACTGATTAGAGAAGCTTTGCAGATAAGAAAGATGCTATGAGGACAACTCATATAAAAGCAAGATTGCATGAATTTGAATTGCCATTCGGGAGAGTAGCTCAATTGAAAAGATTTACCAATTTCCTTGGAAGGTTCACGATTTCATTCACTCGGCTTTTCGATTCTATATGGATATCAGTAATGATGGTATTTCTTTATTAGTTGAGCAACAGTTTAACATTCAGTGTTCGGGTATAATCAAAACGGCAAAGAGACTCATGATATGATTTTTGGATGGATTACTGAAGGGACACCAACTGTACAAAGAGTAATAGATAGAAAGGAAACAGAAATCGAAATATGCGTTATGAGTGGATGAATGTAAGATAATGTAAAGAAAAAAATAGGTTTCAAGAAGAGCAGGAGGAGATATCAAATATGAATAGGTAGGTGTCATAAAAGCTGAAAAGATTAGATTGAAAATATTCTGAGGAACTTGGCTGTCCTTTGTATAAATACCATCGACTGGAGTAATATATATCGCCCTTGAATAACTAATAATCAATCAAAGGGACTTGGAAATAATACATCATTTGGCCAAGACAACGTTTATAAGATTATAAGAATGTGCAGATAATACAGCTTCGTGGGATTTTTTCTACTACCGTTGGTTGTTTAGTTCAAAGGTGACAGCAAAGCTATGTTGAAACAGCTAGCCTATCGGTCGCAGGTCCGATTCTTGCAGCTGCTTATTTTGTTCAATTGTTGGTTATATTTACATATCATTTCAAAGAAATGTTTCAATATGATATAACGCAATTTATAATTATTCAGTCAGATTATATATCCGTTTCCGAAAAACAAAATATATAATAGTGATTTTACTCTCTCTCTCTCTCTCTCTCTCTTTCTCTCTCTCACTCTTTCCCTCTTTCTGAGTATTACTGAATTCAAAATTCTATCATAAAAAAAAATATCTACGTTCTCATTTTCTGGGGAAGAAAATGCACATTTTAAGAGTTTGATTGTTCTGTGATTTTACTAAGATTAAAATTTACGATTACTTCTAATAGCAGCAATCATTCTAAATAATGAAAATTCACCCTGTCCTTTATGCTTTGTGATTATGGGAAAATATCGATATCGCTTTCCGTGGAGGAACTTTATCGTCTATCCTTAAAATTTTCAAATAATTGAATATAAATAATTAAATATAAAAGTGACATTTCCTTACTCCGGATATGGAGTTAATGATATCTTCAATTACCATCAATCAATTCGATTTTTGGTGAGTTTCCTTTGAATTTAATATGCTTACTATAATTGATAATTTCCTATATGAAAATGATGTTCTCTAAGACTTTCACTTCAAGCCTTCTGTGTCCACACATTCTTTGGAATTAATGAAGTCGCATAAGATGTGTCGCATTTCGTTTAAATAGCCCACTAGCCAAAGCCAATTGTCCCCCACCCCAAAAAGGTACAACCAACGTAATTGAGTGATTCATAAAGTATCAACTCAAACAAAAAGCCACGCTGTAAAAAAAAACTTTGAAATCTCATTATCATCATCACCAGCTTTTTCAAGTTCGTTGTTGGACGAAGACTCGACTTTTGGTCCGCTGGATTTTTCCCGCTTTAGGGTGTCATGGTATCATAATATAATACATTTCTCAAGATGGATTGCTATTTTTTTCTATCCATCTTCTCTAAGGAGTTTTGTGTTATGAGTAACAATCCCCAGCCGATTCTAACTGTGTTGTTATCAATCTTGCTGACCTCAACGTTCTATTCAGGTTTGCTGATAGCGTTCAAGATATCTCCGATGCCTGTTTTATTCTATTATCTGATTAATTGTATTGTTCTATGATAGCTTCATGTATTGTTTAGTATGTTTTGTCCTGTAGATGTTGTATGTTTCCCGGTTTGAGAGCCAGTCTTTTGTTCAAATTTAATCTTGCAACTTAACTTGATGAGAATCAAAAGGATGTACCGGTTGCCAACTTTTCTGAGGATCAATAAAAATTACTTGCTCCGGATGATCAAATTTGATTAACCAAAATTTCACGAACTTAAATCATTCTTACGTTTAATCCTTTTCTCTTCTGGATATTCTATTGAGAATGTATTTGTTATACATGACATTTTTTTGATTCATGGGGGAAACAATTTTCCTGCTTTTGTCTTTTACCATTTCCAGTAACCCTTGCGAACATGGTGATATGGTCTGGGGTGACATACAAGTTGTAACTAGCTCTACTCTTGAAAAAGTGTCTCAAGCATATCAAAGATATTGGCAATCATAGTTCACACCGCAGTGTATATAAGCTTTATATTACGTGTGCAAATGTTACAAATTGCTTCATAGCAGGTCAGGTGTTAATGTCGTTCGAAGTAAACGGAATAATGGATTAGTAATATATAACTTTAAATCACGCGCACTTAAACACACTCATGTATATTTACACGCATACAGAAACTCACATAGATAGATAAATAGATAGATAGATAGTTGAAGTAGCATACACACGCACACGTATCTATATATATATATATATGTATATATATATATATATATATATATATATATATATATATATATGTATATATATATCGAGAGAGAGAGAGAAAAGAAAGGAAGAGAAAGAGAAAGAAAGGAAAAAGAAAGAAAGAGAGAGATAAAGAAATAAAGAAAGAAAGAAAGAAAGAAAGAAAGAAAGAAAGAAGAAAAGAAGGAAAATGTTTGATAAAAGATTAGGGAAAGTAAAAACACAATTCAACATTTGGAACAATAACCTAGAAAACTTTAGTTTGAAGTTCATTAATTTTTTTAAAATGCCATAAGCAGTAAAAAACAGAATCAAAATAAAAACCTCCTTTTTAGTTCACGGAAATGCTCGATCAAAGGTATACTTTTTGGTTTATAAAAGAGAGGGATGCATCTTTGTTTGTCACGCCATAAATACATAGGAAAAAAGCAAGGGAGAGAGAGAGAGAGAAAGAGGCAAGAGTGAGAAATAGAAACGTTAAATGAAAACAAGGGAAATGATTCTGAAAAACGAAAAGTGACGGATCAGAAAAATTGGAACTTAACACAAGAGACCGTAAGAGGCTAAACTTGCTTTCAAAATGAATTCCTTTGAAAATACTACAACGAGTAAAATAACAGAACAAAAATAAGAATATTTTTATCTTTTCTTAGAGAAACTTTCAGATCAAAGGTCTATGTTTGGGTTTACAAAAGACACAGAAGATCATATCACCATACCTGACAGATATTTTGACACAACTGTTTCCACCGCCAATAAGATGTAGACTACGTCTTTTCATGCCATAAGAATATCAGGAACGTGATCGATTTCACCAAGCCAATCGTAGTGACATTATCCATCAATAACCCACATCTAGAATTTGTAATTGTCTGCCAGTGTTCACCGAAATTAAACACAATATACTATGGTAATCAAGCTATTTTAATTTCTCTTTTCACGTTTCCTTCATGTTAGAAGCCGAGTGAAAAAATGATATTTCTTATTGAAACTTACTGATGAAGACATAAACATTTGATGTTTGATCTGGAAATCTCATTTGTAACAGATATTATTCATAAAATAAGAATATATGTATTTGTTTTATGAAAAGTTCACTTACCATAATAGAACATGCGCATGAAGTCCCAAAAGCTAGCAAAACTTTGATTATCTCACGCCAAGCAGGATATAAAATACCTGTAATTTTCAAAGTTATCAATTATATGCAAAAACGAACTGTTCTTAGGAAAAAGTTTAAAAGGAATCGTATTGTCAAAATATGGTTAACATCAAACAAATTGCTTTATAAGGTTCAAAAGAATTATTG
Source organism: Thysanoteuthis rhombus (assembly GCA_963457665.1). Lineage (NCBI taxonomy): Eukaryota > Metazoa > Mollusca > Cephalopoda > Oegopsida > Thysanoteuthidae > Thysanoteuthis > Thysanoteuthis major. The sequence continues at coordinate 11,550,736 of OY735198.1, read as the reverse complement.
ATTCTCAATGTCTTATTTATGGAATACAAAAAGTTTACTGAGATCAAGTTGAGGGAGAGAGATTAACGGCCTCCATATTAAATGATTGTCATCCAATCTGACTCCCTTGCTGTAAAAAAAAAAACAATTTGAAAATAGTCTTTTTTTTTCATTATTTTTTTCTTTTTGCGATTTCTGAGCTTTATTGAAGTTGAGGTGAAACCTAAACTTCCTTGACTGAACCTTAATCTATTTGGTCAGTTCATTTTCCCTTTTGTTGGGCTATTGATCCATTCCGACTGATAGATTCTCCACAGAATACCAATTGACGTCATCGAGTGTATAATTATATTTCTAAGCTTGCTTTTCTCCAGTATTCACATGGACGCATGTATTGCGCAACTCATATACCTTTAAATGGCACAAGAGGCCAAACTACTCATATCTAAGAATACAAACATGTTGCATATCAATGAAATTTATTTGAATGCTACGTTATACGCATAGACATAATCATTTATTTATATTTACATAGATACGTCAGATACTTGACCTAGACTCCTTAGAATACACCTATTTGCCAAAGTATTGTCATCTTTATCCTCTCCCAATTAAGTGGAATATAACATTACAAATGATTTTTGGAGCTCAAAACATGAATAAATCATTTTTGAAAATCAATTCTCGTCTGTCCTTTTATTTTCATATGAAAATATCAATTTGTGAAGATGATGTCACCGATATCATTGAGGCCATAGGCTTGCATATAACATTTAGACTAACATAGATTTCAATAACAAAGAACAAGATACAATGAGATAAAAGAATCAAAAAAGATGTCAACAATATTGGAAAGAACATTATTCCAGATTTCAAAGACTGCTATTCTGAGAAAAGTCAGATTTGTAAGATATACGAGATCATAAATTACTGACATTAGAGGAATATGTTCAATTGTATCTACCATGGAAAAGAGGGAGAGAGAAAGAAAGACATTGACATTTGTCGTTCTCTATTTATCAAATACACCATCACTATTACAATCATTGTAATATATTTAGAATTGGGATAAAGGAGAGAAGTGTCATTTTAGAGAGTGGGAAGAAAAATAATTATATATATATATATATATATATATATATATATATATATATATATACATATATATATATATATATATATATATATATATATATATATATATATATATATATATATATATATATTGTGCTGTGGAGCCACTTCCTTAGATGCAAACCAAATTTAACCTTAACCGAGAGTCATAAGATGATGGCAACCTTTTTCATCATCAGCATTATCATCATATCCGAGATATATGCCAATTTTAGATGAATTGGAATGAATCGTCAAAATGGTTCATTTTTAAACATCCTTTCAGGTCAAAATATGATTTTTTACTTATTTGACACAGCTTCTCATATTTTCTTCGGTTTTTTATGATTAGGTTTAAACATTTTGCTCTTTTCCCCCAGGTTTTTGAATTTGTCTTTAGTGAACGGTGATTTACGTTTTGTTTTTGTGTTTAACGTTTTGGTCTCCTACTTTTCTTCCGTTAGTTTGTATATACTATTTTATTATTTGAAGGTAACCCTTTGATTCATCGACTGCTTTTCCTTTTTGTTGTCTAATTCAACGTTGATTATCACTTACCGTCAACCGATTCTATCACCAAAATTATCAGCATAGATTTTAATGTATGTATCTGTGTATGAATGTATTGATGTATCGCACGTAGGGGCTATAAATGGATATAAGGAGATTAAAGTTCAATCGAAACTCATCATTTGTAGAAAGAAAACGGATGTTTGTTTCCTGAAGATCCTCCAACTCAATTTTCTCCCAACTGGAAGAATGTCCAATTTGCTATGTAATTTGGAGAAAATCTATCAAATATGTCTCGCCAGTTGTGCCAACGGTTATATTGTTCTTATAGTCTGACTTTGGATCACCAGCCAAGAAGAAGTGAGACAAGTAACTTATTCACTGATCGTCACTCTTTCTAATATTCGATCGATCAACTTTGAATTGGCATTGCTTCCAAAATATGCTAAAATCTTTCCATCATAGTGTGATTCTTTGCTTGATTTTTTAATCTTTCAAAGGTCTCATCGAGATCAATTGTCTTAGTAAAATGTTATGCTCACTTTTTCCAGTTGTGTGTCGTCGATTGTTATCTTTATGTTTTTATTTCCAACGATATTGTTTCGCAACAAAATTCTGTTTTGCTGAATTTTATGCGTATACCAACTTTCTTGCTCTTTTATCTATATAGCGTTAGTTGGAGGCTGTTCACATTCTCTGCAAAGGTGGCAATGTTGTCTACAAATCTGAATTGTTTTTATATTCGCCGTCTATTGAGATTCTTTCATTCACCCAGTCCGATCTTCTGAAAATCATCAAGAGGCAGGCTGTGATGAGTTCAAGTTTGCTGATATCACCTTGCGTTACCTATTTTTGGATCTGAGAGTGCCCCTAGTGTTCATGTAGCCTGATAATGGAGGTGCTGTAACTGTATATATGTGGCAGCAATCTGACGTGTACTGGATCCATTATTTGTAGAGTGATAGCCTTCATGAACACTGAGTTGAATGCCTTTTTGAAGTCAATAAATTTTATTCTGGTGCTTTTTCTTTCAGTTGAATTATCAAATGCAGGTGGTCCATGGTCGAGTAGTTTCTCTCAAAGGTAGATAGTTTCTGTGGTTGGTCTTTATCTAGTCTTTTTGTGAGTCGGTCGGTGAGAACTTTCATGAATTGATTGTATATGCAGTTAAGTAGGCTTATCGTCTTATATGTGGTCTAGTCTACGGGCCTTTCCTTTCTCTCTCTCCCAGTTCGATGGCTTGTTTCATTTCCTTTGGGTTTACTTCTAGGAAACCCTTGAGCTGATTGCTTGCGTTTAGCGTATCCTGTTCATTGTTTTATTGTCTTTGTTTGGATGAATTTAGTTTGTCCGTAAAATACTGTTGCATCTTCGACATTCCTGTCTCTGTGTGTTAGTAGGTATCCATTTTCCTCGATTACGCTGGTTATTTGTTTCCCTCCCGAATTGAAGCCTTTGTTTATAGCTTTGAAGCCCCGACCTTTTCAAAAAGTCGATTCAATGATTGCGGTCGTGTATCTTCTGTCTTTTTTTTGTTTCTTCTTGATCATTTCATTGGGCCCAGTCTCTTAAATTTTCTCAAATGTTGCTCGTTTTGGATAAAAAAAACAATATTTGTATGGCCAGTCGTATTACGATTTCTTGCTTGAGAGTTGTATTTTCAATTATGAATTTTGATTATAATTGTTACGGTTACCATATAAGTTCTTCTGATACTACTATTTCATATTAACACTTCTTCAAAGCAGAGCTATAATCATTCGTGTATTTTTGTTGTAAATGTTTTACAAAACTTGGTCCTAATAAACGTATAAAGCATCAACTTTTAACGAATGATCTCACAAATGTTATCAATTAGAGAGAAAGTGATTTTCAAAAGCCTTGAAGGGACTCTTTCTCACAGTTTGAGGGTATTCTTCGCTCACAATTCATTTTGACGTTTTTCTTGAATCTTAAACGATGAGAATTTTTTTATTATTTCTCATCATCTTGTCCCGTTCTATGCCTTTGCTTTTCATTTGATTATTTCCAAACTTCCACGACAATCATTGATTTCTTTTTTTAGTTTTCTCATAATTTATCCAAGAACAGAGATCATTGTCAATTGAATGTATTAAAACAGATCGTACAAGACCTGAATCGAACGTCAACAAATGTAACGATGTTTGTGACTTTTCCCATTCGCTTTCTTCGTTTTATCTTCACTGCATAACAGTCATGTATAAATCCAATGATCTAGAAATGTCCAATCTCAATTAGCAAATTCAGAAAAAGAGTTTTGCAGCATGCAGAGTGCGTGTATCTTGTGCTTTTATATATGGCAGATATAGGTGCCTATGTATTTACACAAAAAATCTGATCAGCAAAAGGGAGATTGAGCAATGTTATATTTATTCAAATGTGCATGCGTTGTGTTCTGTCTCAACTTACGGTCACAAATTTCTGATGGCTATTATATTTATGAATGAAGGACTTCTTCTCGACATAAATAATATGTGTTTGAGAACAAATAACCATATACTATAAAAAGTAAAAAGAAGATCACATATACATTATGAATACAGAATCGGGTGTTGTATCTCTGTAGGAAGGTCTTTCTTATGTGAGCGGTCGATTCCATGGAAACAAAAGAATAAAAACGACGGTTGTCGAAATGACAGCGGGCGAATTGAATGGAGAGAAAAAAAGGAATAGACATAAGTCGATTTCTTCACTGACGCTTGATGGATTACTTGCCCTCGGTGAAATAATCTATTGCAATGTACTCCACTCAGAGACATTAGTAACATTACAATGACGCAGTCCAAGGGATGGTAAGTACTGAGAATATCGAACTATGTTTGTCAAACCTTTTCTGATTTCTTATCACTAATCCAATATGGTATTGGCCTAAGGCCAGAGCAAAAGTCAACGTCTTTCGTAACTCCTATATCCTGACGCAAACTTTCTTGTTCAAATGGAAATTGCTATTTGACATGTAAGTCTTGACAACAAATTCCATTACTAACGTAGCTATTACAAGAGAAAGAACTTATTTGTCTAGTCATTCGCACGTCCATCAAATAAATATTTTATTCCGACGCTCTGAACATGCATAAACACACACACAAAACTATATATATATATATATATATATATATATATATATATATATATATATATATATATATATATATATATACATAATCATATCATGTGTATAAGTGTGTGTGTGTGGTGCACATGAGTTTTTATGCAAGTCTAGTTCTGTCGATTTAATTTAATAATTTTGATAATTTGCATCGAAAAAATCCTTATAATGTGAATAAACTCGAAAAATACCTCCCATTTATAACTGTTTGATTTTGCATAGATTAGTTTTTTTTCTGAAAGAACGCCAGAAGCAATATCATTTTTTTTTCTATTTGTGCCTTTCATCGATTTATTTTGGGCATCTGTTTGCAAAATGAATCCCAAGATATCCAAATTGTATAAGGAAAGATGTTGTGACGCTAAGAGTAAAACTGGCAAATATAGGAGAACATTGGTTGTTGAGCAAATACACCAGAGTGAAAGGCAATTGGTGCTAGAATACAAGCCCAATTATTTATTTTACCCGAACGACGCCAGGAATTACCGTGTCAGTATATATGTGATCCTCAAGGTGTCTGGAAGTTTTGACATATATGTTTGGTGGATCCTGCCAATCATATCTTCTGTTACATGAAAATTTAGTATACTATCAGCATCATCAACATTCCATCGTACGTCATGGGACATTGACGTCTTCAGATATTCACAAGACCTCTATGTCATGGGTCCTGCAGAACCAATACTATCAGAACTTTTGTAGTTTGTGTCTTTATTTTACATCATATACGTTTTGCATCTGATCTCTGGGAATCCATTTTGTGTGCAATGATGTCTGACACCCTTGCTAGATGATCAGCCATTTGCCAGTCGAGTGTTCAAAGAATTCAATGACATATCCGACCTGGATACTCGCTGTGCTGTCTTGTGTTATCCTCATGTGATGTTCAGCATGCCTCTTTCCTGTGCACGTTGCGTGGTGCTCAGTTTGACTGGCGATCTCGTGCTTAACTTTGATATTCAAGATCAATATGTGACAATTGAGAAGATATATATTTGTTTTATACTTTTCTCTTTAGGGTTGATTAGTTGTTATTGTTCTTTAATGATGAACTGCTTTCATCAATATCTTGTCATCCTAGGGTGATTTTTCACCTGATTTCTTTTGATAAGTTCAAGGAATCAGTTGTCGTAAGTAGTCATCATTATATACCTCGCCCAAGATATTTTAATCACAAGTCTTTATTACGATGTTTAGATGCATTTATTCATCAAAAATTTAGAATCAGTCCCGTTTTTGATGAAGACCAGATAATCAGTAAAATGAGGGATGTGGCAGAACAGACCCAAGAGGTTTATTGAGGCTAAAAATGGTCTGACAATTGACAACGAGTAAAACAAATAAAAATAAATGTGGAAATATATATATAAGCAGGAAAAAGCCGACCCAAATTAAGTCAGATTTGAGAAACAAAAGAGAGTACTAGCCAAAGGAAAGGGGTCATAATCTGTTTCTTTGTAACACACATGGAGGGAAAATGATATGCATTACTTCTCCTTAGATAGGTCCGTCGGAGATAGAGGTTTGAGGCATCTTATTGAGTGTCAGTCGAGTGCATAAGTTGAGCTAGTGCAGTTCCAACACCAATCGATTTCTGTAATCTGTAAAGCTGGAGTAGAAAAGTTCCCACATTTGTACTTTACTTGTAACTGTGTTATTGCTTGATCAGGATTATGTTTAAGGCTCTTTACTGAACCCTGTCAATATTTAATTGTTTGGGTTGCTATATTTATGACCGTAATTCTTTTTTCTCTGTTCAACTGAGACATTTAAGGAAATACTTTGTTAACCAAAAAAAGAAGTAGGAACTTACCTATGTTTACAATTATAGAAAAAATTGGATGAACTATCTGGACAAAAGATTTGAAAAAGTTACTTTCTTCCCTTACCTATATTCTATACTATACTTGAATAAGGTCTTAGAATGAATTAACTTGAACGTGCTATTAAGAGGGGAACTAGTAATATGTGAATCAGTGAAGCCTCCATACAGGCCTTTGGGACTAGCATTGGTAATCCCAGACTGCTAACACCCATATAAACGATGAATCTGTCTCAGCTACCTGGAGGTCATAACTGTAGATTGGATTGTTTCAATTCTTACAGCTTTCTGATTTCTCCAGTTTTCTTTTATAAAAATCTTCGGAGTCGTTCGAAATGCTACGATAATAATGGTTATGGCAACAAATTTCACATTTTGCTCAATTTTACTTCAGAGTCCTATTAATCGGGCTGAGCACTCTTTCACGGGGGTTGCAGGCTTCTTAACGACCAAGAGCACTGTGAATTGAAGCAGCAACAATTCAAGTTCAATATCTGGCTGGGACAGATACATCTATCATTGGACTAAGATCTGATTAAAAATTCAATACACAGTTTGATGATGGGCATCACGGAGCAAAAACTGTCTATAAATGTATGGATTGTCATATCATGTTTGCAGGTGATAATTTCGCATATGATCTCAGAAAATCCGTGTGTCTAGTTGCTATCAGATAAACTAGCCATATATATATATATATATATATATATATATATATATATATATATATATATATATATATATATATATAATTGTGATCTACCCATGTGATATTAAACCTGATTCTCTGCGGTGCATGTTGTACGTTTTTTAGTGGAGAGCCTATCTCTCGGTTAAGTTCTATATTTTCTTTTTAAATTGCATGTGATTATAACGCATTTGAGGAATATATCCGTTGCATGGAGCCAATTATATACGGAGTATAAGATGCAGTCAGACACCGGCAGGCATCAGCAGCCGAAATATGTACCATTAAAAATCTGTTTATATAATGTAAATATCGTATATTTTATATTATATAATTTAAATATCGTAATCGATTTCAAATAATATAATTATTTTGGTTAATGTAAAATAAATAAATGGAATAACATATATGAGATTTTTGGTTATGATAACTCAACGTCAATCTTCCTAATCCAAAATTAGTGAGCTCAATTCCCTCCTTTCTTCACCATCATCATCATCATCATCATCAGTATGTTAGTGTTTGTCGCTGTACATAGACCTTCTCAGAGACTTCTCTATCATGGGTATCACGGGGCTAGTTGGAACAAACACCATAATTAAGAATATTTCCTCAATTTCTCGAAATTCAGAATTTTGATGAATCTTTTTATCTTCTTAAATAAATGCCTTCTCTGAATCACTGTACATTTTTTTTCAGAAATCACCCTCAGGAAATATAATCAACAAATACATCTGAATATTTTATTGAAACCTGTCTCTTTTGCTCGTGCAAGAATACTCCCAACATATCCTCTAACGGAAGAGTCCGTCTACTAATCCCAATTCAAAAACGATAGAAATATTTTGGAACAAATTGATACGACTTGTTTTTTAAGGTAATCAAACACCATTAATACAACGGTGGATATTACAGCACATAGTTAAGGCGAGGGGTTCTATTTTAAGTCAATTTCTCCCTCACGGTCAATATTAAGTAATGGCTGTCAACTAACGATTCGAAAAGTTGCAATGAAAATCTACTTAAATTAATACGAAAGGGAATATTGGTAAATTATTCGTATTCACAAGGCTCTCTAATGCTGTTTCAAGTATACCTTTAATGATAAGTACAAGAGTTGCCCCCATGTTCAACATTATTCTTTTTTCTAGCCGTGTGTATTCAATGCTTTCCACTAATTTTAAATATCACTCCATGGTTTAATTATCTACGATACCCAGTGTCTGACTTGTTTACACTGAATAGATCTGGTAACTCGGCCTTGTATGCACGATCCAAATGACTTTAATGTTCCATTCTGTAAGAGAGCTTCTGAATTGCATAGTCAAATTCTAGACATTTGCACAATCTACCCTGGATCATTGTTCCCACCTGGTTATGTCTATTTGTGTACTCTTTCTCAGCTAAGTCACTGCATTTGTTTGTTGTTTGATAAACAGTTTCTTCAATCCGTGTTATGCTGACTAATACACCATGTCCAGGTTTTAGAGATCCAGTTTTTGTATTCAATTGTCAATTTCATAGCAAAGATGTTTTTGAAAATTTCATTTACTTTGTTATTTGAAAAGTCTGTCATATTATTTCTTCCCCATCGTCATTTTCTTGTTTTAGAATTCTCAGACTAAACATCTGTCCTTTTGACAGCCAAGCTATCACACTCCTCAATGCTGGCAGATTTTCTTTCCTATTTTTTTGTTTTCACTAACAGTCCGTCAACATGGTCTCAAGGTTTTTTGGCCTCGTCATTTTCCTCTCGTCCAGTTTAGAAGGATCCGGGTGTATCAGGATAGAAACTACGCATGTTTTTATTCCTCTGTTCAGAGTTTGGTTTTTAGTGATTATCTTATTCTACTGAGGTCTACTTAGCGTCTGCGAGTATAGTTGAAAATCAGTTTTTCTCCTTCACTTTATTTTGGGTATATTTTAGTTTACTTTCTATTTCTATCATTATGCATATAACATAAATACCCATACACAAAAAACATGGCAGGCGAAAGATCTCATTGTCTAAGTTGATCACAGAGCCAAAATTAAGGAAATTAAAAAGCTATTCTTACATCGACAGCGGACTGAAAGGAATCACTCAACATGAAGGCAACAATAGTGTCGAATTTTGTCAAGGGACAGTTTTCTGGGCTCTGACAAAAATAAAAATTAAAATTAAAGGGATAAAAAATTTTAGGACGTGTTGAAGACAACCAGACGGCATCAGAACTGGAATACTGAGGATACAAAAAGTAAATGCTGATTATGAGTTTTCCCATACTATATAACACGGTTGACGTATGAATATAGCAAGAAATAGGATTGATTGCTTCAAAATGATGATCCACTGAAACTACAAATGATTTAGTTGCGATAAGCAAAAGTTAGGATACGTCTTACAGAAAAAATATATATGTAGAATTCTCTGGGACTTCGGAATACACATTAGGCAAGAAGGCTTGATCTGCACATTGTTAACAATAAGATATTCCACTTTCCTGAATAAAATCCTAAAGAGTTTTAACATCGGCAGGATTATTAGGGCTGCACCCGATGGTTGAAAGAATTATGAAACGTTGATATGATAAGTGAGCCCGATATCATTGCAGTGCTTTGAACCAAGCTGAAGAGCCCTATAAAAAGACTACAAAAATTAATTATCCAAAGAAAGAATTGAAAACAATGAAACAATAACAATACAAAAATCTGTTACAATACTTAGGTATATAAGTCGATGAACGGCGTGGATGTCTATCCATGGCTGTTTTCACTAGAGAGATACTTGTGTTTTCCTCTTCGTCGAGGCTTTAATGGGGAGAAAAATATTACCCTAAGTGAAATTTCAAAATTGAATGCGGTTTCTGAAATTTTACAGAAACAATAAATTTAATATTCGATCAATCTGCACAAGTGAGAAAGAGATCAAAATAAATACATCAAAAAAGAAAATACAAATTCCGTAAAATTTTCCTATTTCGATTCTTACATTATTTTGATTTTTCTTTTTTCTAATTATGGATGCCAGCAGACTTGTAATTAGACACTCAGCTGGAATATGAACCGCTTTATTGATGATTTTTGGTTGTATTCATTGCTAAAATATAATTTCTCTCAAAATAGAAGTTCTTGAAGCCCAAGTTTTAAAAAAGAGGAATCAAAAGCCTGGTGAGAAGACGAGCGTGCTGAACAGAGGAGGAATCCACAGTGAAATGCCAAAACTGACTTTGAAAGGCTGAAAAATGTTTCAAGTGACAAATGAAGATTTCCCAAATGGAAAAGAGAGCTATTGATTATTTTTCACCATTCACCAAAGAGACAGAGGGAAACCAGATCTTTTGTATCATTTTTGCTTATTGAATTATCAATTTTCTTTTTATGAAAAATCTTCGACATTACCCATTAGAGAGACTTTTTTCACTTACTTGAAAAAAGAGTGGATTTTTTGTCGAGAAACTCTTTATCTAATGCCACTGACTGTAAAGAACAATAATATCACTTTGTTTACGAAAAAAAGATTTTTTATTTCTTCTCATGTGTAATTTTTAATCTTGTGTAAGTTTGGTTTTTTTTTTGTTCTTTTTTGTTTGATAGTATTTCTGAAACTTTACATCGTGTTTGCAATAGTTTTAAACCCGTCAATATGGAAGGATTATTTATGTATTGATCAACAGTTCTGAGTACTCAGTGTACAATCAAAATCTCGCTCGAGGGTGTTTTGACTCGGATAGAGATAGGATACCTATGTACTTAAATGAAAGGTACAGACAGCGAAATTAAGATACTAACGGGAAAAGTCACAGTATTCACAATATTTATTTACTAATAAAAGTATTCAATTTTAATACACGAAGATACCATGAATTTCGTTTGTTTTGAGGGGTTTTCGGCCATTACGAGAGCCTTCGGACGAATCGTTGTAAAACAAGTGCTATGCGCTATATTCGCGTTCTACCTTTCTAGTAAAAAAGAAATAATTGGTGTAAAGTTAACTTCGGAAAAGCGAGGTAAATGTGTATCAGATTGTTTTATTTTCAGGAAAGTGAGGTAAATAAGCATCTGTCCACCTTTATTTAGTGCGTTTTTTTATATTTTCTTATTTCTTTTCCACTTTTATTTTGTATATTTTTTCCTCTATCATTCCTATCTTATTATTTGTGAAATCATCCCTTCTGACCTTCTTACATCACATTAGCCCGCCATTATCGCTGCATGCATTCCCCATTTTTTTCATTTCGCATGAATCATTGTATCGTACAGAAAATTATAAACATCGAAGTGTCAAAGCTCATTCAAAATCAATCGAAAAAAAAAGAAAGAAACGATTTGAATATCTTTAGAGAAGTTATTGGAATTGCTGCATTCAGTTTCCCAATCCTCAAAAAAACCCGTTTTTTTTTTAACATGATGAGGATTCAGCGATTTTGACAGTTATGCTCTTATTCACGATGTGGTTATTGCATATGACTTTTGCATTACTATAGTTCACTCCCTCGCTTTATTTGTTTAGTTCAGCTAACATTAGTTAGGGGGTCGTGTAGGTTCTCAGCAAAAAAGGACTATGTCGTCTGTAAATCTGGGGCAGAACAGACATTTGCTGTCAATTTTGATTCCTCTGTTCTCCCCGGCAAAGTACTGGAGATCATTCCGGGGCAGTGAGTAGTTTTGGTGAGCTAGTATCACCTTGACGTATTCCTTTTAGAAGTTGAAAGGTTTCAGAGTGTTTATGTAGCTAGATAATGGAGTTGTTATTACTGCATATATGTAGCAATCATAACCACACTCGGAAAACGTCGGAGCTTTAAAGTAATAAACAAAGCTCTCACTATAGGACAAAAGCAAATTTTTAGCATACTCGAATGAAACAGAGACATAACAGCAAACAAAGACAGAATTGTCACGCACGCCCAAGTATTCTATAACGAACTCTACTATTCAAGAAACAGACAACGAAACAACAAACAAGATACGCAATGCACTGACAATAAATTTGAAGACTTCCCAGAAGTTACACTATGGAAAGTAAAACAAGCAATCAATCGAACAAAATAGGGAAAGCCCATGGATCAGATAATATCACCATTATTCTACTCAAAAAAAGCTGGTAAGATCGTCAATAAAAACATGCTATCCTGTTCAACTTGTGTCTAAAAGCGAGTCAAGTTCTGAAAGACAAGAACACAGCACTCATAATGCTTCTACATAAAGACTTGCTAGATGATCAGCCATTTGCCAGTCAAGTGTTCAAAGACAGCATCAGTACTTAAAACACCCTAAACACTCCAGAACAACAGGCCTCCATGCCTACTCAAATACTTTTAACAAAAATATCACGAACCAGATCACTAAAACACTCGATGAAAACCAGCAACAGGAACAGGCTTGACTTCGAAAAAGCTTCTCGACTATAGAACATCTCCATTCAATAAATCAGCTGAAAGAAAAAGCAGCATAATATGAAATACCACTCACTGAAAATAACAACTAGTATCCCTCATATATATTCGTGTGTGTTCACATATCCATGTAAGCAGTCTCATACAAATGCTTAAAAACATCTTCTCATGTATTCATACGCTCTGTTTATGTTTACGCACGTATGAATATTTTAGCTCTTTTTTTTTTAGCTTCGAAAAGTTATAAAAAAAAACGTTGTTGTACGCAGGCATCTACGTTATTGCGGCTGAACTGCTGTTTCACTCTGCTTTTTATAGCTTTTTGGAATATATTTATGTAAGGGAACTTTGACTAACTTACCTAAGCATATTTTGAAATTTTTCCAGAGTATCATCAGCGTAGACAAAGTCTTTAGGGGAATCATCATAGAGTTTTGTTCTGATTGCAGACACCTGCACAAAAATTCAAATCGTTGACATCTGTACATAGAGCTCAAATTGTAGACATCAGCACAGCAAGTGTAAATTGCAGGCATCTGCTCAGAATATTTGAATCGCAGACATCTGCACAGAAAAATAGAAAAATATTCGAATTGGCTTCTTTATGATAATTTGAACACACAAAATTGAGCCTCTGTGTTTAAAGCATTTCATAAATTAGTAGTGATAAAAGAAAAAGATGAACTGGTGATTTTTACTTGAAAAACTGAAGGTTGCATCACATTCGAAAAGGGATTGTACTTAAGTAAATACGGTGATACATATCAGATATCTAAATTGCTTCTGTTTGGTCAATCTGTAATTTGCTTGAGAAAATGATCTAATATTGCAAGCACATCCTTTTCATTTTTCTTCCATATTAAGACATATGAGTAGCGAATCCAACTTCTTTGATATCTGATCCATTCGCCCAATCTGAATGACTGATTGATATAAAGCTTGAAATCCCGATTCATTTAATCTCTGAAGCGGTAGCTTATATGTATGCAACCAAGCCATTAAATCATCATCATCTGCAGCAGCTACCTTTCAGCGTCCATCTTCAGATCCAACAATCGGGGATAATGTGTGGCTCATACTCCTGAGCGTGTCTGAATCTACAAGCATTTTCATTTTGTCTGACCATAGTTCCACATATGACCGCTAGTGATTTACATTGTAAGTCATAATGTACAGCGGTTGTCCGACATTCTTAAAACATGGACAGTGCATTTGAGTTTTTTTTTTTTGTGGGTTCTATGATATCTCAGACTCCTATTTTCCTTATATACTGTACTTTATATAGATAATTCCGTGTGGATTCTTTCGAGTGCGATTCTTTCGCATGCACATTGCACGGTTCTTTAGTTCAATGACCTAGATTTTGGTCAACTTCTTAGATGTCATAAAATCCCTCTTATGAAGAGTAAAGGGATATTCTTGTTCCTTGAGATTGTGCTGGATCTTTTGGAAACTTGGCTATCTAAACTGGTCCCTTTTTTTATTTTTCATTTCGAGGATGTTTTTGAGATTCAGTCCTTGGTTTTGCGCTTTTAATGTAGGTTCGTGTGTCTCCCCTTTCAACTAGTTTGTAGCACATACTATTTTTGTCATCGAATCTTTTGGAGTCCAAACATCCAGCAGTATTCATTCGGTTTGTACAGTACTATCTAGATATCACGAAGAGACTCAGCAAAAAAACGTCGTCAGCAAGTAGTTAAATTTTTGCTGTCTATTATGAACCACCCTCTTATCATTCAGATTTTTGGAAGACCATCTCGAGGCAGGCTGTTGGGAGTTTCGATGAGCTGTTGACTTGTGCTACCCATTATTTCCAAAATTAAGGATTTATTGTATTCATTTAGCCCTACAAAGGAACTGCTGAGTCGGTAGATATCTCGCAAAACTCATGTTTTTTTTTTATATTCGTATGATAGCATCAGTGACAAGCGGTTTCAACTTCATTGAAAGCCTTTTTAATGTTAGCAAATATCATAGTATTTTGTATTCTACTGCTTTATTTTTCAGTCAATTTACCGAATGAAGACGGCCAGTGATCGAATTGTTACTTCAAAAGCCAGCCGGTTCCCCGATGGGATTTCAGCTAGTGTTCGGATAGTTCCGTTAGTGATCACTCGAGAAGTTCATAAATGTAATTAGATACATTTGTTGGCCTATAGCTGTTTCTATCTTTTGGGTTCTCTTTTCATACAAAAGTATGATTGCTGTGTTCCGTTTCTTTTTTTAGTCCCTGCCAATTTTAAGCGTAAGTGTTGAATAGATACTATGGTTTGTCAGTGATGACTTTACCAATTTTTCAAGGAGATCTGATTGTTTGGTAGCTTACTTTATCTCCTGAGAACTAATTCGAAGTGCTTATTCCTGGCTTGTAAACATTTTTCAATTTTCAAGTTTTATTTGTTTGGAGGAATGGAATTTTTTTTGGTAAAATCCTTGGGTGGTACTTTAACACGGTCATAATCTATTGGTGGATGCCGACTTTCTCAGAGCACTCGATTAATTAGTACTTTCTTGTTCTGAAATGTTCGTTGGTAGTTTTCGAACCCTCCCTTTTTTTAAAGGACAGAACAATACCGCCAACAGACGATTGGTAAACGATCAGAAGAAATAAAAGCCCTCATGAAAGATTCAGAATACTCAAGCCATCGCAAAACCAACAACAATGGATGGGACCAAATAACCTTTCCATCTCCAGACTCTCTATCTGCACCATCATTTTCATTCAATGCAGGCAGTTATATTATTACAAATTGGATACATGATCTAAAAGAAATGATTATAGATTGCATTTTATCATCTCAAAACTCTATTTGAAAGGATATCCCGATATTACTCGGTGAATGTATTATTTGGTTGAAACCACGTGAATAGAATAAAGTAGAAAAATAGGGCAGCAGCAGGAATTAAACATGTGACCGAAAACGCAAACTATATATATATATATATATATATATATATATATATATATCAATGAGGAAGCAACATCAAACTTGTCAATATGTGATGTTGACTTTTCGAAAAATTTAAAGAATAGACGGAATTCTGTTCTTCTTGGCCCCCGACTTGTAAAGTCAATTTACTTTCATAGATTGTATTTCCCAGTGGAAGTGATGTTATTTTTTATTCGCAGAACACCAGGGTAAATCTAATTACTTTTTGACAGTCACAGAGCTAGGTGATAAGGAAGTGTCATTAATTCATTCATTTTTAATTAGTTTAGTTCAATTTTCACATCATTTTTTTTTGTTAATTGCCAGATATTGTCAACCAAAGCTGTCACCAAAAATAGGTTTCCTCAGTTTCCAATTTCATTCAGCTGGTTGACAGTCTGACTGTTCGAGTATCATACACTAGCAAAGCTAGAGTGCTGGAAATGAATACATTTATTCCTCATTGTCTTTGAAAAAAAATTCGTTGGAAATCCCTACTAAAGAACGGAATTGAGGTTTCAATTTGCATTAAAAGTTCATGCTGAATCGATCACTTATGTAAAATCCAGTCACCATACAACTAACTGATAATAACTTAGTCATTCAGTAAACTGCAATTACCTTATTCTCTCTTTTCGCACTGCAAACTGCAAGTAATCCGAATGCTTAATTGATTACCCCCAACGTGACTGGTTTCAATTGAGTGATTAAGCAGACCAGTTATTTTGTTCCTGTATTTGTGAGTTTATTTTTATGTCACTTGGTGCAAGAACCTGTAGGGTAATTCCTACAATAAAAACATCATTCTCGATTACAATAGCAAAAGGACGTACAATTGGGCACGAATGTTTCGAGAATCTGAAGTAAGTTGGATGAGGTAGGAAGAAAAGGAAGAAAAACTCGTGAAAATACATCAAGAGAATCAAGTATATCATAAATACAACGTAAATACTCTGAACCCATTGAAAAAAGTAGAAAGACTGTGAAAAAAAAGGAAAAACTGATCCTCTCTCTTCCCCCACTCTTTCTACATCTCCACGATTATGAATGAAACAACTCGGGTTCAATCTGAAAGAGAACCTTCAGCAATCGATAGAACTAACTGCATTTGTTGCATTCGAAAAATGAGTGTAATGAACGAGAGAATCAATGGAAATGTAAGGAGGTTCAAATATCATTGATGATGCTAAAAGGTTCGTTGTAACGAGAAAATCAGCAAATACAATTGGATGGTCAGGCAGAGGACTCCATGAACACACATTACGAATGTTTATCATACTATCAAAAAACAATAAAATTAGATGAATTATTTGTATTAATCAAATACTTTGAACACAAGAGGAAAGTATCTTTTTTATGTCGACAAGAAACACAGTGAGTGAGATAGAGAGATCAAGTGAGACAGAGAGACCATTCATTCCTACTTTACATATTCATGTACCTGTCATCTCTTTATGTATTCGACCTCCTAAGGCTTTCTCTAAATTCAACGTTGTTTACTCAACCCTCTAATTATCTATGCGAGACATTTCATTTTTTGGTATGTAATTGCGTTTATTGATCTATTCCACTATCCTAGCCACACCTTCAGTCTAGAGAATTGGCTTCAGTACCCTAGTAGACCCCTCACTTTTTTATTTTTATTTTTTAATTTTGGAAAGGAAACCTCTTTGACTTTTCAGGTATTATTTTTACGAGTTTATATCCAGAAACGAAATCTTCCTAATATGACTCTACTCTGTTTCAAATGTTTTGCAGGGAAAAAACGCTGATTGTGTAATACGTATGATTTTTCCTGATCAGATTAATTCTCCGATGGAATTTCTTTTATTTCATTTCAAAGTCTGATGCTACGGTCGTTCAATTATTGACTGTGATGATGAGTCATTTTTTTTTTTTTTTACTTCTGGTGGGTGGAGATTCGCGGCAATTTTGATTGAATGATTGATGCTGTCAGCTTTATCTTTACATGATCTATTATTGACATACTTGGTATATCTTAGTATGGTTAGTTCTAAGACAATTTTCCTTGGTCACTATTATTAGAGAGTCATCCCCCACCCAAGATGGTAACGTTCATTGAATTTCACAGGTTTACTTGAATACTAACCAACGTAGCGGGATGCAGGTTTTGTTATATGCGAAAGGCCAACGACACTGCAACGTAACAATTCAGTTATTAGCACGCTAACTTGTATCATTTGGTGAGCTGTTTTTTAACAACCCTTGTACATAGAACCATACATCCATACATACATCGTATATAACACTTCTTACATTCTGCCAAATTCCTTGACCCCAGTTTCAAAAGTTATATCTACGCATTCATTAGTTGGCTGTACCTATCAATATGTCTGTATTGTAGAAACAGCTCTCATCACCCACAACTTTCCCTTAATTTTTTTTAAAATACAGGCCTGGTCAGTCATCCAGTAAAATTATGATGTAACCAACTTCTTTTGGCATCATATAATATTTGAAAAGGGATGATGGATAAATTACTTCAGCCGCCTTTTGTCGTGTGATCATTATGATCATCATGATTATCATGGCTTTCTCATTAGGCATATTATGATTCTGCAGCAAACAAACTGTTGCGTAGTGATCACTGAAAAACGTCTGAATCCCGAAAAAAAATGAACATGAACGTTGCCCGACATGAATTGTTGGATTATCTCCGCGCGAACCACCCACCCATAAAATATGTAATTTGAAGGGATTATAAAAATAAACCACTTGATTTTCTAGATATTGCAAGGAGTGAATTTCTACATTTTCAACCTTTTATTTCAATTGTTGCGGACTGTACACACCAATCAACCAAACTTAAAATCCGAAATAAATTATTTTCATAGATTTGATGACGGTCTTTTATACATGTATCATTATAATTCATGATTCCTTTCAGTCCATATCTTTATTTTGATGTGATGGAAAAATAGTTCCATCAAATGGTAAATCGATATTTTTGTGAATAGTGTGAATATCTTGGCGTGATTGTAATTGACTAACTTATGACAAGTATTCCATCGCATGCAACCTAATGTTCTATTCAACGAAACCTAAATACAGGTACAATGTAGAAGTTGAAGAGATAGAATAGAGATAGTCCGATGAGAATGAATGTTTTCCTTGAGGAAAACCCGTTGAATGAATTTCTCTAAGTTACAAATGATTACGGCCTTCTCAATTGACGTATTGTATTTTGTATCAGACAATCTACAACTTGATATTTCTTTTCAAAGAACCTGAATGCAGGTACATGTTATAGTTGAAGAGGATAAACTGAGTCAATTTGAAGAGAATGGATGTATTTTTTTAGAAGAACCACTGGGTGAACTTAAGTTGCTTCGAGATTAATACGACCTTCTTAACAGGTGTGTAATTATTTGTGGTAGACCCGCTTCAATGACAAAAATCTATTTAGCAATATTGATAATATATATAGCTGTACTTTTAGCAGTAGTTATGCTGCCAATATCGATGCAAGTAAGCTATTAAGAAAGAAGTTTGCCAACAAGTTTTTCTTCAAAGATGTCGAGAAAAAAATATCATTAAAAATGGACAGTATAGAACGAACTATAAAGCACATTATATTTAAACTTTTCATAAGAAGCATTTATGAAAAAAGGATGCGGAAAATCTCTACCATTATTCAAACATTTTTACTGAAGATGATATGAAATTTTCTTTATCGAGATTATATAGTTTATTATGCGTTGAGCATATCTGCGTTTTTACTAGTCCATACACAAATCTAAAAACCAAAGTTTCAAAGAAAAGTTAGGCATAGTTAAACTTAGTCGGTATCAGAAAGCAGATTGATCTGTACCTTCTGTGAAATTCTATTAACAGAATATTTCTACTCTTTACCATTTTCGCCTAGTGCCTGACCAAACCTTAGTATGTACCTATGAACATATTGTTTCTCGAAATATTTCATCATGAAGTTGAGATTCATAAACTGTAAAAAGCTAAAGTAAATTCCATTATTTTTGACTGGGATAAACGCCTACCACTTCCTGTTTTCGACTTGATATCGCTATTGGCAATGACCCTGATAATATAAAGTCAATAAATCAAGTGTGCAACATAATTAGAGTGTCATTGATATTCGAAAATAATCATTTGGGCCAAATTAGTCTTTTTCATAAAAAGTGAACATAACACCCCGGAAGTAATGTATATCTTCCTTAAGAGCAATGCTTAAAAACCAAAGACGCTTATTTTTGCGTCCTCATACTTGAAAGAACTGAGAAAATCAATAAAAAACGAGAATACTAGACGTAGAAGAAGGCAAAAACAGCTTTGAAAACATTGAGGGTGAAGAGGGAGGAGAAAAAATGAAAGAGGGGTAATAAGGAAGATGCGACGTCATTGATTGAAACGAATAAAAAGGAAAATAAAGGGTGAGAAAGTTAGGGGATGCTAGTCTGGTTAATTACTCGATCATTGACTTACTGAGACGAGCGTATTTTTGCAGCATGCAATGTTAAAGGTGATAAATCAATCAATTTGTTACTTCTCTTGCTTTCTGTTGGACTATGGTCATGAATAAAACCACAATATTCAAGAAAAAAAAACTTGCACAAATACTTCTGGATATTGATCTGAAGGACCAATTTTGCTATATTTCATATTTGAATTGAACCACCACCCACTGAAAGCTATTCAGAATTGAATTTTCGGAAAGAATATCATACATTTTCAAGTGCGATTATTTGAATTCTTAGTCACCTGCACCATTGTGGAGCGTTTACGCGTGATACGTATATACATAATCATCCACCCAAACCAACTTATGCCTTAGCAGCACCATTTGTGGGAGCTGGAGCAATCTTTTTAACTTGATCACCCCACATTCAGACAGACCTTGATTTCACATCTCGCTCTCGTTTGTAAAACAAGTTAGTAGTATCTGTTTTTTTTCCTGCCAACGGAATATCAATTGAATGAGCTGATTTATAACTCTTAGGGAACTTTCTATCAGGAACAAAAACTGAAGTCTTTGTGAATATGAGTATTTTCAACAAAATACGTCGCTATTCTTTTTATATGACCTTGTGTATCTAATTATGGTTCTAGACGACCGCAAAATATCTAAAATGCCCATCAATCGTTCATTATTCGCCTGAAGCATTGTCCATTGTAGTATAAAGAGTGTTCGATAAGATATAAGATTAAATTACAATCTGACCAGTGAAAAAGGAAGATTACAGTACGGCATCCAAATTGACAGCAAGATCAGTTGGCTTTGGAGTTCAGTCATATATATTAAAAGTCTACTACAATCTGGCTGTTAGAAATGTATAATATAATATAATAATATAAATTAACATTACGTAGAGAGGCCTTATTAAAGACACACTTCACGGTTCATATATCATTTCATATTGAAGTTTACTCTACGATGATGGATTCCTGGATCAACCTCAAGTTTAATCACTTTTTTTCTAAACCAATAGTCCTCTGTTTCTTGAAATTCCATCGGACATAATTAAGATCTTCAAGAGATATTGAATGGGCAGATATAAATGAATACTGAAATGCATGAAGTAAAAATATGTAAAAATATCTCTCATTCAAAATTTAATTCGAGGACCTTCTCAAAAAATTAGTAACAATGTGGTTTACTTTTGCCTAAAATATCTTGACATTAATGGGAAACTGCTCTAGGGTATTGTATTGAAAGTTACAGCAAATACGAAAATGTATGAAAAAAGGAACCTGAAACAATGAAATCCTGAATTCACCGTAAAATGCATTCACAACTTTCTTGGTAATATATCTCGGAGGGGTGAGGCACCTATTGCATATTGTTCGGAACCTTGCGCTGATAGACAAGTGCAAAAAAAGAAATTTACGGAGAAAAACACAAGAATCAAATCGCCCAATGAAAAACAAATACCTGGATTCGCCCCAACATTTGATGGCTTTTTTCCTTACAAAATGATAGCCATGAGATTTACTTAAATCCATTGAAAACTTAGGAGTGAATGTGAAAATTTAAAAAAAAATAGAAATATCTGTCACCGAGAAACAAATTCTGTTTTTCCTTCATACGTTCGAATAACGTCCGTCAACGTATTTAAAGTTGAATTTACATGAAATTTTGTTGATAATTTGGTTGCGAGGAATTTATCAATATCGTATGTACTACTACATGAAAACATCTAAAATTCAAGTCATAATCATAATGAAGATATATAAAAACATTACTCAATAAAAACTTGGGTGAGTATCTGATGGCCATGTGTCTTACATGGCATATAATATGGTAATCTTTTCTTTCTATCTTAATGCAAAAAGAATAATGTTTTTCCTGTTTTCCGATTGAAAATAAGTATATTGCAAATTATCACTGTCCTTGTGGCAATGGCAAACTTTGAAGGGAATAATCGGCATTTTTACTTTCTTTTCAAACATAATCAATTAGAATATAGAACTTACTGTCCAAAAACAAAAATGTTAAAAGGGTTAAACCCTGTAATAAGATAGATTATAATACTCTGTTTTGGACGTGAGGTTTTTTAGGGTGTGACAATATTTTCAGACTTTTGGACGAATCGCATGAGTACCAGTCAGGGTTGGAGTCGTATCTTGAGTCCATTTCCCGCACTTCAAGTAAATTATCATCGTAATATAGTAAAGTTTTGGGTAAGCATGAACTAAACTGGACACATTTTGAAGCAGATTTTTTTTACATTCCTATACTTTTTAGAAATGAACAATAATGAAATACTGTTCATTACTCAGGAACAGATGAACAATAAAGCACAGCGTAATATAAATTATATATGTATAATAAATGGAATGTGACTGTTCAGTTTTGTATGATTTTTACATGTAAATTTAACCCAAATCTTGACCCCTTCAAATTATGTTCTTCGAGAAATCGATTCGTTCAAATGCTTTCCGTTGATCGAATAATTATGCATATAAAATTTGGTTGGATGGTACGAATGTCTAAGATAAGGGACTGGGGCTGACGGACAAACATTTTATATTTACATTTGCAGGCATGCACATCCAAATAAGAATGAAAAACAAATATCAAGATGCTTTCAATTAAATGATATTGCGTCGAGCATTTGCGTATTGAAGCTCAAAGCAGCCAGATATGGAGATCAGATCAGTTGCAGTGAACGGTGATCCTACAAATACACACAAGCATAGAAAATAGATTACAAATGGGATTTCTTTATTCAATTTGAAATATTGACATAACTTCATGAAAGTTTTGAAAACAAAAAGGACAAGAAATCTAATCATAATAGTTAATGAAATAATTCAAATTAATCATCCACTAAAAGAAACTGATATAGTCCACGGATAAATGTTTTTTTATCTCTTTTTCAAAGCCTTAAATCATCTACTAATGCTAATGCCATTTAATGCTATCAATAATCCTAAACCAGCGCACCCTTACCGTTCACTTATGCTTACGCCTCTTGGAGGGAACTAAATGCTCTGCACTATCTAATGCCTCAGGCGGAGTAAATATTCACATCTAGAAAGGAAGATTGCTTCAAATTAAGTAATTGCTCATCTTTGTTGAGACATGTGAATTTTATGAAAAATTATTTACGAATATTCAGAGCTTCAGGACAACTTACATGTACTTGCATAATGAAATAAAATGTTGACGCAGGAAACAATTATTGGAGGATTTTTAAAATTACTTTCTCCTATTTTCCACCGGAACACAAAACACCACATTCCTCTTCAAACGAGGAAAAATACATCGTTACTTTAAAATTTCTAAATATCATGATTTGGACGGTCATTCTCAGCTGTATGTATGTATGTATGTATGTATGTATGTATGAATGTATGTATGTATGTATGTATGTATGCTGTCATTCTTGAATTTAAGCATACAGATATGTATATAAATATATATATATATATATATATATATATATATATATATATATATATATATATATATATATATATATATATATATATATATATATATATATATATTCATTACCATATCAATAATTTCACAGCTTGATGAAAAAAAATTCTTTGGAAAGAAATACATAATGCTTTCCTGTATCAAAATGTTTGAGTCGGTCGTAATTAAAATTCTTATGGATAAAGCATTATACTTTAGGAGTGGCTGGCCAAATCTCATAACTATATATTCATATATATATATATATATATATATATATATATATATATATATATATATATATATATATATATATATATATATAACTATACGTCAAATGCATTGATGTGTGTATGGGGGGGGTGATAAGTTAAAGCAAACGCATCTCCAATACTCTTATTTGAGGAACAGTCCAAGGTAGCTTACTTAGGTGCAACAGTTTGCAAGTTTGTCTTGCTTACTTTCTTTGCTCAATGATCCCAAACTGGACTACAACTTTAGTCCTCCCACAAAAGGATCGTAAATATCTATCAAGAACACTGTTAAGGATACAAGTGAGGTATACGATTTTTGTAAGTGATGCAGACACACACACTCATGCATTTATAATATATATATATATATATATATATATATATATATATATATATATATATGTATGTATATATATATATATATATATATATATGTATATGTATATGTATATATATATATGAAATACTATTCCAACTCTGTGAATTGAGCATTGTAGTGGATGAGGAGTCATGCGTAAGTAAATATATCGCTTAATATGGTCCTATTGAACGTCCACTTCTTCGTTGTCCGTGGTAGAAGATGTATGACTGTGTCTGAAGGTCTATTGGATAGTCTATAGGGACACTGAAGAGTTGTAATACAATGAAACAGCTCTCTGTTGATGACACAATAATCAATTATATATATCTATATATATATATCTATATATATATCTATATATATATCTATATATATATCTATATATATATCTATATATATATCTATATATATATATATATATATATATATATATATACATCCGCCTGTGTAAAACAAATCATACTTACTGAAATATAACTTTTTTTCCAACGTATGAACTGAAAGGAAGAACAAAAAATAATCTCCACTTTTGGTTTGAGTACATTTCAATGTTTATCAACGCCTCAGGGGAGGAAAAAGATTTTCCGGAAAATAAAATTCTCTTCGCATTTAAAAAGCGGAAAAAAATGACTATTAATGCATTAAAGATAGATTTAGAAATAGTCCCTGGTTTGTTCGCTACAAACAATTAAATGGCGATAGAAAAATGCAAAATATATAAAAGTCCTCTTTGTAACAAATGTCCAAAAGCAGACAATTGTCTATGTGGTTCCATCATTTTTTAACCGTTAAGTGAAAAACTTTTTTTTTTTTTTCTGACAAATGCGACTCACGATATGGGACCCCCGAGATGATATGCACAACTGAGGCCGGCAGAATATTAGATGGAAAGACAAGCTATTAAATTTTCAAGTAGTAAATTTAACACAGAAATACAGCCAGAGCCATTGTCTTTTGCTCAACACATGTGGACTACATTCGTCAAATTGATCAACAGTGGTCAAAATATAAAGATGCTGACCTTCGGAGATAAGTGGGCACTTCAAGTAAACAAATCATAGATCAGAGAGAAATATTATCGAAGCAACGTAATCAAAAGATACTGCTTTTGCCTTTAGTATGTAATGGCGTGAAGTGACTGAAAACATTGGAATCGAAATTATTCAACCGTCTATGAAGTATTATCTTGATACAATTGGAATATGCTTGAATCAGATAATAGAACTTTTGAATTAAGTGAACAGTGTTGTATGAGTATGGTGCAGTTAATGTATATGTGTGTGTGTGTGTGTGTGTGTGTGTGTGTGTGTGTGTGTGTGTGAATGGGAAAAAGATAGCAAGAGAGTGATTAAATCTTTGTACATTGCATAGAAAAGGGCGATGTTGTCTGCAAATCTGAGGTTGCTCGGATAATTGCTGTCTTCCTATACTTCCCCAGTCTGGATTTACGAAGATCATCTCGAGACAGACTTTAAAGAGTCTAGTTGAGCTGGTATCATGTTGGTTTACACCTTTTTTGAACTGAAAGGGATTTGAATGTTTATGTCACCTGATAAAAAAATTATATATATATATATATATATATATATATATATATATATATATATATATATATATATATATATATATATATATATATATATATATATATATATGATAAGTAAAAACTATGTATCATAGTAAGTAACTCTGTCACGATCAAATCCTCTGATAGCTGGGTAACAGCACACTCACGCACTCATCCTTGTTTGGAATAATATGCAGATAAAGAAGAGAGGATATTGCTTTTAAATGAAATCTCATTTTGTTAGATTTCTTTCAAGCCTGTATCTTCTTTATTATTGATATCATCATCATCATCATCATCCTTTTTACTTCCATCGTTAGACATAAACTTCTCCCAGGATTCGCCACGAATCTCTCTCATGGGCGTTGCAGAGCCGGTATTTTCTAAATTTGTCCAGTTCATCCCTCCATCTTACATTTTGTCGGCCTCGGTTTCGCATGTAATCTCCGCAGATACATGTTACGAGTCGTGATGTCCATCGGTTATCTGTCATTCTTGCAATAGCGCCTGCTCATTGCTATTTAAGTTTCCTAATAGAGTCTATGATCCATCTGACTCCTGTTTGCCTCCTCATATACTGTGTTGTCTTGTGATTTCTCTATATGAGGTTGAGCATAATTCTCTCATGTGTTTGTTGCATGCCTCTCAGTTTGTGGGTTTCTCTCTTGGTTAGGTTCCATGTTTCAGCTCCATAAGCTCCATATGCAGTAGTATTCATATACTTCAAGAAGGCATTCGACTCTGTAGAAATCCCTGCTGTCATGAAGGATATCATCCTACAAAGTGTTGACCCTGTATACATCGAAGTACTCCAACATCTATACGATCACAGAAATTCCTTTTTTAGGCTATATAAGGACTCTGAACCCTTCAGATTCCGAAGAAGAGTAACACAAAGTGATACAAGCACATCCAAACTATTCACATCCTGCCTCAAGATGATCTTCCGAAACCAATACTGGGACAATAGAGGAATCAAAGAGACTGCAAATATCTGAGCAACCTGAGATTTATACACGATATCATCCTTTTTCTAAAGAACCTACATCACCTCCAACTAATGCTTGATGAGCTAAATGAAGAAAGCAAATGAGTTGGTTTAGACATTAACTCCAGTAAAACAAAAATCATGTGCAAACGAACTAATTATTCTAGACTGTTACAACTGTGAACTCAATTGCCAAGGATCCCTTGTCTTCATGGTTGCAAAGGATTACTTACACAGAGCATAAGTCACAGGCATTTTCTTCAGAAAGAGGTCCAGTAATATACTAAAAAAAACCAGCTACGAGACAAGCTTCTTTTAGCAGAGTGCTGTGTTCAAAGTTATCATTTTTCTAATTGCAAAAGTTATAATAGATAAATAGGTTACCTCTCTCCGTCTCTCTTTTTGGCGATGGTCACAAAAAGTCTGCATCTTCAAAAACCAAGTGAGTGTACAACTAAGCACAGACTAGGTGTCAATTCAGCATGAACTTACATAGCAAATAAAACCCTGCACTAAAAGCCAATCCAGGGGGATTTTTAAAGAAATTGATTGGCATAAGTAAATGCTTAAAGGTCTAGCCTTCCACCTCAATCGGCCTGGTCTGTACACGTGATAGATACAGAGCCAGACAGATAAAGTAACTTAGAATGTATAAGAATTCCCATGTTGACAGTTTCTATCAGATATGCTTACATATTTCTAGCAGCTATTGAATATGACCCAAAGAATCAATTAGCAACAAATGAAAATCAGGTGGATTATTAGTTACTATCAATTTAAAAGTTGTCTTTCATCATCATTTAATCCTACTTTCCAAGTTTTAGTTTTCTTCCAGTTGTTTCTCCTTACATATGTCGTTTTTCTCAAGTATGTTGGCTTTTTTGTATTTCTTTCTATCGTCGTTACTATTTTCATAACTTTATTTGTCACTTTTCTGTCCCTCTCGATTCGTCACCCTTCATTTATCTGTCTTTGGTTGTCTTTACACGTTAATTACTCATCACTATGTTCTTACTTGATCTCTGTGCACGTTAATTACTCATCACTGTGTTCTTACTTGATCTCTGTACACGTTAATTAGTAATCACTGTGATCTTTCCCCTATTTCTCTCCCTCTCACTCAGTCTATTTCACCAGATAATGCAATGTAAAAAAAAATTGTTAATCCCAATGTTATCAACCCGTTACGGTGCCCAACATTCACCACAAAATCTCCAACGATTGAATTAGCATCTTCTTCAAACCGTTTTTTCTCAAATTTCGTGGCTTCCAGGATCATCCAGAGGCAATTGTACTTTCTACTGATAAGTATAATGAATTTTCTGGGAGCTTGACCAGAATTATGTATTGCGACGTAGATTATGCAAACGTCTTTCCCATCCTCACAAAACGTCCCGTTGCTCAGTTGACTCTTACTGTCTCGTTGCCAGTCTTTGCTTGCAAAATAATAGTTGATATTATCGATTATTACTTTGATCGCACCCATTCTTGTTTGTCAATCTAATCTGATCATTCATCGTAATTTGGTTCTATTTATGTCGAAGATGGCTCGTTCTGATTGAATTTGGCAAGAAGATTGAACAGGTCTAGCGAGTTGTAGAAACTAATGTGAACTTCCTTCCCTCCGTGTCAATTTCTTTCTCTGTCCTGCTTTTAGCATTTCAAACCCTAAATTTATCAATTGAATCAGAAAAAAATGAATAGAAAATGTAAATCTCTATGGAAATGTACGGGGAACTTGTTCAACTTGTCGCAAATTTCTAGAATTGGAAATTGAATTGAGTTGTCTGAAAGATGTGTTATATATGGAGAATTTGGGTTAAAAGCAGTTATTTCAGGTTTTAGCATTACCGGTGGCTGTTTGGTAAGAGCATCACAAGGTTAACGCA
Source organism: Thysanoteuthis rhombus (assembly GCA_963457665.1). NCBI lineage: Eukaryota > Metazoa > Mollusca > Cephalopoda > Oegopsida > Thysanoteuthidae > Thysanoteuthis > Thysanoteuthis major. The sequence goes on along the minus strand of OY735198.1, from coordinate 11,522,224 downwards.
GCTACCCTACTGGTGGCAGATTTGATCCCTGCAGCAGCCTCATATTCATTCATCGTTTATTCTATATCTGTGATGTCTAGGGTGAGCGATATATTACTCATGTAATGGCAGCCAATCATTTCAGATAAGTTCCTTGACGATATAACGCAATTTATAATCATTCTGTTGAGCAATACGTATTTACTTTTTAATTTTTTTTCAACCAAAATTCTCATCTCATTTTTTCTAGGTTTTATTTCTTTCAATGCAATGAGATGTATTTAAGAAAGGGACATTCCGGTCCGATAGAATGAATTATAAAATGCATTATATCATGTAGAAACTCATCTGAAACGATTTCCTGTCGTTCCACAGTTGATATCTAATTCAATCTAGACAAAGACATTTCGATTAAACAGTGAAAGAAGATGAGGCTGCGACAGGAATCGGACCTGCCACCAATTGGTAGCCACTTCAAACTAGTGATGCACTTGCAATTGTTCTAAACTGCCCACCGATGAGGCAAACTTTTATGGCCCTGGTTTTACCAGTGGACTGTTTAGTATATATATATATATATATATATATATATATATATATATATATATATATATATATATATATATATATACATATATATATATATGTATATATATATATATATATATATATATATATATATATATATATATATATGCATTTCACGACTTTAAATTTCATTTTTTGTGACTCTCTTTGATGAAGTGCTCCCCAAGCAGTGTGAAGTTTCTATCAATGATGTATTGTCCCACTGTAGTTCTGATCTCAACTAACCAAATTTGAACAATTCTTTTGATGATTAGTATTTTCAATATGGAACTACTTGCAGAGTCACTCAATTCCTCCGATATCAAAAGTTCTAATGAGAGACTGAGCATTCCAGTGAACCTTGAGTCTTCATGTTACCTTTAGCAGGAGAGCAATGGCAAGGGAATCTCTGATACACAGGTAATTATAACAATATACTCTTGGCTACATCTATTTTCAAGTCTTGGTTTCGTCTTCACATCGAAAAATATGATTACTTTTGCATTTGGACTTTAAATGTACGTCATTAATTACTTCAAATGTTGGTTCGTAGCATACATGTTTTTTTGCCTCAGAAATCAATGATAATCGTAGATTCGAATCTAAGAATCTGCGATACTGATATGCAAGGCATCGAATGATTGAGTATTCATTTCTATACATTTCCAAAGTGAATTGATTAATTGTAAATGCTTGTACATTTAATAAATATTAAACTTGATAACATGTATTTATTTTAATCATGCTTATCTAAATTCGTATGGATGTGTTTATACTCACATGCGTATGTATTTGAGCGTATACTTGTGTGGGTTGGTGTTTGTGTGCTTTCTTGGTAAGTAATAACGTGTACTAAGAGTGATCCAAAATTTTGAGGAGTTTGACCATAAAAAATGTTTTACGATAAGATTTAATTTTCACCAACCTTCTATCAAATGATCATACTGGCCATGGGATTAGCATGTTCATAAGAGATATTGTACATAAAAGTTAGCAGCTAATGACTGTACTATAGTTACGTTATGATTTAAGGTGCATTCTTTCTTGGAACTTTTAGTTAGTGCCTTTCTCTCTGTGTGTCTCTCTCTCTGTCTTACTCTCTCTCTCTCCCTTTACCTTTATTTCTCTCTCTTTCTCTTTTTTACTCCATGTATCACTGTTAAATCCTTTAATGCAAGCGACTATACATGGTCATTTGAATTGGGTGTAAAGATGGCTTTCAATCGTTAGATTAAATTTCATTTTAAATATGGAGTATAAGTTTAGATTTCCATACATTAGTCGTGAGCCAGGAATGACATCCTGAAACTGAAGAAAAACTTATGTTGATAGATTTGGTGACAACGTTTGTTGTTGGTTTCTGACGCTGAACTAAACGGACGACCAAAACTATATAAAACAAATTGATTTGAAATTCCACCTAATGACATCTCATTTCATCGTCTCCTTTCAAAATTATTAGTTTGAAGGTACGATAGAAATACTATTATATTTTCACTAGCATCTACATACGCTGGAACTTTATTCAAAGAATTATATCAAATAGGGTATCCGTTGAACAAAAGTAAGTACCTTCGAGCTAACCTAAACCACGTTGAGTTGAAAGGAGCTTACGTCTCATGGGTTCAAAATCAAAAGCACCCTTCTTCATTGGCGCTTCGCATTTGGAAAAGAAAAATTCTCTCAATTGTAACTGAACAAAGAGATTATTACATGGGGTTAATCGGATGCCGAGATAGTGATAAACTAAGAGTTCAAATCTAAATAGAGGCAGGCTCCAAGCAACGATGAATAGTCATGCGCAAAATGACACTACCCTGGAAATCAAGTAAAAACAAAAAAGATGATTACAAGACTGGCTGCAGCAGATTTAATCTCTACTCGTACTTCTGTCCCGACTGAAAAGGATTCGTGCAACCTCAGTATTGACACAATTATTCTATCATTATTATAATTTATGCTCCCTTATTCAAGGTTGAGCACTCTTTAACAGAGGTAACTCGTTCTTTTATAAGCTTATGCAATGTTGTTCCAGTTAAAGAGTATAGCACTCTGGTGGATGAAGAATTACGCATGAGCGAATACTCGCTCAAATTCAACCTTTCTGGCCGTCCAGCTCTGCATTGGGCAGAGATAAGATGCCAGCTTCTGAGTTTGAAGCGAAATTTTCGATCCCTACTCATGGTGCTGGATGGGATAAAGGTTAATTCTATAGCCACACTGAAGATTTGTAATACACCTAAACAGCTGTCTAAGGATGACACAAATATCTAATTATATATATATATATATATATATATATATATATATATATATATATATATATATATATTGTTGTATGATTTTTTTCTATTATTCAGAAACAAATAAGTCCGTGTTTATCTCCATCATACAATCACGTTATTAATCATGACTTGTCAATTTGGCCCAGTAAGCAATCAGTTGGTATTTGAAGTTGGGGGACTTGAATTTCAAATATGGCTTTAAACCCAACATCTTCAAGATAGTTGTTGTTTCATGCAACGTTTGTAAAATAATCTAACCCCCAGACTTTGGTGTAGAGTTTGAGAAAAGAAAGATATTATGTCGATAAATTCTGAATTGAAGCTAAGAGATATAAAGATATTTAATTGCAGAAGAATTATTCAAATGAAACAAATAAAATATAATCCTATATATATAATGTAGAAATCAATAACCCTTTTGCACCAACGGCCATCCTTTCGTTTTTGCTATCATTCACCAGATATTTGTAATCACCAAACCAAAGACTGGCCAGATCCACGGCCTCTAAATTACCTATGGATACCAATTCGACCTCAATGATTTCAATTCGCCCGGATTCGTCAAAAGAGCCAAAGAAACATGACAAGCTTTGATTTGTTGTCAATGGAATTCGTATCAACATTGCTATGGAACATTCCTCGGTGCATTTGGGTAGAATCTCATGATGAAACAGGTGGCGTCACAGCTATCCTCTCAGAAATAAGAATCGGCAAGCAGGATTGAATTATCATTCTGACTGTTTTAATCCATTTCATAATGATATCTCCGGAAAGCTTCGAACCAAACACTCAACGTGATTCATCGTACTACTCGTCATTTTGACGATCATTAAAAAGAAATTGTGCAGATAAGTGTTGTTCTTTTTCACGTCTATCTCAGAGGGAGTTAGACTGATACCATATCTATTTCCAGTCTAAGAAGCTGGCTTTCTACGAGCGTGTGATGTATAAACCATGGGGAAAATTACGTAAGATATTATGAATAAAGTTCAAAATATGTTCATTTGCAATCAATATCAAAATAAGTTTTAGTAATCATCGAAGTATCAATTTCAATAATAATTCATATCATCTTTGTAGTATAATGGATGATGGTACGTGACTTTGCTTATTTATGGACGTACATCTAGCTAGTGATAAAATGCTATCAACAACTGAAAATGGTAGTGGGATGATTACAAATTATGTTCTTCATCTTGTACGCTGTTGCAGAAATATTGACGAATATTCAAGACATTAGGCAATTTTGTTTATTTATAAAGAAGACTGCTTGATTTTGCTAGACAGAAGATGGAGTGACTTGAATTAAGTAAGTTCTTATTTCAGAATGCTATAGCACTAATAAAATGCTTAAACAATGGATTTTCTGGGTTTTCTATCTTTTGACAATTATGGAACCTCCCGTTCTATTATATATTTGTGATATTCACATTAGATTGACATGAAGCCCCCTAAATTCTTTTCAATTTTGTCTGGAACCGTAAAAACGAATTTCGATTAGTATCAACCAGTTAGCAGGTTTTTGAATTTCTGAGACATGAATATTCATTGATGCTTATGGCGCAGTTGACATATATGCTTGCAATTAAACTTATTTATGCTCCAGGTATACGTAGAGGTCTATATCCGCTCGTGTCAAGGCAGTGGAATATCAAGATGATAGCCAAGCATAATTTAGCTTAAAATATCTATTAATTTGAGATTCTGTTTTTGTATTTAGCTTCCTTGCAAATTTTTTTTTCAAACCTGTCAACAACCCGAGGCGTATTTGTCAGGAATTGAGGAGGGGGGGGGGGAAACACCTTTGGCATTGAAAAAAAATGCTTTCTAACAGCTCTCTGGTCGTGAATCGACAAATTGCAATGTTTTTTTGTCTAAACGGATGCTCAAGTATGCACGCATACACTCCCATATACATATGCATACACACACACACACACACACACACACACACGCATATATATATATATATATATATATATATATATATATATATATATATATATATATATATATATATATACCACACACACACATGTATATATATACTAATCATTTTGGTGATAAAACACTTCTCACGTTTCTTGATTCATCCATTTATCCAAAATTTTGGATTATTCTGAACTTAATGTTGCACATAAAATTATCGTCAGGGTACAATGTTTGAAACTAATCGGAATAAGTCGAGCTACTTGCTTTTCGCCCATGAAGAATGATAAAATGATGAATCAAGAAACACGTATCAAGTAATCTCCCTGCCAAATATTTAGTAAATATTGCTCAATACTAATTGTTCAATCGTTGATATATTGCACCTTGTTGATTTGATAAAAAAATAGATTTGAAACTTTAACTGCACTACTTTCCCATCAGAAGTCTTTATATACATATATGTATATTCATCATCGGTACTAAATATTTATTACCTGGAGTAAATGTAAATATCACAGATATCAACCCTGAAGATGCAGTTTCTATTTTTTAATATATTTTGCCTTTGATTTGTATCTTCCAAATTCATTTGGTATATCAAGGTTCAATCTGCCATACTTTAAAAAAATATATACATGTGCTTAACATTCGAATTTCATAACTTCAGTATGTTTCAAACACCCGTTCATAGATGTACATACGATTACATTAGAGATGAAGTCTTACTGTCAAACTGATGACCAGTTAAAGAACATTCTAAATGAGAGACGTACAAGTATATGATTCGATACCAATTTCCCATCCTGAAGTAGAGGATAGTTTTCAAAGGAAGGTTCAGGCGAAGAACAAGACATACTCTTTTTTCTATTCATCGAGGATACGCTGTAGGATATCTTAAATCCCATTACAGAAAACCTAATTGAACGCAGGAAAAAAAAAGTAGAAAATTGTTGTACAAAGATTTGTTTATTGATTATATACGTATGTCTACTTTGAAATTTGGAATTCTTTGGCATCTGATCAAAATAACACCTCATTCTGCAATCACCAAAGTCACTAAATAAGTGACCTGCATGATATTCCACATCACACCAAACTTATATTAGTCCAACACCGAACCCAAAGACGAATAGGAAGAGAGAGTCACTATGAATAGCATGTCCTTGCATTCCGGTGTAGAAAATCAAAATTCTAAAGGATAAACTTGGTCTGATCTCGAACACCTGCACAGATTAGTTGCTACCAGTGTCCTGCAGTGTATAAAGGCAATGAATTTGTCTCTGTTCCGTGAGTGATCAATATAAATTTTGCTCATTATTTATGGCAATAAACAGTAATACCGATACACAATTCACTATATAGTCATCAATTCCACAGTTTACTCGCTAGACTTATTCAGATTTGCAAAAGCATTGAAAGACATGCATTTGTAATAATATCCATCTCACCTTCCAGTTGAAACCTATTCTACACCAACCTGCCTTGGTGAAACTACATTTTTTTCCATTCTAAATTGGTTTCTTGTCACCTCGTTTTGCAGACACAGGAAGAATGACTTGCCGGATCCATTTTAAGCCGGAAGTTATTCAGTTCGGTGAAAAAAGCAATGAATTTTCAATTTTACACTACAAGGAAAGTAAAACGGAAATCTGCCGTCCTTGGATGAGAGCGGAAAGTAAATTTCTCAAAATTTATGTAGAGATATTCAATCATCTATACAAGAATCATCCAGATATGGATATGTCACATTATACTACCTCCCACCTTTAACAGTTGCTGCATTAGCAGTGATTTTTATAAGTAAATAGAACACTTAAACCTGGACAGAAGTAGTAATACTTTGGAGTCAAGAAGTAAAATTAGGCTAATCTATGAGTATTTGTTTCAACAGTCGAAGAACGAATAATAGACAGTGTTTGTGGAAAATAATGATAGTAAGGAAAAAAATAAAACAATGATATCAGTCTACATCAAGTTTAAGTTATTAACACAGCATATTTGATGTAAATGCAGCTTCGTGAAATTGTCGATGGCGAAAATGGCTATATAAGTATAAATATTCCCTAAGCTTACCTTAGTCTGTCATACATCAGGAGTATCGGACCGCTCAATGGAGATAGAATTTGCTGCACTAGCGAATGACCTTTGTGTCATGTTTTTAACCGTCATTATATGCCAAGAATCATCAAAATGACGAGTATTTTTCACTAGCTAAAATATGTCAATATTGGCTTCATACATAGTCAATGAATGTCATAACTGCAACCTGGATGATTACGTTATAAGCAAACTGCTGTGACATTGGCCAGTCGGCTTCCCAAAATATCAGCCATGAAACGTCAAAATACAAACAGAGTGCGATCCAAAGAGTCACGGAATTTTATTAAATCACTCACTGCAACAACTACTAGCAACCGCTTCCTCGAAATGTCTGCTTTTGTAGACTAGTTTACAATTGGTAGCAGCAACAGCCTGTAACAGATTGTGCATGCTGTTCAATTTTTCTGAATATTTGTGTAGCTCTTCACATTCGTTAATAAAGCAAAGTATCGCTTCAAAAAAAAAAAGCAACTACTTCAAAAACTGATTTGAATCAATAACAACCTTGATTTTTGCCTTATGAAGAATGGAAAGAATGATATGTAATCCAAGGATTGATTAAAAGCACTCAATTTTGATTTCAGTTACCATTGATGAAAACTAATGGATTATGTCATCACCAATGATAAGGAAGGGAATCCACGGGGCGATGGACGTAATTTGGTGATGCCCATGTTCTGTCCAAGACACATGTGACAGGTAGTACTATATAACATGATGGCAGTTGCCGGACGGAATCACTGACTTGACCTATTTGGAGAAGTTCGCTCATGTCTTTGTATAGTGCATCTGCGCTAAGTGAATAATATCACAGCCGAAGTGAATTTGCCAATCTTCTACTTGAGAATTCACTTGACGGTAAATCTTTTTCTTCAACAATCCCAATATATACAGTTGGTGAAATTCTCTTCAGAAAAACCAGCCCGTGCTCATTGATTATTTTTGCTATTCTATTTCTTGTTTCGATGGGCATTCTTTTTTTTAATATTGTTAGTTACGAAAATATGCAAATTTCTTGGATTTCCAAATAACAGTGTTTGACAGAAAAATCTCTCATCCTATTTGCGATGCTCTTTAAAAAACAGGATATAGGATGCATATCCAAGTTTTCACAGTCAATTTATCAGTGATATCAAAACCAAGGTTCCATTTAGCGTATACCTGATAGTGTTGTGAGGGCAGAATACAAGTGGCCTTGCTGTTGGTGATGTATGTATTCTAATTGTCTCCAATATATACATGTGGTTGTAGTGGTATTCATTTGGTTATGAGAATGATAATATCATGTGAAGGTGGCAATGGTAGCGATGTGGTGGTACTCATGTTGCTGTTGTGTTGAGATGATTCTCATGTGCTATACGAGTTTAATGCAAATCTGGTTATTTATAGTGTTGCTTTCAATTATTTTCTCAATAGTCTTGATAGCAGGATAAACAGATCAAAAGACAAGCAAGATAATATCACCATTTCCCTTACTTTTTAACTTAAGACGGTAGTTTCAAATCAGGGTTCCTTTTATCCATTAATTGACATGTGCTTAACATATACAGTATAGCCAATAAATAATCGAAGAAATATAGCCGACACTTTGCACTTTTTAAAAAAATTCTGTTCACAGTGCATCCCATAAATTTGTTTTTCTATTTTGTCTTTCACAATAACAAGGTAATTTGGTCATAAATTATATCTGATAATATCCATATCGAATGTATAATATTCGGAGGGATACAATAACATTATGCTATATTTTGTTTCGGAAAAAAAAAATAATTTATAGTGAATTAGTAGAAGTATACTCACGTAGGAGAGATATATTCCATCATGTAATCACATTTTTATCAGAATGTTAACCACAATTTACAACCACTAAATTAAGAGTGTAGATTGGGAATAAAATCATCAAAAGCTACATGTTTATTTCTGATCTCTGCTGCCTATCTAACAATCGTGTAACCCTGCATGTTCTGTTAAGTATGAAAATATATACGCAAATGTAATGCTTTTTCTATTAACATAAATATATGTATACCTGTGTAGGCAAACAGAGAGAGAGAGAGAGGAGGGGAGAGATGAACATACAATTACGCGTGCTTTCGGGGGTGCATGTCTATTTTGGGCACACGTATCTGTATTGCATAATCTTTCATACTGACTCTCATGGGTCATTAACTCTGTTTTCCATCCCATTATTTGTGTCACATCAAAGATGTACCCAGGGACGTTGGTACTCATCAAAACAAACCGGCGTTTGTTCAAGGGCAGGGGACACAAGCAGCGTTATCGATTTCCCTTCACGGAAGATTGGTCTTCAACGAAGCTTAAAAATCATGGCTTTTCACTTTTTTTCCATCAGTAACATCAATGATTATATCTGAATGACACAGCATGTCATTCGAACAGGCTATTTCTACGTAAACATACACACCCACACACATATACATAAACGCAAAACAAGGCACATATGCACGTGTGTGGATATTTGTAACGGTATATATGTCTGTTTTGAATCACCCATCAGCTAGTTTCATCCTTGCATTCTTCTCTTATGTCTCCCCCTCTCCCAATCTTCGTCTTCCCCCTCTCTCTCTCTCTCTCTATATATATATATATACACACACACACACACACACATATATATATATATATATATATATATATATAGAGAGAGAGAGAGAGAGAGATAGATAGATAGATAGATAGATAGATAAATAGATGGATAGATAGATAGATAGAGAGAGAGAGAGAGAGAGAGAGAGAAATTTTACTTATTTTTACATCACTTTGATAAATTCTATGTTTTATTGACTGCGTCACAAGGGAAGTGTCCGAGGTCTGAAAGGGTGTACTCTGAAAGCAACTTATACACTATAGTAAGCATACTTCCCCGACTGAACTATTTCATAGTCCAATGATCTACTATTGTTTTGGTCAGCCGTCACAGATCATAGGAAAAGTGGCGCTAGTTAATGTGGCTGTGGTGAGAAGTAATAATACTATTGTCTTACGAGTATGTACCACAACTGGGCGGTCAACATTGACCCAAAACAGAGAAGATATTTTGCTGTGCTGTCTAGGTATGCAAATCTGGAAATGGGTCTCTGACGCTTAAGTATCCTCGTGGAATAAATAATACCGATAGCTGGAGTTATTTTAAATGTTACTAAGCAGGAAATTCAAATCAGCAGTTAGGAACTGAATTTGAATCTGTTCTCTGATTCATTTTGTTCGTTAGTCACTGCCTTTAATAGTATTTGCATTATTTTTGACCTGATAATATCATTTTAATGATGGTGACACACGTTGATAATATAAGGCCATTGATATATTTCCTGTAACAACGGTCGATTGGAGAGTAGGCTAAGAATTGCTTGCATTGGCTACAGACGTTTCCATTAGTTGTTGAACAAGAATATTCACATGAGGTATTAGCCATGCATATGGACATGTGTGTGCCTTTACCTTCATTTTACAGCTGATATCCCTGATGACAGGTAATTGTGAACAATAAAACGATAGATATTGTTAGATCTGCGTGATATTTTAAAACGAATGATCAGAAGACAAGTCCAATTTGAGAATTTCGGCTAACCCTATTGATCTGTTCAGACAGAAAAATACTAACTCATCAAAAAGACTATTCATCATTGTCAAGTCAAATGAATAAGTAAGTAATTAATGACGATCGACCAAGATGCTGTCGACTTGAGAATAATTGACACTAAATAATGTATAGGTAATCGTATACAATGACGGTTAAATGAGATTAAAGTCGATAGACTTATGACCGTGTTTTTGTTCAACATGTACATGTTGTTGCACACCATAAACATCTACCAAAGGATACCAATTGCAAAGATACTACTGCGTGTCTTCGTTCCCAAAAGAAATTTTGACAATTAGGATTCGCATCTGTGCATAGGGGGTATGGAACTTGAGATAGTTTGTTTATGAAAAGGAATCAATAAACGAGTCTGTGAAGGGAAGATAAGTTCGATGAGTTCACCAGCTGTTGCGCTTAAATTTTGATATGAAGTTAAGCATGATAATTAATACTGTGGCCAAAAGTAAAATCCCCCGAATAATCCAGCACTTTTCGTTATTTGATAATGCTTGTTTCCGGATGAATAACAATTGTTTCCCTGATTTCCAAGTATTCCAATCTTTAGGCAAAGCTCCTGCTCCAAGTTCTTCAATAATAATGGGTATCTAGAGAGAGGGGTTAGAGTAGAGAGTACATGGGAGGAAGAGACGGACAAAGTCTCTGATCAGAACAAGCAAAGAGAAAAAACAAAGAAGATCATGTAAACACTATCACAATGGATGAAGCAACCTTTAGACACAGTGGACATGGACACATCGACCTATCTATCATCCAAACTATGTATATACAAATCAATTTCTATTTCAGAGAATATCAACTAAAACTGTAAACCTCTACATAAGACACGTCAACATGAGATTTTTTTTGTTTGTTTTTTTCCCTATATTCCCAATAAGTCTACCTGACTATATATTTAAGTATTGTGATGCAATTGCAAATTGTCAACCGATGTCAAAAGTCAATGTGTGAGTTCAGGTTAAATCAAGGATTTGGAATCCCAGACATTCACATTTAAGAACGGTGCCTGGGTATTATTCCCCATGAGAGTGAGCAGCCAGACTACACCAGTGTTAATGTTTTCAAAAAAGTTTGATAGCCTCTGTATATGTTTTCAAAACGCTGATGTTATTATGTTTTTTGTTCTTATTTCCCACTGTCCAGTAAAGGATTTAAATTCATGTCATGTGTATATGAATATGGATTTAAATTCAAATTCTTTTTTTCAATAAAATTCCAATTGTTGGTAGTTTTTTTTTTTTTTAGAAGAAGAATAAGGTTGATGTTGGAACAGGCATCTGTCGATAATGCATAGACTTAAATAAAAGTTTTCACGCTGGTTTATCGCAGGGAAATTCATTGAAATGATCTTTTATTGTAATATATGTACGGGGAATCGAGAAATCTATGAAGGTAATAATCTTTTATATGAACAGGGGTGTTACAACATTTATATCTATTGGTAAGAATGAATCAGTCACAAAATCTTTATCATAAAAACAAGAACAGGAATCAAGAATAAGAGGAAGTAATATAAGGTGAAGTTAAAATACTAAATAGAAAGAAATTCAGGTTTCCTGAAGAGACATGTCTTTTTGTGAAGTCTGTAATATACTACTTGAGTGAATAAGATAGAATCTAACGAAACAAAATGTGATGCAATATGCTTATTGTAAAAGAAAGTACCAGTATTTTGAAAAAAGTTATGATTTTCCACATTCGATTTAATTATAGAAGCAACGAAAAAAATCAGGTAATGAATGGGAAAATACGTAAATGACATTTGTATGAATTACGTGTGCCTGTTTGTAAGTCATAAAAAACAATTTTCTACTCTGTATTCAGTCTCTGGTATTAAAAAAAGTCTGCTTGAAACTGCTGCATTTACCCAATATTTAAATAATATATTAGCTGATTTACATAGAAAGCATAGATTTGATATGAAATAAAATTGATATAATCAGGAATCATAAAGAAATATCGTTTACATTTTCAATGTTAATATCATCAATAATATACAGGGTTAGCAGGAAATAGTCAATGATTTTTCAAATTAGTTAAACCTTGTGTATATAAACACATATTATGTACCAATTTCTGCTGATTTGTCAACTCCAGTTTTAATTATTATGTAACTGGCATGAGCTACAATGGGTGTAAAAAAAGCCATATAGTTTGCAAGTGTAATTAAATATAAGTATTTTATACTCGGTATGTATGGGTTTAATAACGTTTTGTATGACCTTATGCTAATATATATTTTGGAAACTGAAATTCAAACGAACAGATTTTGTTTATCAGTGAGAGCCAGCTTGTGACCAACATCGTTTTGCAAGACGTCGCTTTGGGGTGATCAAGTGAATATTGAGTGAGAAGGTTCACAATGAATACACTACCTTGCCATTTTTGCTATACATGCACAACATACATTCATTGTCAACCAGCCAGTCAGACAGCCGGACCAATTCGGAAACATAACACAACTACGTTGACAGGATTGATTGAACGTTCTGAATAACAAACGATGACCAAAATGTCTGATCCATTCGTCATGATCTTACATGAATTCTCTCAAGGGTCAACAATTATCATTCCGATGTTGTTTCCCTCTGCAGTCTTTTCATTAGACTGTGCAGGGAAAGAAATGTAGGAATTTGGAAAGTAAGTCACCATTACAAACAATGACCTAAAAACTGGATGAGGTATCGATATATATTTTCTGAGGAGTGGGTTCCATTATATATATATATATATATATATATATATATATATATATATATATATATATATATATATGTTTATATATATATATATACATATATATATATATATATGTTTATATATATATATGTATGTGTATATATGTATATATATATATATGTATGTATGTATATACGTGCATATATATATATATATATATATATATATATATATATATATATATATATATATATATGCAATTATCTTACGTATATAAATCAGTAAATGTATCAATCAATATATGTTGTGTGTGCAACCATTTCAAGTGCACTTACGATCCAAATATCAAATATGTAAAAGAATTATTATGGAATCATTTCATACTTTCAGTTTAATGATCCTGGTCATCAAAGTTAAAAAAGAAATCAAGTGAAAAATCAGATATTCTTTTGGAATGCTTACCACTGTACTATGACGAATACATTTGCATTGGAGATCAGTTCATTTTGGTTAGTGAGTTCGATCCTCAGTGGGCGTTACCGAGGGTTTTTGCCAGATTCAGCTAAGCAGAGCAAATAATTTACCTGAATTGCTTCGTCACTGAGATAATTGTGTTTTTCTTCCCTGTAACAGTGGTCAGTATTCAAGCCCCAGTAACACTACAGGATTTTAAATGGTGATCTTCAAAGCAGTTGAAATTTTATCATTTGATACATTGTTGCAAGCATGATATTCCTACTTGATTTTCCCTCGAAGCTGATTATTCTTTCCGCATGTAGTTGAAGTTAGGATATATTGAATCGGGGAAGATCAGTAGAAAACAAATGCATGTAGAATACATCAATGGCTTGGTGGGAAAGAAAATGTAACAATGTGCTGCAATGTAGAGAAACATTGATTGAATCTCTTGCTACCGCCCTCACATTCGTCAGCCGACGGTAAGCATATATAAAACCAAATGTGCGAAATTGCCTTAATCAATAAATTCGATTAAAAAAACCTATATACATGGAGAATTAGTACATTTATCCAATGGATCAATTTTGCCGACTTCCTGTAACGAATTTACAAATATTAACGGCTATATTTTCATTCTCAAAATTATATATATATATCTAAAAAAAAAAAACAATTGAGATTGGACTTGGAAGAGCCCCGACCACGAAACCAAGAACGACATAGACTAGATCCTAAAGAACAAAAGCAACACAATTAAAGGCGTTCAAATTCTAAACCAAATGAACATAGAAAGCAACCACAGAATGGTGAGATGTAAGATGAAAGTAAACACGAATAGAGAATGCAGAAAATGTTCAAAACAAAACTGCAACTGCAAAACGTACCAAATGATCTCACTTGATCCTTCAAACCAGAATAGAAAAGAATATAAAATCTTTACTGGAGAGAATTACACCAACATCAACCAACTCCACAGTAGAATAACAATCTCTCTTATAGAAACTGTAAATCTGCCAAATCCAACAAACGCACAAAGCATTAGCAAAATACCAGACAAAACCGGTAAACTAATTAAGAGGCACGGGAACTTCAAATCACTGACGACGTGGGAGAAATAGGAGAGACCAAACTGAACAAAAGATCAAAAAGGAACCAAGAGAAGACAAAAATGTTTCATGACAATGATCATCGAAAACACACGTCGGGGCTTTAGATCAATAAATCAAAGTTTTCAGTACAGGATAAAAAAAAATTACTAGCATAATAGAAAAAGCAACAGTAACAGAATTGTTAGATGCGCCCAAAAATTCCACCAAGAACTCTTCCTGTATGTCTCCAAATGATATTCCAAAACCTAAACTGGGAAAATCAAGGAATCAGAATAGACGGTGACTATCTGAGCAACCAAGAATTTTCATACGACTTCGTCCTTTAAACAGAGGATCCAAACGACCTCCAGCAAATACTATATGAACTTACAAAGAAAGCAAAAAAGTCATCCTACATATGAGCTTCAGTAAAGCAGGAACCATAACCTCGTCAAGAATAGGAATACAACTGACCGAATCAAAGAAGCAAAACCGGGGAGAATAGATCAGTGTATTTATCAAAGACAGTTGAACTCACAGAAAAAAAAGAAATCGAGCAAAAATTATTCTATGACAACAAGTGTAAACCTTCAAGAACAAGAACATCTCGGTAAAACTCACGAGAAAAATAAACAACCAATTCCTCCACCCGACGGTCACTTATGGAGCTGAAACGTTGAACCTAACCAAGAGACAGACCCACAATCTGAGACAATTGCAACGTACACACGAAAGAATTATGGTAAACCTCACATTGAGAGACCACAAGACGGCAGAATATATCTGGGATAAACCAGGAGTCCGAAATACCACGGAATTCATTGAAAAACAACTCAAGTAGCATGGGCTGGTCATGTTGAAAGAAAGGCAGATAACTGATGGGCATCAAGACTAACAACATGGATCCCCAGAGATCGCAAGTGAGAGCGAAGCTGGCAGAGTACAAGATGAAGAGACGATCTAGACGAATTCAGGAAGTACTGGGTCAGCGACGCCCGCGGTAGAGAGATGTTGCAGATCCTGCGAAAGGTTTGTTGTCTAACAATGGACAATTGATGGTGATGATGATGATGATGATGATTATGATGATGATGATGATGATGATGATGATTTCCTGAAGTCTGGTTCCGAGTATGTCATTTTCATATTTGTGACTTTTCTATTTCCCAAGTCAACATCTCTTGGGTATATCTTGGGGCCACAGATGCACAAGAGTATTGAATATTTTATTCAGAGTGTCCATTGTTTCTGCCTCTTATCAAACATTCAAGGATAAATGTATTGATTGTGTTTAATAGGTCCGATAGTGTCCATCTTACACGATGTTACCTCTCACTGACATTCAACAAGGGTCACTGATACCAGACTGTTATCTGACTGATAAATGTCCTTACCATTGACTTAGTAAAGGCTAGCAAACAGAGATCAGTCAACCAGGCTAAAATATGAAAAGAAAGACACGAAAAAAACTGATGAAAGGGTAGGAAGAAAGAAACGTGTTGAAATGGGGAAAGCTGTTCAGCGGTTATATATGAGGTCATATAGCGAAGGATGAATAAATATTACAAACATGGATCCATTTTCCAATAGAAAAAAGTTTACAGGTCTATTTAGTCACCAAGAGGAAACTGTAATATGACCAACCTCTTTTAATAGCATGCTGTGTTAGTTTTAACCAGCCAAAAATTCATAAAATTGGTGATCAATTAATTATCTACTTATCTGAATTTCCGTTGGACAGTGATAACTAAAAATGTCTGAAAAAAACATAAGCTTTTTTATCAGCCTTGTAGCTCCATAGGTGTGGCCTGAACGCGTGTTACCTATGTAGTCATCCCGACAAACTGTAACTTAAAAGAGCCAGGTCCATTGTTTTTGTATGAGTTTTGGTCAACGTCTTCTAATAGTGTTATGACTTTCTGTCCACTACATCTGGTAACATATGGAGTATTGAACAAGAGATCATTCAAAAGATTTCGTGGTTTTCTGGCAAGACTGTAGTGGGAATTATATGTTTTATCATGTGCAATAACCGTTCTCAATTTTTCACCTTCGTAGAGACTGTGGATTCGTTTCCATATCTCGAGGAATGAATAAGTATATGGCACGTGCAGATCATGTCAATGGAATCCGTGATTTGTAGATGCGATAATCTGAAAATCATTGCCGGTATTAACCGTAGACGTTTTTTCTCCTGAACATCTATACAGCAAGTGACAATATTCAGCATGGATTACATCAAACAACAACATACACTCACAACATTTAATGGACAAAGGAACTGAAATTTATAAAGTTTATTTACTCTGAGAAAATCATGATCAAATAATATGCACACATACACAAACAAACAAATAAATGCGTGCATGTATGTATGTGCATGTGTGTGCATGTGTCCACTGAATATATTGACATCTTCCTCCGTTGAATATGAGTTTAAAAACTTTGAAACTCTACACTTGCTTGTAGGGATTATAATTCGGAGTCACCATAGAGCACTGACATCACCGTGCATATCTATTTATATATGCTTTATCACTGGTGAAAATCAATCATCAGTTACTCAACCTTAACAAAGAATAACAATAAATATATATATATATATATATATATATATATGTGTGTATATATATATATAGAGAGAGAGAGAGAGAGAAAGAGGGACAGAGACAGAAACAGAGGGACAGAGAGGGTGGAGAATAAACTGGGAAGAGATAATGAAGAAAAAGTGTTATCGGAAACTTTCCATCGCAAGGAAGAAATTCAACTCATATTTGGGGGCCATAAAACAGTGGTTAGCGAGCTTATCTCAAAGATAGTCACTGCTTTAATGAATTCGATCCCCATACGGTGTCCCACATCTGTGATGTCATATCATGATAATCCAGGTCCGGGCAACAGTTCCAGAATATTATCAAATTTAGTTTGGATACAAACACATAATAACAAATACTGAATAATTACTAATAAGAAAGTATTCCTCAAAGATTATTCCTGAATCGGTAGGGAAAATAGAAAAGTTGTTTCATAATTCATGCACATTTTAGAGCAGATGGGTCGATATTGGATAGCATGTGTATATCAATATTTCTAGTGGGATAGATCTGAAGTTTGAACTTTGTTTTGTTTTTTAAACTATTAATAGAGATTTCTAGTCAAATGGCGTTTAATTAATACGATATAACATTGATTAATCACAAAAAATGTATTATCGTGAAATATTGTCTCTGTGCAAACTTTTTTCCTCACGTGTTTGCAACGTCTAGTTCAATTCTCATTTCATCTTTGATGTCGATTGATCATTAATCAGAATCTAGTCACGTTATACAATGTATAGAAAGGTGTGATCTCACGAATGAGATCTCGTGTCTGCACATCTGCTCCTCTAGAAGGAAAAACTTCGGTCAGTAAAGACAAAAATGTAGGTAGATGTATGGAAGAGAAATGTATAAGCAAACCACGTGCGTCTGTACTTGTGTGCGGTGTGTATCTGATTGGAATCAATAAAACATTTATTTACACCTATCATGCATAGTATAAAAAGATACATTACAAAGTAACAATAATATATCAGAGTATGAAAGTTCTTGTAGTTTATTTGGTGAAATTTTTAGCAATTTCCATTTCATCTCAGATACTAACGATTATGTACCGTTTTGTCCCGATATTTTCAGCAATTTTTGATGTTACTTCATAATTTTATTTTTTTTCAAATATTTTTTTCCCCTACGACCAAAATATGCATCTAAGTGCCGATTTCAATCCCTTTAAAATTGAGTCTTTATCCGAACAAAACCTGAAATAAATGGTAAACTGAATATCTGGTGTATCCAGTGAATAAATGAAAACCTTAGTTGAGCTTTGACTATTTTTGCTTACAAGAGAAAGGCGGTTAAACTTTTCTCTGAAGTAATGAAGAATCCACCTTTATGTCTGAACCAATTCTGGACGGATCTTCTCGTCCACTTATACTTTCCACGGATTTTCATCGTTACAATGAGCAAATAGTTTCGAGAAAATTTTAATTATGAGTATTTATTTTAAAACCACACCGTAAAAAAGTATCCAGATGATATTAATACACCTGAATACATTCAACGTTATACGAGTATATGTTTATGTCAAACTGGAAGGACCAATTTTGAGCTGAAAAAGACAGATTTATAATCTGTAATTGGTCAAATGTTATAACAATGATCGAGAATCACCAATACAAACTCAACACTGCCCGGTCTTGAGTGCTGATCAATATATCTGGCAAATCTCAACTTTGTACAATGGTCAGCTGATGAGTATTTAGCGTATATACACATGACCATACACACTGATGACGTTTTTAATTATGATAAGATATAAAACATATTAATAAGGTCTGTATGATCAGTTAAGTGAACAATTTTCCTAGGGGCTAGGGATCCCAAATGTATCAAGCCTCAGCACAATGCCAATGAATTGGTTGCCAATTATCAACAGGCATTCCCTGCCAAGGATGTTGTTTTGATGGTTCCTTTTTATTTGACATCTTCCATGTTTGGACATTTGATAAAATACTGGAACCTCGATCAATATACTAATAAATTTTAAACGATGAGATATAACTCGATTATAGACATAGAGAGAAATGGGTCTTTCGTGATCAATAAAAAATTCAATGATCCTTTGAGAATGATATGCAGTGCTAATTCCCAATTTGATCAAAGACAGTTGATCAGTTTGTATGTCGAGTTAAGTGAAGATCAGTATAAAGCTTTTTTTATCAGCTTCCAAAAAACTTATTTTTTCAAGATAGTTCAATCACATACATTCGAGGCTATATATATATGTATGTAAATATATATATATATATACATACATATATATATATATATATATATATATATATATATATATATATTACTCAAAACATCACTCACGAACAGTCTAACAGGAACTCTAGACAAAAACATTTGAAAAGAAAGTGATTATTGAACATTAAACCACATAAATAACCACATATAGAAAATAAACCCATCGAAATGTCACAAACTGTTTTGAAAAGTATTTGAGCATTATCAGAATCCATGTAACACAGTAAAACATTCAGTACCTTCAACTCAATTGTTCAAAAAGATGATTGGGTGTCATGGCGTACTGGGTAGAGATAGTTCAGTGAATGATATTTGGTATTTATTTCCAAATTTTCTGTACTTTTGTCATCTTTCAAAAGAAACGCATTGTATATGAAGGAAAAAAAAAATGTCAACTTAGTTTCACCGTTGAACATCGAACCTCAGCATCCATTGATCTGTTATGGACGATATTACTTGAGTGTCATTTGGACAATGGTATATTGATGGATTCTTTTTTTGTCTATCTTTCGGTCAAGATGTAAATCTCATAATCTGCAATGTTCTCCTATCGATTCGGATCATTTTTACGGATACTAATCAATGGCTCTTGAAGACTTCTCAAAGTAAACACAGGAGAATACCCAGAATTCTATTCTTCACATGTTTTGTATCTACATTCCTATTTCAATCTTCTCTTTTCCATCAGCTTGTCTCTTTCTATTAATTTGTTCTGTCATCCAATCTGATTAAAGGCTAAAAGTGGACATGCAGTTAATCCTTCAAAAACCACTGGAGCACCCGAAAGGGCTTCAAGATTAACATATATCGCTTGTCTGAGCAACTTGTATTGCCGAGTTTTGTCATTCTCTGCTGTTCTAATCTGATATGATATTGGCCTGACAAGGACGATGGTGATTGGTCAGCCATTTCCATTCAACCCCAGCCTGATGTCAGCATTGATAATCGAGCTCATTTTCCCTGCTTGGTATAATCTTCCCTTCATTGTTCTGCAGTTCACCTGGTGGTCACATGGGATTTCGTGACGGATGAAGAGCAATGGGTGTGAAGGATAAAGGCAATGTTAATGAAGAGAAGAGAAAAAAATGGAAATCAAGGGAGAAGGAGAGAACAACTGGAGTATCATACGTAGATACCATGCAATATTATATTAGAGGCACATAGATTTCCCAACGGTTGCAGATAAGATAAAGGGGGAGAGGGCAAGATAAAAACGTGGAAATCGCAAATTGTGTAAGGAGAATAGGCAGGTATTTCTAATTGGGAAGATTGTTGTAAAACAATCTTCCTTGCACTACCCTTACCAAGCTAAATGTCGTACTGAAAATACCTCACTAAAGATTCAAAGAGAGTTATGGTTCTCTACTGCATTCCAAAAGTAGGAGATTCGTACAAAACCCTCTGTAAGCCTAGATGGCGTAGAGCAAAGAAGCAATCATCATTAATTTTTTGCAAAAAATCATAGAGCCTTTCTGCAATCTGGAAATAACTTAGGTCTTTGTCAGCCCACCTTTAACCCTTTTAAGAACACAATTTGCTAACAGTTGTATGACATAACATGAGATGAACAAGTTGGATTTTGGCTGAATACTCTAGATACGTAAATTTGGGCCAGATTATGCTATACATAGTGAATGCAGAACAACAGGTTGAAATTTGTGGGTATATGACTTAATTTTCAAACATAAATGATGAAATTCGAAAACAACGATCAGAAGTGATTTGGAGGAAGAAGGGAGGAGAAAAAACTGAGAATACCTCATTAAAGAGAATTAGAAGGGGGAAGTAAGAAGAGACAAAGGGAGAAAGAGAAGTTGAGACAGTGAAGGGAAGACAGAATGTAAAAAAAATGGAAGAAAATGTGAGAAACGAAAAAAAGAGATGATTGAGTTACGAAGAAAAATGAAAAGGGGGATGATTGAATCATAAGTTAATGTAGGACGTGTAATGGAGAAGTTAAAAAACAAAAAAAATGAAAGATATGGAAAATGAATGAAGGAGAATGAGAGGAGATACTTGAAAAGTATATAAGAGTTCAGTTTCAATCTGAATCGCAGAGAGAGTCATGGAAAGTGCAATGCTACGTATATCTCTGATAAGTAGAAAAGGGTCACAAAAGTGAAGGATAATTTTGAAGGATAATATTAAATAAAGTAAAAAAATGGGAATTAGCTGGACACTTAACGAGAAAAATAACAACAGGTGGAATAAAAAGACTTGTGTTGTGAAAATGGACAAATTGCAGGTACTAAGATTCTGTATGACACTCTCTTAATTTTCACATTTTTCTCTCAATGATTTGATTTTATAGAACCGGCTCTGTTGGTCTATTTTTTGTCACCTTAGAAGCTATTGCTTATGTAACTTTTTTTTTTATCAGCAATATCTTAAGAAAGAGTCTGTCTCTATAATACTAGGGTAGAGTCTGTTCCCAAAGAATACCTTTCAATACACTTACAATAATTCTCCGTTGGAGCGTGCTAAATTGTAGCATGAAGTATTTCAGTTACTTCTATCTAATATTGCCAATTTAGATACAGCAAATCTCAATTCATATCTTTTGTCAAATTAGATATTTTTTATCTAAAATTAGATCTATAATTTTCGATAACATAATCTATGATCTGTAATTTTTCTAATTCATATTTATTCAGAGAGATGCGTTGTGTTCACTTTCCAATGAATAGATATTTCTAGGGAAGAAGGACTTTGGGACAAAACATCGATATCATTCTTTTTTTTTACCTATGAAAATGCAGACATACTGTCGAGAAAAAGTTGTTTTTTTTTATTTTTGCAACCGGAACCACTTTTTGTAGAATGAAAAACGTTGCAAGGGTGAGAAATCTTAGTTTTAGGGAGAGTAAACTTACTCTATGAGTCAGAGTGCGTGAGTGTCAATTTTTCCCATGTTTCCCATGTTTATGGTCTTTAGTGGCTGTTTTCCCAACTTTCAAGTTCCATATCCAAGGAGTTGAGCCACCGAATATCAATGAATCACAATAAGAATATGATTAAGAGACAAAAGGAAGAGAAACACGTATAATTCAACAGGATGAGTTTTATACTGGCTGACTAGAAGCGTACGATGGCGTCATAGTAAAGATACGTATTTGTCTTAGAAAAAAAAGGATGTAATTGTGTTAGATAGAGAATTTTCTATAATTGTATATTCAATTCGGGTTGTCTAGGCCAAGTGGCTCATTCTCCATGTGAAAATTGGAGGTCATTTTAAAATGTGTTTCTAATATTATAAGGTAATTATGAATATTCTTTCGTGTTATATATCCATTTCTTAATCATACAGTATAAGAGTGTTGTAAACGAACAAATGAACAGGAATCAGTCAAGACTACGAGCTACGCTGCGTAGGAGCGGATACCTTATCGGGTTGCAAGTTCATTACCCACATCAGTCCAATTTTGCTTTGATTGTTTGAAATAGAATTTCAAACAACACAACACATTCATGAATACTTTGTTGATTCATATTATCCATTCCTAAATAAGATATCTACCTATTTCATTTCTCATCTATATATTTCATGTGACCATATCTCTTATTTACTCATCCACCTATTTATCTATCAATATTTAATTATGTATCTCTCTGCTTGATCAATCACGTTTGTTTATCTATCTCACCCCCTTCTCTCTTTTCTTCCTTTATATATATATATATATATATATATATATATATATGTTTGTGTGTGTGTGTGTGTGAATACATATAAATAAATAAATAAATATATATATATATATATATATATATATATATATATATATATATATATATATCTTCCTTATCTAACTATATGTATCCAAACGTCAGAAACCTTCCAAATAATTTATACAATAATCCCTCAATCATCATACAAAAATGTTGTTGAACATAGATGTAGTACCTGAATAATCAGGCAAGGACTTATTATGTTTATGTCAATTGTATGGGTTCGAATCCAACCGAAGGTTCTTTGGTTCATTTTTTGTTCATCTCCGATGTTTTGCTCGAAACTGTGAAAAATGCAGCACAAGTCTCCTTAAACCGTGTTTCTTTATTCACATGAAGACCAATACCACTGATCTATCATTTACACACACACATGCACACACAAATACACACACACACACATATATATATATATATGTTATATATATATATATATATATATATATATATATATATATATATATATATATATATATACTTTCAGAGATGCAAAGGATATACGTAACATAGATCGTTAACCACACACACATACACATATTTTTGATAAATTGGAAAGAATACTAATGATAGAGTGAATAATAGCTGCATGGGGACACCAGGAAATAAATGATGAGTGGAGATATAGATATAATTGTTGGATGACAAGAAAAATTTGCACTTTATCTTGTCTGATGGATGCGTATGAGCCCCTGTGTAACCTGGTCCCAGGAGCAATTTTCACCGTCAACCTTCACATTCTCAATCTATTATGGCCCCTCCGGCATATATATATATATATATATATATATATATGTATATATATATATATATATATATATATATATATATATATATATATATATATATATATATATATATATATATTTATATTAGACGCATAGCATATAGCTCCTTCGATAATTACCTGTCAAGTCCATTTATTCAACGATTATGATCAGGATGGATCCCAAAATGGACATCATTACAGGATGAACTAAATCCCTACTGGGGCACAAGGAATACCTGATGAATATCATTCGAAATAGATACCAAATTAGTAGACATATCATTGGTTTGGGTTGCACAATAACACACACACACACATACACACACACACACACACACACACACACACACACACAAAAAAAAAAAAAAAAAAAGCACAGGAAAGTAAGTAGGTATGTATTTATGTAGAGATTTACAGATACAATACTTACGATTAGATACCTGGAACGCTACGAAATGGGCTCAACAAATAGTACCCCAAAATGAATATAGGTGAGATTATGAATACGTAGGCGCAGAAATGCCTTATTCTGCTAAAGTGAAAGAATTGAATGGTATGTGTGGATGTGTTTATATACAAGTGGATATTTATATATATAATTGAAGAATGCCGGCGTTATTTCAACCATGAGGTATAATGGCTTTCCCTGCTCATTGCAGTTGAATCATGGGATCGAACAGAGGACAAATGGCACAAGACAGGACTAAAAACTAAACTTTCCTCTCTGTCAGCCAATCAGAAAACATGATTTTTAATTGAAGACTGAACAAAATACTCATTCAGAGAGAGAGAACAAGGCTTGTCGAGTTGAGGATTGTATAGAGCGAGGCATACTGAGCGGGAGTTCACTGTTTTCTAACTCCCAGGATCCAGGGCCTGAACTGCCGTACACCCTGGTGCTCCGTATTCACCATGCTTGATTATCTTCTCCATCTACTCCGTTAGATCTCCGGATGAATGGTTTCTCGTAAAGGAAAGGGTTTCTTTTCTTTTGCCATTCATTTCACTAAATTAACTCGCCTTCTTCTATTACCTGATTCCAGAACTAAATGATCATCTACCCCTTACTTTTTAATATCCCCCTGCTTTGAGAATGAGCCACTTGGCCTAGAGAGCACAAATAGAATAAACAATTACATCCCTTTTCCACGCTACTAAACTTGAAATTTATCTTACTTACTTTCAATGTTGGAATCCTTATACATCGTCTCTTTTCTATGTCTTTCTTTCCAACGAATAGCCAGTGACTGGCTATCAATCTACGGGGGTTCCAAGCAACTACACTTCATCTATAAGTATATTATTTCTTTTTAGAATCTGTAACGTTTAGTTTCTTAATAAAAGATCAATTCATTTGTTTGCACACGTGTTGATTATGAAAGAAATATTAATTCCAACAATCAAAATGAATATCCTAGAAAGATTCAAACTGTAATGCTTTGTGACTTTTTTTATATTAGATTTGTTTCATCTTGCAATGCAGACAGTAAAGTTGAAGCCGTATTTTGTCTGTCAACATTTTTATAACATGAAAACGAATCTTACATCTTTATATTAATGTTCAAACATGCTTACAATTTAGTTTACATTTCTGCGTTGCCTGTAGGGAATGGGAATTCATGTCTCAGGTCGAGCTAATTTATTGTACGTGTTATTAAATTTCGAATATGATATATGAAGACTGAATGCTGTGGCTTTAAAGATACAAGAAGCATTTATAATGTATTTATATCAGGTATCAGTAACTGTTTCCAATCCTGATTATCATCTTATTCATACTTTAGTCTACATCACTCACACCAACGCCAAAAGTACCTTTAACCAAAAAAAAAATACTATTTGAAAATGAAATATAATATTCAACAATAAAATCAAATATTCTTATGCAGTCCCATCAGCCCTCATGCTCTATCAGAATCAGGCAACTGTCCTGCTTCATTTCAATTCCATTTTATTCTCTCTTTTCATAAATACATACGTTCACACTCATTACCAAATACCAGCTGATGTCACTGATTTATATATGAGATATATTCTGTGATTGCAGTCATACATGGTGCATATTGATTTCTGCATGTATGTGCATATATATATATATGTGTGTGTGTGTATGTGTGTGTGTGTGTGTGTGCGCGTGTTTGTCACCCTGAATAGACGAAACTGCCTGGATAGCATGGGTTTAACTTATTGACAAAATTACGCACTTTTAAGTAGATAAGCAATATTTGATTAATAATCAAGAGTCACGAAAGATATTAGTAATACCTAGAGATTTTCCATAAGAACATCAAAGCATTTTGAAGTGATTCTTCCGCTAATTAACTGTGACGTCTTCAGGATAATCGAATATTGATTATTCACAAGTATATCTTTCAGAATCGAACTCATTATCTATGTCTGTAATCTGAGATAAGGAAAAAGCGAGAAAAATGTGACAATTGTTGGAGATTATTTGGTATTTAATGACTTTGTTTTCATTGAAATAGTGGCTTGCATTAATAGTTGCATTCCAAGTATTGGCTAACATGAAACAAATTTTTTAAGTGATGCCGAAAAATTATATATATATATATATATATATATATATATATATATATATGTATGTATATCAAGAATACAATACAACATAATGCAATATCCGATGAGTGATGGGTTTATAACATGAAGTGCTCGATTCATTCGGCATTTAACTCTGAGGTGATTTAGAGTACGGGCTTATAATATGATGAGATAAGGATTTGTTACACATATATGTTTATGTTTCTATACTATTTGGCTTCTTGAGAAGCCAGAACATGGCAAAAACATACATGTATAACTAATCCTCACTTCAATATACATATATATATATATATATATATATATATATATATATATATATATATATTCTTTCTCCCTCAATCTCACTCTCCATAAATCAATCATTCTTATCTGTATCGTACATCCCCCTTCTCGTAGATATATTTACAACAATTTATAGGTATGAGATTCGATATCCCTCGTTGTATCCCAGGGTCATGACATCGACCACGACTACAATCTTTTATTCCCTGCTCCCAACATACTCTCCGATATGGCAACGTTGCAATAGCCAAGCTACATTTCTCTTCCTCATAGATTCATCGTCCCATGATTTCATCTTATTGGATTACCCAAGCAAAGGCCCGAACAAACACTTCAGCCGTCTAATCTCCCAACTCAAAACCTCAAACTTAAGTTGACAGACTCTCTTCTCGTGACGAGAGCATACAGAAGGGACCATTCGGGAGAAGGCATGAAAGAGTTCTAGTTTGCTGCGTAATCGGTATTTTGCCAACATACCAGCATTGCTGTAAAGATGATTAGCGTACAGTTAAAGCATTTATAAAAGGAGCGAGATAATTATTGGGGTTTTAGAGTTTGAAGAAAAAAAGATACCAGGCAAATAGATGTAAATATTGCATACAACGTACAAATCAGAAAAAGCTGGAAATAACAGTCGTGCAAATTTAATACTGGCATTGAAAATCACCACTACAGAAGCTATTATCGGGAAAAAAAGCCCTGTACCATTAACTCTAACGTAATTTGTACCGTGTATTCCGAAAATTATTTATGTATTAGCTGACTTGTTCCATGCCATGCGTAGAAGATTCCTTATCTGGGCAGTTATAGCAGCAAATTCCTAGTAATTTTACTTCTCAATTCCGACCCCTAATAATACAAAACATAGTTTCCCCTGAAAATGAGGGATTTCCCCATCAAATTACTAATGATTTTGGTCCCCATATCCATGAGAATTATGTCCAATGTTGTGATTTACCGAAAAGATTTGGTATGCAATTTATCCTTCCTCATTTTACTGGAGGTTGTATCTTCAGTAATATTTATCCAGTTGTTGTATCCAACCAGACAAGTATATTATTTTTTTTTAGAATTTGTAACGTTTGGTTTCGTAATAAGACTTCAATTCATTTCTTTGCACACGTGTTGATAATGAAAAAAAATTAATTCCATTAATCAAAATGTATATCCTAGAAAGATTCAAACTGCAATGCTTTATGACTCTTTTTATATTAGATTTGTTTCATCTTGCAATGCAGACAGTAATGTTGAAGCCGTAAATTGTCCGTCAACATTCTTATAACATGAAAATGAATCTCACATCTTTATATTAATGTTCAAATATGTTTACGATTTAGTTTACATTTCTGCGTTGCCTGTAGGGAATGGGAATTCATGTCTCAGGTTGAGCTAACTCATTGTATATATTATTAAATTTCAATTATCATATATGAAGACTGAATGCTGTGGCTGCTGTGGCTTTAAATATACCAGGAGCATTTTTACTCTATTTATATCATGTGTCAGTAACTGTTTCCACTCCTGATTATCATCTTGTTCATTTACGTTCTATATCTTCTCCATGTGTTTCTTTCAACTTATGTCATTAACAAATGAAGTTATTAACTGCCTGTGTTGAGAGAAACAAAAGGGTAGATACTGATTGTGAATGAGCACACATGGGAACTTGGAGTTGAAACGGAGTGTAGGGCAGCTGGAAACAAGAGGTGACTTGTGCTTCGCCAAGAATGTGGTCAGATTCAGAACATACATTGAAATAATTCTGCAATAACTTAACTAGCATAAAGATACACAAAATGTAAAGATTAGAAAAGAACTGAAACTAAGGAATATAATATAACCGAAATGCCGATAAGACAAGAAAGATTTTGGTAAGAGATGGACTTCCTTTTTGAGGAGTACCTGTCTCACTCTTGTTTGTCTGTTCCTCTGCTGGCCGTTGACTATTTCTCCAAAGAAGAATTACCTTTGGCAGTCAATGTTCCCCCATTCATGGCATGTACCCAGTCCACTTGAAGTTAGTATTTTTTCAGCAAAACCTAGACACCTTAACACCCGACTGTCCTGTTGATATCAGTGTTTGTGATGAAGCCCCCCCCAAATGCCCTTTGAGTGTGGTGCTGAGGCAGTGCTAATGGGAATGAGCATGAATGCGTAAGTAACGCATCTACACGACTGAGGTTTTCAGAACCGTCTATGAAGGTGGATAATGATATGGTAAAGTAAACTTTTTGTTATCTTTGATACGCTTGTTGTTCTAGACAATGTTATCTGTTTGAAGGATGCTTCTGTAGAAAAACCACTGGGGCTTAAACAGCAAACAGTTCTCTGACTATAAGTATCGTTGTTTTGGTTATCGCTCAGAATGCATTTGGCTGAGCAAATTTGCACGTTTTTCTTGTCATCTGTCTATTCTGTAGTCCAATTAACCATTAGCCTGAAGAAGATTGAAAATATGGAAGGTTGCAGCTAGTACACAGTCTTGTTTCATATTGTTCTAGATTAAGGAAAGTTTGGAAGATTCACCAGTGCATCCAACCTGACTTAGCTATAGTTGGATAATAATGGTGAAAAACACTTATGAGCTGCTTCGATTTTTCAAAATCATTCGGAGGCCAAACTTATTTACTTTACAGACTGCCTGTCTAGAGTCAACAAAAATTCGAAAGCATTGTTCCTCTATCCATCTCAGGTTGAAAACGTTGGAGATCAGGATAATACCCCAGTTTTTTTACCGATAATAACTTAGTCCTTCTCTAGTCTCTTACTAATCCCTATCCCATGTATTGCGAACTATACTCTGCGTGACTCTGATCTTCATCATTCTCATCAGTTTCTTTTTTATCGTGCGTTCTCTATCATGGGCGTCGACGGTATTTTCTGAATTTGTCTACTTCATCTCTAGATCTTGTATTATATCGGCCTTGGTTTCTTATGTTGTCGCTAGGGATCCATGTCCACCAGTTATCTGCCATTCTTGCAGCATGACCTGCCCTTTGTTATTCAAGTTTTTTAATATATTCTATGATGTCTCGGACTGTTTTCTTCATCATATACTGTGCTGTCTTGTGATCTATCGGTATGAGGTTTAGCATGGTTCTCTCGTACGCACGTTGCATGCTCCCTAGTTTGCAGGTCTGTCTCTTAGTTAAATTCAATGTTTCAGCTCAAAAGTTGACTATTAGGAGGATGCATTGGTTGTATGCTCTTCTTCTTAGGATTACTGAGGTTGTCTTGTTTTTCAAGGTTGAGATTGCTCTGCTGAAGGCTTGCAATCCTCAGGTGAGTCTTTGCTTGATTCCTTTTTCTTTTGTGGCTTTCAGAGAATTTTTCGTCCTCGATACGTTTACATAAATTTTGTTTGTGTGATAATAAGATATTCAGAAGATGATGTCAGCAGTCAAAGTATTTGTAGAGCAGTAACCCGAACGATCCAACACTAAGCCCTTCAAATATAATGCAATATCTATCAGTAATGTTCTTTTGTCTGTGTCTTATTTGCTATATGCTAGTTGGATTTTATTAGAATTCAATTTTATCGTTTTTAAATGTCCTTAAATCAGATGCAGAACTACCTATTCAATCTAAGTCTTCTTGAAAGCAATGAAAATATGATGATAACACAGTAGTTTCTCATTGAGTGAAATAAACCGATTACAAAGCTGGCAGGAAAAAAACAATTAATGAATCGATGATATATAAATAAAAAAAACTATTAAGGTTGATATAATGATATAAACCAAGAATGTAGGGAATTTTTTTTATATCACTCAGTAATATGAGAAATATTGGTTTTACTAATATTTCATGTCGATTTCTTTTCGATGCCTATTCAGAAAATATTACTTCAAAACGTTCTCCATATAAATGTTTATTATTAGTGCAGAATTTGTTGACATTGTTACAATGGAGACTGATATCGAAACTTTCACAATTCTTTTCATTTTAAAAATTGGCATTTGGGAAGATGTCATCGTTCGTAAAATAATGGTTTATGATTTCATTTCATAAAATGAAGAGAGATTATTTTCAATATTATTGGAAATAGCAAAAATTACTGTTTTGTTGAAGAATCAGTCGTATTAGTTGTTTTATCGTCTTTGAAAGATATTTTTCCTAACAATCACTTTTAGTACTTTATAAAAGTTCAGTTGGGCACAAAATTTTGAATCTGAAAAAGAAATCTGCAAAAAGTTACAGATACTGATGAGTATATATTTTGTTTTCAGCCCTGTAGCTCAAATGATGCAGCCAGTATCTGCAATGCATAAATATGTAGCGAATAATGATGGAAGAAACATATATTGACAGTATTGCTTGACAGTTTTCCAATACAACAGAATGCGCATGGATTTATATTGAATAATGAAGTTTTCTCTTGATCTGTATACTTCAGTAAACGTCTTTTTTCCAATATCCATCTGTGATTTTTCATACTCTGACATATTGTTTTAATCATTCTCAGTTGCTATTTGAAATAAACATTCACCAACGTGTCAATTTGATTTATATTGTACACGTTGCCTGCCAAGATATAGAGTAAAGTGAATGGAGAGAAAATGATTGAAAATGGGTCTGCATGATCATTCAAAAGAAACCAATGTTTTGGAAAAATGCCAAATCAGGCTGATGAATTAAAACATTGGCAGAAAAAGTGACCATTGAAACATCTGCTTTGTTTGCATTTTGTTGGGCGGTGATCACAAAATCTGAATTTCTGAAAAAACAAGCGTAAATGCTACTGGACACAAAGAAAGGGAACTTTTAAGCCGTAACATGGAAATTCTCCTCCTAAACATCTTTCTCCGTCAGAAGGGTGTGTGAAAAAGTGAGATAAAAAAGAAACGTAATTTTCCGACTCCATAAGGAAAATTTTTCTAAATCCATTGATGCAGCCTATATGCATGAAACATTAATTACCAGCAAACAATCCTGCAAAACAGCCAGCAAGAAAATTTAAAAAACTGAAGAATATTTTGTTGACAGTTTGACGAGAGGCTTGCTCAACAGTTTCTAATATATTGTCATTTCTGATACATCGTTAAGAGTGCTGTACAAGGGAGAATTTTCTTTCTATTTACATCATCAAATCTCGAAAGAAACTGGCAACAAACTTAGTGTTGTAGTACATATGATAATTTACTGAATGGGGGACATAAGGACATTGCTTGTTCAAAAGGGTTTATGTTTAGAAGGGACCGGCCTTCATCGTATGTAGAGCAGCCGGCAAAACTGTCATTGGAATAATTTTCCGTTCGTTGAAAAAAAATAGTTTCAATTTATTTCAGTTATCGATTCACCTTTTAGATATTACATATCTGGATTGAGATTTATTGATTAATTGTATACTTCATGGTGGAGTGGTGGATCTAAATTTACTTGTAAAATGTTCGATAAATATCCATATTTTTCCGTGATTTATTCATTTTTATTACATTTCTCGAGAACTGTTGATCGATACAGCATCGAACTCAACGCAGCCATGCCTTGTGTGCTTATATATATATATATATATATATATATATATATATATATATATATATATACATTGTAAACAACATACGAGGGTCAGTTGTCAATTAATTGGAGTATGTACATCATACACTATCTTACACGCAGATATTCCTCCAATTATGGTAAGATAAGATTCAGTATGCTGTATGTCTGAGTTCTCATGCTTTTTTACATGAAAATGCATAGAATATTGAACATACACAGTCTATCTTGTATATCAATTGGCGAGAGCTGATATTTTAACTTTGGAGAATTGATGTTATCAATATTGCATCAAATTCTTCTCATAAGAGATATTTTTTATTGTTTCGCCCGATAATTATCCCACCATTATTGTAAGTGTTGGTTTGAGACTTATATGATGTGTCAAAGTAGTTGATATTATCAAAATTCAATTAGTTGTAATTAGCAACATGTCAAGCAAAGTGACTATAAAGCCATTATAAACGTGAGAATTTCAAGTAGTTCCTTTTTATACGCATCATAGCTTTAACGTTGACATCTAAAACGATATGCTCCTCATGAGACGTCTTTGTAAATGTAGCAGAGTTGATTACAGGAAAATTCATTCAAAATCCGTCAGTATCTCTAACAATATCATATTTACTTTGGAACTATATTTTCAGGAACTGTGCCTGTAAATTGGGTTAGAACCCAGGTGAACAGGAATTACAGTATTGAGGTGTTCAGGGAGTAATACTAAATTCAAATATACTAATATGAAAAAAAAAACTACTGTTGAAGCAGGGTGAAATCGTGAAATGGCAATATGTACTTACAGAAGGATTGAAATACGTTCCCTTATAATTTAAAAGAGGCCACTCATTTCAACATCCAAAGTCCTCCCCATTCACGTCATCCAACTGAAGGAAGGCGCACATTACAACGGCTGAAACATTTTGTTCAAAAATGTCAGAAAGATTTTTTACATATTGACGATCCCTCATCTAAAGATTCAGAAAGAAAGTCAAATTACAATTTAATCATATTGGACATTTTGCCTAAATCAAAAGGTCTGTTAAATGTCTGACAGTTAATCGCTCGTCGATGATTACAATCCCTTTATACTGCTTAATTGATTCAGACGCTGAGAGTAATTAAAGAAACCAAGGTTACTTTACTTACCCTCGCCTTGCATTCGCCATTTTTCAAGTATCATGCACTCGCCGACCTCTATTGAACTATTCCAAAGAAAAGCATCGTTGTAACAGATCGAATCACTGTGACCTTACACTGACACACAATGATCAATCATTCTGATAAACAGAGGGTCAACTGATCGAAAGATCCATAAATCAATGCTACTCAAAGGAAACCCATGGGCAAGCCAGAATAAAAAGATGAAAATAAATGAAATATGTTCAATTTATCTCACAATAAGAGTTCAAATAGAAAGAAAGTAATCCAGCTCTCTAAAAGTGTTCCTCTAAAGCCAAAATAAAAAAAAATATCTGAATGAAGAACACAGATTGATACTTTAGACTTAAGGATTGATTTTGCTCATTTTTCTTTATGGATACAACCATCGCTTTGTAAATCCACTTCATCAAAATTCTATGAATATTTCTTTTTCTTTATATTGGCTTGAAGTTTACGACAACAACTTGACCTTACTTACATTTGCTTGAAGTTTCTTTCATATCAGTAGCATTGTAGCAAATAACATTGATTTTTATGGAAGATAAAAAGAATGTGATTTCTAATACTGGAGATGTAGTTAAACATTCAAGGCATTTTTCATAAACTATTTTCCGAAGCTGTTTAATGTTTTTGTTGTGTTATCCTCAAAATCCAGAAATTTGCTGCTCTTTAATACATTCTCAGTATCTTCAAAATCGAACATGTCTCCAACATGATTATATAACTGGAGTGGGACAAATTATTTTTTGGGAAATGATGTTCCAGATCCTGAATAACTCTCAACTAAAGGGGCACCTTTTGATTCTGACTTTCTTGATGGTTCTGCTGTTACTTTGAATCAATACACTGAGCAGTATTTGTCACGTATTATCTCCCAGATTATTATAATAAGCATGCATTATTAAGACATATCCTAGTCTAGAAATCATATAATACAGCAATTTACGATACATTCATCTGTCAATTCAAGTGATTTGATCTGCCAAAACCTTTCCATCGAATTCGACGTATTCATCTAATTTTCTGTCGTATAAAATCGAATCTAAAGCTTATCATTAGAGGATAGCCTTTTTAGCTTAGCGCTCATTATAAAGGAGGTGTAGCTTCAATTTGTACGCCCTTTTTTCTAGCTATACAGCAAGCTTTCGGTGGAAAAGAGTGTTCTAAACGTTTTAAAATCAAATGGCTGCAGGCGAGGCCCGACCAGTCGGTTCCGACGCGTGGTATTCCCAGACGGTCACACATTTAGGTACTGATAGATTTGATGTTGGATAACTCCACTGGTTAAACGAATTTGTGTATACAATTTGACTCACCTGGAAGGCTTCAATAGAAACAGGAACATTGATTTTGTTTATGCGGGAATATTCCAGTCATGAATATACATTGATTACTTGAAACGTAAATTCAAAGACTTTCGTTGTGACTCTGTGTTGAAAATACGAATATTATTTCAGCGTTGTCGTTACGTTCATCATGTTTTATGTATTTCTGTGTCCTTCCCATCACCAAGTAATATATGTGAACAACATTTTCACCTGAAAAGAAACACTGCCATCATCTCGATCCATAATATCCGCGCACAAGGGAAAATAAAGATAATTAACACACTAAAAATACCAAAAGTAATTCTGTTTGAACTTACTGATGAAGTATATATGTGCAGTTCCAGTAACATGCCAAATGTGTTATAGATATATTTGTAAAGTTTGGATAACGTTACAATGACAAAGACAAGGTTATCGTCCTGTTTATACAGGTCTTCTTCGATAAAACACATATCAAATCATTTGGGCTGAATAAAGAACCAGCTTTCTGTATTTTGAGTCATCTTATCGTATTCAACGAATATTTGGACAGAATCTTCCATAGACAGTGAGTGATGAAAGTATCCTATACTAACGTAGGCTAAAGATGGATAGATAAAAAAAGAATATTAAAATAAGATCCCCAATTTGGAGGTCATATACAGAAATCGTGTGTGTTCAAGTAGTTTCTGGAATATATCAGATATTTATGTATTCACTACATGTTATATACTTCAATAGATATATACTTATGTGCGTATACATCATTGTAAAGTTAAAGAGCGTTGGGGTAAAATACGCCAATATTTTTGTGATTCTTATATTTTGTCTGCTTACTTCAGTTGTTAAGTTTGGCACATTAGCTGATGAGCTATCTTCGCGTCACGTTCACGGGCTTTTATTGTTTTATTGTTATTTTTTCTTTTGGATTGAGACTTATTTAGCGATCGAATCCAATTAAAGATGCGGGAAGTAACTATATTATTGATCTTCCCTCCTACGGTTATTTCAATTGATAAATCTCAACACAACATGCTGACAAAAGAATATGTTCGTTGACAATTTCTATTGGAGAACTAACCAGACCTAGTGTCGATATTCATTTGTCTTTACCCTTTCTCCTTAATACCTTTACACCTAATAGTCATTCCTATGTCTTCACTCAATTCACCAGAGCCAATTTGACGTCTAACTGCCATCGTATCTTCCTATCCACACCAAAAAGTTGCCCGCGGTAGTTTTCCAATGATCATTGTTTTCGGCTGTACCAGTATTTTCAGCGAACAGAAACATAAATTGACTCAAAAGAACGAATACTTTTGCTGAACTTTCAAATGTATTTTTCGGTGATACCAGTGATGGTTTCCGAGCGCTGGTAACATTCCCAGAACACTGTAGGCTTATTAGAATACCCGGCTCAATGACATACTCCTTCTGCATCAATCGTCCAAGTGCCTTTAAAACAAGTAAAATGGAAGTGATATTGGCAAAGTCAATTAGGGAGAAAATGGAATTGTAAACATACCTCGTATGTCATTTCGACTGACACTGAAAGCAATCGGGAAGATGAAGACCCGAATATTATTTATCTTTGTTGGGAGTTAACTGCAGCCAAAAACACAAATGTTGATTGTTTTTGTGTGTCTTATTACAGAAAACATTGGAAAGAAACCTCATGCCAATCTTCGCTCTACTGGAAAGAAATTATTGAAGAAAGGTAATGGACAGTGCCGAATGGGGCGAAAGGAATTAATGTAAGCGATGGTTTGGAACACCAACTAAATAAATTGCATGGACACTGCACTTCAACTGACGGACGTAAAAGAGTGTGCACAAATCTGGTAGTGTAGGCCAAAAACACCAAAATACACACACACACATAAACACACACACACACACATACACATACATACATATATATATATATATTTAAACAGAGACAGAGAAGGAGAGAGATATACATTAGCTGGAAAAATAACTTCAGATTTGAAACAGCCAACATCCTATCATAAAATAAGAATTAAATCAAGTTTTCATAAAATAAGACAGGTGTCTTGATTTGCTCGTTCTCGTCATGTTCAATTCGTGGGATTACTTCCGACAACCAAGTACGGAGTTGGCTTTCCAGACTTCTAGACGATTGACAGTAAGTCTACGTTGTCGAGAGCGCCGTCTATTCTCAAGGGGCTGAAAGCCTTCATACATCTTTTTTGTTTTAACCAATCTCTCTTCGTTCTCTGAATGATAGTCTCTCAGCATCAGAATTCCATTTCCTTTAACTTTTCTTCCTCCATGGCTGAATTTTTACATAATTTACATGAGACACAAATAGATAGATTGTTCTAGGGATATGATAAGTTATTGGAGCATTTTTTTGAGAATTAATTTTGCATGAAAAGGGCGGCTGACGCACAGTATTTGGTTTAGAGAGTAGGAAGAATAAAAAACGGAAACAGGAAATATTGAAACATCTCTTGGTGGAGTGGGTATAGGATTCAAATCTATAATCAGTTTGTGTTTCAGCATTCTCAATCTTGAGAGGCTACTTCAAACTGCTAATGTGGTTTTAGACTCGGACTGACTGTTTTAATTTAGAGAAATATGAAGAGGAAAAAGTGAAATTGAGGAAATTGTGATATCGAGGAATAAATGCAATGGATGAAAGAAGCGCAAAAGGCAGAAAAGCGAAAAACGAAAACAGACAATTAACAAAAATGATACCAATATGGAGACAGGATATGTTTAGAGGGAGGAAAGGAAAACTGAAGTTGAAATCACCGAGGAACTGAAATTGATAATAGAAATATTGATAAGGTCCAGGAATAAAAAAAATGTCTTGGAAATAATTTTCAAATAGAATCATTTTTTAAATCCTTAAAATAAATTGAAATAAAGGAGAAAAAAAATGAGGAATCAAACTGAAAGAACCAAAAGTTGAAAATATGTTTGCAGGAAATGAAAAAGAAAGGAAGAAAAAATGTGAAAAAAGAAAGAATATTGAAAGAAAGGTTTAAGGAAAGAAAGGTGAAATAATGAAAACATAAAAGATGAATGATATAAACATGGGAATTCATTAGTAAAGGTCGAATAGAAAAGAAAGAAAATCAAAAGAAAAAATTGAAGAGAAAAATTTAACGATAAAAGGAGGAAAAAAATAGCATGGATCTTAGAGTATAGTCGGGAAGATTAGATGAAAAAATCTTAAATTAAAATGAAAAATATAAGGAGAGAAAATGAATAATAACAGAAAGGATGAAGAATGACATCGACATAGGGATGCAGGTGGAAATATCGAATGAAAGAACACAGAATATTCAAAGAGCTGATAAAGGATAGTATGTGAAAGATGAAAAGAAAAAAACTTATGACATACGCGTGAGGAGATACTAGGGAAGATTGAATGAAAAAATGGCTGTAAAAAAGGAAAGCAGGGAAGAAATGAGCGAAAAAACGATGAGTAAATAAGTCAGGAAAATCTGAGAAAGAGAGATGGACACACAGACGGACATACAGACAGACAGACATAGGGACAGAAAATCCATGGGAAACGGATAGAAATGAAAGGAAATCAAGTTGAGATCGAGTGAGAAATAGATAAAACAAATATTTTTAGGGAAAAGGATTAGAGTAAATAGGAAAAGAATAAGAACAGAAGGAATAATGAAGGAGAGAATAATAGTAATGGAATAGAGAAAGCTGTGTTTATTTACACAAATATTGATTGGTGACTAATTATTATTGAGATTGGATTGAAATTGCAGCCAAAAATTGCATTTATGGGCGTAAATTGGTATGCAGGGTTAACTTGGGCGAAAAAGATAGTAGGTTGGGTCAATAATTCCCAACCTAATCAAAATAATTCGTCAATAAGTTTGCAACTTTTCACCTTTCATTCAAGTAAGTCGCAACAAAGACTTCTTTCAGATCTCTATTTTATTTTGCGTATAATTAGACAGCTAATTATGAGAATGAGTTTAATTTTATAGATTATTATATCAAAGTAGAACTATCTAAAGATTAATCATGAGAAGTGAACCCCGCTTCTGCAAATGAAAATAGTGTTTTTTGTAAAGTTTAGGTATAAACAACTTCAAAAAGCGGGCACTTCAACTAAACGAATGAAGAAATTTACAATACTGACGGGAAAAATTCAGAGACACCACATCTTTGATCCCATTCCCAGTAGCCATAAGCCAGGAACATTCACGTTTGTCCAATTGTTTTTTTTTCACCTTATACCCCGATCCCCACATTGGGAATAATACCCCCAAGTTGGGAACTATTGAAATAGGCAGTGATTTCCTCCAAGGACAATGGAGTTAATCAGAGGTTTATTTGGGATTTAAAAGCTTTTTTCAGCCGAGCAAAAGAATCTAAAAGACAAAAAAATGAATTTCTTCCTCTATCTGGTGGGTAAGATACTTTGCAAACATGAAGAATAGTCAAGCAGAAATTGTAAAATTATGATAAGGCTCGAAAAAAATCTCCCAAGATAATTAGCCTTGACTTCCAACGACCAATTACTTATTGTATGTATTGATCCCCAGACCACTTCCCATACTGGCACCCAATGGGGAAAGCTCTCAAGTACATCTTTCAAAACCTATATTTCAGAGCAACATAAGTATACAAACATACATACAAGTATACAGCGTATCAATCACATTTACACTATGTAAAGCATTACATTGTACTCTCAGTAAAATATGTCAGGGTCTACCTGTAAAACAGGCATGATTCCAAATATTTCTAAAACTACCCAATCCCTCCTACCTATTGTATATCGATGATATCCCTTACTTTCTTAACATAACCACATAATTTGAGATTTAGAGTTCACGGAATTCTCCTCAAAATAAAATATAACATTATTATTTCCTTTTTGTATAATGATATAAATGTGTAAATAGTGTAAATAACTTGTTTTGATTTTATGTTATGAGTTAGAAGAATTGTATTATATATCATATTTCTCCAGTTCAGTCGTACTCGAAGAGATTTCCTCCAAGCCAACGCCTCCGGAGCAACGCCTCCAGGGCAACATCGGAGACTCCTACTGTTCATTTTCTTTCAAATCCTTATCATTTTGTTTTTATTATCAGGGAATTGTCAACGTTTCTTCATATAATAACTATAACGAATTGTGTATGAATATTTTTGTGTATGTATGTATGTGTTACATACATTTATACATATACGGATATCCACATACTTCTATATATTAATGCAAGGAGAAATGATTCACGAAGACGAATGATTATTTTGTCAGCGTGATCTTCATCATTATATATGAATGTCGCATAGTGTACATAATATCATGGCTGGTGAGACGCCATTAACGGTGGTTATTCAGATGTGTTGTCGAAGACAAGTCTACAGACTCTGGTTGGGTGAAGTGGTCAGTGAACCGCTGCACGATTCATTATCATATTTGTATATAGTAACAGACACCATTCCGTCGCAACCTGGGGAATGTTGTGAGCATACCACGATCGA
Source organism: Thysanoteuthis rhombus (assembly GCA_963457665.1). NCBI lineage: Eukaryota > Metazoa > Mollusca > Cephalopoda > Oegopsida > Thysanoteuthidae > Thysanoteuthis > Thysanoteuthis major. The sequence continues at coordinate 11,481,873 of OY735198.1, read as the reverse complement.
AAAGTGGGTATATGTATACACATGTAGTCTGATGCTTGTATTTGCATGCGTGGGTGTATGTTTATGTACGTGTGCAAAAGTGTCAATAAATCCATACATACGCATATGAGCACACACATACACTTGCACACACTTGCGTGTACACAAACGAACCTATATACATACATATATATATATATATATGTATATATATATATATATATATATAGAGAGAGAGAGAGAGAGAGAGAGAATGAGAGGGAGAGAGAGAAAGAGAGAGAGGAGAAAGGAAGAGAGGGAAATGCTAAATGAATTTATTTTTCATTATCAAACAGACGGAAAATAGGTGTTATATTTATTGGTTGGATGTGGGAAGAGATTATGAGTTGGAAAAGATAGACTGACATGTTCTTCTGAATTGTCTCTCGAAAGCTTCAGATAATCAGATGGTAGCAGACATTTACAGACAGGAAAACGTAGATTTACAAATGTATGCTCATGTGAAAACAGAATTCGATATTCAGTAAGATTCAATTATAAATACTTCTAGCCTTAAGAATCATTGACTGGTTTAGGGTTATTTATAGTGCGTTGTTTATCAGGCTACATAAACACTCTGAACCCTCACAATTCTAAAAAAAAGTAGGACAAAGTGATACCAGCTGAACCAAACACTTCACAGCCTACCGTTATATGACCTTCCGAACCCAGGACCGAGTGAATAGAGGAATCGAAATAGACGGCAAATATTTGAGCAACCTCAGATCTGCAGACGACATTGTCCTTTTTAGCAGAAAACCTACACAACTTCCAACTAATGCAAATGAACTAAGCAAAAAACGCAGAAGACTCAGCGTATACATGAACGTCAGTGAAAGTAAAAGTCGTATGCAACAATTACATCGAGAATAAAGATGCAAAACTTAGGACAAAGGATCTCTACGAAACCTTCGAAAATGTATCAAGCTGGGAATCACCCTAGGATGGCAAGCCCCACGTTGAGCAAGCTCAACCTTCAAAAACAGATGGATCCCAATAATCCTAAAAAGAAAAGTATACGACAAATGCATCCTCTCGATAGTCAATTATTGAGCTGAATCATGGAACTTAACCAAGAGACTAGCAAACTGAGAAGCATGCAGGGTGCGTGTGAGAGAATCATGCTCAATATTACATGGAGATATCACAAGGCAGCGCAATACATCAGGAAGAAAACGGGAGTCTGGGATATCATAGGACCTATAAGAAAAAATTCAGCAATGGGTTGATCATGTTTCGAGAATGACAGACTCCTGATGGACATCACGACTCACAACATGGAGCCCCAGAGATCACATTCGAAACTGAGGTTGACAAAATACATGATGCAGGGAAAATCTAGACAAATTCAGAAATTATTGGCTCTGCAATGCCCATAATGGCCAAATGCAGTGGATCCTCAGGGAGTTTTATGTCCAACAAGAGATGTTAAAAGAAGGATGGTGATGATAATGATGATAAAAGAGCGTGGCATTGAAATTTTTTAATAAGTATTATCGCCAACCGAATGCTTGGATGACTGGAAAATTATTTAGCCTCAGATATATAGATATGGCATTATGTTATTATTTCTGATGTAAGTTCAGTATTGTTATCATCCAGAAGGAAAATATGATTGAGAAATATGATAAAAGTGACACACTGTTATCCATTATTCATCTCAGTTGTTTGCAACTCCTAGGGAAATTCTGCAAAGGGGAGATACAGATAATTTAAAGGTGAATAAGGCTATGAAAGTTGTGATGAAAATTTCAGCTTCAGAATAGCGGTTATCTGTTTTTCAGTAATCGTTCCATGGATCGAAGAATCAAGAACTGTGAGTTGTACATGGGCTGCGATAGCAGAATTCTTTTGTTTTTCAATGAATTCAAATTTAAACATGTTGGAAACCCAGTTGACAACCATTATCCATAATCTTGGAATTCCCTTTTCATCAAACTTTAAAAGCCAGCAACTATTTCTGTCACAAGGCACGCATATAGATAGGACAGAGACTGAAGAGTTAAACAAATAAATATTATAGAAAAATTGAGAAACAGCCAGTCATATTTCTCTGTGTGCATGTATACTTTTGAGGTTTTGCATTTGAGCGGCTGATTAAGTTACTAAAGAGTGTTTTCGATGGATATATATATATATATATATATATATATATATATATATATATATATATATATATATATATATATTGTTTGGTTTACTAAGCAAGATACTAAATACATGTTGGTTCTGAAATGTAAAGATATAATCTACATAGATTTTCCCACAACTATTTTATTCCCAACTTAACCTTCCAATCCCCAGGATACGTTGTTTATTTTTACTGTTGTAGAATATGATGCAATAATTTCATTTCTTTGCTTTTTGTTTCCTTTTAATGGACCCTTGACATTTTTATACATTTCGAGTAGTCCATCGAAAGTCTAAAAAACTGTTCGGATATAATTGAGATTTGTCGCTGATTTTTTATAGAAAAATGAATAAGCTATCACTCAATCTTAGTCGATGCAGAGCTATTCATTGATCACCAATTCGGTACATAAAGTTTTTACTTCGTTAAAAAGAGTTTTCTTAATATCTTGACAAAATATTTTTGGCAAATTAATATCAATCATATGATACCCACTGGCAAAACAACAGTCTCCATGTTCATGCATTTTTATGTGGTTTGTTGTAAATGCAGTGCACGCGCTTCTGTGATTAATTCGGTTGCCGGGTGTGTACACGAATTTCTGCCTGTAGACACCCTTTCAGTATTCGTGTGAAAGTATTCGTTGCAATCATCAGTGATCCTTTGGCAGACTGAAGTCTCAGTGCATAATAATACAATTCCAGACGGCATTCTGAGCCCAGAGTCTGTAACTGGTCAAATCGATAAATTCAACGCCGTAGTGTTTGGCTTGTACTGTTCTGGACAACTATTCTGAGAGAATTTAGAAAAAGAGATCACTTGTAACGCTATTATTCTGCTTCAATCAGACAAAAAAAACAACAAAAGTTAAGAAGGTCCATCTGTCCTAGTAGCCGATAAAAACATAAAGCAGGTATTACAATTACGAATGTAAGTCGCTCAACAGAGCAAAACAGTAACATTGATTGTGCTCTAATATCATATCTATTCCACCTGAAAATGATTAGTGAAACTGTTGTATTGTATATATAATGGTTAAAAATATGAAAACAAAAGTATTTTAATAAGAAAGCATATATTAGAATAAAACAAGCCCATGCATATCACCATGATGAATTTCGTAGATATGCAGGATATGTCGATTCGGCTCAGTCAGTAAGAGAGCCGGCTACTTCTCGATCAATCATGAGTCACAATTAGCAAAATCTTTATTTAAAAATGTATTTACTTATTCGACTTCAATAAGCCCTTGCCTATTTTTGACGTAAATCTTTGGTAGATATGTAAGACTCAGTGGGGCCTAGTAGGCAAGAGACATGACTAACGCAAGCAGTTGGTTGTGATTTCAAATCACAGTAATCAATGTCCAGTTTGGCAAAGGTTGCTCTTGCAGTTTCACTCCATCTTGTCGACTCCAAGACAGTAGTTTGACAAAAAGAAAAACATAAATCATGAACCACCAAGGCGAGAGTTTCCGATATTTACGAACCGTTACTAGATAGAAATGCTCACTTTTCTCCCAAGATAATCAGGAACTCGTTGATTTCATTCGATAAATTGTAGAATGAGCCCACAAAGGTGGGAATACATAGATCAGTTGTCATATGCTGAGGATTGATTTGTTGTTCTTTTTCTCAATTACTAGTTGTGGTAAGCTGATTCAAACTTCATAGAGAAGTAGTTCAAACATGGTTGCCAAATATATCTAAGATTTGCCAATCGAGAAACAACATAATTCAGGAATCAGACATCGGTATGGAATTACAAAAAGTAGAAGAATGGGTTATTGTGATAATAAAAAATAGTACATGTCAGGAGAGTTACTGCATAGAAACCTATACTTGACTGATGTCCTTCAGCAGTATACTGTGTTGTGGGCGATCAATTGAAAAAAAAGAAGTGATTAATGGATAAGTTGGTACTTTTGCATTTTGTTGGATGGTGATCCTTAAAAATATTAAAATTTTCGAAAAACAAACGTGATTGATGCTGGACAAAAATAGAGCGATCAGTTTAGCATAAACTTCCAGTTAAAAATTGAACACCAACTTCAAATATTATTCAGGAGTGGAATATTCTGAAATAAATTTAAAGAAAAACAAACTCTTTTTAAAAAATTAAAAACTTGTTAAAAAATTTAGACTTTTAGCTCGATAGGTTTTGCCTAGATGCATACATGGTCCTGCCAACCAGAGCAATTTGGAAACTTGAGAAACGGTAGTTTGAATTGATTTTTTCTTATTTTGCAAATCTTATCTATAAAACCGTTTTTCTATTGTGAAAATTTAACTTGCTCTTATATCGTAGAAATGATCAAATCAGCGTTCGATTGCAGTCTGTTTATTCTGATTCTCCCTATTATTGCAATCTACATTATCATGAATAATATTTTAATATCGAAATACAATAATGTAAATCAATATTTTTCATATTGTTATGAACCATCAGAATTGAATGATTAAAAAAAAAGCCATTCAACAAAGAAGTTTCTATATGAATTATTTACCAACAGTTACTAATTAGATACAAAAAGAGTGCAACAAAAAATAATACTGATGTTTGATTCAGTTACCAACAATCAAAATCTTAATGTGTTTAGACTATGTTGTTGTATTTCTGAGCTGTTCGGAGTCTTAAGGATTATCGATATTGATCTGCTGTACCTTTAAGGGGGATAAGTTATTTATTTCATCTGGGCAGTGCCTGCTTCCATGGCTGTTGTCCACAATGGTTTGGGCTTTATGGTGTGTAGGGCAGCCTGTCATAATTGTCATGATAAATAATGTTCAATGTGAGGTAAAAAAAACTACACGTCTTGTGAAAAATAGATATACTTAAATCTTAAACTTTGTTTTGAATACATAATAGTGCAGGGTTTGCATCATGGAAAACGTCATTAAAACAGAGAAAGACTATTTTGTGGTTGCCGTTTTATAGATTTAAATCTAGATTTCCATGGATCTAAAATTGAAAAGTAGACAAAGTAGCGAAAAAGACAATTCTGGCTTGAAAAAGAGCGATACCAAAATTTGTTTATAGAAAATGTGCTACGATGGAATGCAAAGACACTTTTGAGGTTGTTGGGTAAGTTATGGTGTTGTTGTTCGAAAGACCTCACCTTTGCATCAGCTATGTCAAATGAAATGACGGAATCATTCAATCATCAGATATTCACTTTGGTCACCTGACAAGTGGGACTTGAGATTACTTAATATCTTAAGAGGGATGAAATGCAACGGACCATCAATCATCAACCTAAGCAAGCATGAATTTCACTCTCCTTCCGTCCTTCTCTCTCTCTCTTTCTCTCTCTCTCTCTATCTCTCTCTCTCTCTCTCTCTATATATATATATATATATATATATATATATCCCTGTACCCCAGTCTCCTTCTATCGATGTATATGGATTGACAAATCAAAAGACAATGTACTTTTACTAGGCAAAACTACTTGTCAAACACAGTCTCCTTTATTATTTCCCTACCCAGGTTGTTCCTTGACCATTCAAGGAACAATGCCCGTGTTTTATACTATGACTACCAGCTTCCATCATTTATAGTCCATCTGCTTTCTCTTCAAATGTTATTGTAGGAGTTAAAACTGGCCAGGCTACTTTCAACAAGAAAGGCATAAATGAAGAGATCCAATGGGTCTGTTTTTATGAGTCATTGTAAACGATTCACTATCAGTCGAGTGGGTAGAACAGAAAAACCATCCAACATTTATTTTTGTAATAAAAAATAGTATTTTCTTCCACTACAGAAAATTAGATTTGTAAAAATGAGGCTTAAAAACGGCCGTTGGACGCAAAAAGTAAATTATTGCGACACATCTATCTACTTGTTTCTGCCCTTGAAACATAAGCTATGTGTTTCTTACCTACATGTAGTCCTGCCATACCGAACTCGAGACCGTTAGCTTCAGATTTGTATGTGACCTGTAGGAATTAAGACATTGAGTTGTGATGTCTATCAACTGTCTGGAATAGCCAATATTTTTCATTTTAGTTTAATTGATTCAAAATGACAACGGTGGGACGCTTTCAAGTCCTTTGTCAGCTGACCAAAACAGATTCTGTGTCAAATACAATGGCAGGTATGTCCCTGATTATTCTTGAAAGTCGCAAACAAAATTATATAAGAAGAAAAAGAGCATAAGAGATTTAGCTGAATATAAAACAGTGTAGTATTAGTGCCTCCATATAGCAAGTCAGAGGTCAAAGTAGTACAATTATGAAGTTGTTGACTCTTCAGTCAGAGAAATGGGTTCCAGGTTTTGCCTACCTACGATCTCACATTGGAAGATAATATACCAGGAATCGTTAATCTCAATCATTGTGGCATATACGATCGATATATACATGGCCCCATACCAACTCGAAAGTGGAGAAACTTATCTGAATGTTCTGGTTGATGGTTCCTAATACAAAAAATGTTAGGACGGCAGTCCAAATAATGCTAATTGAATCATTTTTTTTTCACTTCGATCCTGAAAATCCTGAAGGTAGAAGCTAAAACTACTTACCAATGTCAATTTTGTTCATTTGTCTCTCAATGTTATTTGCTTACGAAGGCACATCAATTCAAAGAAGAAAGATGAATGTTATTACTGTGTGATGGATATCATTTAATAAATCATAAGGGTCTCATATATTTTCTATCAAAGGCCAGGAGAACTACAGACCAACTTCTTGTTTATAAATTATCACGGTATAAAGCCATCAGTTTACAATGTGTGTCCGAAAAAAACTCAAGCTCTTTCGAAAGAAATATTTATAGTCTTTTACAATATCATGATGATTGTTCCTTCAACACCGTCTCCTTCACTGCATTCTAAAAGACTGGTGGCGCATTACTGTCTGTTGTATCGTCTGAAACCAACGACTTTTCGTGGTGGATTTCAGATTTCGGAATAAATGCATTGGGAAGGAACGGAAGATAATTTGGGGACGAGTTATGTGTCGTACTTTGCCAAAAATTTAGTTCATTTCGCAGCACGTGTTGCACAAATTTGGTGACATCACGATATATCATCAGTTATTATTTTAAGATCATTTAGCACAAACCTCTACAGATTCCTATCATCATGTGAACTTCACAGACAAGCAATCTCGGCGTGATTCCCGTCCGTCTACGTGAAAGGTCTTCCAGATTTGGCATCGTCTGTTGTTGTTTATTTTTCCGATTCAATATGCTGATACTACTCATGGCATTGCGTACAGGTCGGGAAATCCTCCTTGCAGACTTGCTCCAGTATTAGAAATATCAGTAATTTTGTTTCCCTTATTTAAAAACAGAATTTCACACTTCCGTATTTATCGTTCAATCTTGTGGGAAAGAGCCAAGCGCAGTAAATATAAATTTACTCTGGCACAAATCGCTAGAAAACCTATCGACGTAGTTTGATGCAGTTTGTTTTACATGAACAGTCGAAGTTACGGCTACATAAAATTCCCACCAAAAACACTCAAAAACTTCTCATTCGCACACTCTTCTAAATGATCAGTTTCTTTACAGACGGACCTCGTATACCGCCAATCTATTAAAGAGGGGAGCAAACAAGCCACAGCCATTTCCTTATAATTTTATCATATATGAATTGTCGAAACCTTCAGCTTTCTACCTCCATCAGTACATTCTGTATGCATGATACCCATTGGCATACAAGTCAGTGGGCCAGACAAACAAACTTAAAAACTGTGAAATTCTATGTTGATAATTGCGTTGACAGTTACGGTGAACGGTTTCTAAAAAGTATCAAAATAGATGAAACTCAAAATTTAAATTTCTTCAGCAAAACGAAGATCACTTCATCATATATCCGAAGACTTCCCTGCTAAGAACATTGGCACTTGTATCATTACAGATAGAAGTAGAAAAGTTTGGCCTAAGTTGATCAACAAGAGACAACTTACAGTTGAATGCAGAAACATGTGTATGGGTTTATATATATATATATATATATATATATATATATATATATATATATATATATATATATATGTATATATATATATATATATTAGAGAGAGATGGAACTATAGAAATATAAATAAGGAGGTAAATACATACACATATTAATCTATCAACATGATACTACATGAACATGATTTTTTTAGCGGCATACACCAGTGTCAGGAAGATTAATGGGGCCAGCATATTACATCAATTATTTCCCCATAAGTAAGAATTTATGTAGCTATTATATTAATGGTTCACACCAAAGAAATGCATAAAATACAGTTGTTCATTGTACATATGTACATATATATATATATATATATATATATATATATATATATATATATATATATATATATATATATATATATACGTGTGTGTGTGTGTGTGGTGCCTACCTATGTATTGGTCATCTTCATCCAATTTAATTTGTTCTTCTCTGTATTTATATGTAAACATGCATAAGTACACATACACACACATACACACACACACATATATGTGTGTGTGTGTATATATATATATATATATATATATATATATATATATATATATATATATATATACGTGTGTGTATGTGTGTGTGAGTGTGTGTGTTTTGTAATGCGTAATAACATTTTAATCCCATATCACTTGTTTTGGAGTGAAGATATAAAAATGCTTTTTTCTATCGTATAACATTATTTCAAGTGTTTGATATATCCGATGAAGTGTTTGCTGTCCTCACCCAACTTACGACCCTGCGTGTATAAATGACTGTCAATAAGTTAATTTAGTTGTCATATCTTTTTTTTTCTCTTTCTATTCACAATCGTTCTCACAGGAAAGTTTGCATTTTCTTCACATGTTCTTACTTCTATAAGTAAACGAGAATATAGACATGCACACTGAGATCATCTCCTGAACCGTTGTATATCGGAGTTTTTTTTCACGTAGAGTGTACAGACGTCTTGTTCTATCTTTTGTTCTCATATTTTCATCGTTTCCATTGTATTTATTCTTTTTTGAAAAAAAAATGAACTGGAGAGAAAATATGGCGATACACGAACAGAAGAAAAGGTAACTTGGTTGAAAAATGTCCATTAATTATAAAGAGTAGTTAAATAGATAAATATCCAACGAAGGGCGGGATATTGGTAAGATAAAGAGGGAGGCTTAAGAATGGATCGGCTGAGCTTAATTATTGAGATAAAAACAATGAGAATACTTCTGGTAGGTCTTGGTTATATTTGTCCCTCTATCAAAAAGGGTCGTTGATCTCTGTGCACTGACGTCTTCATAAAAAGTTGTCAATTGTTCGCTCGTCTATAACATTTAGTTAGTATTGAAAACGTAGGATTTGATGCAGACTTTTAAAATTGCCAGAAATATAAAAAAATAATAAAATAAAGACTTTGTTTTCGTTGCTCCTTCATCATTTCATTCATTTTTCATTCATTTTATTCTTTCATTCTAATATTTCTTTCTTTTTCCGTTTTATTGTGTATTTCATTGATTTTTTATACTTCTTTTAATCTAATAATTCTTTTTTCCTCTTTTCATTTTATCCTTAACTTCTTCAATATTCTTTCTCCTTTTTTCTCCTTTCATTTCTCTTTCTTTCATTCTTTCATTGTATCTGTTTTTATTCTATTTTTCTTTATTTCACTTATCTCCTCATCCCGTTTTTCATCTTTTTTTCACATTCTGATTGAAATAGCAACAATTCTTTCTTCAAATCTATGACAAATTTTGAAACTCCTCATGTTTCATTATCTTTGTGCTCATTTTTCTTATTTCAAGAATTCTTCAGTTTCCGTGTCGATTTCAAACATTCCCACTTCGTTTATTCCTTCCATTAACTACATTTTTTCAGTCTCAAATTATTTCCTTCTGTACAATTTACCATCAATGCTCATCCATATTTCGTGATTTCTCCCATCCATTTGCCGACTTGTACTTTCTGATATCTTTTTTCTCCATAAGAATCTGTCAACTAAAACCCTTTCCTAAACTGTCAAAATTGGTTCATTCAGTTTTCAATTTCTTACTCCAGCTGTCAATGTACGTATGTGTCACGTAAACATGCTGCGTCAATGGGGCCATTGGAAAGACAATAGTATATCGAGAATAATGTTTGCAGTTGGTTTTTGAAAATTCACCACAAAATGAGTTTTATGCTTGGATTCAACTGGCAATGTACATTTTTGCTAAATTGGTCCACCAATTCACTCATCATTCACACACGATCACGCACACACACTATACATATATATATATATGTGTGTGTCTGTGTGCTTGTGTGTGTATAACGTGTGAGTGCGTGCTAGCGCGTGAATGTACCATCAGTTTTAACCTCTCTTTGTCTTTCCCATTAAACACTGTCCTTTTCATTCTTTTTCATCCCTTCTCCCTTTTGATCTCTTTTCCTTTTCCGTCATCCATTATATCAATTCAGTCCAAATCCATCCCCAGGTTTTTTCTCTTGTCCCATATTTACTCTACTGGAGCCTGACCTCCACAACAACCAATATGAAGTATGTAATGTTATTTTTGCCTTAAACAGTCGTAACTTACTTCTCTCCTCCACCACCATTATATTTCTTTTACTATGCCTACCTGATCTCATAGAATGTGGAGATGTTTTGCAAGATGCTGATGGCTATATTTCCCAAAACCACGAACAACGGGGAAACAATGGTTCTTTTATTTATAAATCTCTACTGTTGTGGCAATATTTTTTTCTTCACAATTGGTTTTATCATGAAACTCTCGATATTGGGTCCTGTCAATGGAGCATAGTTGTTGTCGCTAAAATCTTTGTCATACTCACGAAAAACTGTTCTTTCTTCGTGCTGACTTTGCATCGAGCTAAAATGAAGAAGAAAATCAACCAAGAATTCTTGGAATAATGTGTAAAACATAAACGAAATGGCTTACCGATGAGATATTTTCATGTTTCACTTTTTCACTTTTTCTGTTTATTTATCAAATAAAATTCAAATCCTTTGATATGATAGAAAGTATGTTCCCATTGCTGTAACATATTTTGGAAATGGTGCTGATCAAAACATTTTAGAAGAAATTACCAACATTTTTGATTAGGTAAGCTCTTTAAGAGGAACGCTTTTAAAAGGTAGCAAAGTGTAATGCACACAAAGTCAATGTCTTTCGACCCAATACTGTGAACCATTTAACTCGTGACTGGTGGGATTGAATATCCATTTCATTCAATTCTATTACACAGAATCAGCGTATATTATCAGAAAAAATCCCTTTTTTGTAAAATTTTGGAAATTGACTTCCTTTTTCTACCATAACGAGAACAAAAAGAGCAATCCTTATTAAAGCTAAGAGTGTGAAACGATATTTAATACTCACATTGTACTTTCGTGATTTGAACTCACGACTACCTGATCACCGGGATGGTTTTCTGACAAACTTATATTTACAAGTCTATTATATTTAAGAAGAAAGTATCATACATGTACGCAGGGATTATTCCATTCGGTTTTATAAATACATTTATACAATATATACATTTATGTTTTGTTTATCTAATATATATATGTGCGGTACAAAAGTTGTAGTAATCGTCTTCAATCGGAGGAGAAACTGAAATGGAATTTGACTCTGCATCAGTAAGTCTTCTCCTTTTATCTAAATAATGGGAATAGATTTACAGAGATGTGGATCGATATCAGTGGAACAACGGCTGCTTTTATCGGCGGTAATAGTGAACCATTAAGATCGGTTTATTTATAAAATCATATAAATATTTTTCAGCGATCGTGGCATGTCAGGAATTAGACCATGCTTAAAATAATCGGTCTAAAAAAATGTAGCTGAAGTAGGGATCATAACTTTCCTGGGAGCATTGGTTATATCAACAGGCCTGATCAAAATTTGAATCTGTTTATCTGATTGCGTTTTCCTAGCTGATAACCACTACATTTTAGGTTTACACATAGAAGATATGATTCTAAAAATAGTCCTATGATTGCAGCGAGGATTAGGGAGTGACGTTTCAAATACTTCGCCACCTGCTTCTGATCTGACACCAGGTCTAAAACTCAAACATCATGACGTTACATACCTACCTTTTGGTCGGGTGCTTTTGAAGTTTATCATAGCGATATCAACAGAAAAATAGTGACAGAATAATTCATACAAGTTTCAAAAGGCCATATAAGCAGTTGAAAGCAACCTGCAGATTGATGGTTTTTTTTTCAAATCAAACAGAAGTTGTGAAAATTTATGCACATTTAAGATGCAATTCCAAAGTTTTCGACTTTGATATTGTATTTTACATTCTTTTGACAGATTATGGAGTAGTTGGGCAATTTTAAGGAAAATATTTCAATGGTTAACACTATCAAAAATAAAAAAAAGAATGTTATAATGTGGCCAATGCATTGAGCAGGAACACTCACCTCACCGTTGTCTTGTGAGAGCTTTTACAATTCGTTGCCTCTAAGCTTTCAGTATTTACCGATTTTGCATTTGTGTTTTGATACAGACGGAGACATGTCCTCATCGTTCAAATCATTGGGTTATCATCTGTTATGGAAACGTGTTTAATATAATGGAGAGACTATTTGCGAAGATAATATATGGACGTCAATCGATATGAGGAAGCTGCTTTTCCAAGGTGTTAATAAAATTTGACATGTTTTGCTGGCTTCCTTACACGGAACTTTGTGATAAAAATGAATAAGTACGAAGTATTTGCTGGATATATTCAATACTTCATCCAAAAAAAATTAGACATTTCTCAAAACAGCACAAAACCAGTGTATCATTTTTGACGAGTAATGTCATCAAACTGATTATTTACTGTCCAGCCAGTTTTTCCTCACTGGCAAATTACGGAGAATGCCTTGTCTAACTAGCAAGCTCGGAACCCAACGTAGATATTCAAATTGTATATTTGTTAACTCTAATGTATTCCTGAATCAAGATAATAGTTGATTTCTCAAAGTGAGAAGACTTTGATCTTATTGGAAATTGTTTATTATCGTAGTTGTCTGACGGATTTGGAGGAAGTTAACAATGTCCAACGATGATGATGATGATGATGATGATGATGATGATGATGATGATGATGATGATGATGATGATGATGATGATGATGAAAATATCGAACATATTTTCATGGTATTCCCCGAGTTTGAACTTTTACAGATCCTAAAAAATGGAGTATCTGAGAGAGGATTAAACTTACTATCAATCGTCATCTACCTGCTTACTATTGATCACTGCTAGAAGCCGGAAATACAATATTGATGTTCAGCCAATATATAGATATGCATACACATACCTTCTAGCACAAAAAGACACATATGCGTACACATATGTACATGTGAAAGTAAAATCATGTAACAATTGCTATTACATGTATTTGGTAGATCGTACTTATATGAGTGTGTATGTATGTGTCTTCGTTTGTGCATGTGTGTGTGTGTGTACGTGTGTGTGCTTAGGTGATAAAGAGATTTCTTTATCATATTGTTAACTCAAGACCAAAAGAAATACTTCATATAATTCTCCGATATTTACATCATATTTTTTCAATTCTTCCTGAATTGATATATGATCCATACTTTAATAGTTTGTGTGAAACTTATAATGATTTGCTGTAAATAAGTTTGATTACCTCATCAGATACATTTATTGTTGGTTGAAATGAAGGAAACATTCACCTCCGTCTGCCCCGAAAGAATTGTCATTTAGCTATCATCTCTGAAAAATTATATTTCCTTTCCTTGTAAAATACATTTATTCTGCGAGTAAAATGTGATTATGTTGCGTTTTCTGAAAATTGAAGTCAACAACATTCAAATCTTGATGGCAATTTCCTGGATGGAATTCGTTCATTTATAAAAGCAAGAAAGAAATTATGAATACCCATTCATTAAATTGATCCAAATATGTCGGCGTCAATATTCTTTCCTTTCACTTTCCAGTTGCAATGGGAGCGTGAGGTGACATTAAAAACAGAAAAAATTGTAGTGAATTCGATTACTTTTTGGAAAAAATGTTTTTTTTTTACACGAAAGCATCAATCAAAATCACTTTGTACCTTGTCAGATCTTTAATTACATTGAACACGGTCTTGACACTGTCACACCACGATCGACGGAGAAACCACAGAACTAGTAATGAGCAATTATCTGTCCATAACTACATTGCCTATCCACGCAATGGCACGTTGCTTTATCCCTTGTGTGTCTTGTGAACGGTGAATCATGAAACAGATTAAGTCTTCCTAATGACGGTACCTCATTCCGCCGTTTAGAGTCGGTTTCACTCAACGTTTTAAAAATCAAAAATTAGTTTCGGTCGTGCAGTTATGCACCCAAAAGGGTGATTGCCACACTATAAAAACTGCTTCGAGAGACGAAGACAGCTGGTTTTAAAATAAATGATGTGATGTTCTGTTTTCATTTTGTTAGGACGCAAGCGTTTTAATAACGCTTAATTACTTTCCTAGTTACAATCCGTTGATCAGTTATCTTTTGGTAAACATAGGAAACCTGTAATGGTGAAGTGGGTAGATTCGACGCCAGGGAACCGTCAGGTTTTCACTCGAGAAAATAACCAAGATTTTTCTAGGTCTTCAAATTTGTCTACATCTCAGATTTCGATATTTGGGATATCTACAAGTACGGGGTTCAACAAAAGTCCCTCCGTCAGTTTCCAGTATCAACGTGTGAGATGTGTCTCCCAAGGTCCCAATGGTTGCTACTGCTAATCATCTAATGTTAACTGATTATACAGCGTATAGGGTGTGTAATTGCTGAGGTTCATACCTCAGCAGATCACTTCCTACGTGTTTTCCATTATTCAGCTGGTCACTTCAAGACCAGCACCGTGAATTTATAATCCGTATTCTAATTGGCTATGGGTCGCTTTGTATCACCAAATCACGTTGAATCTATTTTTCACGTCATCCCACTATCCAACACAGACCAATCAGTGGAATCTTGCCAACAACCCTTACGCCAATAATAAAGGAAATACCACTTTTCATTGACGAAAAGAATTCTGTTGATATATAATTGAAGAAAAATTCCTATACACCATTAGGAACTATTAAAATTGCCCAGGTCAAAAAATGCTACAGTAAACTATTGCCTCTGTAATGGGGCTGATCTCCCCTTAATTCCTTATCTGTGTGGCCTTATAACTAATTAAGCTAAAGTAAGATCCTTGAAAAAGGATTAGGTATTACGCATTGGTGTTTTACCTGGCAACTGATAAACGATTACGGCTCGCATGAGTTGATTGTTTTTGTTTTTTCTTGTTGTTTTTTTTTTATGATAGAGCCTAATCACCTATACAATGAGTTAGTTGTTGGTATATTTCTGTATTAAAAATACTTTCTATCAATTTAGACCATTTCTGCAACCAACATAGCCTAGGGACAGACACACACCATAATCATTTACAGACAGGCTGTTGGCAAAATGAAATATCGAGAAAACTTGACAATTTTGAATATTTATGAGGAAGGAAACACGAAAAGAAAAACTGAAAAATGAAAAGAAATCTAATAATAAGACTGTTTTCCCTCTATGGATATTTGACGTGGCTCGAGTACGACGTAATGGAGAAAGAGGCTGAGAGAAATCAACATTGATGTCCAGTCGAATTGTTATTTCTCCGTTATTTGTTTTTCCTTCACTGTTGTTATTCAACAGTCAATCATAACTGTCATCAGTTACGTATAGATTCCCTTAGTTTAGGCGAAAACGATGGAGCTACAGCGATGTAAATTTCAAAATGTATCTTTTATGCTTAGAAAAACTGTATTGTATTTTTTGAAAATCGTCCCTCCCCCCCAATTTTTTTTGAAAATTTAGACATTTTAGCGATCACTGTCCATCAAAAGGTGAGAGTAAAATGTACCCATTGATCTCCCCTTTTTCGAATGTTTAAGTTGTTCACTCCTAACGAGACAAAAAAATTGAAATAAACGTGACATTTCTTGATGGATGACTAAACAAACCTGCCTTTTCCAAAAATTTCGACAGATTTTTGTTTTTGGAGAAGAACATAAAACAAGTCCTGACGGTCACGTGACCGACGTTTTCTTTTTCTTTTTGCTTTTTTTTTTTTTTTTTTTTTTTAAATCAGTGAATAAGTATGATAATTCTGTCAGCTTTTCTGGGGGTATAGATCGATGAAAAAAAAATTCTTCATTCAATACAAAGTTGAATATCAATATTAAAATTCATAGCTCCCAAGCTGTTTTGATGAAATCTGTATGCGCTACACTTACATCCATACATATAAAACCAGCCAGACCAATTTAAAAACCTATGAAATTTCAGCGATTAATGCCTGACGTAAGTTGACAAAAGTATTTTATTCCTGCATCATTCCCTCTTCCAAATTTGTAATTGTCCCCCTCCAACACTGCTTAAAAAAACACATCGGTCAGATGGCAGTTTCTATCGAATGACAAACGTGACGTCCTGCTTATAGCGTTGCATAATCTTCAGGCAGCGTTGAAATTCTTCATATCACCTTTCCAGTTAATTTTTATGTTTGCAAAATCTCGACGCTTTGTTTTGTGAATTATCCAAAAGGGAAATGTTACCTTTTAAGTAAGAAGGAACAACTGTTCTCTATATCTGTTAGTCAAAAAACGCATAGATACCGTCTAAGAAAAAAAAACATTAAGTTAGAAGTTTTGTAAGGAGATGCATATCATAAATGCATTATGTCCCTTAAAGGCAATATTATTCTCATGTTTACATTCACATTTTGAAGCTGACTGGAATGAATAACAAGTATTGTAAACAGCAGGTGGTCAGAAAGTCGTGAATATTAGATTAAGCACTTTTCCATCCACTGCGCCCAGAATTTAATCAAGGAAAAGGCGAGAATGAATACGTATAGAATTGTCTCGATTGTCAAGTGGGAAGAAACACTACTAGATGATGGAAACCACCTTTGGAATAATCAAGTGTTACCACATTCTGATTAAATGATCATTATTATAGAGTAATGAATGTATCACATGCTAGGTTTGTGTCAGGATATGATAACTGATTGTATTCTGGATTATCTTTGACTGGTCGGTCTCTGGGGACTGGTTTCGACTACAAATATTCGAATCATGTTGATGCAAGTGGGAAATACGAGCACCGAGACCTCAGAAAACAATGAATGTTGATGGCATCTGTACTAAATGTTTGGCGCTTTTGAAATGTCGGAGTGAAATTTATGCTGAGATGAGGCTGTTGATAATAGGCAGTGATGATGATGGCTATTTATCAAAAAACAGTACAGCTGTGAAATCACTCACTATCTCCGGAAGTGATGTCGAGCGGCAAGCCAGATGTGCCTAGCGTGTCTCCTCGGACAACTCCGAAATATAGAGTTGAACGACGAGCAGTCAATAAAATACCGAAAATGAAAAAAAAAGACTTACCCATCCATTATATTAACAGTGACATATATTACTGTCAGGTGTACGGTGTCTCATTTTGCTCACATGCAAACCTGCAAAGTAAGTGCATCTGACACACTTTAAAAGGGTTATATCAATATTTCTGCACATCTTTTGTTGTCAGTACTATCTCCTCTTTGATGATGCAATAAATGGAAGATATTACTTACATTAAACATTCAAAGCTCCTGCTTACGATTCAGATGGAAAGTATATAGCAGACTGGTTATTTATTCATCATGTCTCCCTCGGCTGTATTCCCACTGTCACCTTCTCTATCGATCTCTCTTCACCCTTCCCCTTTTAGTTCCTCTAACAGCATCATAACGAACCGACTGAAGTCACATATTTTGCTTTTAATGATTCAATTTTTAGATGATAACGCATGATTATGAATACTTATACCAGAGGAGATTGTGAACATGGCTCTTTATAGTATCTACGACGCTGCCGTTGAGCTGGAAATGGCGAAATATTCTCATAAATTGATCTGTTGTGTCGTGAGTTCAAATGATAAGTGGTTTATGCTATTCAGAGGAATAGCATTGTCGTTTCATTTGCTGAATTTCATATCTTTGGCTTGGGCGGCTCATCAAAAATCTATCATTCTAAAAACCGGCACAAATACGTTTTTGCAACTGATCTGGAATGTCTAACCAAAATAATCCTACTCCCGGAAGGTCCTTCTAAGATTTTCCAATTGATTTCATAAGTCAACTCCAAAGTTCCTATTGCAACAAAAGATCTATTGGTGGGCCTGATTTGCTATTCGGAGAACACTTTAATATTAAGGCGATACAGATTAATATCCTGGGGAGGCCAATTTTTTTTTAAAGGATGATCAAAGAAATGTTTATGAGAGGATAAACAATAAAAACTGAACATTTGTTTCAGCTGATGACCTTAATTGACTCAAGTGAAGTGGGGGAAATTTATCACTGGGTTATTCAAGGATCTATGTACTTTTATACAAGATTTACTGGATATTGATTCAAGAGATCATATGTAAAACCGTGCACGGTGAATACTAAGATGACGTGACGATTTCGACTTATATTTCAGGGGATAGTAGTAGAAACGATCCTGATCGATATATTTATCGAATATTTGAAAAAAGAACTATGTCCAACATAAAACGATAAAATCATCCTGCTGCTGGTAATGTATTAAATGTTGTCCAAAACATAAGTAATCTCGTTTAGAGCCAAAGTACTTTAATTCAGACTTTTAAGTGCCACCATTCTAAAAGTAGCACTTTGAGAATAATAAATTGATTTAAAAGCAAAGCAATAAAACAATTTAGTAGTAGTGAAAAAATGCATAGGATTAGTCTATTATCGCACAATCCGAGCACTAATTTGGCTAATTGATTTGTTCATCTTACTCACCTTAACAGACATAATCTCATCTTCAGGGGAGTAAATAAAATGTATCCCGTTGAACTGGTCAAAAAAGAAATTGAGTGTCAGATTAAGAAAGAAAAACAAAATACAGTAAATTCTCAATCAACCTGAATAAATCCTACAACCAATTTCGTAATGGGGATTAATGACCAGTGTGATTAATTCGTTAAACACTCTAATTCCAGCCAAATCAGAGATTGAACCTCCACGTTAAAAAATCAGAAGATTAGGGTAAAATGGGAAGAGTCACTTGACCAGTATGTTTTAGCAGAATGCTGTGTGTGTTTTTTTGAAACGAATTGCGGTAAACGCTCGCATATATCGTATTTTTGATGTGCAATGATTGAAAATACGGCAGTTGAGCGTAAAATTTCCCAGCATATATGTAACAATTCTGCCAACGTCTTCCCCCTCAATTGTCCCAGGAGGAATACTTTTCGTCGATAACAACCATAACTTTTTCCAATAACATGAAATGCTCGTTCAAATAAATAGTTTAGTTAACCGGAAAGAGCTCAGAGTAAGAGTTCAATCGAATAGATAGTACCACCGTTTTTAGCTCATGATACAATTAGTGATGGCTGATCTTGCTTGCTACACCATTTCTCATGCTCCATGTTGTTCTTGAGTATTAGCTCATAGTATCATCTGACATAATCTATTTGCAACGAAATATTTTCGTGATGTTCAAGTAACGGTCCATTTGGAATTATGAGTAACTTATGTGAATGACAAACAATAATGTGACAAACATATCCAGTGAATATATATACAATTTTCGATGCTTGATTCCGATATTTTATGTTTATTTGCTATCTCATACGCCAGAGAACATTAATAATTCCAAAGTATTTTCCTTGATCCTTATAAGCCTCAATACTTCAGCTTGGTCTTTTTCTACTACGTTTGCAGCCCATTTGACACTTATTGATAAAGTTTTTGCTGCATTTGACCTCTTTTTGTTCTGTTGTTGGTTCCTGCATGCTCCATCCCAACGATAGATAACTTCCCGTCACACGGATTCCCCGAAGTTTGATGTCAGAGTTATCTGGTTGAGTGAACAATTCAGCTGACCATAGTCTAATTGAAAAAAAAAAAAAAAAAAAAAAAAAAAAGGCCCCAAAATGTAGAGATTCAAATTTGTTTCACTCCAAATCGATTTTTAAAGAACGGGATGCACGTTTGAAAATAGAAATGTATAATTGGGAAACTGGATTGTTGAGATTCTTCAAATGTGGTTCTAGTCTTGAACTCTTGAACTGGAATCCTGAATTTATATTTTGACTTCCTATTGATTACCTTTCCTTTTTTGGAAACTGTTTTCCAAAATAAAACTGATTTATTGAACGTAGTAAATAAAAATAACAAAAAAAACGTCTTCACCATATACATTCAATCATGGGTATTGAAAGCATCTATGCTGTCAATTGATTTCTTTTCAGATATAAATCAACAACATTCTGACAAGCAAAACTGTTTTTCTTATCAATTAAATTAAATTGAATTCAGGGCAAGGTTTTCATCAAATAATCAGATTTTTTTCATTTGTTTTAATTTCATCTTTGATGCTTAAATCTTCTCTCTTATCATTATTTCGGGAAACTAAAATCAAAAGACAGGAATTTTTTATTCCTTATGATGTGTAATTCAATCGTTGAAGCACATGATTGCATACCAAAATAACAATTTTCTCAAAACCATTTGTGGAAAACAAATCACAAAAAAAAACTTGTTCACGGGAAGTCATTGAAAAAACATGTCATGCAAGAATAAATCTATGATTCAATAACCAAACAATAGCACAAATCATTCATTTCATACAGACTGTGGTCAATTTTCAACATAATCTCTCCCATATAGATACAATCAACATTCTGCTTCTGATAACATGGCAGATTTTGAACATATTCCAGCGAGCATTGAATATCATCAGTGAATTCATCCCAATCAATCTGACTTAGTTGGCTAAGGATCAAGCATAGATGAGGAAGGAGATTATGTTAAAAGAAAACATTACTTGTGTAGAACAAACGTATTCCCGGTTACTATTCCTCGGACGTATTCATGAGCAAACGTGTGTGTTTATAAATGTAGTTATGTGAATTTAAGTAAACTAATTTTCCTTAGTCCTTCTTTACGTTGTGTATTCTTTACTCTATGTTTTCTATCGTTCAAGTAAATTCATTTTCCAAAGTTGATCCTTGTTCTCAGTGGAGGCCAATTCCTATTTGCACCCAACTCAAATTAGAACGACGACCACATGATTGATGTTCATTTTTAACCAAAAAAGCAATAACCTAAAAGAAGTAAGGAATCAAAGTATAAGGGAACAGAAGCAAGATTTTAAGTTGCGTTGATCCTCTCCCCTTAAATCCCTCATATCAACCATGGATCGGCAGTTGGCAGTAGACCAGTCGTATGAACAACGAATGACTATGGGCTACACTCAAAATATACATTAAGATTTTGGTTATTTTTTTTTTTTGGAATGATGCGGGGACATCAAATAAAAAGCTAAGATACATGCATGAACACATACATATACAAATAAACGTCCACACATACATACACACACACATTAGTTATATATATATATATATATATATATATATATATATATATATATATATATGTATATATATATATATATATATATATTTGTGTGTGCGTGTGTGTGTGTATATATATATATATATATATATTTATATATATATATATATATATATATATATTTGTCTGTGAATATGTATATGTGTGTTGTGTTTCCTTTTGTATGCCAAAATACATATATATATATATATATATATATATATATATATATATATATATATATATATATATATATATACACATATATATGTATATATATGTATATATATATATATATATATATATATACACATATATATGTATATATATGTATATATATATATATATATATATACTCGCATGCAAATACTGTTCATATGCTTCTCAAGGTGTAAGATCTGATGATCTGTCAACCTCTCTCCATCATCCTTTTTTCGAAATGTCTACATCATTTTGCCTACAACCTTAGCCGTAAACGCTTCCTTGATAAAATGCTGGTTGGTCAATTTACCAATATTGTTTGTCATCCGCTACTATTTGGCCAAACACTCCCCGTGGAACTCAAAGAGTAGAACGATAACAGTTGTTGCATAATAATAATAATAATAATAATAATAATAATGATAATAATAATAATAATAATAATAATAATAATGATGATAATAATAATAACAATAATAATAATAGTAAAATAGTCATAACACTGATAATAGTAATAATTGTAGTAATAATAGGAGTAGTAATGATAATGAATATAGCAATAATAATAATGATAATAAAAAAACATAAGACTTAAAAATGTTGGGTGCCTGGCGCCAATATTTCAGTTGGCAATAAAACAACATTCAAAACGATGTATATTATAAGTTTTGTTAGTAATTCAATAGAAACCGTTACGTGACCGATGGTCTTTGGCAACAGGTTGTGTTGGGAGAAATCTATCAGGGGATTAGAAAAGAGGGATGATCAATGAATGAGTTATTTCTCTCGCCTTATGTTATCACTAAAATTACAATAAAAAAAACTGATGTTAATACTAATTGACAAGATCTGAGGTATCAGTTTAGCATAAACTAAAAGCTTTTTCCAATAGAGGAATACTTGAATAAAGAAAGAAAGATCTCCCGAGATAAAATAAGGTGTGAAAGTGTTCAGCGCTCTAGCTCTATAGGTGCCACCTGTATTTGATTTACATACATTGACATCCAGCTACACATACATGAGAAAACTGAGAATAACTATCTCAGCAGTTTGGCTGGCTATTTGGGTCTATGGCTTCTGAAAATATATCCCCTGTTAATGCAAGACGATTTTTACTGTCACGTAAATGCTTTTTGTGTTGCTTTCACGTCAGTCTCCCCTCTCCCCCCTTCTCTCTCTCTCTCTCTCTCTCTCTCTCTCTCTCTCTCTCTCTCTCTCTCTCTCTCTTTCCTCAGCCTTTACTTTCTAATGTAATTGAATTCACTCGATTTGACCTCGTCCCGCACAAAGCCAGATTGAGAAGACTTTCGCACCCCTGTCAAATGTTGCCATTCGATACGAGTCTTTTTTTTATTATTTGAATTTCTGATTCCAGTAATGGTAATCAAATTTCATCCCAAAATTTTCTGAATTCGTGAGTCCAGTATTGCCAATGTTTTAATTCAGTGTCCGATTCCCTGATTGGAAATATTTAAAAATGAAGCATCAAAATTTGTAACACTGGCACCGTCTGCATTGAAAAAAGCATGTGGAAATTTAAACCATCGCTCTTGGACACAAGTGGAAAATACATTGATTTATTAGTGAGTTGATACAAAACATTAATGCTGTGAATTTTTTTTTGCTTTAGGGAATATTTGCACATTTTGGATTTGCCAGAGTGATGAAATGGTTATTCAAAAGAATATCTGAAAACTATCCGGTTGAAAACGTGTATGTGCGTGAAAACGCACACAGCTTAAATGGAACTATCGCTGATTGGTAGATCTCTTCAGTGATATGATAGTCCTGTGACTACAATTATTGATATATCCAACACGATGTTTCATAATTCTTTGCATCAGCTATTTGAAACTTTTTTTTTAATCAAAAAAAAATCAATGTCATTAAGTTCAGCAAAATATGACATAAAAGCTAAAAAAGGGAGTTGTTCGATTGAGAATATTACCCATAGTTTCAAATTGGGATATGAGTATTCGCCTTCAAAATCAGCATTTGTTTTCCTGTCAGGGTTAAAATACTGATCTCCGGGGAAGATGAGAAAGACACATTTCAGCAACAGAGCTGACTTGTTCAATGTTGCACGGATATCCCTATAGTCATACTCCAGTACAGAGTCCAAAGTTAACTTTGTATTCCTGTCATAACAACAACCACCCTCAACAAAAGAGGAGTACTTACCAATATGTAAAATCTGCATTCCCCAGATCCTGATTTGAACTCACGACTTAGTTTTTATTAGGAAGTTGTATTACTGACTGATCAAAACTGACGTATAGGTAATGATGACAATTTATCAAACAGATATGCACAGGGGTGTAGGTCATTCTATTGAATCGGAAAATTTGTAAAAGTATAGATACATACGTATATACATACATGCATACATACATACATACATACATATATATATATATATATATATATATATATATATATATATATATATATATATATATATATATATGTATGTATGTATGTATGTATAAGTCTGAGTTGATTTGACGATGCAACGGTTAGTCTTGTTAACAATATTATCTTAACATCGTCAAAATAACCTTCCTGTATTCTTATCCTTAACGTATTCACTTCAGTTTTTATAAGGGAGAATGGGAACGAAGTACTCAACGTCGGTGCAAGACATCTCAAGGTATTATAGAATGTAAGTAACAGCTGAGCCATCGATTATTAAATCTGAAAGAGCTGCTTCTAAGATCACACGAGTTGAGATTGAAAAAAAATTGTCACAGGGTCACATCTCTGTAGAATCTTTTTTAGTCTGATAGCCTCCAGCCTTTTTCTCTAGACTTTTCTGAAGTTAACCACAAATAAAAGCGTCATTGCATATCACAATATGTGATATTTAGTTCTATATTTCAATGAGTTCAATCTTCATCCATTGATAATCTTCTGTGGCTTTGCCTCGGAACAATAGTGAGCAATTGCTTACGTGGGTCGTAAGATTTTTTGTAGTCCTCACGAATATCTGATGTCAATAATTTTAAAGAACATAAGATTAAAATAAAAGAAAGGTTGCATTTTCTTCTTTGTTGAAGATATTCAAGATATTTTGTTTCATTGTTTCACCGTACACGAAAATCAAAACCCATTCCCAGTTAACTAACTTTAACCAGAGATTTTGTGGGGAGTGGACTAACGCTGTCAGCTCGTACTCGGTGGGAAACCCTCTGTTCACTTGAAAAATATACGAGACTCACCGTTTTGGAGCCTTAAATTCCTCGATTCTTATTATCAAAATATAGTGACATATTGTTGTTATTATGCGAAAACTTACCATTAACGACTTTTACTATTATCAATTCCGTGAAATCAAATGATAAACAATCAACAGATATCCTTCGGAACTGACACTGCAATTATAAGGTGACTCTTTTGATGGAAATAATATCATAATTGGAAACGCTGGACCTATTCACCTCATTCCAATCTTTCATTGAACGTATCTTCCATTATGTTTTATTAGTGGGAATCAATTTCTTTTAACAATATCCTGTGTTCACCACATCTGATAATACTATTCTTTTCAGAAAAATGCAGTCAGGTTGTTAGTTGGCACGTTATCTTTTTCTTTTTTTTTTTCTTTTCAACATCTTCCTACTTTAAATGTAGGTTATGTAAATTATTTGTTTTCATTTACTGAGGAATCTCCATTTTGTGATAACTTCTAGACAAGGTCCCCTAAATAACAAAAATTAGGCGATAACTTGAGGCAGGAGATATAAAAACTGAAACAATTACATTATTGCTATTTATTCATATTAACTTGTATAAATTCTTATGCTGTTACATTTAATGTTATAAACAACTTTACATCATAAAAGATTAATATGAATTTCATTAATCTTAAATTCATGTAAAACAAAGTGTTTGGGACCGACTGATTTCAATAACAATCACCTTCGAATAGCCGTATCCACTATTTGATAAACAGCTTTCTCTGTTATGTTTTGCAGGAATAGTTTTTCATATTTTATACTTTGTTACATATATATGTGTGTGGTAGTGTGCATGTGTGTGTGTGTGTGTGTGGTTTGGCTTCTGTAACCTAATTTGTTTGGCACTTGTCCATATCAGACGTTCTCTCAATTATACAAAGTCGGAACACAATTTTGAGCGTCAAAATGAAAGGTAACAAAGTGAGATAAGAGGAAACCTAGTAAAAAAGTTCAACATTTAAAATGCTGCATCTTTAGAAACTCTAAGAAGCCAATACTATCATATTCTCTTTTTTTTCCGAAAGGTTCTTCAAGTCAATTCATCAGGAATTCTCCTAAGTCATTTTGAAGATTAATATATATCCTCTTTAATTCTTTCAAAATAAGTAGCTTACCGTAATTTGATTGCCTTGTGTTTTCAATTATTTTGAAAAAACATCAGCGTATTTTTATTCAAAATACATTCTAAGTATTCTTTTTCAGTGTGTAATTGCTGTTATCATTCCATCAAATCATTTTCGTATATCTTCCCAAGTAAATGTTCCCATTGCATTGAGAATTGTTCTCTGTGATTAGATTTATGCTGCTCTTTTTTTTATATTTTTAAACAATGACCATCATCAGAATGCAAACGTGGCTGTTAATTTCAAATTTTCATCACCTATCACATAAATCAATCTATGAAGAATGAAAGTAATGGTTCAAACATTATTTAACAACTGTTCCACGCTACGGAGATATATTTAACATAAACTGTCGTCGTTATTCAGAAAAAAGGCTTTCTAAACGGTTTGAAGCTATTCTTCAGTGTTTCGCCAGGTGTGTTGCAAAAACATGTATGATTATGTATACCTTGCACAAATTAATTTCCTGTTAGTTGAACTTTCGAAATATTTGTCTTGGGCAACAAACATATTCTTTTAACTTTTTCAGTCTGTTCGTATCTATCCATCTATCTATCTATTCAATTGTTCATATCTATTTATCCTTGTGTGCTCATATCTATGTATCAATCTCTCTATATATATATATAACCTATCTTTCTTAGTGTGTTCGTATCTATCCTTTATTTATATCTATCCATCTATCTATCCATCTGTCTATCTCAGTCTGTTCGTATCTATCCATCTATCTATTTATCTTATTGTTCATATCCTAGTGTGTTCATATCTATCTATCTATCAATCTATATGTGTAAAACCTATCTATCTTAGTGCGTTCATATGTATCCCTCTATATGATCTTTTGTATCCATCTATCTATCCATCTATCTATCTATCCATCTATCTATCTATCTATCTATCTATCTATCTATCTATCTATCTATCTATCTATCTGTCTGTGTGATAGTTTCTGTTCATATACTCATGCAAAAATAATCATATCCAATAAACTGAATTGGGCTATGGCCATAACTGAAAAAAAAAATTTTTTTTAAAAGTATCATTTCGGATAAAAACAATAGATAAATATCATTAAAAATGCTGAACCTGACGGAATTTTAGATCAATCAAACTAATGGGAAAACTGACACGACAAAAAAAGCAAAGGTGAATGATTATCACTGAAATCTCAGACATCAAAAGATTGCACAGAGAAAAGTGTCAATTTATATACGTATATATCAAAGAATACTCATACACACACACTCACACACACACACACACATATATATATATATAAAAATATATATGTATAAATACTATGCATACATACACACACACACAAATATAGACATATGATTATATGTATGTGTATGTATAAATACTATATATACATATGGATATACACCCATATAAGCACACACACACACACACGCACACACACGCATATATATATATATATATATATATATATATACATATATATATATATATATATATATATATATATATATATATATATATATATATATATATATATATATATATATATATAATATCATTACATTCAAACAAACACAGACTTATGGAGACTTATATGAAAAAATATTCGCTGAAGAATTTTTTCATCATAAAATCATGAAATATTTGACGTCTGTATCCGACTTAACAGAAACTTACAAAATCTTCAAAAGAAAAGACATTTTCAAAATTATACTATAGTATGTATTTGTGCGATTGTGTGTGTGTAGAGACTGCTTGAAAAATAAACGATAATATTGACATACATTCTGTGTACAAAACTGGCCGTCCAATCGCCAAAATAGTTAATAAAAAGAACCTATTTTGAAACCCTGATCGCTATTTACTACATGACATGTGTGTGGAAACCAAACTCTCTTGACTAGTATTGGAATGTTCTCTTCTGCAACGTATTCACTACTTGGAGAACGAATACTACATCCTGTATTACAAATTCCAAATTTTCGACTCCATAAAATATCTACTCATTACAAAAACAGGGCCCATGTCTTTTCTTCTATATTCTTCTTAAAATGACTCCTCGTTGACACAGAGAAACTGGCACTTGGCTGTCTTTCAATTTTTCTTCATTTGATTTTTCAACACCGTCACCAATCAACGACCAGTGCTGGTAGCTGATTCACAAGGATTTTTTCTTAATAGTCTGACATCAATGTTTTTTTTTTATGTCTCTTATTTTATTTTGTGATTACTCTCAATAAAGCTGACCAATAAAGGTGCAGCCGTTCTTTTTCAGTAATATTGTCTTTTGTATGATATTTGCTGAAAAATCTATTTTAAGCAAATACCCTTCAATTGAAGGCTTGCTACTGAGACACAAAACTAATAATCGTTGATTCACTGGAGACTTTCAGAAAAATTAATTCCTTTGATCAACACGCTTTAAAAGATTGCAGGAATCTATGACATTGATATTGAGACAGTTTATCTGTACATTAGAGTGTACAAAATTTTAAAATTGCAATCGAAATAATCATATATGACACTTATTGCGAAGTCATTAGCAGACACTTGTTTTTTGAATACTGGCTAATAATCAAAATATCTGTAAAGTGCATTAGTGACATAAATTGACTATTCTTCCATGGGCAGTGTATTGTGTCCGATTAAAATTTCACTGATGAGGTTCTAGCGCCTTTCAATTTACAGGCAAACTTGACACATATTTTCAAAGGTACACTGAGATCATTAATAGATATGTTGTAATTTTTGGGAGGAAATTTGAAAAGTACTGTTGAATAATGCACTTGGCAAATTTGAATCATTGGGGGGGGTCAGATTTTAAAGAATTTTGCAATCATCATACCAGGCATGAATAAAGCAGTTTCATTATGCATCTTAACTTGAAAATAATATATATATATATATATATATATATATATATATATATATATATATATATATATATATATATATGTATATATATATATATATATATGTATGTGTATATATATATATATGTATATATATATATATATATGTATGTGTATATATATACACATACATATATATATATATATATATATATATATATATATATATATATATATATATATAATCGAAATAGTTGGGAATGATGTGAATTTGAATGAGAAAATCAGTAACTGATTTCCATTACACCCAGCCTGAACTAAAATAATGGATTCAGTAAGGCTTTTTTTCTACACTTCACCGATCATAAGGTCATTATTTCCCAAAAGAAATACTTATATTTAATTTACAGCCATGAGGGGAATCATCAATGATCCAATGGGATTGTTGTTTCTCATGATAGCTACCCCCAAGGTCATTAATGGTGTATATAACACAGAACGAAATTTGCAATTATAATTTTTTGTAGGTGTTTTGACCTAAACTCAATCTTTGATCATGGCACTCTCAACTCGGAATGTTTAATTAACTTTTAGATCTCCAAATAATTGTGGAATGTAATAATTATGATAATTATCTTCCTTACATAATCGAAACATCCAAGGATCGTTGACAATCTAAAATCTGAGGATGTTCAACGCATTGCAAATAGTTGTTGCTCAAGTAGTGTTTGCTGAATAACTTATCCCCTCTGGTTCCCCTCTCCTTCCAGTGTCACTTTCAGTACGTGCACATCAATATGAAAATGGGGATGGGCTGAGCACTCAACAAGAAGAGATTACAACAGAAGGACCAATAGACTAACCAATCAACACCCATGAGACAGTGAACCCTGTAAGGGAAGATCATAGACATAATGGGAGTGTTGAGATAAATCATTCGTTGGTAAGACCTGGCAGAGATTAGCACAGTGATGGTAGTTATGGTGGAGAATATTTTTGTCCAGCAGTGTACTTATAATGGCTGCCACTGATATATGTACTTACGTGTGACGTCTTTCAGTCTCAAATTGAAAGTCAGATACGAATTTCTGAATAACTGGCGTTCTAAAACCCTCTCTTGACACTTGTGTAGAAAGATGCAGATTAAAACGTGTGGAAGCAACAGAATATATTCGTTATATGTGACAAAAATTTTACCAGATACTCCCTATGAGCTTTGATTCACACCACACCGAGTGATTCTTGGGTCCCTGGTGACTTGGTAATGATGAAAAAGTGCCCACCACTCATCCACTTGTCATCTCTTCTATAATGTATGCTGCACCAGACCCGTATGAAATTTTCACAGTATTTGCATCCCTCACTTCCAGCTTTGACTTGAAATGAAATATTGAATCAAATAATTCGTGCTGCGTGTGTTTGTACGCATGAGAAATTGGTTGCATCGTCGATGCACACATAGAAAATTTGAAGCTTTGATTTAACCTTTGATAAAATAACCTCCATGTCAACTATTGAAATCGACTGGACACATTCTAGGATTTTGTATGAGTAGAAACAAACATTCGTAAATCTGACGATGCATATACTAGACAGGATTATATCTGGAATAATTATGTATTTGCTGACTGCTGTCAAAAAGCCTGATCATTGAAACCTTTTTACAATCTGGGTAGACCCTTAGTAATTTAAACTAATGGTCTCCTATTTGATGATGTCTTGGATTATGTTCAGATTTTTTTTTTTATTTGAATCTTGAAAAATTAGCAATATGGTTCTAATGTCTGTTAACTGATATGACTTGGATCCTAAATGAAGAGGGGGGAGATGGACATAAAAATCACTTATAATGTGAAGTCACGTATCTTTACTAGTTGAGAAGAAAATAATGTACGTCCGTAGGAACAACTCGTAACAAATTCGCGCATAGACGGGTTTGTTAACCATATCCTAATGGTCAGCGTGAAAGTCTTTCTAAGATTAGCTGATATTGTCACAAACATAACTGTGTGGGGCATCCAGTAATGATCTAGCACTATACACAATAGTGATGGTCTAGTTCAATAGCTTGCTCACTAATACTCCATGGAAAGATATCCTTAGTTGAGAATACGTCCTTGGTCCGTTTGGAAAATACTTTCCCCAACAGCAGCCATCTTCAAAATACTGTCTCTGGTAACAGCATAAACCAAGCATACCTACCTGTTTGGTAAGGTAATGCAAGGCTCCTTGTTTGGTTTGTTATGGCAGCCTAAAGAGAAGAATTGTTCAAAAGATCAAAGGTTGAGAATTTTTAATGCATTTAGTGACATCGCACTTGTAAATAAATATAGGAATGAGAATTTGAACCAATAACAAAATATTTGTTAGCATTTGTTGGACAGTTGGAATGAAAACAAAATGATAATAAAGAAGTTCATGAATGGATGATTTCTTATATGATTTATTCGTCTGAAGTTTGGGGTGATGTTGATTTTGAATCCTGTTGACCGTTGGGAATTTTTAGCATTAGAAATTATCTGAATATGGTAATGAATGAAGATCCATTTTTGTTTTTTTTACATTTGATTAATTCTTTTCAATGTGTCTCTTCTGTTTGATTCTCAATTTTAGTCTCTGTGCATCTTTTACATTCGTTTTTGGTTGTATAAGGAAAAAACTTCCATTGTTTCAAACAAAATGCTCAAGTCGGTATCAAGGGAAATTACTTTCTTTTCAGACACAATATTTCATTCTCACTTATGCAAGAATCATCCAAATAGTTTAGACATCCGGATGAGATAACTGTCTCACCGAAATTCGAATAGCAATTTTTACTATATTTCATCTTGTTGTTCTAAAGAGTCCCATTATCGTTTCCAATAACTCTTTGATGGATATGATTCCAGAGAGTATTTCTCCTGAGGTATGATTATCAATTAAAACATTATCAAAAGTATTCAACATTAGCGTAATAAGAATGAATTGTGAGATAAGTATTAAACGTTATATTATCTTGTGGATACGAACGAATCCATTTTTTGCTATTTCCAAGTCGCATCCATGTACACAATATTTCTGATAAAATAAATAAAGCCTAAAGAATTTTGAAATATATGAAGAGAAAGGTAATCATATGAAAAGGTTGAATATCAAGTCCCCATGAAAAACTGATAAATGGTACTGGGGGCTTAATGATTATCGGCACTGAAAGTGAAATTGGCAAACCAGATTCAAATTTTGGATGAATCTTCTAATGCTCACCGTCAGAAAATTTCCTGGTAAAGGTATATATCAACATTTTTTCCGTTCTGTCTTATGGCTAGATATCTTGGATAATTTTTGTCTCTGGCATTTCATGATGGTCGACATGGATGACAATTGATGAAAGAACACTAGGGAAATCACTTTCCTATCATTTCTTCCCAGGGAATAATGATTGTAAAAAAAGTTATTACATCCATTGTTTTCCTTAGCAGTGACTGGCAAAGCATTTTATATACTTTTTTAGGGCATCACTGACGAAACCGATGAAAACTGGGAAAGAAAGAGTATTAGACTTGATGAATCAGCATTCATGATTATTATTGAATCCATCCATTGTTCATATTGGACTTTGACAAAATGAATATCATTACCCATATCTACACGCCTCATCAGAATAAAGTGATATGTTTTTCCCGTTGATATATTTCAATTTGATTTAATTAATTCATTTCTTTATCAAAATTAATACTACAACAACATATGCAAGAAGATATTAGTTTAAATAGATATCTCATTTACACACCATTATTATTAACATTTGTTTTCATTTATTGAATCCTGGCATCTTCCAGTTGCAAATGGGAATCGATGTCCAGTACATTTACTAAAGTCTTCAGAACTTATAGCATCCTTGTTTATTTCGTCACTGACATCGTCAAAACAGTTCTAACTTTTCCTCATATTGCTGACCTGTAGTGTTTATGGGCCAATTAACAAGTGTGTCAATTATATTCCCTACTTATGAGTTATATTTTGTTTTTTGTTGTTTTTGACGTACATTCCAATCATCTTAAATCATTCTAATTATTCTCTCCAATGATCATCGGATCACCTCTTTTGTAGGTAACTAATCTTCCATAACTTCAATACTGTCCATACCGTTCTGTATTCCAATCGAAAAGATCTAAAGGAATCTTGAATTTAATTCATTCCAATCACTACAAAGTTGACATATTCTTCAACCGTATACATCTCAACAAAGCTCCCTATAAATATATCGTTTATGAGTGTATTATGATATATTATTATCCACCTCGTATCTTGGAATAGCAATTTTTTCTGTTTCTCCACCTTTTTATATAAGAACTGTGCCAAATTATTAATGTCTTTGTATGTAAATGAATTAGATCAAGAATTAAGATATTGGAATTAATCTAACAATACATTAATTAATCTCTATTGATTTAAATTGGTACAATTTTTCATTTTCACTATATATATATATATATATATATATATATATATATATATATATATATATATATATGCATGTGTTTGTTTGTACGAGGACTTTCCCTGAAATTGCACCTATGTTCAATATCAAATCATATTTTTAGATAACTTCACCCTGATATCGGATCAAAATACACCCAATTATTTGTTTTCTTTTTATCTTATCTCTGCGCGACATGAAAAATTCCAAAACTCTATTTTTGATTTTACTGATGCAAAATTTTTGTATGATCTCCTCAAAGTAAATTTTATCAATTCCTTCTTCCCCTACATTCAACAGACAAGCCATAGTTTGTGTTGACCTATGGTTACTCTGAAATGAGAAATTATTAGTTTTAATCCTATGAATAATCCATCGAAATCACAGATGGAAGCTGCGATGGCTACTATTATCTAAATAGCAAATTCAAATATTAATAAAGACTCGTTTATCTCCAAACTGAACGGTAAATAATTGATGATCTTTGGGCATTGATTGCCTGATGTGATCGAAACTTTCTGTAATCTAAATGAATGTAGCTGCTATCCATCAGCATCAAAGCTGTGAAATACCTTCGAATTTCACGCTTTTCCAGGCTGTTGCTGTTGGCGGGCTAACATTGCCTGTCAACACCAAAGAAGAATCCAAACAGTGTCAACGTCAGGAAAATGAATTAAGTATTGATGATTTCTCCATTAAAATAGTCAAATGTTCCCTTAATGACTTTCTGTATTCCCTTCAGGGCTGCATTGTAAATGAGCCATTTGCCCCTTGAGTTCCTGGGGACATTCACTTTCAATATACCATTTTTGACAGAGTCCTTCTCCGAGGACTACACAGGACTGCATCATGGAAGTTCATACAAGATTTTGCATTCCATTTTGGATACCGTCAATGAAAATCATATCTCACATTGTTTATTATGTCCTGTATAACTGGAAGTACTTCCTCAAAGTACTTGCTGATATACTTCACTGCTTCTATACTCACACTCTACTTTTGGACTGTTTAACTCGGCTTTTTCCAGCCTTTTTCAGCCTTTTTCGGCTCTTTCCAGTGCTGTGTCATGTTTAGAGAAATCATTTTCCTTTTTTTCTTTATTTCGCACGAATTTGCATCAAAATATCATAAATTCATGTCTGGAATGAGTTGCATGCAGACTTTTACTGAATTCAAGAGAATATTTAAATCTTAATCACAAATGATAATTTGACTTAGAAAGTCCACTTAATTTTTCCACCAAAAAAACAAAGAAGGTAGTTAATTGGCCTCAGAAATCAATACTTTGCACCTATATATATTTCATTTCAGTCACGGTAGAATTGAATTCACTCGGATTGAAAATATATAAGGAAAATGAAAATAACAGGCTATGAATAATGTGAGTAAAAAAAATATTATACATGGATAATATCATATTATATAATGATACAACTTCTGTGGACAGAAATTTCCGTTTCTTTCTAATCCTTTGAAGGAGTTCTTCAAATAACTTCTGTGCTTTGACACAATTGTTCCAGTCACTGACATCTATTTATCATTTTAGTTTCTGCCTTGTGTTGGCTTTCTTTTCCGTTTGCTTTGCTAAAAAATGAATGAAATGTATAAGAAAGAATTTAAATCGACCATAACCGTCTGGGGCTTCCGATCAAGTAGGCCTTATCAGTTCAATATCGTCTGTCTGCCCTCGTGTCGGAGTTCTCAAACTGATTTTATAAAATTATTCATATTTTTTCCTGCTGTTATTAACATTTTTTTTTTGTTTTTAAAGGAAGTTAAATAATTTGGTTGATAATAATACAACTTGATTTAAGCTCAAAGTGTGTATTACTGATAGAAGTTTATTCGTATTTGAAGATATTTCAATGTTTCTTTGTCGTATTGTTAGGAAAATGATAAAAACCCTGAATCATTAGCGAGTACGAGTAGTGTAGAAAAGTGTCACAAGTTCTATCCCAAGAGAATATGGTCTCCAAAGATTCACTGCACAGCAGTGTTGAGAGTATAAGACAATTATATTGCAGCACCTAGTCACCTTCTCCTGAAATATGAAGGGAAATATTTTGCACTACTTTTGAGCAGTTAGACATTTTGTTAGGGAAATCTTTCCTCACTTAGACTGCCTGATCAGGATAAAGGATCTTAATTTGATATAATCGACTTAATGATAATGCTGCTGATCAAGCAGGATAATAATGATAACTGAAAATCGTTCACCAAAATTAGAGAAGAACTGACAGCGTTGATTCCTCATGTTCTCACGATAATCAAGCTATTGGGTATGTGTACATCAAACATTCAGACCGCACGAATGGAGCTAAAGGGCTGAAAATATAGATGTTTGTTCCTCATTATGTCTACAAAAAACTTTTTTTCCTCCAAATACCCTCATCATAGGTTTTAGCGGAGTTTTTACTTGCAGAGTGAGTTTATGCTAAATTTATCATTCACTTCGGAAAGCAGTTTTGTGTTTAAGCATCCATGCTTGTTACTTTATTAACACATCTTCTTAGTGATCAGCGCCCAGCAAATTATGAGAATAATAACTTATTTGCAACCATCTGTTTTCTGATGTTTTAATTTATCACCCTCATCACATTTTCTGCCAAAATACATTGGTCCTGTAACTGTTTCTATTGAAATACTATCCAAACTGCTATTACCGTTGTGGTTTTTGTAGCTGTTGTAGCATTTCGTGATGTAATTCGGTGGTCCATCGACCAAACGAAAAACAAATACTACCTACGACTTGTAATTGAAATGCCGCGAAAGGTCAAGTGGTTGGAAACATCCGTTGGTGAGGAAAGAAGAAAAGGGCGAGACAAACATGAAATATGCCGTACTCTTTTCCATTATTCCATTTATATGCGTATTTTGTGTTTGGGAGGGATAGGAATTTCATTAAAATAATCACAAAGTATATCATGCAAAGAGAAAGATATGTGCTGCGACCGGTAACACCATAACTGTTTTCATTGGACATTGAAAGAAAAATTTAAACGTTAAAACTTAGTATGGTATATTAGATTTGATGGCCCAAAATCCAGTTTATCAGTCGTTAAGCACACATCGTACGCAAAGTGGTATTGTGACGGTTAATTGAGATAATCTTATTCAGTTGGATATCTAGAAAATGTATTATACGAGTCTGTGTTGAAGAGAAAACGTGCAGATGATAGAAGTTCTTTGCAAGCTTTGAGTCTTTCTGAATGCATTTTACAGTCGACCTATTACAAACAACCGTTTGATTTTTCCTTAGAGACAAACGCAGTTACTGCTATCGATATTAACCTTTCAGAATGAAATGACTTTGTTCTTTTTTGTTACCACTCAGAGGGGACACGTTATCATTTTTAGACGGTTGATGTTACTCAAACGGTTTTCAACTTGAAAGCCAAACATTAAATGTAAAAAGAAAGAAATACTTTGAAGGGAGCATAAGTAACTCGTAGCACGGAAAATTCACCATCAACCAAGATATGACAAGATATGTTTGAAATAACGTTAACAATACTGCCTTGAAAATACTTTTGAAGTTCTCTTCATCTTATTCAAGATTTGATATATGCTTCTCTGTGTCAAGTATATTCTTTTATCATGTCTACCATTCATTCTTCAGGGAACCGTTCGCAATTACGTCATAGGAAAAAAAGAGAGAATGAGTCTGTAAAATATACGTGGAAATTGAACAAAAGAAAAGATACAAAAGAATGATGAGAAAGAAACTGGGAAGTTGATACACTGAGAACAATGGAAAAGATACAATTGCAGTGGAAAATTAGTGAAACAATTTTCCTTTCTTGTGGTGACTTTTATCATGGACAAAACTCACTATTTGTTGGCGCAGAAATTGGAAATGAATAGTTTTAGGCGAGAAAACAACTTTATTATGTTTTAAATCATGACGATCAATATAGATCAGCGCATTTACTTGTGGTTTAACATATTTTTCTTGCCTACTCTCTGTATCTTATAGAAGTCCAAAGGTTCCAAGAAAAGATGAAAAGTTACCTAACCATATTTGGCAACGCCCTATCGTCATATGACGCAGGAGATTATATCAATTTAGAATTTTAAAAAAATCCTTTTGACATTGAGAATTGTTCAAATAGAAAATAAAATGTAAAGTGGCAAGCAATGAAAGTTTTGCTGAAACTACACTGGCAAGATATGAAAGAACGTGAACATTCCCAAGGGAACGAAGAGATATTTTTAAAACATTTTTTCTCATTAACACTCATAATGGACTGATTTCAGCCAATTGAATATACATCTATACAAATCTACCTCTTCTACATATTCCTAGTTAACTTTTGTCAATTATGAACGAGGATTGGTACACAAACATTTGCTTTGCTGCTGTTAATCTCACTGTTGATGAGGCAATCAAATGCAATCAAAAGACGTTTGACATATGAGTTTTCTATTGAATGACTAACCAAATCTGTTATTATAATCTTTTCATGTCTTTTCGGTTGTTTATCATTGCAACCCTCGAGAAATTGTACGGTCGTTATTCAGCCTCCTTGATCTTAAAAAGAAACGAATTTCTCGGGGGTAGAGGGCTTCAACTCACATCTTTTATTCCGAGGGAGCACGTTGTCCCCAAAGCTGAAATATAATCTAGGTTTGACACCTGAATGATATTCTTTATTTTGTGACAGGCTAATAAGCCGACGTCTTTTTCTAACGTTCTATTCATATTGAGGGTAGCATTGCATTCTTTGATGAATCATACTATAAATCATATTTGATAATTCACCTGGCGTTTCCTTCATCAAACTTTTGTTATTTTTACACAAACGACTCCCAGATCGTCATAACTAACCGTTGGTAAGGTGTTAGGATATGAAATGAGGGATAATTCACGGGTTTGGTTTAAATTTTTCAATCGTTTTCTCATAAAGCAGGCTAGTAAAGGCATTTCTCACGCTGATTAGACTACAAACACTTTTGATTATAGGAGCTGGAACATAATCTAATAGTAGCTCTGCCTCATCTCCCCGTATACAAAAAATATTGCCATGTATAGTACTAAACATTGAAACAAATATGTTGACGTATGAAGCATCCAGAAAAGGAATATCATTAAATATATCATTA
The DNA here is from genome assembly GCA_963457665.1 of Thysanoteuthis rhombus. Taxonomy (NCBI): domain Eukaryota; kingdom Metazoa; phylum Mollusca; class Cephalopoda; order Oegopsida; family Thysanoteuthidae; genus Thysanoteuthis; species Thysanoteuthis major. The sequence goes on along the minus strand of OY735198.1, from coordinate 11,443,375 downwards.
GAGAATACATGGGAAGGAGTGGTTCTTAAAGTTTTTGCAGTCTCCAGTGATCAAAACTCTTCAGAAAATGAGACACCATGAATTGATTCATGACATTTGAAACCATCCTTAAAATGTTATTTATATCTCTTTTAGAATTGTGTTCCTGTTTCCTTTTTTATTTCTTCATTTTATTCATTCTTTTTATTTGTCTAGTCATCAATCTTTTTGTAAATGGTTCTGATTTCTGTTTGGAAAATATTCAATGTCTGTGTCGAGTCATTTACATTCAAAGAGTGTTTGAACGATTGAACTCTTTCCCAGCTGGTTTTGTTGTCAACACGACTTTCTAGCCGGACCATTCTACGATCTTCGACAAGTATACAATCCAAATGGTAGTTATTTGAAAGAAATTGGTTGAGCACCATTGCATTTACATACTATACCCCAAAAGGCTATTCAATGGTTTGGAAAAAAATATTGTGTCGATAATACACTGTATATTTGTCTTCTTCCCTCGTTTTAAAGAGGACTGAATCGTTATTTCCCAAGGTGATTTTTTATAAGTTAATGAATATACATATCTATGTGAGTGTGTGTGTACATATGTGTGAGTATATATATATATATATATATATATATATATATATATATATATATATATATATATATATATATATATATATATATATATATATTCGTGTGTGTGGGGGGTATGTGTGTTCGTCTCTGTATAAATGCAGTATTGAAGCGAGGTTGCATTTACATTTTGTCGCATATCCAAAACAGGCATAGAGCAAATATTTTTTAATCAGTTCCATCTTCATTGTGTTCTGTATTCACCGGTGCTTTTGTCAGATTCAGCTATGTTCAGGGAATATCTCAATTTCAACAAAATATACATGCATTTTGCCATTGACAATTCTTCTTGTTCAAAGTTTGTAGGTAGGTTTAAAAAGTTTTCGATTAGAGAGCTTAAAATTAGGGATATTATTACCGAAGAATCTCCATCTGTAAGCTTTTGGTATAAAAAAGAAGTGTAAATGAAAAAAAGACAACGATCGCTGTATTAGAAGGCGTTGGTGGGCATTAATTATTGATTCCAAACTTCTTATACTGAACTTCTATGTTTGTACCAAAGACGATCGGAATCCATTCAAATGATGTTGATAACATGATCAGCAGGACTCGCTCTGAAAAATGCTCAATTACTTATTGGCACGGATCGTATAAATTCTTCCAATCAGTTGATGCACGTGCATTGTTATTGACCACTCAGCCGTGTAGATTTAATAGTTTCCTAGACTTGCAAGATTTTGAATACGAGTTTGCATCTCATTTGAGCGTTCATTAAACTGAACTGGTGTCAGATTACTGAACGTAGATGAATATCTAACCAAAAATCTAACCAACGAATTGAAATTCAACAAGAGGTATAGTTATTTATTGGGAACAGTCAGCCAAAATTACCAACTGAAGTGTCGTTATTTTCCAGGTTGGTCTGGCTGACAATGTATGTACGTATGTATCGCACAATGGCTGAAAATTGGTGCATTTGCTCTTTATGGTGAGGAAAACGTATTTATATAGTCTTCAATTTACATTGTGGGTTCAAGCTAAAATGATCCCTAATTACAATCACGCTTCAGACTCGTTTAATGATCAATGTCCAAACAAGGGGCTAGGAAAGTGACCTACTCATTGGTCACTTTTTTTCCAAAGTTTAATGAATCATCAACGACAAGGCTTGCTATCAGAGACTTTGGTCGCATGAACGATTCATTAAATGTTTCACTAGATTAGTTCTCTCTTATCGATTTATCTTATCAAAACATTTCTGTCAAAAGAGTAAGGCTTCTCGTTGATTGTGTGGGGTAACTTTAGCATATTAAAAAAGTTTTGAATGTTTGTCTTCTCCCTGATCTGGACACTCATAAGTTGCCTTATTGATATCAGAATTTTTATGCTAATATTCATATCCCATTTCAATTACGTGGAAGCTTAATGATAATTCTAATTCGAAAAAGCATGGCCTTCTGAGGGTCAGAATGAAAGAGAAAGGGGAAAAAAACTTAAGTCAAACCTAATGCATTGTGCATTGTTTAGAACAAGAGTTCTCTTGTAAATATCTTTCCAGAGAAAAAATATCTGGCTTGTTTGGTCAAATGGACCTATTGTTTTTTGAAGACCAGAATTGCTAGACCCAACGCATTTCTTATAATCAGAATCAACTTGATTAGGTAATGAAAAGAAAATTACTTTGAGAAAAGTTTTCTCTAGTTCCTAGGGAAGGAAAATATCTTCCCCGTAATCAAGTAATTTTTCATTCAACAGTATTTCCACTACATGATACATCTACTGTATCATTATAAAAAGTGAAAAATAATCACACACGATGTAAATTTTATTTGAATAAAACAGATTGACCTCCTGTGGGAAATATAGATTTTTTTTTACTGAGCAAGTTAAAGTATTATGACGTTTTATCTAAATTTTTCATACAAAACTAAATAAACTACCATTCCACAAAAGGTGTGAAACATTTTGATACCGGTCTGAACTGGTGTATTTGAGCATTTTCTGATTTTTAATGAACCAAATCAGTTTTACCGATGCTTATACACTAAGCCATCCCCGTATGACACTGTATCAGTCCAACACTTAATGTGAGAAACCGTCATTTAAAAAAGTCAACATAGTCGACATAAGTATCTCCAAGTTTTAAGTGAGTCTAGCTGGCTGTATATCTATGTGACTTGCGTACAAGTCACATCAATCGAGCCATAGGGCTGAAAATTTGAACATTCACCCCTCGACAAATCCAAGATTTTAGTGGGATGGGAAGGGTCCACTTACAATGTAATGTCATGCTAATTCGGCTTGTCTGTTTTTTCGTGTGTTATTTATTTGTGTGTGTCTATGGGTGTTTGAGTGTGTGTATGTGTTTGTGTGTCTCTGTCTGCGTCTGTGTGTGTCTGTGTCTGTGTGTGTCTCTGTCCGAGCGTGTGTATGTGCGTGTGTGCATGCGTTCGTGTGTTGTGTGTGTGTGTGTGTGTGTGTGTGTGTGTGTGTGTGTGTGTGTGTGTGTGTGTGCACTGCTATTACCCCATTAATGGCCATGGTACAAAGTTGATATCCACCGGATTTACGAGCTACCACACAGTTTTTAGAGCGGTGGTTCTTGGTTCTAATGAAATTTAGCAATTATCTAAATTATGATATAAAATATCTAAATTTTCAACACCAAAGAGCGATAACCCGAAATGGTTTGGTAAATCGGAGAGAAAATCATTCAACGTGTCGATTATGACAGTCTTCTAAACAACTCATAAAATCCGACAACTGTAATACATGAATCAATTAATAAGGCATTGTCCAGGCATTTACAAGCTATTCATATAACAACTTTTTCTGAATCAGTTACCCTTTAATTCTTGACTTTGACAAGTATTCATTTTTCACCTTATTTTCAATACTTTATTTACAAACTGAGTCCCGAAAACAAGTTTTGTGATAGAAAACTTTAGCATTCGATGAGTGATCATCGATTAGATAATATTGGATTTGTTAATTGACGTTGAGAAAAAGGGTCTCAACTGTAAATACCTAATGGGGAAAGTGAAATGTATACATATATCAATGTTTGAAGAAAGTACATTTTTTAAGTACTACTACTACTACTACTACTACTACTACTACAACTACTACTACTACTACTATTACTCAGTTTTCATAATCAGTTACTGGAGATTGACTTGTCCATTGGTTAGCCAGTAATTTTTCTCCTGATTGCGTAGTTAGAAAACCTTCTGAACTTTTCAAGATCATAACGCCATTTTACTACCTGACCGCCCTATTGCTCATAACCTACAAAGATCAATATTTACGGTGTGAATATCCACAAGGTGTTTGATAATCTTTCAATACGGTGTACCGATTGCAATTGAAATATGCTATTGGCTTCGAGGATACTTTCGACATTTTTTTATCCTGTAATATAATGTGCTGCTTTACAATCTTTCCAGGGGATGCTTGAAATACATTTCCTGTGATTGTTGCCTCGTTTTTTTTTTTAGTTTGAGATACTGCTTTGGGGTTCATTTCAAGAATCAGATACGCACATAACTGGTTGGGAATGATATAGTTCTATAACCTCCTTTTTAGTACGAATGGAATACCATACTTGAAGACTGAACTCTCTCTCCCAAAAGGTAGCCAAGCCCAGATGATTCATTGATAGATTCTTCTTCGTTAAGGTACTAATGAGGATACTTTGTTCCACATGGATGTAGTGATACTTCCTCCAGCTTTATGTTTGAAATCTCAAATGAGCTGTTACTGTTCTTGATATGCACATTTAACCGATTATAGCGACTATTCTATCCTGTCTGGGTTCAGGTCTGTTTAAACGTCATTTGTCTCCTATTTCCAATTCAAAACCGTACTTTGTCTTCCGCGGGACTAGTGTACAGCCAAAAATTGTTTTATCAAATTACTAAAGATTTTTTTTGAAAATAGAGTCAAGTTTTGCTCTTGTTTAATATGAGTGGAACCCTATTTATTGCTGACCCTTTCGAGGGGGTTCAAAGGGAGGCAATCATAATCTTTCATCTCTCCCCGCAAGTAATCTTGTTTCCAGTGCTTAAAAGCTGTGCACATGCCCGCTGGGGAGATGGTTGCTGTTGCTCCTAAATTCTGATTACAGAGAAGAAACTCCTACATATCTATGAATCTAAAGATAAAATTACTAAAAAGACCAGCATGTGACTGTGATGGCAGTATTAGCCTGGAATAAAATCTTATGAAATGCACGTAATAACAAAGTATCTAAGTTACAAAGAATTGCATTTTTCCGATTGCTTTCTCTCGTCTTTTTTTTAAATCAGTTCTGGTGTGAAAAGGTAGTATTGAGAGAAGATATTAAACATGAATATTCACCGGTTCATTTACAAAAGCGATGAGAGGAACGCGAAAAGATTTTAATTATCCCTCGTTACAGTCTCGGGAGACTCTTAACACATCTAGATCAAAATGATAGACGTCTGAAAAAAATGGTGGACACATTATTCGTTATCATTGCATGACTGTCCCAAAAGAATTGGAAATGAATTAGATAAGCTCAAATCTTCGTAACAATTAGTGTCTGCAGAGTATATGTATATTTTTGTTTTGATAATGTTTTTTATACTATCTATCTTGCCATCACTATCTTATATCCCATCTCCCCTCATACACACACAAGTATATACATGTATATATATATATATATATACACACGCATAAACACACACACACACACACACACACACATATATATATATATATATACATATATATATATATATATAGCTTTCTCCCATTTACCCTAATTTGAACCATGTATGCGTGTATCTATCTAGCTATCAATATATCAATGCCTTCCGTATATCTCAAATTTTGACCTATCTATCTATCTCTAAATTTCCAGTGTCTTCAATTAAGATGTATCAATGTATTATGTTCCTATGTCATTGATATTGATTGATCAATCTATATATGTTACAAGATGTAATTTTCATTGAAAGAAACATGCGTGCTTACAAACGTATTTATATTTATTGAAGCCATTGGATAGCTTTCTTTCTTTATAACTGTTTATTTTTAACTGAAATCTCTGCATGGAATCGTAATAATGGAATTTCTTTACGACGATATGCAATCTGAATGCTTAAAGATATAATTAAAATTGAACGAATAAAATATAATTGAACAATTTAATAATATAAATGTTGGTATTGTTACCGACTTGTCTTCCCCAGTTTTTATCTCAAAGTTAGGCTTATTTCATATTGGGAAGGTGTTGTTCTGTTTTTTTCCTAGTCTATGCAGCTAAACAATCTCCAAACTTTTAGGACCAGACAATTTTCTAGAACTTGAAATATTTTGAATTTCCGAATTACTATTTGGGTACAGTGTATAGGTTGTACATGTCGATTTTCAGGGAACATCGATGTGTCTGCAGTGAACTGAGTGGAATAAATTTTGACAATGAATAATGATACAGCATATTTCATCACTTTGAATGAAATGATGCGACAATATCTGAAATCATTGGTATACTTTTTTAAAAGTAAAATCGATTGAAAAACCCACATTTCCAATATTTTTTCTGCCTTTTGGCGTTCACAAATTCAGATAAGATATCGTGTGCTTAAATCACAATATATTTTCAATGTTTCTTTTTTCTGTATGTATGTCAGTTTATTCTTATCTCGTTCTGCCGCTGTCTGCCTTAATTTAGCAAATTTTTACGGCCTTTTTTGTTTTTGGTAATGCGTTTCGTGTCTTTCTTTCTATATTGTTGCTTCGCTTTATTGTCCCTGTCTCTTTTACTGCTTCAGTCTCTCATGGTTTTTCCCTTTGTTCATCTCCTGGGAATACTGTGGAACTTTGAAAACAATGCGGAAGAGACCAAAAAATTTGGAGATTAGGAATAACAAATCATCGAATTGAAATGTTTTGCAAACCCGTACATATACATTCTCCTACATATATATATATACACATACGCGCACACACACACACATGTATATATATACACGAAGTAGAGTACATAAAAAATGTGTGTGTTGTATATACACCTATACGTATATGTAAGTACAAATTGCATTGATGTATATATATATATGTGTATATATACATTTATGTATGTAAATGTGTATATAATTGCATTTATATTCATATACAGTTATATTCTAAAGATATGTATATGTATGTATGTGTGTGTGTGTGTGTGTGTGTGTGTGTGTGCGTATGCCTGTCTGTCAGTGATGATAATAAAAACGAAAAAATTCTCTTGAACTGATTATTAAATCTGGAAACTGCATCCAATTTGAAATAATTTTCATTTTCCAATCCTCACGAGATAAAGGATAAACACATATTGATTAATTTTTATCATCATAAGCCCGTTGCTAGACAAAGACCCATCAAACTGCAATTGTGCAGAACCTTTCAATATCTCACCATCCAACCATTTTGTGTTTTGTTTTTCCACTGCACTCACTTCACCTGGACACCAATCCGTTAGCCTCTTGTTACATCTGTTGTCATTTCTTTTGCCGTGTGTTCAGTCCATCTTCATTTTTGTTGCTCAATTATACGTATAATATCCATCATTGTACACATCTTATGACCGATGTTAATATTTTTTTCTATGTGTTGCAATAATTGCCTTTACCCGCGGTCTTTGTGAAAATCTAAGTTGGTTCTTAGTCCGTTTTACCAATTTCCTTCTTCTGTCATAGCTGGTACCATGCATACATTATAGACTGATACATCATGAATCGTTAACATTGGCATTCCAGAGGATTACTCTGACCAGGGACTTTTGAAATAGCTGTAAACTAAAATAGTTAATGGACATTACCTCATTATTATCGTCCTAAGAATAAGATGAGGACTGATTTCATTCGTAAACTTTTAGCTACAGCATAACATACTTTTGGGTGATGAAACTCTTTACAGTCCTTAGAATTTTCATATATTTAGGCGCTCTCCTTTTACTGAAGGAATAAGAATCAACTTACCCAGTTCAGCACTTCACAGACTTAGCTGACCTCTGTTTCTCGGCTAGAAAAGCAATAGTACTTATATATAAGAGGAGATACAAATATGGATACGTACGTGAAACCCCATGAAGTGAATTCAGCATTATGAAATGCATCCCTGTGAGCAATACATAATGGATATATAAAAACTTGTTTTTGTTAATATTTCTTGATTTCATGAATGGATGAAATCAGTGAAGTTCAGCATCGATTGTTATAAATAAACGCTAATTTAATGAGCTGCCTTTTTTCAATCAGATAGAGTAAAGTCACCTTGAAAAGTATAAAAGTTTGCACGCCTGACTAACACACATACAGTCCTTGGTTTGATTTTCAGAATGAGCGTAAAGTATGGAAAAAAATTCCAGATAAACGAGTACGCCTTATATGCTATTAATCAATGATTTTCTATAAGTACCAATGTCAAATGTAACCATAATTTTCCTTGAACGAATTAAAAAGTGTACAGTGAGCATATTGAAAACAACAACAAAAAACAGAATCGATGGTCATAAATAATCAAATATTTAGAGTTACTGCTTCAATTGCTGTAAATATTGATATTTTAAGTTAAGTTCCTAGAAAGTGGTCTCTTAGTAAAATCTACGAGCCCTTTTTATTTACTCTACACTGAAATCTAACGACCATAACATTTTTGTTTTGAAAAAACTATAGATATAGAGAAAAAAAAGTAAGCATAAAACATAACAGATTATTAGTATAAAAATGATATAACCTTGGAACTTGATTTTATTAACTCGGGGAAATCTCAATCCGTCAATATTATATGATGTTCACGAGATGTAGAGAATTTTTTGCCGAGAAAAATAAAATTCAAAATCCAAAACTAACTTATAAATTCTAATTCACGTTTGCTTTACCAATGAAAATGTTTCTTAATGAGAAATATGTTACGTAGAGTGATGGATAATCATCCTATCCGAACACGTAGTATGACTTGGGGGTACTATGTGATGTCATACATAGAATTACTACGGGCGAGTGAGATTACGTTTTTGTGCCTTTTCTTCCTCTGGTTATCACGTGAACATTTTATAATGAGTTATGACTCCATGTGCATCATTGAAGAATCCCTGATGTAATCTTTTGATCGGGAGACATTCATGCCTTCCCCCAAATAGTTAGTACAAGGTGAACACAAACTACAACTTAGAATTTGAACTCTATTCGTTAATTCATTTCCCATGTAGTAATCCGTTAGGCCAGCACTTCTCCCCACCCCACACACAAACACATAAATACACGCTTATATATACGTATATATAAATATATTCGTGCGTGTGTGTGTGTGCGTGTGTGTGTGTGTGTGTGTGTGTGTGTGTGTGTGTTTCTGCGTGTATCTCCGTGTATGTGAGCATTAAATGGACGATGAGGAAATACATTCAACCCATATTATATTTAAAACAGTCTAATAAAACGTGGAATAGGTCAGTATTGTAAATGCATACAACTATTTTCCATATTGCCAACTTCATAAGTATTAACGGATATATTTTGTCTACATCCAGTCTTTCTTTATATTTTACATAAATACATATAGATAGATAGATAGATAGATTGATAGATAGATGAATTTAAAGGGGATGGAAAAATAAATGAATGTGTGTTTACGTATCTCTGTGTGTGTGTGTGTGTGTGTGTGTGCGTGCGTGCGTGCGCGTGATAGCAAACTTTCATGCATATCAGACACTGGACAGTGCAACAAATCTCATGTTCACAAAAATTATGAATCGGAACAATAAACAAGTACAAAGTTCCACTGTTTTCCTCTCATTGTTGTATACTGGTTTTCGCACGATCATACTTATCAGATTAAAGGATACATTCTTTGGCCATAACAAGGAGACCTGAACTCAAGTCAGTTGGCAATGAAATGAATGCTTCCAGTTGCCGAACTATGAATTCAACATCGTTTTCAAATGTTAGCTCTGAGCAAGTCATAAATGATGGAGGCAGTGTTTTGTTCATACAAGAACAATTCTTCTAAAACACAAGGAAGTATTGCTGCACACACATCCACTCTGCTGATACAGTTACTCGCAGGAACTTACAAGAGAACATGGAAGGAATGCATAATCAGGAAAAAACACATTGCAAAGTTGTTTTTTTTCCAGATTTTTCTCTCCTGCAGGAAACTAAGGAGTCGGACCGTTTCTTATCACTTTTACAGACGTTCTACTTGCATCAGAAGGCGAAGTCTAAATTACCTTAAAATCAAAATCAGTTGTGTCAAAAAATCTGTTTTAAATTTTGATATAAGCCTCCGTGGCTATTTTTCGCCAAAAAGCTGTCACTGATCGGTCACTCTCTAGCTACAACGATGAGAAAAGGGATTTTTCTTTCATTTTTCTTACAAGTTTCGTCATTTTCAAGAAAAGTTATTTTGGAAGCAAGTTAGCTTCTTTAGGTTTCCTCTTCCGAATCCAAGACTGTGAATCCAATTCATTTTAGTTTTTCAGATCCTTCTCCGTCATTTTCTTTTCGTAACAACCGTCTTGACATTTTTGTTCTCTCTCTCCCTCCCTTCCCCTACTTCTTGTTGAAATGTTCGCAACAGACACCAAAATTAATTCAACACAAGCAAACTGACACACAATGAACCTATACACAACACTTGTATACGGTAATTATTTCCTTATGTGTCCAAGCCGTCTATCTCTATCGATATGACCTTTACGAATGATGCATATGTACATAGCCAGACAGACCAACATAAAAAGTTTTTAAAAAAACTTTGTTTACAGTTTTTGTCACAGTTTCGGTTCATGGTTGTCAATATAATTAATAAAAGATGAAAAAAAGAGGAAAATCTATTAACTAAGATAATAAAAACAAATGCTGATTTTCTTCCAATGTCAGAAAATTAAATAAGCTCCAATCACGTACCTTCATCATTCGTTATTAGATATAATCATGGATCAGCTCCCTGCTTTATCATAAGTACAAATATTCAAATTCCCGACATTAAAATATAAACAATACCTATTACTGCAAGCAAAGATGCTAATAAGATTACTCTTGCTACCGATAGGAAAGCATTAAAGCAAATTCTTTCACTGACAAGATATAGCTAAATTGAATATTGATAATTTTCTATAATATCTTATTGAGAACGTTACAGACAAGAAAAACATGTCAAAGTCAGTAGATGCGAAAATTAAAAAAGAACTTCTAATAGATAACCGACTACGTACACATATGTGTGACACAGGCCAAAAAGTTTATTTTTCCAAACCGTCCGCTAATAATGACAATTATTTATTCAATAATTACTTATAGCCAAAGACCATACTCTTTACGAATCTATCATACTTTATTATAGATACAAAATCGTTTACATCGAAGAGTATCATCTATGACTAACATATATGGAATCGATTGACAGCGTCGTTTTTCCAATAGTTACGTAAATCAACCAGGTAACATTGATTTTTTTATGTAGATGTTATACTGAAAAACACAACGAACGTATATTTCAGTAGGAGAATATCTTGTTCCAAAACTCACTAAAAGGAAAATATACAGTCGATTATATCAGAAACTTAATATCACAAAGTACTAGGGAGCCACACAGAAACTCAAGTATAAGTACAGGATCGAACTTAGTAAGATTATTAAACAAACTCAAAACATTTACAATTTTTTTCTCTTTTTAAATAAAAACGTAGGTATGTTCCCCTTCATGAGAGGAGTTCGAGATAAGATCTACTCGATGTACATGTGTATGTATACATGAGAGAGAGAGAGAGAGAGACAGACAGACAGACAGACAGAGACAGAAAGAGATGAGAGAGAGAGATGAGAGAGAGAGAGTTGAGTGAGTGATGAGAACAAGAGAGAGAGAGAGAAGACATAATACTATCGCAATCATATACATACATGAAGCGGTTAACCAATTGATCCCAGGCTCGATTTCTGTAGCAGCCTCATTTGCTACAATTATTTACTCAGTTTACGTTGTCGATGACAATACATTAAGTGTGTTATAATGGGGGTTCATTTCGAATACATTACAAATTCAATATAATAAAACGTAGTCTATAATAATATATATATATATATATATATATATATATATATATATATATATATATATATATATATATATATATATATGCAATGGTGTTCCATAGGAGTAGAGCACTCTGGTGGATGGGGAATTCAAGCTAATATCAACCTTCTCACAACATTTGAATGATATTAGTAACTTTTAAGTACCATTACTACATTTTCTTGTAAATGGCCAGCGACAATCAGAAGATCTAGAACTAAAGAAACATTCGATGCTGTTAATACGACATTTGTATGCAAACAAAATTGAAATGACTAAGAAGAGGAATAAACATAGTTTGTAGTTTTCGTTTTATTATTTTTCACAATATTTGTCTTAATTTTCTTTCTATTTCTTGATTTTAGTTTGCATATATCTGGTTACATTCAGCCCTACGACCAACGATCAACTTTAGTTTAGAAACTGTGTCGAAATGTTATGAAATCTGCATAATATTTTCATATTTTCAGTTCTTTGGACCGAAGTCCTTCATAGATAATAGCCAACATGTACGTGATTCGAATAGTCGTGCTTGAAACATATTCCTACTCATATCGTGAATGAAATTCCAAAATTTCTACGCAGTGCTATCAGTTTTTGCATATTACATTGCATATTCTTTAGAATTCAAAAGAATTCTGTCTTCAAAAATCTTGCTTATTCTTCCACTTCCTCCCTTTTCTTCCAAAATTCAACTTTGTTATCCACTTCCTGCCCAGTATGTGCTCGGCAGACATTAAGAAGATAATTTCTTTTCTCGATCAATTATACCTGTTCTATTACCTCGGGCACAATCGTCTCAATTCAATTCACAGCATATATAATGAATACTGATAGCACCCCCAAAAATCACAAAATGCTATTTAACGTTCGAATGTACCAAGAAAATTGCAGGGTTCTGACGTAAGATTAGAATATTAAAACATAATTCTGAAACAATATTGAACATTGGAAATTTACTTTCAAGATCTTTCCTGCTTTTGTGTCACTTTTTTCCTGATTTTAACCCCGTTCCCTGTAATCCTGTCAGTGTTTTGAACTTCCTGATCGTTGTATTTTTAACCATTTCTCCTTTTCCCCCCTTATCTGAATTTTAGATAAACTCCTTTTGTCACTTATTGGAAGGAAATATGGATAGAATTTATTGCTTGATAATTTATACAGATTCTGGTTTGGAAACGCCTGCGATAAAAAAGATCAAGTGAATCCAGGTGGAGTTTCTCCCCAGTTTTCTGAGGCTTCTTTTTTCCCCTTCCCTTCAAACAACAGCATGGCTACCCGTCTCTTAGAAAGCATTCCATGCAATTCGACCCTTCAAAAACCAAAACCCAATTAGTTCTTTGATTAAACAGGCAATATCATTGGTTGAATACTGCAATTGTGTGAATCATATCTCTCTTCTTCAGTTTATTGTCTACACCTCTTTGGAGATCATGTTTTCTGAGCGAATCACTTTTTGCGTGTTTGTTTATAAAAAGGTAACAGAATGAGTTAATTTCTCATGGATAGAAAAACGCATCAAATCAATTAAGGTACAAAAATACTTGGAACATGTGCATCAAGAAGCCACTGAGATTCAACTCATCCAACGGAGTTACTCTACCAGGGAAGAAATAGCTTCAATTCTTTTCAACTTTTTGAGCAAGAAGGAATCTTAATTTATAACATGCTACCTGAACCTCATTTGCACAGACATATACATGAAACACACACACACACATATATATATATCTATTTATCTATATCCATATCTATGTCTATCTATATCTATATCTATATCTATATATGTCCAGTACCCGTGGGGGGCTTTTCAATCTCCTTCAATTAGAAGAAATTAGAAGTGCCATTTTTTTCGAAGGTAGACAATCCTTTCAATATAAGATTCATTTTGTTTCCGGGTTTTCACCAAACCTCAAACATTGACAAGCAAAAGTTCGAAAATATTCCACCCATTTTGTTGGTTTTAATGAATCTGTAAAAAACAATTTATAAATGTGCTCATAAGGACATCGAAATATGAATGCATTAGGCTTTCTTTCGAAGATTTGATTAAATACAGTTTTTTTTATTGCTAATCACAGTAAAAGGTCATGTCGAAGGAATAGATTTTGAAGAGTGTTATGCACTATTATTCTACTACACACATTTATGTTAAATTTGAATTTCCCTTTTTTCATATGATAGCTTTTACGTAGGCATGGACACTGGGTGTAGGGACTTTCTTAGTACGCATCTATCACATTTACGGCATAATTATCAATAAATATACAAAATGACATATGTATGTACTCTCAAGAACGTACAAAGCAACATCCATTAGGCTTTTATGAGGGTTTCATTATACATTTGTCATGGTTGACTCACAAAATCTTATAACTTTGGTGTAGTTAGATATAAGTACTATAGAGGTCCGTTATATGAAAGGATTTGTTCCGTAAATCTTTCAGCTGATAATTTCTAACGTCTTCTGGAGAACAACATTCAAATCTTGTCGATTCATTCAGGCTCAAATACCCACCAAAATTATGCACGTTGTCGATTAAGTCATCACTAAATGCCACATAATTGTGGCAATATATGAGGCCAATGTAACTTTCATAAATAACCTCCGGACGTCGGGCTACGGAGCAATGGTTTGTAGGTAGATGAAACCAACCAGGCCGACTGAGCAGTGATTCCAAATATCACAGTTATGAACTCGTGTCAGTCTAGGTTGGGCTTTATAACTACCTGGTAAAAAACTCTTCGAAATTCTTTAACAGCATTTTTGCCTTTAGATAAAAACAACATTCAACGACTAAAAATATTGTTCCGAAACATTGTTCTGTGTTTATTTAAATTTTGTAAGAGAAGTAACCACCCTATGGCCAGGAGACAAAGAGATTTTGCTCACTGTTACATTTATCAAAGATGCTATTTGTTTTTTTTCCGCTCTTGTATTTTATTAATCCAAAAGATCTTTCAAATGAGATGGATTGTGGCTAAAATGAGTTCTTTTTATAGCCAATCGATTGTCATCCTCAGTTAAGGGCACATGATTTCCAGAGAAAATTTGGTACTTCGTAGTTTTACTCGGTTTTCAAGCTACAAGGGCTCAAAGTCTTTAGGTTGCCTGATGAAAGAACTGATGTGTCAGTATATATGCAAAGTATACACCTCGATGTATGTTAGCATTAATGAGTTTCTAAGGCCATCTTAAAGCCAACCAATTCTACAGCAGGTAATATTTTGTATTCTGCTTTTTATCCCTTGAGTTGATTTATTGAGTCAAAATGGTAGAAAAGTTCATAAAAGCAGTTGAGTTGGCTTATTGACCGGTAGTTGTTCAAATCTGCAGGACTTTTGTATATAACAGCATTATGACTGCAGTGTTCCACTGTTCTTGGACTTTACTTCCTTTGAGGCATAAGATGAATAGAATAGTTAGTTTCCTGTCGATGACTTTTCCAGCCTTTTTTAAGTAGATTGATAGTGGTGTAATCTGATCTTTGATGAACTATTTGGTTCAGAAAGTACAGGCAATGCTCAAGATAATAGAGTCGGGAAAATTCCGATGAAGTTCTTCTTCCTACGACGAAAGAATGATGATGATGATGAGGAGGAGGAGGAGGATGAACAACAAGCAAAAACCTGTTAGAGTCAGAATTCAAGAAGAGTTACATGAAAAAAAGAATGTAAGAAATCAGTGTGGAGTAAAAACATAAAAAATATTTTTTACTACATGATTAAAGTGAAAATTGAGTCTTGGATAACACTAAGTTGGCATGGGCTATAGTGCTGTAGTTTCACTTCTTCGACATTCAGCCTTGGTACAAAAACTTTTGAGGTGAAGTATTTTCGGTGTGAGTTGCGTTGCTCGGTTGTACTCGATAATTGAACTTTCACTCTGTTTCATTTCTTTCTTCACAACATCACTTTCGACACAAATATAAAACTTACACATAATAACTAGAACTGAATAGGGCACAAACCTAAAGAATGACCCAAAGTTGAACTTGCACATACAAAAACAACCATAGTGTGGGGAAATGTACATATATAACCATACACACATACACACACACACACACACACACACAAAAAAAAAGAGTGAACTCTAAACTCAAGTCATACTTAT
The DNA here is from genome assembly GCA_963457665.1 of Thysanoteuthis rhombus. Lineage (NCBI taxonomy): Eukaryota > Metazoa > Mollusca > Cephalopoda > Oegopsida > Thysanoteuthidae > Thysanoteuthis > Thysanoteuthis major. The sequence continues at coordinate 11,427,618 of OY735198.1, read as the reverse complement.
AGAAAGTACTATTTAGGTCCACAATTCAACTTGACAAGCATACTAATAATAACATATAACTTAAAAGAAATAAAATATATGATAAAATAACAGCAAGTTTGAGAAAAAATGAATGGGAAAATAAAAAATGAAAAGATGAATGACTGAATGCAAATTTATAGAAATGTGTAGTGAGAAAAACTCAAAATATACAAAATCCATTAAAAAACAGAGAAAGATAACATTAAATTGATTGAGAAAAGTGGAATAATTTGAATTTTATCAATATTCCAAAACAAAAAAACATGAACTTTTCATTTCCTTCCTTATCTTCATTTTGATAAAGTGCATCCAAACTAGATCAACCAATTATAGACCGTGGACCATGTTCCCAAAAGAAGAAGTTGGAATTCTTGAAAATTATTTTCAATAAAAACCACCAGTGTTACCTCATCATTTGAAATTTTCTTTTAACAGATTGTACAATCTGTAATGAACAAATCGAGAAAACTTTTACTCATTTACTCATAAGGAGACTGCACCGATAAAGTTTGAACTTGGATGTTGGGCAAACTACTTTCTTCATCGTCGAATTTGTCCGCCTTTCTGGAAATATTTCCCTTATATATCACCATCATCGTCATCATATCATCTTTATCATCGTTATCATCATCATTGCCATCATCTTCTAGTCATTGTGAGTCAACTGCTGGGCAAAATAATTTCTCATCTCTTTCTATGATTTTCGTAATTGTGATAACTTTAACGTTCTTTTTGACCAACTTCTCTAACTCACTCAACCATGTTGGTGATACAATCGGTTAAATTATGGCTCAATCAGTCGTCTTTCTTTCTGGCTATGTAGCTGGTCCCACTCCACTTTTGTTCCTTTGATATAATTCCCTTCATCCTTGTCTGTCTTTGGGTCCATGGGAATCATTTACCGTCTCCCAGAGTCATCCCTAGCTATGATTGTTTCATACTTATTTGAGCAAGTCTAAGTTGTTTTGTGTTTGTTTCTTCAATTTACATGTCTTGCATTCGTACGCCAACGTGCGTGATGAATCTTTATCTTCATGTTTTGAGCAAAGTAGCAATGTACTCATCATTATATCGTATTCATATTGAATTCTTTCCATTCAATCATTTTTGTCGTTTTTTTGTTTTTTTTACGCTTCATTAGCTTACCTGGGTAAACGTATTCATCAGCCGATTCTAAAAGCCTCCATTTTTACGGTCATTTGAGGTACTTTCTTTTTTAACATTATTTTTGTGTTTGTTATGTTCTTTTCCCCTTTGAATGTATTTTCTTTACCCTCCTTATTTAGTTCACTCAATCTGTAAATAATCAGTCACTTTGTAAAACGTTTGTACATCTCATCTGAAACCTGAATGGTGCAAATATTATCCATTTTCACCCCAAATTCGTTTCCCAAAACGCACGTTCAGTTCTCGGTGATATAGACGCTCATTGCTCCACTCTTTTTCGTTCGAAATCTTGCTTAAAACGTTGAAATGCAACACACACACACACAGACACACAGACACACAGACACACACACATATATATATATATATATATATATATATATATATATATATATATGTATATATATATATATATATATATATATATATATATATATGTATATATATATATATATATATATATATATATATATATATATATATATACCCCAAGTTAGATAAGTAGATAGATTTGAATGAACAAATCGTTGTAGATGAAAACATATGAAAAATAGAGATATATCTATATTAATCGATAGGTAAAAGATACGAACAGAATCGATATCGAAAACATGATCATAGGAAATAAAATATGGTCAATGCAAAAAGGCAGATAGAAATTTTAAGGAATCAGGAAATTGAAAAAAAATGCATGTATTTCACTGAAATATATTTACATTGTTTTGTATTGGAAATTATATCAGAAACATGGCGATTAATACGAAGTGATCTCGAATTTTGTCGAGTAATACGTCAGCTAACTAAAAATATCCGTCTTTGATATCTGCCTTTGATCTGGTTCCAAACACTGATTACTGAACCATGAAACGATTCATCTTCAGAAAAGTCCATTGATTTATGGCTTGCTTTAACACAAGGTCCATTCTAAATGACAGGCGTGAGCAAAAAAAAAATTGAATTGTCCTTTTGCCAAGTCTGCAAGGAAGTCGTAACTTCAAAAAATCCGCCGGTGGTCATTGTTACTACCCATGCACTGACCTGCAGTACTCGATGATCTCATCATCGCTCCACAGTAAGGCAGGTTCAAAATTATCCACCTTTCTTCAAACTTTCCTTCTGCTCATGAATGTTCCTCTCTCATACCATTCTTAGTTTCAAGTCAATTATATTTTTCCTTCCTTAGATTTGGAGAAAATAGATCAGTAGAAAATAGAGATACTCATATTTTTTTTATTTGTATTCCTTTCAAATTAATTTCAATGTAGAGACACATCCGTTAACCTGTTGACCCACAAGTACTTTCACACACTTGAAGCAAAAGTGCACACACGTGCACTCACAGGCTATTTGTCTGTGCCATCATTTACAGTATTGATCTGATGAAGCCAGCACGTGGTGAAATATCACCACAAATTAAATCATGGAATACTTGAACTTTTCAGATCGTCTCTCCTTCACCAAAATATTGGATTTATCACATCTTAACACACACATGCGCGAACACACACACAAACACACACACACACACACACATATATATATATATATATATATATATATATATATATATACATATACATATATATATATATATATATATATATATATATATATATATATATATATATATATATATAAAGTTCAAGATCATCTATCCTCATCTAATTTTTTTCTCATTCTGGGGGTATTCTCGACAAGTTGTGGCATTTCTTGCAAAAGAAAGTCGGTTTGAATCGACCTACTATCAGAAATCACTAACTAGAAGAGTTACAGAATCTGTCAACCTTAGTTTCTCCAGTTTTTTCAGCTGGCCTGGCAGTGAATAGCTTTGTATTTATGTTCGAGATACAAATTATGCATCAATTGAGGTTAACAGTTGAGCATTTAAACATTTAATTGTTGTTTTGTTTTTTTTAATAGTGCTTCGTTCTGTTTTAAGCCTTCTCTGCTCCTGATGTTCTTAATTCAAAGTTTAATTTGCAATGTAAGTTCATACTAAAATGATTACATAGCTTATCTTGTGTATGCGTTTGCGTGAACATTCATGTGACTAGATATCCAAGCATAATATTCCTTATTTCATCTCTCCTCATTTTAGTTCATTCACTTCGACTATTCCTATCAACTTGGCAGTAAGAATATAAACAGCGATTCATATTCAGGTATGTTGAATACCACAATAATTTAAACACCATCGGTTCATTGAGATATGCAATTTTTCAAAATATATTGTGACAGTCAGCTTCTTTTGATATCTTAAAGGTTGCAGCAAATAACCCAATGACACTAGCGAGCACATGGGAGCAATAACTAACGATACAGATCGTTGGAACAGCCTTAGCGTATAATGCTGGTCATTACGTTGCGTTCTTCCGGTTTGAGGTTTTGTTAGACTGATAGTTAGCAGCATGCGGTATGAAATAGGCGAACCGAGTTCACACTCCAGTTGATACGGTATGAGCTCACTGGCAATAATGCCCTGGGGAAAGTAATGGATACATTCTTTCTCTTCATAGCTACGGATGAATAGCAGGTCTGAGTTGCTTTCCTAGATATGGTTGGCAGCGTTATGAATGAATTACTCTGGTAGTAAACTAAACAAAGACAATACCCTCATGGCTAGCTATGTGTTCTATAATGTTTTGGTTATCTACTGCACCTCCCTCTTTCTCCGACCCCTCAACGCTTGGCGTTTGTAGGAAAAGGGTGACCCAACAAGGATGACAGCATGCAAATGTCTCTCACTTCACACATATTTACGGTACAGTAGCTTCCATTCTTGCCATATATGGTTATGTTTAAGATTACCGATATATATATATATATATGTATATATACATATATAAATATATATATATATGTATATATATATGTGTGTGTGTGTGTGTGTGTGTGTGTGTGTATTGCACCCGCTCATTTTCTCTGTGAGCAGTTGAAATAAGTACAGAATTTAGTAGCAACTTCATGCAGAAAATCTTATCATACAGGACTTTATCAAATCATATTTAGTCAATGCGAATACGGGAAATGTATTAGTCGGTTGAAAAATATTCTTTTATTGCATAATTCTATTCCCTTTGTTGACGAGTCAACAGACAATGGCAGACAACAACGGTTTTTGATTCTTTTCTACTTTCTAAGAAGGGTTAGGAGACACTCTTCTTCCACACGATGCTTAAGTATCTATCCCTCTGCCTCTTGCTATCATCTGTTTTACCTTCTTCCATTACTTCCCAACTGCTTCAGTTTCCCACTCTTCTCTTTTCATCTTATTCTTTATTCTTCATTTCTCCCTTTCTTTCCAACACTGAAGTCATAAACACATTCCGAACTTCCAAATCTTTGCTTAACAAAATAGTCAATCAAATATCTGCTTCGAGTCCTTGTAGTATGTGAACATTTACGTATAATCATACTATAAAGGCAGACTCCAGTGCAAACAATGTATCTAATGTCTTAAATAAGGCAACAATAATAGGGCGACTAGTGAAGATCGAATCAAGTAGTGTATTGGCTTAAAGGAAAAGCTCACTAAACAATGTTTGAATGGTAATGTATATAGCTATATAATTTCACTAATCCTAACATGTCTGTCAGAAGACCACAGTATTGAAGACCACGAGCAAATGTTAAAACTGAAAATAAGAAACGTCAAGATTTTTCTTCTTTTTACCTTCATATCAAATAAGATGCACATTATAATATCGTTTATCCATCATCCTGGGGCATTTAATTGACATCACACACACACACACACACACACACACACACACACACACACACACAAACACACACACACACACACACACGCATTTACTACATAGCATTCTCAGATATCGATTCTGATGGCTTGCTGATTTGAAAACTTGTCCAACACAAGAATATGTCGAGAGAGTTTGTTATGTTCGATTAAATTGACTGTATTTTCCTCATTATATTTTAAACGGAGACAAAAAAAACGTATGCAACCTTATAACATCACCAAAGAAGTTCCATAGATCTGCTTCAAAGAAAAGTAATTGAATATATTCTTCATTCTTTGAAATGTCAAAGAAATCGATCATATCAATTTACGCAACTTGAAGTTTTTAATCTAATTGTATATTCCATTTAAGAACTCATCTCCGTGATAGAGAAGCTAAATGGGGTCTGTCACTCCAGATGTTCATCCCTTCGTACAATGTTTTTCCCACACCTACAAGTGAATATCAGTGCTAACGTGGCAAACTGGGGTCTGTCAGTCGAGATTTTCACTCGTCCATACAATGTTTATTTTACATTTAAAAGCTGGTATCGGTGATACAAACCAACGTTGCCTAGTGCTAAAATGATCAATTATTTTTTGGTGGCTTTTTCCTGATGTTTGCAGTCATGATTTGGTGCTATGATGATATTAGTCAATATTTTATGAATGTGCACTGCACAATATTTCTCAAAGTTAGAAAATATTAGAAGCTTATTATTCCTCGCATTATAATGATATAGCAAACTTTCATATTCGTCATATCTGAGTGGATCTGAGAATTGTGATTGCCAGAGCATATACTTTTTATTATTAATTTTGGAAATAATGCAGGAGATACTTGATGTTAGAACAACGAAGCTCATGGTAAGTACAAACAGATGTTTTACATATTCATCTTCTTAGCAAGGAAGCCAACCAGTAGTATCTTTGAGAGATAGAGTGAGATAGGGAGAGAGGGGCAGAGAGAAAGAAAATCACTTAAATGACAGGTGTCATCTCATCTGTCGCAGTCACAAGTCTGATTGTGAACATTTTCATTTGTATATTCAACGCCGATGCTTTTAGCACAAGTGTTTGGAGACAACGAAAAAATGAGACATAAACACGATTCATATCATTTCAAACTCCATAGTTTGTATTCTTATTCTTAAAACATCAAAAGAAAGCAAAAGCAAACGCGAAAACAATGTCAGGGAGATTTATGCAATCTTTGACTGAATTTGTCTCGTCTGCTTAGAAGAATCAATAAAAGCAATCCCCGATTATCTGGTGACCATTGTGTGCCTAAAACAAGTGACAATCATCATATAAAATACGTTTAGGTTTGAAAATAGACTACTATACTTACTTATAGTTACAATAAAGAGATAGGAATTCCTTGGAGTACGGGAAAGTATTTATTGAAATTCGTTGAAAAATATTTGAGTTCAAAAGGTATAACACTTTAAGACAAGAAGGAAGATTATAAGGCTTTGTTTCCCGATATAACTAAACTGACCCTCACCAAATACTGGAAAACACTCAGAGTCAATCATGTACATTCCAGGGAAATAACATGGGCCAAGACTAGAATTGCAAATTGATTGGCTTCTGATGATCTTACCCTGGTCAAAAATTAGCAAGAATCAAGCATGTAGATAAGGTAACTTAGTATTGGAGTGTTTTATCATTTGATTCCCCAAAATGATTAAGCGTCGTGGATAACACACACAGACACTTTTCCTCAGAAAGAAGAGTCAATGAGGTTCAATTCCATGTTGGTGGCTTAAAGCAGATGAGTATTTGAGACATATTTCCTGGTTGATTTTTTAAAGGTCAAATATCTTCTATAAGATGAAAATCTGGACTCTGACCAGGCCCAAAGAATGCTGGATAGACTTACTCTCAAGACACTCCTTGCTATCTTTGCAGTGTAGTGCACTAGTGCCAGTAACTGAAAAGACTCTCAACACTATGATATATTTCCACCATGCCTCATTGTGATGGTTGAGATGCATTTACTATTATATATATATATATATATATATATATATATATATATATATATATTACTAAAATCAGGAAACAACTGTCAACAGGAATCACCATGCAACTTGAATATCGATTAATCACTCAGCTCTGCTGAACAACCTGTTACTAAATTCTTATATTCTGTTGAGAATTCTATTTTACTCCCAGTTTTTGTAATTGTATTCTTGTCCTTGAGAATTTCAGCAGGTAGCTATCCCTTGTGAGACTTTGAGTCTCACAGATCTCTTTATGGTGACATTATCTGTCGCTCCTAAACGCTGACCTATTACTGTCAATGGCTAGTAGAGGGAAAAAATTTTTGTTCTGTCTTTGGATCTGATAGGTTTCGACACTGCGAAAATTCCCATGGTCATGAAAGCCATCACTCTACATGGTGTAAAACCTGTATTCGTCAGTGTACTGCTATATATATATATATATATATATATATATATATATATATATATACATATATACAGCAGCCCTTGAGATTGTCTTCAGAAACATATACTGGAAGAATAGAGGAATGAAATAGACAGAGGAACCTCAGATCTACAGACGATATCACCCTTTTTTCAGGAAACCAACATGACCTCGAACTAATGCTAGATGAACTGATTTAAAAAAGCAAGAACGAGGTTCATTTGCAACAATCACATCGGAAATAAGAACCCAAAGATCAAAATAGAAGAGGCAAATCTGGGCAAGGACAAATAATGTGCAAGAAACCTCCAGAAGAAGAATAAATCAAAGTAAAACGAAATCCAATTAGAAAAGAAAGTTATACAACCAATATATCTTCCCGTTTATCACTTATTGGGCTGAGACATGAAAGCTAATAAAACGTAACCAAGAGACTGGCCAGCAGACTGAGAACATGCATATAAAATAATCATACTAAACCTCACACCTCACATGGAGGGACCATAAGACAGGACAAATTATCTGGGTGAAAACTGGAGTCTGAGACGTAAAAGGCTCCATTAAAACTCATAGGGAAATGGACTGGCCATGTTTCAAAATGACAGTCATTGGACATCATGACTCTCAACAGTGATCCCTAAAGATCACATGCGCAACCTAGGCTGTTACAATACACGATGGAGAGACGAACTAAACAAATTTTAAAATGTTTTGGCTCTGCAGCGCGTGCAATAGAGAGATGTGGGATTCCAGGGGGATGTCCAGTGGCGGACGATAAAAGACGGATGATGATGATGATGATCCAGAACAGCTTCAGTTGGCTTGATAAACACCAGCTATATTGTTGCTTACAGCAAGTAATTCATGTTATTTTCTTTTAATTTGTGACTTTCACCACTGAATACTTAAATCTCTCTCAGCTCTATCAATATATGTTCGATTTATGACCTTTCAATATATATATATATATATATATATATATATATATGTGTGTGTGTGTGTGTGTGTGTACATATATATATATATATATATATATACATATATATATATATATATACATATATATATATATATATGTACATACATATATATATATATATATATATATATATATATATATATATATATATATATATTATTCATATTTTCGAATGAGAGGTATGGTGAACCAGCTGTCGAGCTCAATCATAATGAAAAAATTAACCAATGAAATGTGCAAATGAAACTAAATAACATACAACAAATCTCAATAATATATAACAAGCAGTTATAAGATGAGTTGAATTATGACAGAACTGTTGCTTGTATAAAACACGGTCGTGCATATTTAGGGATTGAATATAAAAATTGACTAAATCGTTGTTTTCTTCCAGCCTTGACTATATATATATATATATATATATATATATATATATATATATATATATACATATACTCAATCACACACTATGATATTTCCTACTATCATATCGTCTTTGCTTACACGCGAATCATTCTCTCGTTTTAATTCTACAACACTACATCTCATTTACTCAGTTGTTTTATTTTTCAATGAAAAAAAGATGTAATACAATAATACAATATTTGATTAGATATTTCTGATCAATTTATCGCACTAATTAAGAGCATTCATTGTTTACTAGAATTGATAGTGCAATTAGATTACTAAAATTACAATGCGGCATTTTGAAATACACTTGGAAATTATTTAATCATTTCCACTGAGAATAAAAAGTACATTCCCGATCAAAACGTAACCTCTTTCCTTTATTTATTCGAATCATTCCAATTTCCTTAGTTACTAAAGAGCAACTAAAATTGTAAACAAACTTGTCAACGAAGATTTCTTCAGTTTTCAAGTTGATTTAGCTGGCTATGTATGTATGTATGTATGTATGTATGTATGTATGTATGTATGTATGTATTACGAATAAAAGTCTCACCAGTGAGCCAAATATCTGTAAATTTCAACATTTACTGCTTATGTCAAGATACTTCCTGTATTCTGAAAATATACCATCCCTTAGGTTCTTTTGGGGTGGAGTAGGGGATTCCGCTTGTGAGTTATTGCAAAATTGATCACTGACTTCACATCCAGCTACATTCATGTTCATATTTTTTAAATTTAGACTTGTTTTGATGATCACTGTCCAACATAACATTAGCTTTTAGCTACTAGAAATGTGAATATTCATGTTTTTATTTCTTTTTAGATATTATCTATATATCTTATCTTATATATACCTCCGGTTTGATAGCCCCTACAAAAGATTGTGAGCAGTTTTCAACTTCCCTGGAAGTTGTATCCCATCACCCGTAGAACTATTTGGTTGCACCCATATATATTTTTGCTTCAACCCTCCCCCCATAAGAATGTCTTTATTCGTCTCCAATGTTTTTTCTTGATACTGTTTCATCAATGCACAGGACATTATGCAATGTGTCATTGAAATCGATAGGTAGTAAATACTTTTTCTTTCCGATCAGAGTTGAGCATTCCAGACGTTTATTCACAAAAGATGCATTTACTCTTCATATTTGATTCGAAAAAAGCATGTAATATCATAAATACAGATCTAATAAGAGACCCTCGTTCTTTCCAGGTGTGCAACATACTCCTTGCCTAAGATTGCACGAAGGCATTCAGATCTCCAAATATTACTTGAAAATTATTCTGCCTAGAACTGCTAAATACCTGCTAGTATTTAATCTAAAAATCGACATATTTGCTAGTGCAACTCCTGCTCACGTAGCATCTTCATGTCTTTGCTAAGCCTGGAACAGCTTTACTCTTTATATCTACTCATTACTTATATTGAAATGGAATCAACTGCCCTGGTTCAAATTCTGTATGAGGTTGTTTGTGATTTTGGGGGGCAGTGGCATGAACCCATTTTTGTTGACCAGGCGTTGGGAAAATAGTTTTTAGCAGATAGTCCTTTCCATTCTTTCAAAGCAGCCCATGTAAGAAAAGTCTACATCCTGGCCGTTTTGATGGTTCGAGCAACGAAGAAGAGCACAAATTCAAGCTATACACTCGGTGCTCTTGAGCTCATCTCAACTTCAAGAAAAAAATCAGTTTACACGGTAGGAAAGAAAACGCAAGACTCCTTTGTTTGCAATTTTTTGGATGGTCTGAACGTCATAGATTTGTCTCCACATCCACCTTTGAACAAGCAGATGTTATACCGACCATCCTCCACTAGTTCTTGCTACGACTTGTAGGGTGGTACAGGGTAGCATAATGAATATCAGAATTAGGAACAAATCAGCAATTTCTACATGTCATATCAGTGTTTATAAATCGTAATCATGATATCAATTGTTACAGTAACGAAGATTATAATATCATTAGATAATAAGGCCCTCAATGAAACTAATCAGGAGAGAGGCTTCTTTTACATTCAGAAAAACTTATGGTACAGAATAGGTAAACAAACAAATAAAGGTCTAGGAAAATACACACCTATTACACAGACGAATGAATGGATAGGTTCCAAACTTAAGGGCGTATCAATATTAATCGGTTTCCATATTGATATACTGTATATTTTACTTGACGTTAGAACAGGCCTGTATTCTAAAGCCTAGACACATACAATGCATTAGTTTGTGTGTTATTACTTCACAAAATAGTAAGAGACTGACGATTCCATCAGAATATCTACTACCCCTAGCATTCATATACAGTACCCAGGTCAAAATCAACATCGTCTTCCTATATGAGGCAATATTTTTTTTCCATCAGTGCATATCAAAATCTGATCCCTCAATTTCACGATGAAGACCTAAGGGGATTTATTTGACAAAGTGGGGAGTTTATTTGGCACCAAAAAAGAAAAAAAAGCTTTTGAACGGTCTAACTAAATTGTCATTTCGGAAATCAATTTGTTTTACTGAGAAATCAATATGATTATGCATTCTATTGATAAAAAAACTACAAGATTATCCCAAATCCTCCTGGTAGAATATTTTTTCCTTGTATTGTAGCATTGAAACACCATTGAGTCAGCTTGATTCAGTGCCAGACTGTTTTCATTGGCATTGTATAGGAAGGGAAGACGTTAGGTCAAACTAAAGTATTTTTGAGCAATTAAAAAGAATTCTGATATCCGTCAGAGACTTTCAGTCCCTACAAAAAATTTCTTCCACACGTCATCACACAAGCTTTCTAAAAATAAATATCCTTTAAGAATATATGAGTATCAATATCAATTTCAAAGTGAAGCACTCAATCAGATAGTGATTTTTATCATGTTTTATTAAAATACATTTGATTGAATTTTGTTTTGTTTACTACGATTCAAAAGCATGTTCTTACTTACACGTATAGTCTCGTGGATATCGTTATAGTATTATATACTCTAGATGGTGTAAACCAAGTCTGCTTTAGATATCGTTCAAGAAGATGATCGATCTCTAGTTTAGATATGTAAATAATTTCTTTGAAATTTAATTTACTCCAAGAAATAAAATCAAAATTCAATAATCATGAAGGTTAGATAACTTATATTTGTTTTTTGATACTTTTCATTTCGTATTTAAAGTCAATCGCTTGGAAATTATGCTTACAAAACAAGCACAAAAATTGATTGTAGCTGATAGTATTAAAAAGTCCAACGAACTTAATTGTTAATTTACAATGTGTAATGTCGACTGCATCATATCTGATCAGTACGTTTTCTCCATTTTTAGGTTTACAGGAGGACACAAACACACGTATATCTCGAGTCATTAACACATAGCCCCCTCTTCCTCCTAACACACACACACACACACACACACACACACACACACAGACAAAACTCACACACAGGCACGCGGTTCCTGACGAGTGTGATACGCACAGAATGTTCACATTCACCGGGTACATGTCCTTCTAAATAATATTATAGATATATCTCTTCACATGTATTCTTATATAAATCAATAACAGAGATATGTGTGTACATATGTACGTGTTGTATCGAAAACTAAAAACACTGGAACGTCTATGGCAACCAGCAACAACGAACAGTAGATGCTAAAGATAATGTTTCCGTATAACTACGATGCAGGTGAGGTAACTGGGCAATCCCATGATCAGCCCTGAAATTCAATCACTTCTTTTATAGTCCATCGCCTATTCTTCCACAAAATGTTATTGAACACATAGCAAAAATGAAAGAGAGGGAACCGCGAAAGTTTTCTTGATCCATCGCCCAAATTCACTTTTTTCTATATCTCATTGAGTCTTTCATTCAATATTGTTAGTTTTAGGTAAATAGATACAATGCAAGGGAGATAACTGTACATAGATCGACCCAAATATTCAATCACTTTTTCCGTGTGCATACCCAAACTTCTACGGATTGATATCAGAATCCATCGAGGATTTTTGGAGATAATGTAAAATATGAATATATAGCTACGACGCAGATGAATAGTTTTGCTTGGATTCGCTCAAAATTTAATCACTTGTTTCTTAAGCCATAACTCACCCCACAAAAAAAAATAAATTGAAACATAATTTTGTTGGCAGAAAGAAAATTGTGCAGCAACCATAGATATACATATATATTGATGTGTCTGTATGTATTCATGTATTGACTACATCTCTAACCACAAAAAGGATGAACTCTCGGACATCAAGCATTACTGCTACTGACAATTACAGCCCATAACAATATGAATTGTGACCTATGGCTTTGGATCAGGTGTTGTAGACAGTGGGTAACAGTTGTAAGTGCTGGATTGTTGGTTACAGCATATAAGGATTTGTCGACAGAATATTGGTCAAAACGTCAACTTATCAATCTTTTTTTTGTCTTATGACCGATTGGGTGTGAGAAACATGTTAGGAAACAATGCTTATAACAAGCCAGTTAGGCTGTAATTATTGGGAGATCTTTCAAAATTGTTTGTGCTTGTTTATGTATCAAAGAAATGTACAGTGAATTTTATATATATATATATATATATATATATATATATATATATATATATATATATATATATATATATATATATATATATATATATATATATATATATATATATATATATGATTATAGATGGTGATATATAATATTGAGACTTTTAATTCGAGTAATATTCCGCATAAAAAGTATTGAACGATTAGGAAATTCGGGCTACTACAGGATTCGAACGTACGACTGCAAGGGTAGACGTTTTAACGTAGAGTTTCTCTTACCATTCAACTAAACAGCCTTCGGTAGTGCGGAGGCCAAAATAAGTATTTTCTATCTGGATTCATTTAATTTATTTCCGGTCTACATCTGCTCTATCAAATGCACCAATTATGTTATTGAGAAAGGGACATATCATCTATCAGAATGATAATAAATGGCGTTAAATTACATTGAAACTCCCATCTGAAATTATCTTCCTTATTACACAGAGAATGTATCGCTTGGCTTATACAACATAATAGAATGAACAATTAAAGAAAATGAAGCTACTACAAGAATGGAACCTGCTACCGATAGGGTAGATGTTTGCATGGAGCATTACCCTTACTATTGATTTAAACAGTCGCCAGTAATGCAAATGCCGAAATTGGTTTGATACTAATCACCCGGAATACATTTGTAAGAACGTAAATATTCTTATGTCTGCGCATCGTGGAAGAATTATTTATTTCTGATGATGTTGCCAGTTTTGCCAGCATATTCCCCAATGGACATTTCCTGGTTCTGCTCAAGTAGATTTATACACCGTCTGTCTGTCTCTCTCTCATTCTGCTGAATTGTAAATGGCCCAAAACAATGGAGGTCAAATCTTCTTTGCAAGATGTATTCCGACAAAATTAGTTGATAATTGAAGAAGCTTTCTTATTCCATAAGATGTGTCTTTCTTACGGGGAGACCGTAGCATAATTGTTCAGCAATTGTAGACATCGTTTCAACCTTACTCCCAGTTCATTCTGCACACTGTTTGTTCAATCTCATCTTGCAAACAATTACATTTATAATGAATTCTGTTCTACTGGGAACCATATTTCTGGCTGGGCTGAATGAACAGATATATCGGAAATACTATTTGGTAACTGTCATGAGGACAGTCGAAAATTTTCTTCATCTTCTTATGGTGGTCTGGCCAGCTTGCTTTCAGACAATGTAGATAAAACACGCATTCTGACCATACCAATTGAGCTAATGGAGTCAACATGCAAACATATGCTCCACATTAGATCAAAGAAACATTTATTTTCGTTTTTTGAAGTTGATCTCAGAAGGGTATACTTGTTTGCATCCTTTCGGCATCCACAAGTTCTCTGATGCTAATTCAATTTCCAATTTAAATTCATGATAAATTGTTGTCTTAGTTCTTGATAGGTAGCATTCCGACTTGTTTGATTTTTTTGCTGATTGGGACAGGGGTAATGATCAGAAGTAACATCAAAAAGTATGAATGTCAACTTATTCATTGATCATCAATTTTTCCAATTCTTATTTGGTCTCCCCCAACAAAGCATGCTGTCAAAGGACCTCGAAGAAATTGAATGTTATTACCTTTGAACAGTGAATTGTTCGGATCGAATACAGGAATGAAATCATGGAATTATCTGATGCCAATGGAATTTGGAGGAATAATCAACAAAAATCACATTTGGCACTCTGCTCATTCTGTGGCCTTCATAACGGCCTGAATTCTTTGAGAACAGATTTTATAACAGAAAACAATATTCGTCATCAAAGTGAATCAAAATTTATCGGGATTGCAGATTGAATTTCTAATCAGACTGGTATCCAGCCTAATTCCTGACCGCGTCATTTAGTTGATATACATTTCCTTTACGAATCATTTTCATTCTTCGCGAAGCTGATATCTTTTAGATTCCATTTTGTCAGAACTATTGATACGCTTGCAATCTACCATCGGATTCCACAGCAAGACGCATAGAACTAAGAATGGTATTTCGAATGAAGATTTATGTGCATCTGGGTAGGTCACATTCCTGTTGGTGTAGGGATATTTTTTAATGTATATAGGCTTCCGCATGATATAGTATTTACTCCGCCTTTTTTTTTTTAGGACGGTGAGAGACCAGAGCACGGTGCAAATTAGATTAGGTTACGTGGTGGAGTCTATTTTCAATATAGTAGTTTCCAAAACCCTGGCTTTTATTCAACCATGAATATCAACCTCTGGCATGAATTCAATGTATGTAACTATTTCAAACACTGTTTGTGTTGATATATATTTGGTTACATCCAGCTTAGAAGCTGGAAAAATAGAGATTTTATCGAGCATGAAATGTCGCAGCTGTTGTGAGTGGTCCTTTGTCGGTTCAAATGCTCTCTTATACCTTGTCATATGATATTGCTTTCTTGTATTAGAACCCGTCAACCAGATTGTCAAAAAAACAGTCAACATAAGTTTCTACCATTTTCTAGTCCAGGTATCTGGCTGATAGGCTATGTATATGTATATGTATATGTCATGCACACAGTCAACAACTATGAATTTTCTGTAAAATCCTCCACCTGCACCCCATAATCAGTGTCTTGTGTGGGGTTCTAAATGGAATGTGAGTTTATGCTAAATTGATTTGTGTTACGCTAGCTCCTCTTCGGAAATTTATACTTCTTTTACTGATCACCACCCAACAGAAAGCGGGAGAAATAATTTATTCATTGATTAACCCTATTTCCTACTTTTTTTTATTGACCACCCCCAACATGACCGTCTGCCAAATGATGTGATCATGTGATGTTTTCTTTTGAGTTCCTAACTGAAGCCGTATTTTTTCTTTAGTTGCTGCCGAAGGGGTAACAGGAATACAGCTTCAATAACCTTTTTTTTTTTATTTCTCTGTCTTCCTTCTATTTCTTTTATTTCATCTTCCCATCAGTGATATCTGGTTTATTATCAAGACAAAGTGTAATCAAATTTCCACAAAATTCCAGAGCTTTTCTTAGTATCCTCTTCGAATTTAAGAACAGTCTATCTGAGTCCCCTCAATTCTTCCTAAGACTCTTCCAATCGTCTATCAAGGATCTCTAAAGCTGTTTACAACTCTCCAATGATTATTTGCAATACTTTTTATTTGATTTTCGACATTACTTTTAAGACTTGCTTCAAAAATCTTGAATCGAAGCATCTTTTTTTTCCTGTATCCTCGCCCTTTGACATGTGGGAACAGTTATGCCAATAATTTTGCACATTCCCCTCTCTTTGTTTATGGATAAATCCATCATTCAAGATAGAACAGATGATATGTATTCCCTAGGGATGCTCTTAGTTGTCGTATAAGCCGAGAAGTGTGAAGACTTTAACAGCACTAAATCTTTTGACAGTATTCATTTGACAAGTGTATATTGTTCTCATTCCTCTGCCATTTTAAGGGATATCTTATATCATGTAATACTTCTACATATTTGAGTTCGTGACAATTGCTTTAAGGAGTGATTTATATCAAATCAAAACCCTGTATCAACACATCAAATGTTGCTAACAAGTGCCACTAGGTTCCAGTTAATTACTAGCATATCTATATTAATTCCTACCGATATAAAACCAGAGTAATACAGGTCTGTAATTGTTCTGATTTCACTGCATGAGTCATTCTATGGGAAATCCTAACACCAGGAGTATCCGATTGTGATAGTTCAGGATTGAGAGACAACAAGTCGTATCATACCCCATTATCTTCGCACTATTCTTACATATTTTGATAATTCTGTTGCCTGCAATATTACAATTTGATAATAATGATGATAATAATAAAGGAAAACCTGCTAAATAATAGACGTGACTGTGCCTGCAGGACATACAGTGAAGAGCAAGGAGAGTGAAAAGCTGGAAAAATACCAACATCTCTCAACAGAACTGAAAAAATATGGAACATGAAAGTCAGGGTAGTACCAGTAATCATAGGCGAACTAGGAACTGTATCGAAGACATTGAGGGCAAGACTGGAGGAGCTCGAAATAAAAGGTAGGAACCGCATGGATACTGAGGAAAGTACTAGAAATATAAGGTCTACGACTCTAAATGTTAGCAATGGCCTAACCTAGGAGGAAGGAAAACGGAAGTGGGGATGCGAACCACGGCACTGGTTAGATTGACAAGGGGGAAATTTGATGTGGGTTGAAGACCAGAGGAGACTTACAGTCACTCAGCCTTCAGCGATAACCACCGGGCAACTGGTGTGAAACTGTAAACCACAGTGATGCTGTAGTCTATGAAAATGTGGAGGGAAAGGCTGGAGACTCGAGAAGACCTATGATCACTCATCATCGAGCGGTAACCACCGAGCACCTGGTGCGAAATTGGAGATAATATTAACAAGGATAATATGAATAACGAGAAGAGTATTTTTATTATTGATTATGGCCTTTTTCTTGTGACTTCTTCCCCCACTATCGAATCTTACGTCTTGGGAGCGATTTTGCTTTCTTATACGCTTTGGGGAGAAAATATTCGTAGAATAACGTCAAATTTTATACTGTAAGAACAAATTTACAGGTTAAGAATATAATTATTAAATTCTGTGATTGGTGTAATTGCGATAATATCTGTAATGTGTCATTGACAAACGATTCCATCCCTCTATTTTGTGCTTAGTCTTTTTTTAATCAGTTTTCTATCCTACAGGAACAATTCAGCTGGGCTCCTACTAAATCTCCTGTCTTTTTTATCGCCTTCTTTTCTACCCATTCACATTTTTCTCACCTAATGTTTTGTACGATATATTCAAATACATTCCTTTGTCGGATCCACGTTAATCTTTTTCCATCACAAAAAGTTATTGTTTACATTGCTCTTTTCATGAACACACAAGAAAAAAAGGTAACGTCCAATGATAAAGTCCTGGAAAGGCAATGAGATGTTATGGAGTAAATTCACGTGGCTCAAATGATTAAACAATAGAAAGACCATGAATATCGAATAAGGTGGGTAATAATGATTGTGAAGACGCATTCGATGTAGAAAAAAACATATCCCGAAAAATAATTTGTGGTAATGTCTTAAACGTAAAGTATACAATCCAATGCATTATTTTCGGTATGACATACGGGAACCAAACCAGTAAAATCACAAGAACGTTCGAAAACAAAATCAGGAAATAATAACTTAAAGGCAATATAGGTAAAAACTTATGAATCAAATCTGTTACTTTTTACTGAGTATACAAGTGTTAAAATCTGATATGAATATATATATATATATATATATATATATATATATATATATATATATATATATATATACGAATGATTACATAAAAGCCACATGTTCACGAAACATAATGGATTGCTCTTCCTATGACAAAATATAATTGATAGAAGATTAGTTTTTTATTCCCCGTTGGAGTAATATCGGGAGATGTCCTGAATGACGGATTATCAAATTGATTACACTCTTCAAATTCATCGTGCATTTACAAGAAAACTATATGAATGATACACATGCATCTGACTATGAGTGTGTGTTTGTGTGTGGCTAATACAAGCAAAAAAGGATAGAATGCTCAAGATTCAAACAAAATCATTCGGGTGTAAATATCAGAATGATTGCCGAAATGTTTTCCATCGATCAAAAGACGGTTTGTAAAACTCGTTGGCCACTATATTGTTCGTAAACTCCTCCATCCTCTCGATTTATTGCACTCAAACATATGTAGGTAGGATGCATTTTTAAAAGAAAAAAGATTCCACAGCCTTTTGGTTTATGTAATCGCGTTGCTCGGAATTCGGATTGGCATTTTCACGAAACTGGAACTGCTTCAAGGATTGATAATTCTTGATTGTTGGTCAATGTATACTATGGAGTGCGTGCATGCATGTTGTGTCTTAACCAGCATGAGCTCAGCCTCCTTATTTAGTAGCCCAACGTTAGATGTATATATATATATATATATATATATATATATATATATATATATATATATATATATTTATTTATTTCATATATGTTTGTGTGTGTGTGTGCATGTGTGTGCGTTAGGCATCGGCCTTCCTGTCACGGAACTGATTCTTTTTTATGTTCTCTACTTCAACACGCCATTTTTTGCCTGCCACAGTTTTGCGAAAATTACATCTAAGGATTCAAATTGTCAGGGATGTTTAAAGATCGTCTGACGTTCTTGCCACATGATCAGTCCATTGCCATTTGAGTTTTTCAATTAATTTTAGAATATCCATTGCATCCATCTCGAATATACTCTGCTCTTTTGTAATCTACCATTGTGATGACTGCTGTCCGTTCCCATGAGCTGACGCCCAATTTGAGACTTAATATGTTTTGTTTGATTTGTTATATCAAATAAAAACTTTTTTTCAATGATCTCCCGTCATCACCTGATTATTGTATCCCTCAAAAAACGGCCAGGTGGGATCTAGTGGTAAGATCGATTCCTGCAGCAGCCCCATGTTTTGATTGTCTTTTCTATCTCTGTTGGGTTGGTTGAGTCATACATCAACCAATGTAATGATTGGACATAATTTCAATAAGTTTCTACATAATTCAGCACAATTTATAATTCATTTTGTTGGATTATATATCTCAATTCCTTGATACGTAACTGTGGTTCAGAAAAAAGTTGATAGATCGAGAAAGAACGATTTGAGAATTTGGGTTGAAAGCTGTTATTTGGGCCTTTGCATTCCCGTTGGTTGTTTAGCTCAATGGTAAGAGCATTGCTATGTAGAGGCAGCTACCCTATCGGTGGTAGTTGTGATTCATGCAGCAGCTGTATTTTTTTAATTGTTTATTATATCTACGTTGTTTAAGTTGAAATATACATTTACTTTGTAATGACGGGGGATCAATTCAAAAAGTTTCTACATGTAATACAACAAAATTTATAATATATATATATATATATATATATATATATATATATATATATATATATATATATATATATATACTCAAGACCAAATGAACATCCGTTGTATTGCACATTGGTTGAAAGATAGTGTAATATACCAATCTGTTTAGTTCAAAATTATGTATAGGTTGCTTGGTTATACATATCAAGATGTTCGAGAGATAACAGGCTGAAATATCGTCATAAATTTTACGGGGAGGAATATGCAAGGATATAAAAGATCTTAAAATGGTTATAGATATTTTTTCATCAAGTTATGTTCGGTTAAGTATTATACCGTTAGAAAAATTTGCGAATAAAGATTACCTTATTGATTGCTTCTGTTTTCGTCCAACCATTGTGCTCCACAGACGATACCTCTTCGTCGCTGCTTATACATTTGTAAAAGGTATATCAATGCATTGATCAACGGATAAAAATCAATATACTGCGTTATAGCAATCCTGATAGATCGATATAAACAAATATATATCACCGAAACAGTCACACGTGATCCCAATAAACAAAATCACACACAATACTTATTCCATCCAAAACATTAAATCCGCTAAGAGAATACACAAAGAACATCAACAGATCTTGAAAAATGATCACCTGCAATACATTTTTAAAATACTGCTTTAGATATTTACTGGGGAAAGTTGTAAAGATTTCAATCCTCCCTAAGTGTCAAATATTTTTGATTCTGTACGTTTCTAAGCTAAAACTTTAGTAATTACCGATAAATACATTGGAAGTGACTCAGCATGATGAATAGGCTGATATGAAGTGATTGATAACCCCATTCTGTTGACATCTAAGTAAGGATCCAAATATTGACGTATTATTTCAGGCAGATCTGTACGTCTTCGGGATGTGTTTCCTAGAACGACGAAGTGATTATCTTTTGTTGATTTTCATCGTGAGATATTGGTCATTTTTTCTGTACGTATGTATGTATTGCGCAGGCGTTAACATTGATTTCTCTTACATTACATCCAAGACCAGAAACGATAACTGGCAGCTTTATGTAATTGTTTGGTACGATTTTTCATGATTTAAACTTGATAGAACGATTGACCATGGTTTGAATCAAATGATGTTTTATTAAAAAGTTTCATTGATCAGACCAGTCCGTAGCTAAAATAGAAGTGCATTTGAAAACTGGTTCTAGATATCACCATTCGATTACAGGTGAAAAGTTAGGGTTCTGAATGCTGATTTCCTGAGCCGAATACCTACCCTTTTTTATAGACTAATGTAGCATCGCCTGATACCCCTTCTTTACTGTTCTAAAACTCGCCACTATCAATGGTTTCTCTAATATGATATTCAAGAACAAACGATTCCATTATTTTTTATAAGAGGAGCTTGCAACCAACGTATCACCTATAAAATCAAAATATGGGGCCTTGCAAAAAAATTGGCTCAAACAAAGAACCATGGAGCATATGTACAATAAAGTTTTATTCCTAACATCACGTGGAGAAACCATAAAAAAACACAGGAAGTCAGTGTATCCATAACAAAACTTGAAAAGTAATGAGCAGAATCCATGCTGCAATGTTAAATGTCAGACAACTGCTGGACATCAAGACCCGTGTCGTGGATTCCTGGAGATCATATGCGAAATAGTGGTCGGTATAAGGTGAGCTGATGATTCAGTTCGGTATAGGAAATATTAGCGCCGCGACGCTTTTGGTCGAATCTTTGGTTGGCCTCATAATATGGTTCGATGCATTAAGGGGAAAGCTCGTGCTGCTGCTGATGAAGACTAATACATACGTTTGAGGGACCTTCAATCCTGAATAACTTTGTTACAAGTTGCTATAGTATTGCCGACTGATGTAATATGAGATGATATGCATTTTTAGTTTTGAAATATTCAAACAGATGTTCACGCGTACTTCAGCTAGTTTATATAGAGAAAAAGAGAAAGAAAGAGAGAGAGAGAAAGATGCATACGCATATACATATAAATACAGCTATATACAGGCACATATACGCTTTTACATTTGTGTGGATGAGTTTGTGCAGACAGAACCAATTATTCTCATCATATCATCGTCTGCATTCTATATATTTAACACGTATAAATTTGGCAAGATAGTACTTTTGAGAAATCATATTGTGTCTTGACAGATAGTTATAGCAACGGTCGTCAAGGCAAAGCCTTGAGAGTACTCGATTCAATCGAGTGCTTATATTATTAATTCATTTATAATCAATGCAGCGTTATATCTAATTAGTTTCTATACCTTCAACTAAATCTCTACACATAACGAGATGGAATAATAGATTTAAAGCCCAGTTATCAAATAAGTTTGCTTTAACACAAGCTAATTTAACATGAACATTCACTTTTCGTTTAACTTAATGAGCTTCAAAAAATACAGCTATATCCAGTCAAAAAATGGCTGTATGTATGTTCTACACCCTTAGATTTGAAATCTTTTGTGTTTTATATATTCATGTATTATTGTTAACATACCATTAGTGTATGCATATACATGAAGGCGTACATGGGGGGGGTATTATGAAATATGGTCTTGTATTGATATGCATGTGCAATAAATAGAAAAAAGATATGGAAATGTGAGCATGCATATATGTGAGAGAGAGAGAGGGGGACAGAAAGAAAGAGATGGTGAATATGACTATGTCTGTAGTATGTATGTATAAGCTTTTTCAACATAATATGTTTATGATAAGTTTGATAGACAGCTCACAAACAATGCACACCTGAGAACAAAATTACTAGGTTGATCGATATTCAAACTATAACTCATCAAGCGTAGGTATGAGTTGTTTAAGGTAGAAAAAATTTCTTGATAAAATGTGATACATTGGCCCTTTTTGTAATTATTCTTTAGCAAATATCAGGTCACAAACACCTGTAGTCCTGGACCAGAGACAAAAGGACTAGGTTTCAACTCGATGATATTCTCAAATCGTAACTCATTAAGTATATGAGGATGCAGTTTCGAAATATTTCTTCAAAAAATGGAATAGATGGTCCGGTAGCGGCGTTACATCTTTAAAAAAGGAAAAAAAATGAAGTTGAAAAGATCAAAGTGGTGGCCTGTCTCATAATTGAAATTTTTTGAAGGTTGTTGTTGTTCGAACCCAGGATTTTAGAGGTTTTTGTATTTTTTCAAAAATATCTAGGCAGGTCCTACCGACTTAGCATTTTTCTACATCTTGCCTTGTGCCACACTAGGCTTGGATTGCATTTTAAGATTCGCCTTTTTTCAGGTAAGACTCGTCCGCGTAAGGGTGTTCTCTTTCAGTCCTTACTTTCTCTCGTCACTGTACTTTCTAGTAATCATCCCAATAACTATTAGAGCTACTAACAAAACCACGATTGGTACTGCTACTCCTATCACTCTTCATCATTACAAGTGGTAGCATGCATACTAGAACTACTATTAACATTACTGCCACTGCCTAATCGGTGTGGCCCTATTTGAGCTACCAGTTTTCCACCGAAGGAGTAAATCGTTGCTTTCAACTTTGTCCATCGCTCAGAGCGAACCTTGTACTTACTTGTCAAAAACAAAACGAAAGAAAGAAAGACCAACTTTAGGGGGAACATCTATTAACATCCTCTAATACTATTTTCTAATATTTGGCTTTTGGGACGGCCCTTGACCTGTAGACTGAGAGGATTTCAGTTAACGAAAGATGAGACGAAACTGAAGGCAACATCGATGAACAGCTGATAATATGTTTCTTATTCAGACAAATTTTTGGAAAAAATAAATATGCAAGAAACTTTAAGAAGTAAAGCAAATTTATCTATAAAAGAGGAATGCAGACGTAT
>OY735198.1:11351109-11401109 GCA_963457665.1 Thysanoteuthis rhombus | reverse complement strand
TTCTGTCAATTCTGTCAATTGCCCATGCTGAGATATTCACAAACTCAGTCCAGGGTTTGCCAGATTCGAGAAGTTCAACTGTATATATATACGTATGTCATTACTATACTATATTACTGACGAATGTTCGTATGTATATGTTTTATAAATTCCTGAACGGATGCATTTTAGGGGCTGCAAATCTGTGTATGTGGTCAATTTGAAAACAAGATTACGATAGCATAAATTTTTCTGACCTCTGCAGTTTCTGCAGGTCAATTTGAAGTTATGAGTACTTTTTATGTCATAATTTGTAAGTTTTGTTTATTTTTTGAATAATCATTCTAACAATTGCAAAAAAAAAAAGAAGTGGTGGGCTTAGTCGAAGCCCAGGAGGAGAAAACCGAATACTTCTTTCTCTAGATTGTACATGCTTTCAATCTATCAGAATTTGAAACTTTCTGAGAGTATATGCTGTGAAAAAAACGTTCAAAGGTTTTAGATGGTTGATCGAACACACCAATAAAGCATGGAGACTATAGTCTGTTCTGACAAGCAAACTACAGAGACAAAAGTGAGCCCTTGAATTTTTAGCTTTGGCAAAAAAAAATTTTATGAAGTTTAAGATTTCATTACATGAAAGCTAGATAAGATACCATTTGCTTTCCTTTAGTGCTATGTTCAAAGGGGAAATTAGGCCAGGTATGAACATAAGAATGTTGGCGTTGATATCCGAGACCTCGAACGTAAATTCATGGTCAGAATGCAAAAGTTGATATCTAGCAAGCCTGGCACTTTGTTGAAAAATCTGAAATCATCTCACGCATCCAAACATACCAACGGGATGGAAAAAACATTTAATCATGATAAAGATATTCGTTGATATATATCTAATGAATAACTCTAAGAAAAAACAAAACAAATGTCACAGGTGGATACTCAGACACACACACACACACACACATACATATATACATGTGTGTGTGTGTTTGTGAGCGTATGGAGAGCTTTCCAGTATATAGATATTCATACGTGTATATGTGTATGTATGTATATATATATATATATATACATACATACATGTATATATATATATATATATATATATATATATATATATATATATACATACATACATATATACTTATGAGCTGAAAAGCTTTCCATTTCTGACTTCAGAGGTAAAAATGTGTACTTTCATTTGCGTCCAAGATTCCTTTCTCTTCTGAGCTTTGACGGGCAAAATTCTTCATATGTGTGTGTGTGTGTGTGTGCGTGTGAGTGTATATGTGTGCTAGTGTGCATTAGTTTCTGTTTACATGCGTGTATGTGTGTAAAGATATATGTATGTTTGTACATGTGTGCACGTATTTGTGTACGTATTGGCGCCATTCTTGACCCTGAAGGATTCAGTACTTTTGCCTTCCTGCCATGTAGACAATAATTGTCAAAGCATCAACTCAAGTCGCTGAACTATCAAATAAGGGAAACATACAAAGTGCGTAGACTGGAAGATGAAACGAGGCAGCCAGTAATGTAACGAGAAGCATATATACTCAGATAGATGTGACATTCATGGTGGATGAGGCAATCACCAATTTCCCAAGGATCCCCGAAGCCGGTGTAGTGCACAGGCAAAAATGTAGGATCTCAAATCCTAAATTTCATAACAGACGGATTCTGTCCAGTTAAACGTAATTCAGCTATTTGGAATTGTGTCAAACTAAACAAAGCTTAATAGACTTCAACTTTTCAGACTCATTTGTAATTTCTATGCTGCTATTGGTCGTTGTTTGAGATCAGAGAAACAAGATGAATGCTAATTTGACTGGTCAACAAAACTGAATTTTTCTCCATCAAGTTGCACTACACAATTTTAGATGAATATTTCGTGTATACTATGAATTTGCAGTCCGTATCACTTCAGCATATTTCAATCCTACGGGCAGGTCCTATTTTTATTTCTACTGAATTTGGGGCAAGATTGGTGAAGGTTATTGATACGTATCAGTCAGAATTCTTATATGGAGAGAATCAAAACGGGTGATTTATACAAGGAAGATAGATCCTAGAAAGACAAACTGAAAACAATGAGGTTTTGTTCACTATGTTTCTCTAAAGAGGTTTTATGAATGAATACAGCTTTTGTATTATTAAAATTAGGCGTGATACAAAAAATGGATTACATATTTGGAATCTGTATCTGGGATGACATAAAATACATGAAAGATGCCTGATAGAAAAATGATTGTTGACCAGTATCTTCAACACTCGAACAACAAACCTGCTTGAAAGATTGGTGCAACGCATTCTTTAATGCGTCTTCCATTATTTCTGTAAGACTAAACGAATATCATCAAATCATTTTAATCAATAATGAACCTTGATAGATCCAATGGTTTTAGGATCAATCATGAAAAAATGATTCGAACGAATATCATCATCATCATCATCATCATCATCATCATCAGTATTTCAACGTCTGTTGTTGGACGTAAGCCTCCCCTGGGAGTCGCCACACCTCTCCATCGTTGGTGTTCACGTGCAAATTGCACAGTTTTCAGACTGTGGGTCAGTCTCTAGGTTAGGTTCCATGTTCTAGCTCCATAGGTGACTACTAGGAGGATGTATTTGTTGTATACCCTTCTTTTTAAGACATGTGATATTTTCTTATTTTCGAGGTTGATCTTGCTCCGTCAAAGTCTTGCCGTCTCAGAGTATTTTTTGCTTAATTTCTCCTTCTTTTGGGGATTTCATGGAGATTCCTTGACGTAAGTATATATAGTGGTCTACTCTCTCCAGTTTTACATCTCCAATTTTGATTGTTGTGTTTCAGATATTATTATTGCACATTACCTTTGTTTTGCTGAAGTTTTTTGCCCTCCTCATTTAGTTCATTTAGCATAGAAGACATGAAAATTCTTTGCGAATAAGACCGATGCCATCTACAATACAGTCGTTGCCTAAATATTCGCAAACAACCCTCATCAACTTGTAACGTTCATTATGACCAATCTGCCGTTCATTCAGATCAACGAGCAGAGCTACGAGATTATTAAATAGATTATTTAAAATCTGATAGAATTACAAAGAATGTGATTTTAATTCTCGAAAAACCATCTTTAAAATATGTTTATCCCATTTTTTCTTGAAGGCAAAAAAGTTTTTATACAATGAATCAGCCTTAAATTGGAGGTAAATGGTGCTTTGTGTTCAGATAAAGTAGTTCAGTTATTCTGACCAACTGCATATTTGGTACAATATTGTTGGTCGCAATGTTTTCCTATGAATCGGAAAACGTTGTATTCCTGTGCATTACCTGAAATTGTTAAATAATATTTTAGGCCAGGAATCTATTTGCAGCTTTTCAAGGCTAACATGTCCTTTAAATGAATATCGCTAAATAACCTACTTATCAGCATTTCAGATTTTGGCTGGAGTTTACTATGTCATATGAATCTACAGCTTTAGAAAAGCTAAAGATGTAATGTAAATAAAAGTGAAACGGAAAAGCAAACGTATAAATTAATAGACAGTCAGCTAAATCAGAACATATTGAAAAGTTAAAGTAAATGTTTTGAATTTAAATATGTCGATTCAGGTGTTTGCTTTCAAGACGTCAACTACTTTGAGAGGCTCTGGTAATAGGATATATATATATATATATATATATATATATATATATATATATATATATATATATATGATGTGGCCAACAAAATACATTTCAATCCTTTTTTCTTATCGATTCCAGCTTATTTGTAGACGTTATTATGAAGTACGTATATGCATCAACAGATTTTTTCGAATTGAGATGTTAGATAATATGTTAGTTTATATATATATCTATGGATATATGTTATTATTAGCATATTTATCACCCTTATAACGGCAATGTCATTATTGATATTACCATAATAAAAATTAAGTATTAATCACCATTAGGATAATCATCTTTCATCGCCATCCATAACATTATTATCATTGAAATTGAGAGCATCGCAATTATCATTAGTTAGGTAGAAATATGTTAATTGTTTATTTAGTTAATCTTGGTACCTTTGTGCTTGCGCGTGTGTGTGTGTATGTGCGAGAGAGAGGAGGAGAGTGTGGTGAGGAATTTTATGACAAAAGTTATATGGAAAAAAACAAATACATGACATAACTATGTTCAGATAAACCTCTGCCCTAAGTATATGTCTGGATGATAATCTAGTATTTTTACAGAACATCGTCGTTGCAGGACTTCGTATCAAAGTTTGTTTTTTCTTTGTGTGTGCGTGTGTATGTGTTCTTGGTTTCTGATTGGTTTCAGTCAATTCGTCTCCACCCGTTGTAGATCTTGTAGGCATAGTTGTTGAGCACGTTCGTATCAGGTACAGTTCATGTCAGAAAGGTGCAGAACTGATCATAGAATGGACTCTGATGTTCGTTACACTACAAAACCCGTAAGAGATATTTGTTTTATCTTTTCTATAGAAAGACATAAAATACCAAAAACATATGTGATGTGATGTAATGTGACCAATGTACATAATTGGTTTCCGTGATTCACACAAATGTTAAGATTACTTGACTCTGGCCATCGAACCTAAATAGAACTACCAAAAGTCTCTCGTGGACAGGAATTTGTTGAAAAATTTATCCTCTCATGGTATTATTTTGACCTGCCTATTCAATGCCAAATGAATTAAGGCATCACCTTGTCTTACTCCTTTCTGGAGCTGAACGGGGTCAGAGTCTTTATGTAGCCTGATAAAGGAGCTGCCGTGATTGTATATATGTTTCAACACTCCAACATATACCGGATCTACATCTTGCTGACTGATGGCCTCCATGACCTTAGGGATTTCTACGGAGTAGAACGCCTTTTTAAAGTCGATAAATGCTACGGCGAGTAGTAGTTTATACTCTTCTGCTTTTTCTTTCAGCTGATTTATCGAGTGCAGGTGGTCTATGGTCGAGTAGCTTCTTCTAAAGCGAGCCTGTTCACGTGGCTGGTTTTCATTGAGTGCTTTTGTGATTCGGTTGGTGATGATCTCTGTGAAAAGTTTGTATACACAGTTGAGTAGGCTCATAGACGTATAGTTGTTGAGGTCTTTCGGGTTTCTTTTTTTATATAAAGGCATTATGATAGCAGTGTTCCAATCGTCTGGGACTTTACTGTGTTTTAGACACAAGTCGAAGAGGACGGCTAGTTTCCTAGTGATGATTTTACCCGCTTTTCGGAGTAGGTCGATGGTGATGTTGTCTGGTCCGGGGGCAGTTCTTTTCTTCGTCTGTTTGATGGCTTCTCTCACCTCCCATTGGGTTACTTTGGGGACGTCCCCGAGTTGATTGCTCATGTTTTGCGTATCTTACTCATTGTTTTGTAGTCTTTGTTTGGACAAAACTCTCCACAGCCTGCCTCAAGATGATCTGCAGAAAGCTAGACTGGGAGAAAAAAGGAATTAAGATAGATGGCGAATATCTGAGCAACCTTAGATTTGCAGACGACATAGCCCTTTTCGCAGAGAACCTACACGACCTCCAAAAAATGATAGATGAACTAAATGAGGAGAGCAAGAAAGTTGGCCTATACATGAACCTCAGCAAGACAAAGATCATGTGCAACAACCACAACGGGGATAAAAATACACTAAGATCAAAATCGAGGGCACACAACTGGAAGAAGTAGACCAGTACATCTACCTAGGGCAACAAATCTCCATGAGACCCACAAAAAGAGGAAAATCAAGCGAAGAATCACACTAGGATGGCAAGCCTTTGGCAGAGCTAGCTCAACCTTCAAAAATACTAAGATCCCATTAATCCTAAAGAGAAGGGTGAATAACCAATGCATCCTCCCAATAGTCACTTATGG
Source organism: Thysanoteuthis rhombus (assembly GCA_963457665.1). Classification (NCBI taxonomy): domain Eukaryota; kingdom Metazoa; phylum Mollusca; class Cephalopoda; order Oegopsida; family Thysanoteuthidae; genus Thysanoteuthis; species Thysanoteuthis major. The sequence continues at coordinate 11,395,267 of OY735198.1, read as the reverse complement.
AGCTTAAACATGGAACTTAACCAAGAGACAGACCAGAAAATTGAGAACCATGCAACGTGCACATGAAAAATTAATGCTGGGCCTCACATGGAGAGACCACAAGACAGCGCAGTACATCCGAGAAAAGACAAGAGTTAGGGGCATCAGAGAATCCATTACAAATCTCAAATGGCAGTGGGCCGGCCATGTTGCAAGAATGGCAGACAATCGATGGACATCGTGACTCACAACATGGATCCCCCGAGACCGAGGCCGGCAAAGTGTTAGATGGAGAGACGAACTAAACAAGTTCAGGAAATACTGGCTCTCTGACGCCCATGATAAGGAAGTGTGGCAAATCCTGGGGAAGGTCTATGTCCAACGACGGACGCTAAAAGACTGATGATGATGATGATGATGATGATGATGATGATGGTGGTGGTGGTGGTGGTGGTGATGATGATGATGATGATGATGATTAAAGCTCTTTGAATGGGACGCTACAATTCCATTGTAGAGGGTGGTCAGAAAATTTCAATCGGGGAAATTTTTTTTCATTCCATCGGGACGACCTGGGACTACGTTGTCCCTTGCTCAGCACATACACTTTGAGATTGATGAAGCTTTTCCCTCATTATTCGAGCGTGACGATCATCATCACAATCAGCAACACATGCAACGGTCTTCTTCAACTTTCCCTGACCTTGCCAGACTTCTAGACTCTGGGTGACGCGATGTAACTATCCTGGTAAACTTTTACAGACACCACATCACTTTATTTTCAGACAGTCACAATCTAGCGTAGTATCTGGAGTTCCAAGAAGTAAATCGTGATGCCAAATGGTTATCACATGGTTTGCTCATACTGCTATTCGAGTTTATCTTAAGATATATCCGACTCCAGTTTACCACATATAAATGAAGCAGACACTTAGCAACAACACCAATAGAAGTCTGTGTTATATCATTCCTATATTTTTTTTTACTTATCATTAGACAGAAGATCGTTGTTAATGCATTTAATATTATAGTATTTATATTTTACAGGATTATGCTTTTGGTAGTCTGTTCCCAAAGACATATGGACTTTGTTATTAGAAGTTTAATTGATTGATGTTATCTTCCAGTTAATATAGCTATCAGAGCATCGTCTGTTCGACTTTCGAGACTGTTGAATGCATGACACTGATGTTATAAGCGTGTTAATGCAATGACCCAAATGAATACAAGCTGCCAGTTACTGTTGGCAATGGAAGAATAAAATAGCAAGGGGTATATAGCCCTAAGCACACATATAAGGTTTATATCCACATATAGCCGTAATTGTGCAAATACATAATTAATGTGCTCATACAATATCATTATAAAATGGACAACGTTCAATTTATATCCACCAATACATATATATATATATATATATATATATATATATATATATATATATATATATATATATATACATATAATTATATAAATACGTACATATACATATATATATAGAGAGAAAGAGAGAAAGAGGGGGGAGGGAGAGGGAATCTCTATTTACATATTATAGAGTGATGGAATCGTCAGGCAGAAGTAGAGGTCTTTATATCCCTTTTCTCGGAGAGTGAGAACAATATTTGAAGTGAAATGGACAGAAATAAAGGAGGTTTCCTAACTTGGCTCATATGGGTACACGAATCATAAGAAAGGACATTGCAAGAGATATCAGGAAATATATAATCAAAAAAAATATTTTGAATGACCTCTCATTGTTACATGGAGATTGGGCAAATCGGCCAAGACAGTGTAAATAAAATAAAAGATTTAAGCAAAATTCGCCATTTTAATCGAAACCACGATTGATGAAGTGACCATTTCAATGCTGAGTCGTTTTGAACCATTGAGCTAAATAGTGCAACTGCAAAAGTCCATATAACTGGTTTATTCCCACTCCATTCGCCATTCAAGATCCATAATTGTCCGCGTTAGAAAGAACAGTGCAGACATTGACATTAAATAAACATGATGAGAAGAGTGGTCACCCATCTAGATAATGACAAAACTGATTTAACAAGAACTTGGTTGCCCATCGTGACTTGACCGTTCACACTTATTATAGAGTTATATAACAACGTAACATTGTCTTGATTTATCTATCTATCTGCCTATGTATGTGAGTAGTTCCTAAATAGTCAAAGATCAAAATATACTTGATAGTAAAGAAGAATATTGTGTAGACAATAGAGTACAATTAAAATCATTTGCATAGTGTATTTGGTTTGACAAATGTCCCCACATTCATTGGCATCATTATCAGAATCTTACAATATAGAGGCTGGTTGGGACTCTTTTAATCGAATACTAGATTTCATTCTTGAATATTCTTTTTTATTTCCAGATAGCATTCTTTTGGCATTGACACAAGTGAAATAGACTAAAATATTTGGTCAAAGATAAGAAGTTACAGAAAAATCCTATTCAGACGCCCAAAAGTCTATCAGAACATCGTAAGTAGATTTATGGTCAAGATAACACGTGGCCGCAGATAGATAATCAGTCACAGCCATTTCATTAAAAAGACATGAGGAGAAAGAAAGAGAAAAATGACGGTGTATAAGGATTCTAACAGCGGCAGTAGGTAAAATAGATTGTAAGTTTCGTTGATGTAGGTAAAATAGATTGTAAGTTCGAGAAACAAAAAAAAATCAGGGGTGGAAATGGCGAAGAAAAGGGTTAGATTATCATCCAATTCCGGTATCAGGCGGAAGAAGACGGCGAGTTAATTTAGAAAAAAGAATTAGCAAAGAAAGGTTACCATTGACTTAAACAGAGACCATACAGTCAGTCAGTCAAACCAGAAGAAACAGAGCTGGCATACAGAGGCTTGTAGGGATGCCCAAGCCCCGGGCATGGCATTCACTCCTTCTCCGTCGACAAATTGCTACCTCCCTCTCTTTCTCTCTCTTTTTATTTCTGCCTCCATCTCTCTGTCTCTCTGTCTGTCTTTCCCTCCCTCCCCCCTCTCTCTCTATAAGTGAAGATTTCGTTTCGTCTTCAGCTGTAGACTATGTATGTATTTTCGATCGGCCGAAAAAGAGAAATAAAAGTTCGATTTTGAATCCCAAATGGTAACAGTCCTTCCTCTTGTGCTGCAGCTGCGGTGTTGCCAGAGCGGTACATCGTCGAAAAAGGTCCCTACGCCATAATGCTACGACGATATATTTGAAAAGTAATTCAGAAGTAAACATGAAATAGACATTGAAGTTTAACTAGTATGTTTGCATAGGTTTTTTTTCGAACTGCTTTGATATTGAATGATGTATAATGTTAGATATGATATAACTGCATTGTAATATAACCATAAAACACCGTTCATGCAATGGGACCGCTTGGATGCTTGTAGAATAAGAAAGAAAGAGACGGAGGCTAAATATCCAATTGGTGCAAAAGCTTCAGTTATTTTGTTGACGTATAACGATTTATAGAAGTCTCAACAGGCAAAAAATGGAAGAAATAAACTAAGTTTAAGAAAATTTATTCTATCATCAAAACTGGATGGATTGCTGAATGGATTTGCTTTCCACTTGAGTAAAACAAGATTATCTTTCCTACATTGTCTTTCAATGCATATTTCTAAGGTTCTTATGCCATCTCTGGGGTTTTTCTTTAAAACTTTGGATTTCATAAAAAGGACAACCCAGCAAGCACATCCCCGCTCTGTATATAGATATACTACGTGTTTTAAGAAAAATACGATGGAAAGGCCTACGTAAAAATATACTCCATATTATTTTAATCAATATTCTCTTCTTTTTTCTTTGAGATTCTATTAGTTTTAGAAGACATGCGATATGGTTTTTCTATCGATCCTGTGAAGTTAATGCAATGTGTGACTTCCTAAAACTATGGGACGAAAAGGCTTTTGCAACTAGATACTGAAGCAATATTGCATCAACCATTAGCATGTGAAGCTTTTCATCATGTTTCTTCACAAAACCTTCCAATAGTTCAATAAGGAGAATCCCTCGTGGAATCCATCGAATGAAAAGAAGGATTGTCTTCTCATGAAAGAAGCTACGTTTTTTTCGGGAAGTGACGTACGGTCATTGATTGGAAGCTAGGAAAATTCATTGATGTTCTGATAATGATGTAATGAATTTACATTATCATCCCTGAGTGAGGAGGCCCTCTCAACTTTTTTTAAAGAAAGTTTATTCCTTTTTAATCCAAACAGCGGGTATTTCCAGTGGAAGATTTCACATCCAAAACAGGTACTATCACACATTTGTAATGATCAAATTCGAAAGCATAGAAACCTTTGGACAAAATTTGATTATATTTCCGTCTAGAAAACACCTCTTCGAAAAAATATTATTCTTGTTTTCTAACTCAAGAGAAAGTAAGTCTTTTTTGTAATGCACACAGCATCAATAATAACAACTATTGTAGAGTCTGTTTATTTTTACTATATTTGTTGTAACGATTATAACAATCTTGCAATTGCTCTATTCAAAATGTAAACATCTCATCATCAGTATCATCCTCTTACCGCCCGTCCTTGTAAACCCTCCGTAAGATTTGCCAGACCTCTATATATTGGATGTAGGAGAGCTAATACTTTCTGGACTTGTCTAATTTGACACACTGTATGTTTATGTTGGCCACATTTCTGCATATAATCTGCAGGTATTCACTTCATTAGCTCCGATGGCCAACAGTTGCCTTCCATCAGTGCGACTAGACCATTCAACTGCCAACTGAATTTTCTAATTCCGTTTCCTGTTTTTTTGTTTTTTTTGTAGTGTACTGTACTGCCTTGGGGTTACATCTTTTAGCAAAAAACGAAAAATCTCGATCACTTGTATTGTTTCCTCCTGAACATCCTATTTTGAAATACTATTTTTTCAAAAACTTCCGTTTAACAACAAATGTTGTTAACGCCAGTGATAATGATAAACATCTGATTTCTGTTCTATCCGATCTTGCTGACTAATCAAATATCATGATTGTCTGCTCGCGATACATGGATATCATTTCTCATCATCATCATCATCATCATCATCATCATCATCATCATCATCATCATCATCATCGGTCTTTCAGCTTCTGTCGTTGACATAGACCTTCCCCAAGATTCGCCACACTTCTCTATCACGGGCGTCTGAGAGCCAGTACTCTCTGAATTTGCCTAGCTTGACTCTCCATGTGATATTTTGCCAGCCTCGGTTCAGCATGTGAACTCGGGGGATCCATGTTGTGAGTTGCGATGTCCGTCGTCCACTGCCATTCTACCTTTTTAATGGATTCTATGAAGTCCCCGACTCTTGTCTTTTCCTGGGTGTACTGTGCTATCTTATGGTCTTTCCGTGTGAGGCCCAGCATAATTTTCTCATGTACACGTTGCAAAGTTCTCAATTTGCAGATCTGTCTCTAGGTTAGGTTCCATGTTTCAGCTCCATTTGTGACTATTGGGAGGATGCATCGGTTATACACCCTTCTTTTTAGGATTAACGGGATATTCTTTTTTAGAAGATTGAGCTTGCCCTGCCAAAGGCTTGCCATCCTAGTGTGTTTTCTTCTTTTTTCGAGGGTCTCGTGGAGATTTGTTGGTCTACTGTCTCCAGTTCTACTTTCTCCGAGTAATATCATGTGAGGTTTTTTTTTCTATCTTGACGTCTGTATGTATTTTCATTCTGATCATTGTCACCCGATTTTAACTGTGTATATTCAGCACGCTTCAAAGTTCTTAGATTGTTGGATTACCTTTTCTAAAGATATCTATCAAAATCGCTCGAGGGAAACATCGCTGTCAGTTCTAACTGTTTACATCATTCTGGAGTGGATCACTCCATTCAACTGAATATAGATGTTCTGTGTTCTGAAATTTCAGGTCCAGACTTTGATAATAGTCTTATGTTGACTGATTTGAAATTTCTCTTAGTAACAAGACGGATATTCTTATGAATTATTCTGTAGTTGAGAGAAAATGAAATTATTATAAAATAAATTGAATCGATTGCTTAAGCCAGCTCCTGCTTGCAATTCGATATTATTCATTATATCTATGTAAAATGATACAGACAGATGGTAATTTCACAATGTTTTGATCCTTTAGAATATTAAACGATGTCATTAACGAGCAAACAAACGTATTGATAAGTTACAATTGGAGATAAAAACGTAGTAGGTCAATGTTGCTCCCTACCATAAGCTTTTTGAATCCTCTAATTATGGATTGTTTGAGTCGTTTAACCAAACTGAGAAGGTCTGTGCCAATAGGATTCTCCTCAAGAGATTTAAATATATTTCCTGTAATTCTTTTATCTCTCTCCACTTGTCCATTGTACAACTACGTAATTGAGCAGTCTCGTCACCGACTTTGTGTTCACAGTCGTTCCTCGATCGATGATAAACTGCCACTGGAACCTAAAATGATACTAGTACATTTTGAACTAAACATTGTCGCTAAACAACAATATTACCATTATATGATGATGTAATATATACTTTTAATGGATCGGCAATGAATAAAAGGCAACCCAAAAATCGCATTTATCGTTATTTTATCTGGTTTTTCTTTCTACTGCTTTGTTCTATTGAGAATTACATTTTCCAGATACTTACTGGATATCAAAATAAAAGTACTCTATAATTAGTCATACATTAATTTTTCAAAAGTGCCAATTGGTATTTGCTCATACGTTGAATGCGTCAAAAATATATCCGACTGATCTGAAACAATATGAATTATTATAATCGTCTATCTCCACGTGATGCTAATTAGGGCTTTAAGAAAAACAATGTCATTTAATGATCTGTAAAATTGATCCAAGCAAAACGATCAAGGCAAGCAAAACTGCGCTATTGATCCAAGCCTATTACTTGCTTATATCATGAAACATGGCAGATATATGAAACATGGCCCCTAAGGAATATCGTAGGCTATGGTGATTTGTGGGCAGATCTATGATCAATTTCCTTCCTTATATTGTATTTATTCCTCCCAAATATCAATTACTCAGGAACTATCCTAACCAAACTCGGCAGTGTTATCAAATATCGCAAATATACATTTTGAGTTATTCATTACAGACTTACATCCCATGTAATTGGACTATTTGACAGAATTCCTCATCACTCTGAAACTACCCTATTGATGTAAAGTGAATGTAAACTTGATACAGAGTATCATTTGGGAAATTTGAACGTAAATTTCAAGGGTCATGCACAGTTACACCCCCTGACTTGTTGCCATTTGTCCGGAAATTTCATATAAAATTTTTCTTGGCTGATTTGAATCAAAGTAAACATATATTTTAATGGGAGGATCTTGAATATAACTTTAGGGTTGCATTTCTGTTACTTGCCCTGTATCACACATATTTGTCCAAATAATTCATCATTCTGAAATTAATTGGCTGATTTGATCCTAATTCAACATGAATTCAGGTAGCTATAAGGAAAGATGTTGAGCCACCTGCCGTTACCCTCCCTGCATCGTATATATTTGTCCCCAAAGTCCATAGACCAGGAACTATTCGACTGATTAGAACTACATTTAACGTGGATACTTGGGAGTAATCGAGCACACTTGCAGAAGGATGAAATTGAAGCTTTCTAACCATTAGTCTACAGATGGTATCGAATGAATATGGGGCTCAAATCATTCCAAAAGTTTAAACTCTGTTTCCATTTTAATTCGCCTTCATGTTCCTCGGTTACCATTTCATGATTGTCTATCGATCTACAGTTTTTTGCCAAGGGCAGTTACTATCACTGGATTAAGTCGGGGAAATTTGGAGAAAATGACCTTGGTAGACAAACATATAAACGGGTGACTATAGCTAATATTACATCTTCGAGTAGAATATATTAAAACGTAATGGCAGATACACAGGTCCACTTATATCGACCTAAGTGGTATGAGTTTGCATTGGTCTCCAAAAGTTAGGTTATATATATATATACATATATATATATATATATATATATATATATATATATATATATATATATATATATATATATATATGTATATATATATATATATATACATATGTGTGTGTGTGTGTCTGTGTGTATATATATATGTGTGTGGGGGTGTCTGTGTGTCTGTGTGTCTGTTTCTGTGTGTGTGTGTACGTATGTATATACTTCTATTACATCAAAATCCATGGATTTGAAATATTCATGAGAAGTCGTGCTACACTGACTGCTTATTGTTGTATCCTTTAACAGTCACACAATTATGCACACACATACACACACACACACATATATGTATTAATTTGGCATTTTTATATGTATATGTATATTTAGAGAGAGAGAGTAAAGAAATCACTTGAATCTATAACATATATTACCAGTCACGGACTTTCAACCTGGTCTCGTTTCGATCTACAGGTCGTATACTGAACAAACGTAAGTTGGGGACTGTTTTTTTTTCTTCAAATTCTTAGTATATCATGCTTCACCTTGAAAACCTAGTATATTGTCACCTTTACACTTTATCCTGGACAGATTCCCAAAATAAAATATGAAACAAACCATTGAGAAGAAAAAAATATATTTTGCGGTGAAAAGTCCAGAAAATCGACATATTGGAAAGACTTGTACCAGAAATAGAATTCCCTGCTTTAAAATAAAAGAAATAAACCATCCTACTCAATCATTGGGTATTTCATAGGCAAAATGAAATTACAAAGAATATACAAATATGATTTAGATTCTCTTACACTTCATTAACTCTTATAAACACGTAGGACCAAACAATTGAGAGGGAAATATTCGCCGATATTTTTCAATTCAAGCGAGTAACTTTATATTTACTAGATTTATTTCATTTCTCTGTATCTCCATCGTACATAAAGACGGTTCAACATCAGGGACTACCGGTAATTTCAAGTTTTTACCAAGACAATCAAATAGAAAATACTATTACTTGTATTTACCTTTATTCCTTCTGAGAGTATATTATTTCACGCACACACACACGCACACACACATATATATATATATGAATATATATATATATATATATATATATATATATATATATATATATATATATATATATATATATACATATACATATACATACATATATATATATATATATATATATATATATATATATATATATATATATATATATATATATATATAATATACGTCGACAAGCCAACAGAACATGAATGAATCTGTGATTAGAGATAAATATAATTGTGTATATCCCAAAATCATATACCATAAAGTTAATAGATTTCCTGAGCACGATAATATTTGAACAGTATCATACATGCAGTAACTTATTTGCAATTCATGTATTGAGACATCAATGACACATTATAACAACATGTAGATATGTACAGACGGCACATAAAGCATGTTGTATCTTTAGTAGATTCATCATTTGACCTTATACAGGGCTGAGGTAAGTTGAGTAAATATTACAAATAGCGTTTGATGAAGGACAGATTGAGCTGGACTAATGAGAAACTGATTATGTGCAAAGCTTTTTTCCAGTGCATTGCTTTTTTATGGGTTCATCTTACCCTAGAAAATCTATCTTTATAATTTGGAACCCATATCACAAACAATTAGTGAGCCCAATCTAAAATACCATACGGTACATGGACATGGGACATTTTTCAATGTTATTTACACATTAATTTTCAAGCCATCAGCCGAACGAAATGTTACCTAAAGTCCAATGGATGGGAAGCGAATGTGACGCTGACTCTTGCAGCTATACTTTGTGTTGGAAACCAGTTTTCTTCAATCGTCTTTATTGTGAAGTACACATTAGATTATTAGAAAATGTCGTTTTCTGTCGTTAGTTCTATTGTGTACAAGCCTACAAAACTAGCTCTGGAGCTGAAGGTACTAACCCTGGAGAAGAGCATGCGATTATTTGATGCCAACTGAATTCTATATGAATCATTTATTGTAGAAACGTCTGGTTGACTAGCAAAGGAAGACATTTATTGTCGTACTAATCTTGATGATGGATACATTAATATTTCCTCCTTGCTGAACAATGTTCGATACAATGAAACCTCCCCTGAATAATAGCATTCTGAACGGAATATATGAGCGGAATTATAATCAATAATGCCCATAGAAATGTTCATACTTGTTTGAATATATATATATATATATATATATATATATATATATATATATATATATATATATATATATATATATATATATATATATAAACATGGGAAAGAATGAAAGGAAGAGGATCAAAGATAGAGTTATAAAGAAATGCCCGATCTGTAGAAAGCAGACATGAAGAAGGAAAAAAGCTGAAATGTAAAGGGAGAAACTGTTGATATTGAACAATGACAGGAGAAAAATTTGAAAGGCAAATGTAAAAATCATGAAGAGACATAAAAAATAGAGACCAGGACACCAGGTAAAAAAAAAAAACAGGCAATTAACGGCATAGCAATACGTAGAAACCGTTCTGATTAGTCACCCAATACAAACCAACATTTGGCTATTGTGCTTCGGCTGTGTTTTGTGTTGGGGATGATCATTTCTTTGTACAACACACAGAAAAATTGTGAAATAGACTTTAAATCTTGTCTCTCTTGTGGGATTATTGCCACATCATATTTTACTGTCAAAATATTCTATTCAACTTTCCATTTGGTTTCATTTTTTATACTGAGTTGAATGTTGTTTAGTGTCGCTGGAGCCATTTTCGAAAGATGTCTCCTGCTTTCCTCATGTTAAGCCCTACATTGTGTGATGTCTTGCTTTGGTAGGACAGTAGATAAATAGAACTACGATATCTCGTTTTTCGACAGGATCAAAGTGTATTATCTGTTCCACAGCAGCAACAAAGAGCTGGTACTGACACTGTCGACTGAGCTGGAAAGGATGTTCCAATGCGTTAGCCAATTAGGTTTTACTGAGGCTACACACTGCTTCACACATTGGGGACCCTTTGGACTCCTCCTTCGGCTTTCCTATTATTACTCAACTAGGCGAATCAGTTGCCCTGGTGCAGCACTGCTCCATTGCACTTAGAGAAGCAGGTCCCAAAGTGAACGCTTTCGTGACAGAGGTTGCATTAGCTTCTACGGTTGCTTGTCAAGTAAAGTCGCGTCGGCTGGAGCCATTTTGGAAAGGTGGTTCCTATTCTTCCCACGTTAAGCCTCGATCTTGTGTTATGTTTTGCTGAAGTGGGACAGCGATTAAACACCGAATCCATTACCACAAGGTAGGATCGAAATCTTCACTCCAGACCCAGAGGCTGGCATCTTATATTGCATACAGGAATTATATCCAAGTGAGTCCAAATTTTCATTCAATCTAACGATTGCAGTATATAGTGACAGAGCAAAATCTGGTTAGAAAAAAATGGAATAAAGACGTAGGTTGCATTTACTTATGTTTCAATTAAATGTATAATGCAAAGAAACTAAATAAATACGTCAATGGTGAGAATTTGATAATTGATCATTGAAATTAGTGATTTGGGCCTGTATTTAGTTTTAGTATTTTTTGTCACTCAATTTGTATGTTGTGAAACGTAAATTGGAAATAAAATGATTATCAGTGATCAGGCGTTTAGGCAAGTGTTTCTGATAAATGGGATTTCATCATCATCATCAGCAGCAGCAGCAGCCAGATTACTAAGAAATAATCTCATTGACAGGAATTGACATTCTGTGTTCTTTGATCACTTGTGATAATCTCAAATGATCTTCAATGTCGACCTCGATTACCATACGCCACAAGTGAATGCCGGCTCTTGTCCCACTTTAGTTATTTTATCTTTTTTTCTTCTTTTTCCGAATAGCACTCTATGATTTCACAAGAAGTATCTTCATCGTAGTTGATAATTAAAGTGAAAAATGAAGATAATATGAATGCGTTTGTATGATTATCTCCGTTATAGAATTAGTGAGGCATTTTACAATGAAGGATAATGACGTTCGCAGAAGACAACTGTCAAGAAATTGAAAACAAAACCGATCAACATTTCTCTTGATATTCAAAGTCAGTCAGATGTTCACAAATGGTTTTGATACCATGTTCCATTTTTTTCCGCCTTTTATAGAATAATGAAGTTGAAAAGAAACCTAAAAGGAGGTTAGTTCAATCGACTTTTCGGGGTGTAAATCTATTTTTCAAGAAACATTTCCTTCAAAAAAGTAGCAATCGTAACGACCGTTGGACAAACCGAGTGGCTTCCTTCCTATAAGTATGATATATATTCTTAGGGATTAGGTGCCTAAAAAATTGTCAAACAAATCACATTCTAATCGATATATGAAGTTCAGTTTTGGGGGCTTGTCGATATATGGTTATCTACTTATGAAAGATAAACACTCAATTTAATTTTAATTCCAAGGGTTTTGTAAACATTTGAAATTTGATTTTTTTCTTTCAAATTTTAACAGTAACATCGTGCATGCCAATAAAATGTAAACAGACAATCACCATGAGTAATGATACATCTGGAGGATTTATCTCCGGACAATATTCTTTTGGCTTATATCAAAGTTATCAATTTTTTTAAAAGTGGGAAGAGAGGAAGAGTTCGGATTATTGCACTCATTACCAATGCTGCTTAAGTTGTAATAAACGTTCAGACAATCATTTCAAACACTTTGCTCTAGTGTCTGTAGAGAAAATGGAGAGTGTAGATCTTTTGTTGATTCCCCAAGAGTTTAAACTTTGAAACAAGATCCTCTTGGAGATAAAGACATTTGTGTGTGATAGGTGTGCCCTTGAAATCCCTGGTTGTTTACCTGGCCTTACGTCTTGACGGAGGTTGAATATAGGCTGATTGGTGACTGGTTGATGGGTTACCACGAACAAAGTTTTTCTGAAGTCGATTTTGAGACGGAGAACCAATCGGCGGCAAACGACATGGAAAGAAAATGATCACGTATAGAAACAAAAAAGTGATATTCCGAACTGGTGTGACTTTATTCTGAATTTATGCAAAACACAAAGGTATCTATAGTTTTTATCAACGTGGGTGCTCCGTGATTCATTTTTAGTTGTAAAGTAACCAAAACAGTGCATATCATCCCTTCTATGAACGCGGGGTAACATTTTGTCATTATGTCATCAGATCATGGGATACAGCTTTATCATTATTATTATATGATTGGATAAAATTCTTTTTTACTCTGATGTTAGCGTAAAAATTAAGGTTCATTCGGGAGGAAAGGCTTTTATAGTAGTAGGAATGGGCTTCTGAAAGGATCTTTTAAAGTTACTAGTTGCACATCCTTGGTCTGACATTCAAGCTTGTTTTAACGGGCAAAATAATGCACATTGCAAATAAATTTACGCTGGGTTCGATTACACATCTGCCAATGAGAATAATCCATGCAGCTTCTTTCAATTTCCCCCAGGAAATACTGCTTTTTTCTATATTCTGTTTGCCATTCTTCTTCTCTTCTCTTCTGCCTTCCTTTTTCCCTTCTCGTTTGTTCTTTCACATTAGTTTCACCTTCTCTTTGTCTCATCGATTCTTTTCTAATAAACTTTACCTTCTTCGTTTCGATTACTGCGAAAACAAAGTCGTAAAAATAAATCGATTTTTCCTCTCAAATGATTCTGAGATTCTTGATCTTATATAAAATGTAAATACAAAATTATATAATTTTTAAAAACTCAACTTGAATTTATATCGTCTGAAATAAAGGATAGATTTATAGGGCAATTCTGGGAATTATCACTTGAAATTTATAGCGGGATTTAGAAATAAAGTCTTCGGTGAATGTTTCTCTGCATTGAGAGGCTTGTGATTTTTTATTTCTATAAATAGTTTTATATATTCTATCACCTTAAATAATGTGTATACGAATCTTGGATACGTATTTTTAATGTATATTCATAAATGTCCATAGAAGCATTTTACTTGGGAAATAAGTAAATATCCTTTGTTGTTGACTGCTTATTCGTTTCTTTTTTCAAATTTGTTCATTTCTCTCTTTATATTTCTCTTGTTTTGACATCATCTTTTTGTTCTTCTGTTCTTTATGGACACTGTGATAAATTCCTGCTTTCTTTTGGGGATTGTTTCTTTATTTCTCTATTTTGCAAGGATATTTTGGTCCGCTAAAGTGTTGAAAAACCGTTAACCAAAACTGTCACAAAAAATGTCGACGTATATTTCTTTCATAAGCTGGTCTTTTACCTGACCATGTATATATATATATTTATATTTGCATATATATACATATATATATATATATATATACACACACACACATATATATATATGCATATATATACATAAATACACACACACAGACATATATATATATATATATATATATATATATATATATATATATATATATATATATATATATATATATTATGAATATATATTTATATATATATATATGTGTGTGGTGTATCTGTGAATCATATATACGTGAAAACACAAATGGAACGATGCTGCTGAGCTTTTCCGCATCCAGTCCATATTATGTCAAGAATTATTTATTCGTTTTATTTTTAAAATCCCTTAAGTAGTTTCCTGGTTGGATTCAAATTTTCAATGCTCTTTTTTACTGGATAGATCTTTCAGTTCGTATCTTGTAGCATAAACGCTCGTCAGATCTGTGTTTAGCAGACAAAAGTTGAGAGGAGTGAGTTATTCATTGATCAGCCCTAATTCCATTTTTTGAATGATCGTACCCATCACGTGATGATGAGTTGGTAGTCTCATGAGGATATCTGAATAGTGATTAATCAAATTTGCTTCTATACTCTATTTTTTTCTGTCTCTCTCCGTCTCTCTCATTCTCTTACCCTTTCTTTTTTATTATAATCCTACCATCGACAAAGATTCCTGAAGAATGATTAACTAAACGTTTCTATATTTCATTTATTTTCATTTAGCAATCTAAGAGAAGACTCTGGTCTTGTTTATATACACACACGATCAGTATTTGATACGTTTTGTAATATTTCTCAGGCATAACAACAACTGAAAGTTTTGGGCATCTCCTTGTATACATTAGAGTAAAGAGTGGATCCTAAGAGATGTAACTGTAAGTTATAGCAGTATATTACTCCTCCATTACCCATGGTATTTGCTACTTGATCTTGAATTTTAAGTTTTTTATCTCTTTTTTTTTTTTCGTCATTACTTTCTTATCTGTGATTGACATTTTCGTTTAATTCTTTCTTGACAGTTCTCCGATAGTCACAATTTTGAACAGGTTTTTTTGTTTTTTTTAATTTTTTTCACTATTTCCTTCTCCTTTTCAAACAACTCAACTTTCTCCAAATGTCCAACTCTCGTTTCTGACAACTATTTCAGATAATGCATTTTCTTCTTCCGGTCTTTTAAAAAATTTCGACTTCTTTCTGCATTTTCATTCCAAACCGTCAACATTAATATATATTTTTCAGTTTTCCCTTGGTCCATAAAACTGGCTAGTTTTGTACGTGTCGGGCTTATATGCTGTAGCAATGGAGCTAGAGGGCTGAACATTGAAAAATGTAGCCCTTATTATGCTTAAAAAAGTAGTTTTTATTTTGTTCATAAAAATCAACCTCCAAATAGGTTTTTAGAAGCAGTCGATTCACCAAGTAATTCTAAGGTTTTTTAATTTTTATCAAGTACTGTTCACTTATGTCCTTTTTCGAATTTATCATTTTGGAGATCAACAACCAACAGAAGGAAGGATAATTAGCTTAATTTATCCCATTTTCCCATTTTCTAATTGAACACCCCAAACGGCTTGCTGTCCAGACACGTTGGGAACGTGATGTTGACTGACTTACCACTGGCCATTTTTTCTATTTTGTTAATTTTTTAAAAATTAACTCTTTTCATTCTCTCTCTCTCTCTTTCACCCTCTCTCTCCCTCTCTCTCTCTCTCTTTCCCTCCCATTCTCCAACTCTTTCTCTTTCATTATAATCTTGAAATAGACCAAAGATCTGAAATCATAGATGAACAGATGATAAAGAAATAGCTAAATTGGACGTTCACGAGGCGTAGAAAAAATGAGGATACTTCATCTCTCTACACCTCCAAACTCTTAACCAAGTGCATTCTCTCTTCTTCCAACCCAGAGCATATTGAAGCCACACATGCACACATACACATGTACATACTCACACGCACACCCTGTATACTCTAAGGTATGTCACGTGTACATACGTAAAATACTTTATTCAAAAGCTACTTTATCATTTTTGCAGTCTTCCCTGTGGGAAATAAATCAGGTTTGTAAATTCATATTTGTCGATATCGATTTCCACCGGTACGGTACACAAACGATCTGATACATCCCTCTGTCTCTGTCTCTCTCTTTCTATATATATATGTATATATATATATATTTATGTGTGTGTGTGTGTGTGTGTGTGTGTGTAAATGAATTTACGTGTATCTATTGTTTTGAATTATTCCTTTCATCTTTTTAAGATCAAATCTGTTTTAGAATTCATTTTGATGTGTCTTTAGTTCTAAATCTAATGGCGTCTTTTACCACCTTTTTCTTTGTTCTTCCCCTTTGTTTCCGTGCCTAAAATAAGATATATCGAACAAACTCATTTCCATCCACCATTACCCGATTGCTCTTGGTCATGGTCTCCATATAAAATTCATTTATATCGTTTGTTCAATGAAATCCTTATCAGTGAATTCTTCCTCTTTATCTTCTGCTTTTATGCCTGACTTTCAAGTTAATTAAATTATTTTTAGACTCGGCCACCCGGGGTTGCCAACGGTCGCCTTGAATCTGAAAGTTGAAATTCGACGAGTAAACTCTATCAATGTATAAATCCCCGGAAGAATCTTGTCCAGACACCCCTTCACTTAAACAAACAAAGGACAAGTAACCTGTATCTTTGTAATCACATTAGAAGAGATATGATAAATATCAGAACCTAGAAACATTTACATTTCGCCTAAAAGAAAGTAGGACATGGGCATTATACGCCTTTTCAATTCTTTTTAAATATTTTAGAATATTATTTTTTTCAACCACGGTATCTTACAGCATATAAGACGCAGTATTTGTCAAGTTCAGTCTCGAGAGGCAAATGCTTTCTCAGTTGTTAACTGATATCACTGCGCTATGAAAATAATATAAACAGCAATACACTGTGGGGATTGGTATAGACTTGGATAGATAAGAGCAAAATAAAAAACAGAAACACCTCATTGTGTTTTTAAAAACCGAAACGCCTCATTGTGTTTCGATGGTTCACCAATTTATGTTATATATCATTGATACTATGTTTTGAGTCCGACCCTTGTTATGGATGGTAAAACTATTGCCCAATATATGAACAAACTCAGATTAGTTCTTAACTATAAGTGCTTCCTTTTAGTGTATTGGCTATCAAACTGGTCACACAAATTCTTGGTCTTAAGTAGTGACTTTGATGTTCGACGTGTGCTCTGTAATTTTTTAATTGCACTCAGACTGAACTGCATAAATAATTTACAGATGATGTTACCTAGTTGCACTAAAAGTGTTCAGACACACATCTTCCGGCTCTTCAGCTTTAAGATCATCCAACGTAACGCTTTTGAGTAATTCATGGTTCATATATTGCATTTTGTTATTGTGTGCACTTTCTCCAGATTGATCTTTTCGCTAAAAGAATTTCCAAATTATTTGTATGCTCTCTTGATATAGCTGAAACCTTGAATCATTGATACTTACCCTTATAAAATTCATTGGATTAAATTGAAAGCTAAACAGTATATCAATCATGCTATTCGTACGCTCTAGATATGAACATATTGTCTTTCAACTCAGAATTTATGTATTCTTCAATCCCTAAACAAAGTAAGTAGTTCCTCTAGAATGTTGATCAGTGCACTATAGTTGCTTGCGTCCATGGGTCACCAGAACAGTAAAGACAAATATGAGAATAGTTTACAGGAAATGAATGCTCTTTGCATTATTTAGGGCTGACCAGATATTGTATCAGTAGTTTTGTATTATTGTAAGAAATAATCTTAGTTGAAATGCATTAAAATGCATAATACAATTTGAATATGGGAGTGTTGAATCACACGCTGTCGGATAAACTCTTAGCTAGTTCTGGTATAATTTTGAATAACTAAAACTGATGTTTTCCTCTTGTAACTATTATCGATACGTTGCCTCGATATCAGAACCCGACTCTTTTGATTCCCCAGCTGATCTGTGCATAGTAATAGCATTTATACACCTGATATGTCGTAGCTGGTCATAGTACGTTTTAATCACAAGTTCGTATTTGTTACAACTGTCATCAAAGGTACCTGGGGACATAGCATGTTTGTATATGCTTGATGTTTAGCGTTGCTTTGAGTAGGCGGTGGAAATAGTTGGTGTTTTAGTGATGTCAAAAAGTGAAAAAGAAAGTGTAAAATGTCTGGAAAATACTACAGCACATTTCCTGGTGTAAGAAACGACTTTAATGGGCGTCGTAAAAACTTTTGGCAAGCGGGCGTAAAGATGGGAGCTAAAAATAGACGTTTACCTCTGCTAAAAAACAATTCCATCCGCACCGTTACTTCCAAGGAAATAGCTAGTTGTTTGATGATCGAATTTAGATGCTATTGAATGAAGACGTCCGTCGTATCTTTATCGTACTTTCACTTTCACTTTTGTTGTTATACTTTCTGCATTATTTCTGCTTCCTGGTTCTCTGTAGTCCGTATTCAGTATTCTTCGTTTACTTTGCCTTTTCTTCAATTTTTCCTTTTTTTTTTTCTTTCTTGTTCCTTCATCCCTCTCGAAGGATTATTCTTTCTTCGTTTCTATCTTCTTTCATCAGTGCATTTCTTATTCTTTATAGTTGCTTTTATGTTCGTAATTTCTTATTGCATTTTATATAATCGGTATATCTTGACAAAATCTGTGAGCAAAAATGCCATCATAGATTT
Organism: Thysanoteuthis rhombus; assembly: GCA_963457665.1. NCBI lineage: Eukaryota > Metazoa > Mollusca > Cephalopoda > Oegopsida > Thysanoteuthidae > Thysanoteuthis > Thysanoteuthis major. The sequence continues at coordinate 11,376,413 of OY735198.1, read as the reverse complement.
CAGCAGTTCCAAATTGGTTTACTGGTTTACTGGCTGGCTATTTATATATGTACGTAACCAGTATACATGTCACTCTTTACTATGTCTAGAAAAACGTTCTTTCACCCCTGCCAGTTGTACTCGATTCTTCATAAAGGGGTTCAATTTGCAATGTGGGTTTTTGGTAAATTGATACCTTGGCTTGTGTCTAGTAGCATTCATACCTATAGTTAGATATTTAAACTTGTTTTCTTATCACTACCCAACAAAAAGTGAGATAAGTAATTCAATTTTCAATCAACCTTTCATTAATCTTTTAATTGATCATCCCCATTATTGGTTTACATGACTCGTTTATTCTCTTCCATTCACAGTTCCTTCCCGAATTTAGTAACTCCTGAAATTCTTCCCTTGCTTTTGTTTCTTTTTGTCTTCCAAACATTCATGCCTTTTCTCTTTTTTACTATTTTCTCCCTTTGTTCTTTATCAACTTCCTTTCCTTAATTTGGTCCAGTTGTAAATTTTCTACCTCTAGTGATTCTATCTATTTTTTTTTACCATTTATTTTATTCTCACTGTTGCCAGTTCATTCTTTCTTATTTTCATTCCTTCCCGCCTTCACTCTGTCTCATCTACTTGTGTTCATTCTTCCTGAGATCTTCCGGCATTCGAACCTACCTACCGTTCAAACGTACGCATATATTCATATATATGCATGTATTCATATATATATATATATATATATATATATATATATATATATATATATATATATATATATATATATATATATATATATATATGGGGGGGATGAGTTCGTGTGTCTGTGCGTGTCTGTGTGTATTTCTGTGTGTATGTGCTTGAGTATTGTATGTACAAGTGCATGTATGGAGGAGTATTTGATACTAGGAACATTTTTCACTGACTTGTAATTGCCTATGAAATTTTTCCCATTAAAACGTAAAGATGAACAAAAGTTCCTACGTAAGTGAGACTTCCTTTCAATGGGACATTTAAATCTGAAACGTTTATCAAGTTTATTATATCATCATTTAGACAAATCGAAAAAAAATAGATGAGATGAGATTACTATGTTTTTATAATTGAGAAGTATAAAACTTAGAATAAAAAGTAAATGTTCAAGAATCGAATGTAATGATGACCTAACAGGGCAAGTGAAATCCTATGTGGACTGATACATTGAAATAAGTTGGGGCATGGATAATGAACCATAGCAACAACAATAAAATGACGACATTAATGACTTGTATTTCCTCAGCCCCTATTTCAGACAATGAGAACGGCAGTTAAGTTTTTTATGTGCCAACATTGTTTTCTTTATATCTTATTTTCGACAGATTCGACAGCAAGTACATTGAATGTAGTATATTTTAGTTTATGTCCACTTCTCATGAACACTGACTATGCTAAATACTCGTTTGTCAAAGTTACTAATAGAAGAGAATAAATTTCAAATCAAGCTTTTGCGTGCTTATGACATGTATGAGTAAACTCCGTCTGGGGATGGCAGGAATCTTCTAGTTCAAATTGAGGCTAATAATGGCACCATCAAATTTTGGAAACATTAATTAAAGCAAGTAGTTCAACATACCCGTGTGCAAAAATAAGCCCAGTATTCCTATATTGAAATGAAAGAAGTCGCGTTTACTATTTTTAATGTGACTTTGCTCCATACCATATGAGAGAAAGATTGTGTTCTGCCAAACTAGAAAATGGCAAATACTGTCTTGTAAATCAGCATTGTGTTTGCTGGCATTACCTCCAAAACCGATTGTAGGCACATATTGAGGGAACATTACACTCTGTATTTACACATAGCAACACACACACACACACACACACACACACACACACACATATATATATACATATATACATATATACACACATATATATATATATATATATACATACATACATATATACATATACATATATAATATATATATATATAAATATATATATACATATATAAATATATATATATATATATCTACATATATATATATATATATATATATATATATATATATATATATATATATATATATATACGTACATGCATGTATATGAGTGTGTGCACGAGTGTGTATTTGTATTTTTTGTTCTATTGCGTAACTATGTGTACTGCTTTCGTGTACGGAATCTTCTCATGAACCTGTTAAAACCATCTAAATATATTATCCTGTCCGTAATTCTATTCCGATTATCAAAAGGTATGATTATGTTTGTTCTGTATCAAAAGTGATACCTGAATTCGTTTCTAAATCTACACAATTGTCCCACCTATCTGGGGAAAATTTTAAAAAAAGTAAGATGTTTTTCAATCAACTGAAAAACTGACGCTGAACGACATTGTTTCTTATTTGTCTGTGAGGTGTAATTTAAACAAAATTAACCCTCAAAGCTTAAGTGTGAATAATAATACCATATCAGCTCAAGGAAAATGTTTGATCATGGATTACGTCAAGACTCTTTGAGGAAATGAATTCGACAACATGACTGATTGAGAAAGATGTGTTCCTGTTTGTACAAATTGAGATCAGATTGTGTCAGATAGTGTTGAGATCAGGGTGATCCAAATTACATGAGATTTAGGTAATGGCGAGAAAAGAACTGATTGAAGGCTTTCTCTATACGACTTGTTTCAAAGCAAGTTGAACACTTTTTATTTTCAGCTTGTTTTCTTGTGGAAGCTGGAAAATGAAACTAACATTAGAAAAGTAGGAGATACCTTGATTTCGAATTGGACTCATTTGTACGCCTTTTTCTATTGGGAAAATGGTCGTGAAAAAAAAACTGAAACTTACAAGCTTTATCTGAGAGCACTTTGATCATGGTGAATGATAATTTTTTTCATTTTGATTCTCGGTATTCTATTCATTTGTAATCAATTTTCTGTGAAATCAAAGATCTAATTAATCATAAGTGAATCTATTCACTCAAATAACTGGAATGATGATGGTCAAATGCCCTTTGATCAAGATTGATATTCATTGAAATATGTTGGCTTTTGCCATAGGATATATTGATGGAACACCTTACGCAACTGGATTTCCACATACAATCAATTCTGACACTGGGGATTTTACTGCATTTCTAGTCTCCTTCAAATGTGTCATGTCTTGATGATTCCAACTTTACAATACTAGCGCCAATAAGTAATTTTGATATTGTTTTTTTTTTCTGGTTTTTAAACTGTATCATATATTAGTCCCTTAATACTAACTCTTAGATTTGAAAATTGGTTTAAAGGCCACAGGGACTAAAGAAATCACAAATATACATCATAAATTCTATCTTGGATATATTGAGTGTGTTTATAAATTGTCCAAGCATTTACATTATATCAAAAGACAGTCTCCCTTTAACCTGGCAGTCAATTAGAGGGGATTCCAGAGCTTATGTGTGAACAGACCCTCTCCATTGGGTTTCCCCAATGAGACGTTATTTGATGAATTTTACTATTCAAAATGACCATTTCTGTCCACTCTTCACATCTCATAGAAAGCTTTTGACAAAACATTGCATATTCAGGGATTATCAGCCTCCATATTTCTGATTAGGACCCTTATTACTTTTATCCCTCCAAAAGATTCTTGCTTTTTTTGTCCAATTGAACGAATGCTGTTTGGTTCACAGTGACCATATTTTGTATGGCTACATTTGAATCTCACGAGAACTTTTTACTGTTCCATTTTCTTTCCGTATATTCAGGGTTTTGAATGCCATTTTCTATCAATGTACTGCGTTCACACAATGCTTGTCGGTAGGTAAGTCCTACCTTTAAATTTCTAAAAAAAGATTCGAGCTAATGTATTTCCTGTCTCTTTATTTGGCTTCAGAGTTCAATTTTGCAAATGGACGGATGTTCACTAAAAGTCACAGAGTGAAATATGCTATTAAAACGTAGACCTGCGAAGAATCAATCGAGCTTTAGTCATTCTCGAGAATTGAAGGAAGAATTATCAAAACAGGATGAACAGATATCTTATTCAGTTTTTTCTTCTTCACACGTGTATACAAAATCTGCTCTCAAAAGGTGATATATCAGAAAGTATTTTTTATAATGATCAATGGTATCTGACAGCTGAAAACTGATATAAAAATGTTTATTCCCATAAGGCTGCACCATCTGCAAGATTTAATTCTGAATATAACCAGCTAATTTTTCAGGGAATATCTAGTTAATGAAACAGAAAATGGCAATAATATTTCTACGTTGATCAAGCATATTCCGTGAGCTCAAAATTATATGTCTCTTGCTTCTATCTATACAAAACAGGCAATCCTATAGCTTGATTTAAGCAGTTACAGATTGAATTTAGATACAAATCTGGAACATACAACAACACTGACCCATTGATATATGATTCTCTATTGACATGTGTGTTAAACGATAAGCAATGCTCTGCTGCCGTATAATAATTATAAACCATATTTACGCCCCTTGTAAGTCTTGCATGAATTCTCAAATATTGAAAAGGCCTTTATCCCTGATTTTCGATCAACAAGAAAAGAATTGACAAACAAATTTTACACTGGGAATCGTACAATTCAATGATTAAGTGATCGAATCCATTCTAGATGAAAATGTTACCGTCATTATATTATTGTATAGTCTTGCAACGGATGTTCACATGTAGCTTTGATTGGACAACACAGTAATCAAGAAAATATAACATTCTAGTATTATTATCACATTAGTTGTGCACTAGACCAGCATTCATCAATTTAGTTACTACAAATTATCCGTCGGTGTTGGGTGTTCTATGACCCTTTTTACCTTCTAGGCACATCTTCTTTGTGATTGTCCAAGTTCAAGATATTTTTTTGCTTGTTGAAATAATGTTACTTATGTATAAAATGTAAATAAAGAATCAAATATACCTTAATTAATCGTTTCTCAATTGGTTGGGATTTATTAACATTATAGGCAAATCCAGAACAATCTGCCAAGATTTGAGAATTTCCCGCCAATTTCGACCAGAAGTAACTTTTCTGCACATAAAATGCAAACAGTTGCATCAGCCATGATACAACACCTACAGGCAAAATCTCTCCGCGAGCCTACATACAAAAGTTCCTTGAAATATATCAAGAAATAACGAAGTTATTCAATTAAGAGAGAGGAAACGACGTTGAAGAGTCACGCATAGCAAACGGTAGTTACCATTTTTTTCTTTTTGGGACATATTTATTTATGACAAATTTGATTAAAGAAACCTTTGAGCGAACATGCATATGGACAAATATCGTAAGAATGTGTGGATTCGGAAGTATTCCCTCAGAATCAAAACTGTTCCATCTCCAAAACACATAGACCTGAATGGCAGCCATGCGTTCATTGAATCCCAGTTCAGCAACGAAGCGATGAATTGAAACGACATCATATTACATTAAGGTGCACACAAATACATATACATGCACATGCATATGCACACACTGAAGCACACATACACATGCATACATACGTGTTTACATGCATTTATACAATCGCACTCCTCTATACAAAAACACTCACGTACACATGTACACAATGCAAGCAAATATACACGAAATCACTCACACCGACCGCCTCAACTCTCCCCAGTACACGCATATTAACATATTTTAATTGTTCTTTCAATTTATCATAATATGATTTCTATTGATCATATTACGGGCAATAAGATAAAGGTTTCTGAGTTAATTCGATTTTACAATTTTCTGAATTCAATTATTTTAATAATTATCATGAACATAGATTTTTTATTTGGAGGAATTTAACTCGATAGTTGGCACGGAGAACGTTAATGCTGTAAACAAAAACCAGAGATGCTCGGATGCATCTGTCCGTTTATCTGACTAAATCACCTACTGATACTCGTTCAATTATTTTAGGAGATAAAAATGACTGATTTCGTCACTTATTCTAAATTGTAGGTGCGAGATTTTTTTTATCAACAAGGTTGCTGACAGTTGAAGTTGATCAGTCTATGGTTACGGACAGAAAATAGAAAAATAACCGTGATCAGACTAATTGGAAAGGTTTTTGTTAAATTCCAAACATTTGTTTTCTCAGTATACAATATCCTGATTTATTCTGATTGGCTTCTTCAATTTGTTATGACATTCATGGGGCTGTTATTTCCCCCAGCTTCTTCTGAGAGCCTCTTGCATCCAATAATGTGTTCAGCAATGTAAACTGATCTATTCATTCAATCGACAGGGTTGATCTGCCCATAATAGTAAATACCTTCTTCCATTCATCCAAGTTCAAATCTTACCGCCGCTATACAGTCGCATTCACATCAAGGATCGATGAACTTTTTTGTGACACATTCTTTCCTCCACGTTGTTTGAAGTTATTCCCAATTTAGGCAACAGCCTTTACTCGTAACTGGCGAGAAAGCTTCCTATCTATTCCCACATCAGTGTTTTGCCAGAGTCATACCTTGTCAGGGGTTTAATGTCTCCACCTTTTATGACTCAAAGCGAGCACTCAACAAGACGGACAATTTGTAAATAACCTGAAACTGTTTTGACTATAAAAAGGCAGCTTTCATTAAAATCACTCATATATACTTTCTTGGGTCGGACTTTTAATATCATACTAGACAACTCTATGACCCAGTGGGTCACATATTGCTCTGAGTAAAAATACAGGCCCGACAAAATTATTATCAAGTTGCAAATCGCCTCAAGCTTTATCTTGATTATATAATTCTGGCTATGAAGCACCATTCCAACTACTTAGAGGTCACACAGATATGAACAAAATCAGATTTTAAGCATTATATAAGTAAATAGATTGATAGATACATAAAAATCAGATCATTCTTCTCAGGTTGACCCCTGCCCTATATTTATCTTAATTTTCGAAAATCAATAAATGCCTTGAGTCCTATTAAAAAAGCAGGAAATTTCTGTTGGATATACTGTGTGGTTCCTTAGTCTCGCCGCTACACACATTTTGTGAATAATAGTAAGAGAGTGATAGTTAACGTTAGCAGCTTCCATAAGCCAGTGTATTTTCCGACAATATGACAGCATTTCTAAATAAACACGGCCGTAATTGTCTATTTGGTTTCAATTACGCCATACGTTGGCATAGCAAAAGCCCAATATCAACACTGAAAGCTACTGAATTTTTTTAGTATTTAGTGATGTGTATTTCAATTTCTGTCTACCAGGCGTCGATACTTCAACTCACTCTGAGAACTGATCCTTTCTTAGATGTTTGAACAGCCAACTTACAAACAGTGATTGCAGCTCTAAATAAATTCTGCTGGTTATCGTTCTCAATAAAGAGGAGAAAAGAGTCAAAAGACATTACAGATTAAAATTGATGATTAAAACGGCTTCATCTATTCGTGAAAAGGATGTTGAAACGAGAATGACAATAGTCCTGTCATCTTTCTCACTCTTTGGGATATTAAACAATACGTATTGTCATTTAAAAACATACACAAAAAGAAAAAGAGAGGGAAAGAGTGGGAGAAAGAATAAGAGAGAGAGAGGGGGAAGCAAGGGGAAGGTATATATGGAATAATAGAAAAATAAGATGCTTGAGATGGAGAGAATGATATGGGAGGGGATTGAGAGAAAAGAAACAGAGAGGGTTATTGGATTAGGAGGTATTGGAGTTTTATTTTGTGGAATGATAGAGAGTCCATCATTAAAATGAAAACAAATGTGAAGGTTTAGACAAAGAAATATGAAGAGCAGTGTTCCAAACGATGGACAATTAATGAGTCGATTAACAAGTAATACATTTGTAAACATTGGAATCAATACTCTGCAGGGGAAAAAATCAGAGAAATTGTCCGTGTAAGAGTAGTCCTGATTATGATAGATCACTAAGTAACAACTTTACGTGAGGGGGATAGTTTCCCTTTCTGATGTACGAATGAGGATTCTTAATGTTTTTAACTAGGAGAATTGGTGGAGAATAGGGAAATATCAAAAGCTTGAGAGAAAAGGAAGGACCAGTGTTATATCTAGTTGTTGTTGTGGCTCCAATATGCAGAAGTACTGAAAAAATGTTGGTTCTTTTGATGACCAGAGTATTTATTGGTAACGGGATATTCAGTGAAAGCCTGTAACCAAGTTGTGTAGAGATAAGACACCCGGAATCATGGTTGTCAAAATCGAATTTGGGGGCATTGTCAACGCTAAACAGAAAGACTATCCAAATCAATAAAAATACATGGAATTTTAAACCCATGTGTGTTTCCTGCAGTAAGGGGAGTTGAGAAAGAAAAATCATATTTTGAATATTTTTTTGCATTCTCAAAAACATTGTTCACTTTTTCATTTTTCTCATTTCCTTGTATAAGATCATTTCCACTGAATAGAAGATTACCAACGGATATTTTTTTTACAAATTCACTAGCTTAAACGTCGTTGGAAGAAATTTGTTCCACGGGTTCATTTGCAAACGAATGTATTCTCTACTTGATTGTGCAGTTTCTTCTCTAATTCTATGGTGTATTTTGTTCATATTGTCGTAAAAATTGAGTCAATGTACAAAATTCAACATCAAAAAAAGTTTCTAAAAATCCATGGCAATGCTTAAATCTGTTTTAATAAGTTGTGCAAACAAAGAAAAAGCCATTTGACTTTTTACTCGAGATAGTAATGGAGGGTGCGATAGATGAATTTAGATAACGTGTGAAAACGTATCACGAATTAAAGAGAAAATTTCGTTAGAAAAAAAATGTTTGAGGAAGATTAAGCAAGACATGAAAAACTGGACGTCTTTAGAAGAAGCCAATCGGGAGAAAATAAGTGATTTGAAAAAATTTGGCTGGAAAGAAACAAGAAAGTGAAAAGAAAAAGTGTTTTTTCCAGGCCCAAATTTAATGCAGGTAAAAAAAAGTCGGGATTGAATGATAATATTAAAAAGGAAGTTCTGTCGGAAGGAAGCAACACATCATCCATATAAAATGGAAAAGGAAGATTTGCTATATGAAAAAGAGATATAAATTGTAAATATATGTTCCTATGATTCAACATTAAAAAATTATATGGACTTATATAGACTAGTTTTTTTAGTGAACAAATACTTTTCTGCTCATTTTGGTAGCTTTGTAATTCCTATACTTCGATTCATCTTTTCGCTGGTCTGAAGCATGTTCTAGTCTTAATGATCTTTGCATTTCAGGTGATCTCCTTCAATCATAACCTTCAGGCACTTTATTCTCATGTTACAAATGATATTGTGAAAATCCAAAATGATCAAAGTTACCACGATTTATATTGCTACACATCATGTGATCAGAGGCTGTCATATATTCTGAGCAACGAATGAAACAATGTCAACCATGTTAAAAATAAATATATTAAAGCCCAAAAGATTAGCAGTCTCGCTGAAACTAGCTTTAAATATGATAAAAAGAGTTAAATCTAATAGAGTAAAACATAGCATCAATAATAGAAATTAGAGACAAGGAAGACATCTGGTATACACAACCATTCAACATTCAAGTAAGAAATTATTTTGGAAAACATTCATCAAAACAATGGAAAAAACTTTCCCCTGAGCAACCCACTTAGTGAAAAAATTCGAAAAAATCAAATTGAAATTTTCCTAAAAGTGTACGGGTAAAATTGATAAACTCAGAACAAAAAGGGCATATATAAACTAGATTCCAATTGATGGAAAAAAAACAGATTTCCTCTGAGAAACAAATGCAACAAGCAAGAATATCAACTGAAGCGAAAAACCCTCAGAATTTAAATATTACGCAGGAATATCAAAAACATCTTCTAAATGAAGATTAGCCAGCGATATATCATTATTTACAAACAAAAAATATAAAAATAGTACATCACTGTCGACATATTGAGGGAGACTGATTGATAGCAATCTCAAATTAATAGTAAAATGAAGAATATTAAAACAAACAAACATATGCAAAATTATTGAAACCTGGTATGCCTAGATGAGGAATTCTATATTTTTTATTCTTGCCGATAGAACAAAAGACAAAAAAAATATTGAACAAAAAAAAAATGTGATAACCTTTAGATACTGTCAGCGATCAAATGTCTGTCCACAAATATAACTCAATAGCCTACGTGCAAATGTACTAAAAATAACTATCATGAATATTCTATCCACGTAGCAATCTTACGGAACAATCCAATCATCAAAATAATCTTTGACATGGGGTAATAGGCCAAATAAAAAAAAATCATCTGAACAGCTAAGGTCATATGAAAAGGAACTCTAACTTTAGGAATAGATTTAGGTTGGAATGAAATACTTTCAGCGAGGAAACATACCATAAATAGATTGATAGATAAACCACTTACTGATTGCAAAAACAGCCATACAATACCCGCTTAGTTTGTAATGTATAACAACAGACATTGCATCAAATTGAAGAAAAAAAATACAGCAAGCAATGGCCAACCACGAATCAAAAACATACATGAATAAGATTTAAGGAGGATCCTATCACTTACGAAAAATAGAGCCACCAGCTAAAAATGTTCTGAATAAGAGACCAAAATAAAGCGAATCATTTGCCTGGAGATGTCCACTGAGGTTAGAAATATATAATTGATTGGATATTTCACCTTGCCAAGCAAAAATAAGTTAAACTAAGAACCATTGAAAGCTAATGGTAATTCATTAAGATTTAATGAAACATAAGAAGGGAAGTAGGTTAGTATATTCAGTTAGAGAAAGAGAAATTCACATCTGAGGTGACCTGTGACGAATAAGATATAAAGGTACAGGAAAATATTATAGCCTTTTATGAAACCATTAAGCATTTATTTTCACGGATCTGAGAGCCTCTAAAATCTTTTCTTATTTGGATTGGAAGCATATAAAATAAAAAGAAAAAAATTAGAAATTTTCCAGCGTCTAACAACTCGGCTGTTGAGAGACTATGATTTTGAAACAATCGGTATAAGAACAAAATAGAAAGAAAAAACATTGTGTAGATCCAAATAAGTTGTAGAACAACCCTGGATAAGGCTGATTCATATACAGCTTAACGAATGTAATTCTGATATTTTAAGGAAATTTCAGAAGAGAAAAAAATTTCCAGATTTTTTTCCCAGGGTATAAGTGTGTAGACCACATAGGAATCAAACAATTTTGAAAATATCCAACCTGAAATTTTGTGTCGTAAGTGAATTATGACTTGTCAATTTCTGATATAGCATCAAGTTTTCTCTTTGAATGTACTTCTCAAATTTCAAGCGCACAAAAAAGTTTTTGTGCTCATTAGCTTTCGACTGTTGGTGGTGTAGGAGCTTTTTTACGGGGCAATGCCTGGTACCAAGCTTATATGTACATACAACTTGATAGATGTAGTTGACTATCCTGATATCTGTATTGAAAAAAACCTTTTTCTGCACTATTGTAGAATCCCATGGACACACACGCATGCGTAGGTTGATGTCTGAGCAGCAGGTCAAGCATGCAGGCAACTGGTTTTGTGCACTCTTAATTTTACTTCAGGCGAATACAAGACAAACAAATAGATAGATTGTGTGCATGCGTAGTTCTCGTTGACATTTACCCAATAAAAGAAAATGCTTGGCTTAGCTTCTCAGAATACTTCTGGAGTAAACTTCATCGACATTATTTCTGCTTCCTGTTGGCATGGGTCCCAAGCCTTAACCCCCATCGCCCAAAGCCGTTGCCTTATTTTTTTTTTTCTTTATACACCTATATCTTTTTACCAACTGTTCAACTCTCTTGTCTCTCTCTTTACAATTTATGTTTTATGTTATTCACAATTCTTCTTTACGCACTGACTCAGTCTTCTCACAGTACTTTTTCTTATTTAGTGTATTTCCCTATTTACAAGGGGAAGGTCTTTTAGGCATATTATAGAAGCTGGTATCCCCCAAGGGAGAAATAACATGGAATATTTTAAGATTAAATAAGACTAAAAATGCTCCCTGTATATTTACACGACGATTACTGTCCTCTTCCCCCTTCTTACTCCTTCCGTCATTTTTCTTCTATTTATATTTATCTATCTGGATATTAATATCTATATGTATATGTATATCTATATATCTATATCTATATCTATATCTCTCTCTATATATATATATGCATAATGCATATATTGTCTAAATTTGTTGCAAGCAAACAGAAAAACATACATACACACAGATAGATAGATAGATTGATAGATAGATAGATAGATAGATAGATAGATAGAACAGGAGAGGGTGGAAGATATGAATAAAGATGTAAAAAAGCCGATCACTAGAAGAATTCATGCAAAATATGAATGCAATGTTAATGGAGTGCTCATACTTAATATCCTTTCGGGAAAACAATCAATTACTAGCTCAATAAAATTCAAAGTTATGCTGATATTTTCCGAGAAAATAATTTCCATAGTCCTTTTCTTGACAATTCCCAATATTCATTTATGAATATTCAATGAGCCAAGCTCAACAGATTACAACAGTGTACCTGAAGGAAATGAAGGTAGGAAATCTGTAATACATCAAATTCTCAAAAGAAAACGATCTTCAAAATGTTGTTTATATCTAAAATACACCAAATTTTGAAATATTTGATTATATGCTGAAATGACAGCAATCACATTCAAAGTCAACGTGATGTTTTTGACTGAAGTTAAAAATAACTTTTCCGGCGCAATCTTACAACAAAACCACAATTGACTTTTTGGTTAGCTCAATACTTGTCATTCTTTTACAGAAAAATCATTGAGTAGATATGATCTATGTTAATATAATATTCATAATAATAATTGAAATAACAACAATGATAAAATCATTTTTAAATCTTTCTATCAATCTATGTAATTGGGGAATGGACAATGAATATTGGAAGGGAAGTGAAAGGATGTAATGTAATGAACGTCTTTTTAAAATGATATACTATCTCTATAAGAGACAAGAAACTCGCTGGATTTTCGCTGGTATTTCTGAATATTATATGATTCATGCTTTCCATCAAACATGATCATCAGCAACTTGTTTCAAGACTTTTTTTTACCAGTTGAATCTATAAGAGTCAAACAATAAAATCTAATTACATCCCACGGCCATGTCATTGATTTCATCATTAAAATGGCTTTTGGTATCATGGTTTCAGCGTGAACCACATTGGCGCTATCCTCCTCAAATGGTTATAATGTTTGAGATTCATTTTTTCAATACTTTAGCTATGGAAATCATCATGTCTATTTTTTTAGCGTCTGGGCATTTTCCAAATTTATCTATCATTGTCGCCGTGGGGCCAATAATTTCTGAACTTGTGTAATTCTGCGTCAGTTTGAGTGTCATCTTTGCATTGTGAGTTGTGATATCCACCAATGGTCAGCCATTCTTACAACATGACCTACCAATTACCGTTTGAATTTGCAATGGGTTATAATGGAGCTGAAAAATGAAACCTAACCAAGGGACGGATCCCAAAACTGAGAATTATGCAACGTACACGTGGCTTGGGTAGGCAATGCTGCAAGAATGAAAGACAACCGATGGACATCACGTCTCACAACATGGATCCCCAGAGATCACATAAGAAACCGAGGCCAACAGAACACAAGATGGAGAGATGAACTAGACAAACTCAGGAAATACTGGCTCAACAACGCCCATGATAGAGGATTATGGTGAATCTTGGGGAACAATAATATGTTGCTTTGTGATCCCTCCATGTGAGGTTGAGCGTGATTCTTTCATGTTAACGTTGCATGGCTCTCAGTATGAGGATCAGGCTATTGGTTAAGTACTATTTTTAAGTTCCATACGTGATGTTTCGGGAGGGAACATTGCGTGTGTACTATCCCTTTTAGGACTAATTGGAAATACTTGTTTTCGAAGACTGTGCTTTCTCTGCTAAGGGATTGCTATTGTACTTCATTTCTTAGCTTGATTTTTTCTTTTGAAGATTTCACAGAGATTCCTTATTCAAAATATATGTAGGGGTTTACTCTCTTCAGTTTTGTATATTCGTTTCTGATCGTTGTGTTTGTATATTGTTGACGGAATCGTTGCTTTTGACTCATGTTTTGTTGAACTTTCTTGCTTTTTTTACTCAGATCGTCACGTATACTACTAATGAAAACATGATCTCTTTGAACTGGCCCCAGGAACATGTAATTCATCCAGATAGTCCTTTGCTAGTATGGAATGATACGATACAATTTCTGTCTCCCTGTAGAAGGCTCCTGAAAGAAAGTGGCTATTTAGAGATTTCTCATCAAAGAGAACTCAACCAATGTCCTGCCATTCCGCCTCTGTAACTCTCCTTATTTGATGATTTCTGCTTTGGCCTTCAAATCATTCATTTTATTCCTTCAGTTTTGTTTTTCTTTCACTCTTTTTTTTTGCTTGCTGTTTTCTTTTGACTTTTTTGTCTGTAACCTCATTCAATTTAACTTGAAAAAATCATTGAGATAAAAAGAAAGAGTGAAAAGGAAGCATACGGATGACGGAAGAAAAAGGAAAAAGAAGAAGAAATCGTAAAGATATAGGGAAAGAAAAGGAGAAAGAAGATGAATACACAGAGTTAAAAAAAAAACAGGAAAGTCAAATTGATGAACAGAGAAAATTTGGAAAGAACAGGGAATCATTGACATTACAAGGAAGGAAATGGAAAAGAAAAATAATAGAGATTAAAAGAAAGAAAACAAAAAGGAAGAAATCATAGATATAGAAATAAAAGGAAGCCAAAAAGATCGAGTGAATGAATACGAAAAAGAAATTTTAAAAGATAATCACAATTAAAAAAAAACGAATGAATACAGGTTAAAAAAAGGAAAACAAAAAATCAATGATTTGTATCCGTCATAAGGTTGCTCAAACCTATCCCAAAAAACATTAGACACTCGCATGTGAGAAGAAAAGCTCAATCTTTAAAAAACATTCATTAATAACTAATAAACATTCACCCATGCACCTATACTCTCAATCAGCTCCTACAATATCTAGATTTTTAGGTCAGTAATCATGAAGTCCAGAGCAATCTTCTCCTTTAATACAATCCCTCGTTCTAATGAAATGGCTTCGAATTACACCCTCCAAATAGACCAAGTTGTATATCTCATGAAATGTAATCTTTACTTTTCAAATGCAAAAAAGTGGATTATTTCAAGTAAATCTTCATATAATGATATCTATTTACGAAGTCTTTTTTCTCTCTCAGGTTTTTTCTCTCTTGCGCCTTCTATCACAGAGATGAGTAGGGTTGAAAGATTTTAATCTCTGCAGGGTGGCTAAACACTGACTTGAAACCTAACACTTTCAAATGGCGTCAACGTCTTGCTATCAAACTAGAGATGCGTCGTATGGGGGAATATTACTGATCAAGGACAATATTCGTGAAGATCACTGTCAGGAAAAGTCCAATTTAACTGAATTGCAATCATGGTCGTGCATGGTCACTTTTTTCTTGAAGGGGTCGGTCAAACGAACAGAGGAATACGATTAGTGTCGTTTTGGAAAAATATATATATATCAAAAGTGTATCCATATTCAGATATCAATCTGGATTGATTTTTTCTTGTACTTTAGAAAAATGTTTGAGCCTGTCTAAAAACTACCATGCTGTGTAGCAATTTCAAAATTCACGGGATATCCATAGCAATTGTTTCGCCATTGACAATTTGAACAGAATGCCAACACTTAAGCTGCTTGCCTTTTTAATATAAATCGCTATTTTTTCCCTTTACTTTAAATTCAACTCCGAGTAGAAAAGCAACAGGAGAGAAATTAGAAAAAAAAAATTAAAAAAACAAAATTTAAAGAAATCAAAGCACGTCCGTAAAAAAAACCTCTAAATATTTCATCAAATATTTTGTCAGGAGAAAGGAAAATATATAGTTAAAGCAATTTTCTGACATCATCATAATCATCATCATCGTCACCAGTCTTTTGTTGTCCATTGTTGAACAAGGACCTTCATCGGGATTCGCCAGTCGTCTGTCTTGGTCATAGACATCGTGTGGCCATTAATTTTTGAACTCACTGACGATTCATTTAGCAAGACGAGTTTAATGATTCCTCTTGTTATCTCATGTTCTGCCGTCCATGGTTTTGATGCATAATGTTTGCCAGCTATTCTTGCAACCTGACCAGCCCATTGCCATTTTGGGTTTCTAATGGATTCTATGATGTTTTGCATTCCTGTTTTTCCCCTGATATATTGAACTGTCGTGTGATCTCTCCATGTGAAGTTGAGCATGATTCTTTCATGTGCATGTTGCGTGGTATTCAATTCGAGAGTCAGTTTCTTTGTTAGGTACCATTTTTCCCTTCCATAGAAAATGGAAAATGCATTAGTTGTATACCTTTCTTTTGATGACTGATGGAATTTTCTTTTCTTGAAAGGTTGAAGCTGCTCTGTTGGTTGTACGATATCCTAGAGGAGTCTTTTGATTTTTTTTCTTTTTTTGAGGTATTCATTGAGATTCGTTACCCTACGTAACTGTAGTAGTCTACTTGCCCAGCTTTGTGTTTTTGACTTTAATAGTAGTGAGTTTATTCCATCTGTTTCACATGCCCTTTGTTTTGATCAAGTCGATGTGAAGGCCAACTTTCTTCATTCAGCTCATCTAGCATTCGTTGGAGATCCTGGAGTTTCTCTGCAAGAAGAATGAAGTCATTTGCAAATCTGAGGTAACTCAAATACTTGCCGTTTATCCAAACTCCTTAATGGTCTCCGTCCTAGTTTCGGGAGATCATCTTGAAGAAAGCTGTGAAGAGTCCAGGTGCGCAGATACCAACTTGCTTCCCCTTCTCTTTATTCTTAGTCTTTATGCAGCCTGATAAAGGAACCGTTGTGACGTTATATGTGTTAAAGTAACTCTGGAGTTTCCATTAAATTATTGAAGTTTTCCAGTTCCGATTCTTTTAGGACGATGCTTCGATTTAGGCATTAGTTGAATTAACGGGTTTTGTTGATTGATCGATTGTTATGATATTTGGTCAAGGGGTCTTTCCTGTCATTATTAGTTTGATTTCTTGTTTCACCTATAGTGGCATAATTTCTGGGAAATCCTCAAACAGAGAGATCGCGTATTGTGCATCCTGTTTAGTACCTCAAATCTTCTCTCTTGCTGTCAGTTGTTTCGTATTTCAGCTTTTTTTCATGAGATTTCCTTTCACTCGAGACATTACTGATGGTTTGTGTGTATATTGGTACAAAAATAATAGCAACTCTGTTTTTCAATGGGATTTATGCGTCATCGGAGACTTTACTGATCATTTGTGTCCACTTTGGTTGGACAATAATGGCAACGTCAATTTGAAAGGTCGCTAATTTCCTATGGATTCGTTGATGTTATAGTCGTCCTCTTCTCATTAGGTAAAGAATTTATGTTTTTTTCAGTTCAAGCTTTGGGAACTACCTGGAACATTTTGGTGTGTTTAATGGTTGCAGTTTGGAGTGGAACATTTTTTTGCGTTCTTTGAGGGTTTTAATTTAAATTTTTCAGCGCACCGTTCCGTGGTTGCTTCCTACGTTGATTCAGTTTAGAGCCTGGATGTTTTTGACAGGGCCGCTTTTGTCCGCTGAGATGTATTCTTTTTTCATTCTTGGTCTTGTGTTTTTGAGCTTTCTGAGTCAATATTCTATTTCATCTTGTTTTGAAGAAGGTGTTTATCTTTTAGTACCTATTTGCCGTTGCTGAATTTATAAGATTTTCATCTCTCTTGTTCTGTACTTTATATCAAAACTTACCTACACAATGCTCACCTTCTTTCATTGAAATTTCCCACGACAACATTGAAGTACTTTTGAGTAGGGAATTTAGGTGATCGTAGGAGTTGTCTATTTCCTCTTCGTTTGACTTCGAAGTAGGTGAGCATGCCTTAATGATATTCATTTTCAACCTCTTTGAGAGTTGCACTCTGACAATGACTATGTAGCGTGAGACAGCTTTGATGCTTACAACATTGTCTTCTAGTTCATTATTGATCGAAAAGCTTACCCTGCTCCGCTTTACTTTCTCTTTACCGTAGTTGTGAAAGAGATGTCAGCTCTTTAGTTGGAATATTTTTTATCTGGTTTTTCTCAATCACAGATACTTAAGTTCATGTTTACTGAGAGTTTTTCGACGTTGTAGGAACCAATGTTTAATTCTGTTCATTGGTTCTGGTTTTAAGGTTTTGTTTGGATAGTTGTCCATGACACGCGTTGTCGCTTGGGTTTTTGGGAACAATGACCCAGCTGGAGCGGCTCTATCATAGGTATCGTGTTTGGGTAAACATCTTTGGAGTTTATCACCCCAAATGATGTTGCTGAGCCTTTTGGGACTGATGACCCAGCGGAAAAGTCCTGTGTAATTGTAATTGTGCAAGCAATGGAAAGAGTTAGGGCCATGCCCTACTTCGCTGGCCAATGACATGAACTTTTTTCAATTATGGAATCAATTTTAACGAATTCAAATTACCTCAGGTCAGGAAGTCTCCGTAATGTTACAGCCTTGTGCCCGAATGATATTAGTTTGGTCAATATAGAAAAAATGTTTATTTTTCTGGATACTTATCGCCGAATTGACAATTGGGAGAAAGAATACAATACTTGGAGATTACTTTACCTCAAACTTCATGAGTTTCCTTACCTTTGAAATCAGCAATAAAAAATACGTTCTTTTCGAACTTTGACCACACTAGCTAGCTGTGCATGCAAGTTTTCTTTTTTTTTTGCCTAGTTGACAGGATTGACGTTTCTCGTTCGTGAACATTCAGAGGCAATACTTCCTTATTTTTTCCTTTATATTACTACGTATTCATTTTCACTTTATATTCCATTCTGATAAAATGAAATAACATTCCGAAGGACTGATGAGAAACTCTTTCGTTGAACAGATATTGCAGATCCAACCAGGAGGAGGGATTTAATCTTATGTGTGTCATACCAGCGCAGCTGTTGGGATATTATTAATTTTAAAGAGATATTTTTTTCAATAAAAAATGATGACAGGGGAAATCATATGAAAAGATGCCGTGTGTTGTTTGTTCTATCAAGAACCATTTTAATCAAACTGGCATTTGGGAATAAGATTATTGAAAGCTAAATTGAAACCATGAGGCAAATGAGGGAAATTTGAAGTTTTTTCCGTAATTCATTTCTTTTACGCTATAAAGAACATTAATGTGTCGAAACTTGTTCGTTTCTTTCCTTTCCTCGTTTCAACTAAATTCATGTTTAAAGTGTCAAACAATGAATATGAGATGTGTCACGGTGAAAGGTCAATCCAGGAGTCAAAGATCATTCTTGGCATTTTCAAATCTAAAAACAGCTGCATCTTATCAGATGCAAATTCACTTAGAACCTGTCCTATGTTCATCGTCAGGCTCCTGTTTTTCTTTGAAAAATTAAATTGCAATAAGTTGGTAATGTTCAAAGAATACCAGAGAACTGCTGGATATCACGACTCACAGGATGGAACCCTGGAGATCACATATGTAATCAAGGCCGACAAAATATAAGTTAGTCTCATGAACTAGCCAAGTTCAGAGAATACTGGCTATCTGACGCCAATGATTCAGAGATCAGGTTAATCTTAGGGACAAATGAAGATTGATGATGATGTATGTATGAAAGTATTTATGCATCACAAGCATATTTGCACTGTGATATCAGAATACATTTCAATAAATAGATGCAGAATTCCATAGGGTGTAAAAGCAATTAAATTTTTGTTAGGGACAGAAATAAAAGTGAGTTTGGTATTTTACATCAGGATTTGATCATCTGACGATTAGGGCGTTAACTTCCATGGAATCCTTCATGCAAGCTTGGTTCATTTCTGGTAAGAGAATTCCCATCATAACAATTATAAGTAGCAACTTTGTGATTAGGATTTTTCTCATATATATGTGTGTGTGTGTGTGTGTGTGTGTGTGTGTGTGTTTAGCCAAAATCTAATTCTGATGTACTGATTTTGATAGCTATGATTATATGTAAGCATATATATATATATATATATATATATATATATATATATATATATATATATATATATATATAATACAACTCGACCCTTATTCCGTAGTTTGGGGGCTGATTTCCAATGAAGTGTTTGTTTTTGTTTTTTTTCTAATAGCGTATATGAATTATTCGTTCAAAGGGGACTAAGGTTTGTGTCCTAATTACACTGATTTTTCCTGAAATTTTACACGGGTCTTAAAGGGCATTTGTTGTCTGCCCGCTAGCTCGTATATCTGCCTATTTCATCTCTCTTTTTCGTCTGATGTTAACTACATGCGTATCTTCCATTGTTCTTCTATATTCTTTATCGTTCACCATTTTTTTTAATTTTTACCGGTTACTTCTTCTCGTTTGTTTGCTACTTGTGATGATATTTTCCTTTTTTTTTTTTATCTTTCTGTTGTTTTCCCTTTCTCCCATTCTCTTCGGGAACTTTTCTTCCCTAACTTAATTATTGTTAGAAAAGTATCAGCAAACGTTTCTTTAGTTTTCAAGTTGATGTCATTTATGAACATTTTTTCTCAAACTTGGAAAGAAAGATTGATAACATTTTTAAAAGAAAGAAGGTTCTTTTATAAATGTTATCAATCTTTCTAAACTTGGTTCCATGTTATGATGTTCGTGTCAACTTTTGTTGCATTCGATCTGATTACACCATAATGCACACGTATTTATATATATACTGTTTAATTATTCATTTGGCAAAAGCTGATTCGTCAGGAAAACAACGATTAAATAAATAGAAAAGAGAACACTTATTAATCCACTATTGGTATTCAACGGACAAATTTGTTGGAGGTTAAAAAGTCGTCCAAATGAGAATATGTAACCGTTAGTGCCCTGAATTCACTCACTCTTATACATAAAATTGATGGCGAATAATAATGTTGGGTCGTACATGGCATTTTTGAGTGATAGACCCTCATCGTCATTACTATGTCAATAAATAAGTATGAATGCAGTTTGAGTGAAAATTATCTTAGTCTTGTTTGAATTTCATGTTATAATTGGATTGTAACATTGTTATATATATATATATGTATATATATATATATGTAGTAATCTATGTGAGTGAGCTTTGATTCACAAATATATATGTAGTATAATATAATTTCAATATACAAAACAAATAGAATCATTATGGAAATACTAACTACGAGTATGGATTAAACTATATAATAAAAGGATGTGACATTTGTTCAACATAACAGGGGTGCCATGTTTTGATTTTTAAATCCCCGGAAGAGTTACTTGGTGAACAACTGATAATCCAAACGAGAACCAGTTTATACACTAAACAATAATAACAGATTATAAGGCAAAAAGGGATAGACACTTTGGAAAATCACTTAAATTGTATTGACAGATACTGGGAAATGGTTGACTGAAGTGACACAAAAAAAATCAATTGAAATATAAATTGTACTGTTTATTATTGAAGTCATAAATCTTTCAAGACTATATATATATATATATATATATATATATATATATATATATATATATATATATATATATATATATATATATATATACATATGCATATACATATGCATTACATGACTTCCAGTTAAATTATTTTGCTTTGTAAAGAGAAAGTACGCTACATAATTTCCAGAACCAATCTAATATAGAAAAGGACCATAAAAAGAACTACTCATATTTCAAATCTTGATTGAAATTTCAAATTAAATTCAGTCTCAAAGAGAGGAATATCTAAGAACCATCCGAGCATTAAATGAAGTCTGATAAAGACTCTCCAATACAAAGTAGCAATAATGAAATGAATTGACGTTGATGGCACTGGACAATACATTAGACATAAACTTTACCCACTCATCCTCAGGTCGTTCACAACAGACACAAGAAATAACAGCATCGGACGCAAGAAATATTAAAGACAATGGACAGCAAAAAAAGAGTATAAAAGCACACAATATATTTTCAGAAATGAAATATGAAGACATTAACTATCACAAGCGTAGCTGCTGAAAAGTCAAACCCCATCCTTGCCTTTATTTGAACTGAAGATGATGAATGTAACTTTTCTATCGTATACATAACGAAGGTGATTTATTCAAACGATTTTATTTTACTCTAAATGTATTAAATCATTGACTCTCTAATGATTTCGTTAACTGCATCAGAAATTTAGTGCAACGGATCTTTCTTACCAAGCAAATAATGGACAAATCTTTGGATCGCAACGAAATGGAGCTAGGTTAAACATTCAGCAAGAAGGGATAAAGTAAGACACTACCTAATATGTTTCCATCGGACAATCACTGGGAAATATATTTGGATAAGATATAATGGATTGCCAGTCGGATATGACAGGGAATTGCACACTTGCAGTCTTCATACAACAAGATGGAAAAGGCCTTTGTCGATCAGCGGACATATGATAATGGTAACTGCTACTGATGATGATGATATGATCATAGCTCAATTGTGACCATTCTTTGTAGACTAATGAGTAAATGTTTCATTTTACGCCCTCTAGCTCCATCTGTGTTGTATACATACATAAGAAGCCAACTAGCCAGCCAGAGCAACTTTTAAAAAAACTGATATAACCTATTGGAAGTTTTGATGATGGTTTTAGTACACGGTTTCTGCTTAAAATAAAGGGAAATATTGTTTTTTTTTTAAAGAATCTCACAAAAATCAAGAAAAAAGAAAGTAATTTCGAAATTGTTTCCTACACAATGTACCCTCTCACATCGATCCGAATGTGTTTTTGTGTCAAACCAAACTGATAGCACTAATCTTGATAATGACCATGAAGATGCCAAATGTCATACAACAATAATCCTGCAAACAGTTGGAAAGTAAAACCTCGATGGTGTTAATATTACTGATGGCAATGAGAATCCAGGCAGGTGGGCACGAATAAAAAATGAACCCCCTTTTTCAACTTCAAGACAATTGTTTCTCAACAATATTCATTGATGTCCCCGTGGATAGAAATGATTTGTTTTATGGACAAATATACAAAGGGACAGACAGGTAGACGTGCACAGACATACACAGCTACACACATATGCTGGCGTCATTGATAGTAAATATGCAACAATAATGCAAAAAAAGAACCCTCACATCCCGCCAGTTGTATGAAACTACGGCTTTGAAGCATTTTGATTACTAACGTTATGAAAAAAAAAGGGATTCATTTTTAATTTTGTTCGGGTAAATTGTTGCCGTCTAGAAAATTTATATAAGATAGGGAGGAGATGGCTGTCAACATGATTACTTACGTGGGATGGCGATTTTTAAAAATAAAATGTTGGTTTTATGAGTGGTTCGATTTGCGATGTAACAACAAAGCTGAACTGGTCCCTCACTTTCTATCTGACGTACGATAGTATAACTTTGATGTGTCTCACTTGATTTTGAGGGTGGGGGATTCGTAATTATGTTTGGATAAATTTTCGAGTAGTGGAGAAGTCGAAGCTGGCCCAACTACTCATTTAATTTCTTTCCAAAACTTTTCAAAAGTTAACAAAAGTCTAATTGGATGAAAGCACCAAGAACGTATCTGGGAAAAATTACTATCCTTTTTGGGGCTTCCACTGATAAAACAAATAATAACCAAAGGAAAAAAAGAAGAAAAATAACCAAATGAATGGTAAATATGAGGAAAATGGATGAAAATGATTTACAATATATCTTTCTATAGGTATTGAATATTTGAGTACAGCCGGTTCTTCAATTTCGGGGGGGGGGGGGTCAGGGTTTCACAAAATAATTCAATTCAGTAAATAACTGTACCATCCATAGATACCACAAAAGTAAAAAATACTATGATGCATATATACTAAACCAGTAAACATAGAGTTTATACTTGAACATCAACTTTTAAAATGTCTTCTATGATTAAATTCATTTCTAAATTTGATATGATATTGTTCATTTATCAACAGTGGGAATTCATTTCTGTGCACAGTAAAGCTTTTTTACAAGTTGTTTATTGTCCATAATAGCCAGAAGTGTTCAAAAGGAAATTGTATTTAACATTTCATGTCAAAACTACGTATAATCAAATAGGCAAAATATACACCAGCCGAAAATAGTATAAATTCAATAAATGTTTTCCCAAGTTCACTGATGCTGTAAAGAGACTATAAATGTCAATTCATTTTTTAAAAAACAGGGAAAGTTATTTATGATAAGTTTGTCACAAATGTTACCAATTTTTGTTCATCTGAGCGCACTGATGACAAAAATAGAATTGTGAATTTAAATTTACAACTATTTAGTACAAAACATATGCCTCCATTTCTATCTGACTAAAACCTCTAGAGATGTGCACATATCAATCATGGTTTTCCTATAATGCACTCGCACAAGTGGACATGCACCTGAATCTCCACTTAGCGGATATATGACTATCATCATGTCTGTAATTATTCATATAGACAAACCCTTCCCTAAAACATTATAGACAGCAACTGTTTAGAGTATCATCATCACAATCATCGACCATTATAAGTCAAGTGCTATACAAAAAGCATTCTAATCTCGTTCTATTGCGAACATGATTTTATTAATGTTCGCGATTTTTACTAAGACATTTTTCTTGTCATTCCATGTTGTGTCTGGCATTTTCTTACTGCGTTAATTCATTGAAAACTATTTTTTTTTAAATCTCTGTTGACTTGTTTAGCCGACCGTTGTTTAAAAACATACCAATCAAAGTGATATGGATTTTTACCATTCATTATATGAAGGGAACGTATTTCTGAACTCAAAGTAAACTCAAACGTTTACAACGAGAATGTTTTATATTTGAAACTTGTTGGAATGCACGAATACTTTCAGTTAATTCAATCGACTAATGACGATATGAAAAAAAATCGAACATTTTGAAAAGATCTGAATTTCCTAAAAGTTTCGTTAAAACAGTCTTGTTTTTTCAATCACTTCTTATAATTGCTGCCAGTGCTGTTGTTGTTGTTATTGTTGTTGTGGTTGTTGTTTGCTGTTGTTGTTATTGTTGTCACGGTTATTTCCCCGAAGCATCTTTTTTTGAAAGCTATCTGCGTCATCAACAAACTTTGAAAAGAGATTTCAATTATCCGAGTCTAATTACAAAAATACAATCAATTATGGCAATTTCTACGGAAACAGATTGGTTTGACACCGATGGTTGATGTTTGCCTCTATTTGATTCAGATTTTCTTTATTCTTCCTAAAACACGGCGATTCACGAATAATTAACAGAATTAAATGTACTGCATATAAGTATAAACCTGTAAATGCTTCGGAGAGCAGGTCCACTCATCATTATCATATATTCAAAACTTTAGTGGTGTGTTGGAGCTTTTTAGTATGTGTATACGTGTGTGTTTGTGTGTTTGCATGTGCG
>OY735198.1:11293609-11348609 GCA_963457665.1 Thysanoteuthis rhombus | reverse complement strand
TTGTATTCAGTTGGGGGACATGTAGGCTTACATGTGGAACTTTGACCGGCAAAAGATAAGTGTAAATCTAAATGATTTCATTTAAATGACTTGATTGTTTGGAGACCTTGAAAATGTCAACTTCAACAAAAGATATGTCTTTATTCAACGTCCATACACTGGTCAAACGAACGTGAGTTCGTTTAATCGAATATATCAATTTGAGTAGTGTGTGTTGGTTTCATTTTTTACCTAACTTCATTCACTCAATCTACATATATAGCTTACTTGCCTTTTCAATCAATCAATTTGTTTATCCATCTCTACTTTTATTTACGGGAGAGTGATAATAAATACATGGTTGATATCTGCAAATATATATCGAATCAATATATTCGTGGGTTAATAAAGCTCTTTCTTCAGATATGAATCGGTGCTCACGGAAAGAATGATATACTACGAGATAAAATCTGACAAGGATTGATAGATAGATAGATAGATAGATAGATAGATAGATAGATAGATAGATAGATAGATAGATAGATCCATAGATAATTATAAATACAAACAGAATGAAATCAACGGAAACAGAATAATATAGATTGATACAGTGATTGAATGTTACAAGCAGACTTTGCTAAAAGCAAATTTACTGGAAGATCGATTGATAAATCGATAGGAAATAATCAATTGATAAATAAAAACTGGTGGAATGATAGGATCAGACAAAAACAGATATCTACCCTCAGACATTATTTGGTCATCGGTTTGTTTTTTAATTTAATTACAAATCTTCTGGCTTCTGACTTTGCTTTCCTTCGATATTAGTCCATTTATAACCTTTACTCCCCGTTGTCTTGAGCTCAATTCCGATTAAAATCATAAATACAGGTCTGGTTAGTTACTCAATTGAAAATTGTCACGTGACAAACGTCTTTTGGCAGCATACTATGTTGGGAGAGATCATTTTGAAATTACCAAGTAAAGATCAATGAATCAGTAACTTCCCTTGCTTTAGACATAAAAAGCTTTAATTTTTGACAAAAAGCATAAAAGAAGGGACCAAGCATCAAGTCGCACCGTGAAATAACTCCTTGCACAAAAAAACTGATTCTGGATAGATTTTTTCTAAAAGGTCTTGGTTTAGATTCTATAACTATTTGAATATCTGTTCCTGTGCTGCATCTGTGTGACCTGA
The DNA here is from genome assembly GCA_963457665.1 of Thysanoteuthis rhombus. Lineage (NCBI taxonomy): Eukaryota > Metazoa > Mollusca > Cephalopoda > Oegopsida > Thysanoteuthidae > Thysanoteuthis > Thysanoteuthis major. The sequence continues at coordinate 11,347,432 of OY735198.1, read as the reverse complement.
ACACATGATACATGCATAGCCAGCCAACAAGACCGGCTAAAAAACTGAAGAAACCTATGATGACCCCCATTTGTTGACGATTTCTAATAGCGTTATTCCATCCTGAACGTTAATTCCTGACGATTGTTGATCCCTGCGTGCCTTGAAATAATATGTTTGTGAATGCATGAAATGACTTGTAGGAGCTGTGGGAGTGTTGAGATAAGTGAACGAGGAAAACAAAAGTCAGCGCCTTACCTACGCATCCCAGGTTCAAATTAAGTCTGTGCTAAAATGTGACCATGGTTATGGATTCATTTCATCAAACGCCAGAATTCTCTCTCCATCTATCAATATGTCTATCTATTTCTAACTCTCTTCAATGAATTTGCTTGATTAACCCTATCCAAGGTATCTCAAAATTCATTAACGGCTGATAACATACTAAAAAGATGGATAAATATTATCACTTTTTGATTAGTCTTTCGTTTGCCATATTTTAGTTGCCTTCTCATCGCAACTACTTGTCATTAAAAAGCAGAGATCTGAATGGAAATAAGCTTTGTATCTTCCATTTCTGAACCAAGCTGTTACTTTACAACTTTACACTGAAGAATGTAGTTGCGATGAAAAGACACTAAAATATGATAACTGAAAGAAATATTTTCCTATAATTTCTTACGACTACTTTATTTTCATTTTAATCTAACTAGTAATTTTATATCTAGGGACTGGGTCTGGGAACGCTAAAAAAGATTATCCATACAGATTAATTGTAATTCTATTTCAAATGTTTGCTATTTAAACAAACGAAATAATTCACATGATTATTTGCGCTTCAACATACTAGGGGAAATCTATACCATCAATATTAAATCAAATTTAAATAAAGTTTGCAACTACTTTATTGAGGGAAAGTATCGTAAGCAAAATGTTTTATCGACGCTTTATACCAATTTAACTTCATTTTCGTAAATTGAAATTAAAATATAATCGTCTTTCAACGAAATGAAAAAGAGATATAAATCACAATCCCCAAATTAATTTAGATATTAACTCATTCGATTTGTTGATGAGTATTTCCTGTATGACTTGCAACAATGGAAATATAATTAATTCTCGTTTCAGTTTAATAATGAATATTTCTTGAAGATTGAAAAATACATTCGCTATCAAGTAATTCAAAATAGGATGCAATTTTGTTCAAGTGTCCTTTTTGCATTTCTTTGTGAAACATTTTCGATGAAACATTTTATCTTTGACGTTATTTTTTATCATATTATTTTGAAATATTCTATCTGCACACAAGCACAACCATTTAGATATCAAAATTCTCAGTATAATTATTTATCTGTCTATTTATCATTCCCTCTATATTATTATCATTATTAGAAAGAAAGAGAGATAGAGCAAGAGAGAGAGAGGGACTTAATATGTAAGAGAGATATTTTATACGCACGAAAGTGATAGAAAATGTTTATTCGTGCAAAGGAGAACGAGAATATTCATTTGTACGACGAAGCAAGAGATCATATAAATGCACAAGCGAAAGATAGAGTTTCGATGCAAGAGAGAGAGAGAGAGAAAGAGGGGGAAGAGTTAATGTCACACGAGAGAATGTACCTGCTTCGCAAGGAAAGTATACAAAAATGAAATCCTCCTTAATAGAGCTTTCGGTTAAACCTATTATGACTGAGGAAAATGCATTGGCAACTCAGAGAGTGACAGATGTACAAAAAAGTTCTGGTTTGAGGAAAGGGTTTATTTGGATTCTCAACGTTTGCACCCTCATCTCTAAAATATTATAGCTATTCTCACTATGATTTATGTGCCGAATGAATTAAAACAAAAAAAATTGTGGGAAAAAAGTATGTGTGCGTGTGTGTGAGTGCATCTGTGCGTGTGTATGTGTGTTTAACTGGTGTGTGTGTGTGATTTGAATCCAGTAAGTGAGTGTCTGTTCTGTTAACAGTTTCAGAATCATCCTTGCAACACTTATAGTTTTTGCAATATCGATATGTTAATTACATTTCTTCATATCTTTCTATTCTGTCTGAATCCCCACCATCTCTTTCCAATTTTTCGTTGACTCAAAAATCTCTTTCCCACTGACATCTTTTCTTTTCCAGTACGAGCCTTCGACCACCATTTTTTTCCTTTTCACACTCAGGCGCTGTCCATTACTGTGTCTCACTTCAACCTTCGTTTATACCTAATCATGGCAGATTTCAAGTTCTCCTATCTTGTTATCTTGACTTTTCATCAAAGTTTACCTTTCTCGCTTCCAACTTCGATTTATACGTGTTAGATTCTAATTAATTCTCAATTCAAAATCCGGTTTGTTATTACTCATTCTGATTATATTCCATATAAAGAGTGCATGTGAGTTACTCTAAATTTATATCAGATAGTATTGTTCTTATGTGAAAATATCAAGGTAAGTGGTAACACAGTCAATTGATTTATACTTTTCAGTGCACTCGTATAAAAATGTAAAGAACATTCATATGGCGTCATTATCTATGCACATATAGGTATTCATTGAAATTTCCTCGGTTAGCCACGAGAATATATGTGCTTTGCATGCAATGAGGAGCAATCTCACTCCATTTGATATTAACAAAAATTAGCAAATTATAGTGTAATAGCACCTTGGTCTCTTTCAAAGTACTCCCCTGAGAACCATCACATCTAAGCGACCCTCCCACTGCCTCGTCACATTTTCCCTATTCTCGGCCATGTCATGAAACCTCTTTGGCAGAAGACGAGGATGTTAGGGAACCCAATCTGGACGGTGAGGTACTGACAGACTTGAATGATGTAAATTTGGTTTGTAAGCTTCTGAGCCATTTTGGTGAGTTTCTTTATCATAAGATGATCCATGATTTAGGGGAGTATTCCATTCCTTCCTAGTTCAAATAATATCCGTTCAACTATCAGACGTATTATTTCGTTTCCGCTATAAGATTGGAAAGCTTGAAGTTTCCCCTGAAATAAGACTGGTGGTGGTGGTTTTAATATAAAATCTGCGTTTGTAACTCAAATTTGTATTTAAATGTTAATTATAGCAAGTCGTTGCTAATCTTACCGAATCAGACCAATTATTTCATCATCGTAGTAGGATGAATAACATTGGGTTTAAACAAAACGAATAGTTTTAATAGTTTTATATGTTTATTTTTCTTTTTTATCAATTGAATTGATAATATAGTATTATCTTGCTACAGACAGCTTTAGAAAAAACAAAAAAATGTCAGTGCCTGAACTTCAACCACTCTTCCAAATGCTCGAATCCCCGATCTTTTGGAGGTTAATAACTGTGTTTCTGATGTTAGTTCCCATCAAAGGATTACGTCCATGATTTTGAATTAACAAATCCTAAAAGGAAAAAGAAACGATCGTTGAATTTTCATTTTCTTGCAGAAGAAGTTGCAAAATTGTTTAGCAAGACACGATGCATTACGTGTTACAATGTGTTCCTCACTAAGAACCCCATACTTGCAGAGTAGCAACTAGTGAAGTAGTCCCACAGAATCGTATTATAATGTTATTTTCAATAGGTTCTTGTATCTTACGTAATACTAAACCAAGCTTATTAGAAGAAATGACACTTAGACGTAGAGTAAAGATTAGGAAGATAGTCTTAGAGATCATAACTATCAATCATAACCAGTTATCTCACGCTTGTGCTAGTCTTGTTCAGTTCATATCATTAGGGACATTAGTTGTTGATAATTGTCTAATGTTTTGGTTAGCGGTTTCTTTTAACATTCTCATTATCAACAATTAATTCCATCCAATGTTGGTCTGCTCGGAGAGAGATTCGATCCATTGTTGCATCGAATATGGTTGCACTAAGTAGAAAAAACAAAGCCTACAAAATGTAGCACGAGGTATATTTTTTCGAGAAACATCTCCTACAATCAGGATTTAACACGCTCATCTTCAATCTGGAAGTTCTTACTGTAGTGTGCAGTGCTCTTATTATGATTTAAAAGCAAAAACATCCCTGTAAGGACGTACCCTGGCAAAATCTTTGACTATGTTAAAATATATCTGAGCTCTAATCTGAATTTACCAACGATTGTCAAATAAGATTTTTACAAATCCATGGAAAGTGAAAGTGAAAGAGTCGATTCTCAGAGTGAAGCAAAATAAACACCTGTGAAATAATTTAAGACTTGGGGGGAATCTAAATTTGTTTTTGCAATAAGTAGGACTACCGCCCTAACTATTGTTTCATGACAAGATCTTTTCACAGTAGTACCCCATGTATGTGGGTTTTTTTCTCAAAAAACCTCCAGTACATACCCACATATTTATATATATATATATATATATATATATATATATATATATATATATATATATATATATATATATATATATATATATATGTGTGTGTGTGTGTCTCTCTGTGTGTGTGTGTGTGTGTGTGTGTGTGTGTGTGTGTGTGTGTAAATGCAATATTTCCTTCGGTACAGGCACGACTTAATTTGCCTCATAAATAACGCACAAAAAAGATTATTTGCAATTAAGTAATGGTAAAAAAGCAACAAATAAAGAGTTCAGTTTTGGAATGATTAATCAAATTAAAAACAAATATGGGATGTGATTTTTTGTGCCTTATTCAAACTCTTTTATATACAAGTCGAGAACTTCAACTCTTCCACTTCAATGAAGCACTATTTGCCTTTTCTTGGGCATATCCAATTTGCACATATCTTCACTTTTGCTCTCTGGGACCATTTTTAAGTACAACTGAATTATCCCTTCTAATTTATTTCTTGCGGCTCGTTTTATTGAATATATAAAGCGTATTTTTTCACGCTTAATAAAGCCTCATTTGCAATTCCACGTTCTTTATTCCACTTTTGTAAGTGCAATTAGGTTGCACACTGATAATAATGTTATTAATAATTTATCAAGTTTTATATATATTCGAGCTTATCTCAATGTCTCTTCTTCTGAGCCATTTATAACAATCAAGCGCTATAACATGAGAGCTTGTTATCAAGTAGATTTTTAATATGCATTATTCATTAAATAATTGGGCTTATTGCCACTATTATCAAGGTTGTAGTATCTTTTACACTACGATTCTCTGGTGATTTCGTTTGGAACATGAACGGCACCAAATCGTCCTGAAACGTTTCTCTCTGTATCTTCCTATTCTCCCATTTCCTACTGCCTTCCTGTCTTTCTTTGGATTTATTATTATCATCATTATTATTATTATTATTATTATTATTATTATTATTATTATTATTATTATTATTATCAGTAGTAGTAGTAGTAGTAGTAGTTGTTGTTGTAGTAGTAGTAGTAGTTAACATCATCTTAATTGTATTGCTGTTGATTTTTATTGCAACTGAATGCTGGCTGGGTTCCATTCAGCAGCGAGTAATTGAATCAAGAAGGCAAATCGGAATGAAGAATTGATTTCAGTTGAGAATTGAACTCACGGCCCCCGGTATGTCACAGGGTTGATTGCTTAACATGCGAGTTAGATTTTCACCTGTTTATTATTCTTCATTATTGTTAATGCATTTACTCATTGCTGAAGGGAACCCAGCCTGAGTTAAGTTGTTATGGTTATTAGATCAAGTGACAGGAACTTTCCACAATACTCTCCAGTATTTTCGACTTTAGGTTTCTATCACTGCTCGAATTTTCTTCGAGGCTTCTTGTAAGCAATGTTCGGAAGTGTTTCAAGCTTACTAAGGATACATTCAGAGCGTTTTTATTTCCTAATTTGTTTCGTAGTTTAGCAAGGTCACATCTATAAGCACCTGATGTTTCTGGCGTAACATCGCAAGCAATGGAATCATAATTGGTATAATGCAAAAAATAACAGCCCATACAACGAAAAAAATTGCGATTAAATACATGAAACGACTATATGTATTCACTGTGATTTCCCCAGCGGCTAACTCCTCTACAGTCGCAATTGCCAAAAAAAATGGTCATGGGAAATCAATCAGAAATTTGAAACCAATGATCGATGAGTAATTGTCTTGAACCGAGTTTATTGCTTTTATCAAACCACCTGATGTGCTTTCATAAGTGATAACCATATGAAGCAGAGATTGTCAATAAGCCCTGCAGATGTATGACTCGTGGTTAGAAATAAATGGTTATTTCAGTGTTCATTGTTTAGCGATACAGAACCTATCTACGATCTTAGAACTAAAACCAAAGATAGAATTCAGTAAAAACTGTTGAAAATAACAATTTTGAACCAAATATATATGACTGTTTATGTGTATGCGACAGTGGCCAATTAGAACTGTGGAAAGTATTAAGTTTCTAAAGAAAAAAAAAAACAAAGAATTATTCAATTTTTTTTTATCAAAATTAGACTTGAACGCCTCCTATTGTGAACAAGTCGCCATCAGGAAATCGACCTTCCCAATCAACCATACTTGACAAATGTCTTTTTGTGAGCTTTTCAAAGTGGATTTTCAGAAAGTTAGTCGCACCGGATACTTTTGCAAAATTTATATCATTTCATCTGAAAACTTACGAATCCAAAGAAATATCTAGCGCTCTGAACTGGGTTATATTTACATTGTAAATAGTATTCTCCATCCGTCTTCAGAAGTACACCTTCGAAGTATTTGGTAACTTTCATTAGTTCTTTTCGGTTACTCCTTTTTTGTTGAGAGATATCAGAAAAACTTAGTTGGAAAGAAAAGTGAAAATTCTAACGACTGTCAAAAGCAGCCACAGATTCAGGAAAGGACAGAAGATACTGTTACACTGGGTGACATTCAGAGCAAGAATTATATAATTGTTCTGTTTGCCTCCTGTACATTTTCCACACATTCAAAAGTCGTTTTTTTTTTACTACATAACATCAAAATCTATCTACTCGTCACTAAAAAAAAACAAAAATAGCTATTCTATTCATCCTACGTCAAAAACAAAGTAGAACCCCAGAAGATAAGAACGAAGCAATCATAATGCTTTTACTTCAAGAAAGATTCCTAAGCGACATCAACAACTGCGGGCCTATAAGTTTACTCATCAACATCTGCATTTTTTTCCACAAAAATCATCACTAACCAGATTACTGAAACAGTTAAGGAGAACCAACTGCTGGAACAAGGTGGCTTTGAAGAAGCTAAACAACCATGGAAATCTCCATTGAAAAATCAGCTGAAGGACAAATCATCAGAACACAAACTACCACTGTAACATTTAAAAATTTCAACATGTTCGACACAGTAGAAATGAAGACCCTGAAAACGTCAGAGTACTGTAACATATATACAATAACAGCAACTCCATCATAAGTCTACATAAAGACTCCAAGCCTTCCTAGTAGCAAAGAAGTAAAAGTAAGACGAGGTGATAATTTCTCACCTAAATTCTTCAAAGTCTCCCTCAGGAGATCTTCCGAAACCTAGAGATCAAAGATGCAAAACTAGAGAAAGTACACCACTACATCTACATAGGACAATGGATTTCTATCAAACTCACAGAAGAAAAAGAAATCCAGCAAAAAATTACTCTACGATGGCAAACTTTTTGCTGAGCTGGCTCAACCTTGAAAAACAAGATGATCCTATTTATCCTAAGAAGAGTATACAGCAAATGTATAATCCAGATGGTCACTTAAGGAGCTGAAACGCTGGAACTTAACCGAGAGACGGACCTGTAACGTGCACATGGGTGAATTATGATCAGTCTCATGTGGAGACAGCACAGTATATCAAGGAGAAAACAAAAGTCCGAGACATCATGGATTTTTGTAGAAAACAAATGGCAATGGGTTGGTGATGTTGCAAGAATTGCAGACAACCGATGGACATCAAGACTCACAACTTGGATCCCTAGAGATCACATATGCAATCGAGGCCAGCAGAATACTAGAGGGAGAGACGAACTACACGATTTCAGGAAGTACTGACCCTATGTCGCCTACAATAGAGAAATGTTGCAAATCCTTGGAAAGGTCTATATCCAACAACAAAAGACTAATGATGATGATGATTTTCATTATGTATGTGCGTGCGTGTGCGTGTGCATGTGCGTCAGTGCTTTTGGCTTATCCCCAAAAGATATCAGATCGTGGATGAATACAAGGAGAACATTACAGGACACCTACTAACGATCCTGCAAGAGGACAATGCAGCTCATTTATGAAAATTGCAAAATACGACGGGATAAGCGAATGAGGTCCCAAAGGGAGTAATCTAGAAGGGATTAATTAGTCATATGCTTGGTAAGCTATATTTACGTTAATATCGAATGACCGGAAACTTTTGAGACGGATTTTCGATTAGTAACAATTGCAAATATTGCTGGAAATAATTTAATCATATTATGCATAAGTTTTTAGAATAGTATTTATTATTTCAAAAAACATTTCCAGAAAATGATGTGAATTAAATGAGTCCTGAACAATGTTTTGGACATATTTTGACGGAAATATTTGCGAATATCCTTTGAACAAAATAACCTTAAAACGAATTGTAGAGATAAACCCGAGTAGTGATTAGCCTTATTTTCATGAATATGTAGCTGGACTTCAAGATGTAAATTCTCAAAAGAATTACACCAACTTTTTATCGTTTACCTTAGAGAACTCCTGTTCGTATTTTCAGAAAAATTCGAAGGACTCAATTAATTGAATTGTAAGGATAGACCCAGTTCTACAATGATTAAAATCACAAAAGTCCGTCCGTCCATCTGTCTGTCTGTCTGTCTGACCGTCTGTGTCTCTCTTGCGTGCATTATGTATATATATATATATATATATATATATATATATATATATATATATATGTATGTATATATATTTATATATATTTATATATTTATATATGTGTGAATGGATTACGAAAAACACAGCTAACATAGCAAAACAATGTTTAAACTATCGTTACAGACTGAATCCGAACATCTAATCTGTTTATAAATAGCAGAGTGCAGATCAGTAATTCAAGAAATATTTATTTAATAAAGTGCCCAGCACAAAAATATTTAGTAAAGCTTCAATATGTGCAAATGACTGTGTGTATGAGTGCGTGTTTCACAGAATTCATACACTCTATGCAAGATCAATGTTTTGCATTCCAACACGCTGCCATAGAGTAAAATCTCATCTTAAAGGTTTTAAAAACAAACATATCAATGGATACACGCTGCATCTTATGTATGTATGTATGTGTATATATGTGAATGTGTGTGTTTTGTACAGAGAAACCTTTACATAATACAAAAATTAATGTTCCATGCTTTTCCTTCAAAACATAATGTTATTCGTAATTTTCCGATTTACATGACAAATCCATGACTTCGTTGGCATGATCACTCTATTTCTGATTTAATTTTGGAAATATTTATTGACTTTCAGGTCTGCATCAAAACTATTTCCGCTTCGATATCATGGCTTTCAATTTGATTCAATCCTGCTGTGCCAGTCGTGTGAATAAATGATATCCGTTATCGAATAACAAAAATTTTATTTGTTGCTTGTTTGAATTAAAAATCAAAGTGAATGTTCCATTTATTGATACCAGTGTTTCTGCTGAGTAAATTCTTTTCAATTTTCTAAAATAGATATATATCAAAGATTTCTTGGCCAAGCACATAACGGAATGATTTGATGTAATTAATCTAATATGCATGTATATTATGTCTATTATAATATTTCATCTCCATTACTCAGTTTAAGCACCCATACACACACACGCGCATATTTATATATATATACATACACGCACATATGTATAATGTGTGTGTGTTTATATATATATATATATATATATATATATATATATATATATATATATATATATATATATATATATATATATATATATATATGAGGCAGCTGTTATAAGACCACTGCTGAGGTCTTTCTCATCTCCATCCCTGCGGGCGTGATCTCTGTCAGGCGCTAATCTCATTTCTAGATAGCCGCTCCCTGCACTATATTGCAACTCACTGGTTGTCAGTATCCAGCTGTATATATATGAAGCCTGCACTGTTTTAAAAGAAAGTAAATGATGGTACCGAATCACGCCCACAACTTGCTAAATAGTAGCTTCCGGAAATATTGATGCTATTGAATTATTCAACAATTGCCAACCTCCAAATGGATCAGAATCGTGTCTACCTTCCCATGTATCTATGAAATGAATACATCGTATCTGCATTTTTTCGGGTCTTTTATTATAGTTCTTATAGTTTGGAGATTGATTTAGGGAGTTATCAATCAATGGCCAGGATATATACTTTTGAGAGTCATGTGGCTATTTCACAAACGAGTAGGTTACTATAAATTTATAGATAATTCACAAAGGAGTAGATGTCCCTGAAAATAATGGAATATTTTCCAACTGGAGAAATGGTGTCTCCAGAGTTTTTGCTATCTAATGAAATAATGACCTATAACCCTGTATCATCATCATCATCATCATCATCATCATCATCATCAGTCTTCTAACGTCAATTGTTGGAAATAGACCTTCCCAGTATCTGCCACATTCCTCTATCAGCATTTTCTGAATTTGTCCAATTATTCACTCCATCTTGTTTTTTGTTGGCCTCAGGTTCGCATGTGGTCTCTTGGGATCCATAATGATGCTCATTGGTCGTATGCCATTATTGCAACACGGCCTGTCCATTCCCATTTAAGTCTTGTAATAGATTTTATGATGTCTCTGACTCCCATTTTCTTCCTTATATACTGTGCTGTCTTGCAATCCCTCCATGTAAGGATTTTTGCATGATTGTCTTATGTGCACCTTGCATGCTTCTCAGTTTGCAAATCTGTCTCTTTGTTAGGATCTATTTTTCAGCTCCATAAGTGACCATCAGGAGGATGTGTTGGTTGTATACTCTTCTTTTTAGAATTATTGGGATCGTCTTGTTTTTTAAGTTTGAGCTTATTTTGCCGAGAGCTTGCCATCCTAAGGCGATTCCTCTCCTGTGGATACCATAGAGATTTACTGTCCTTAATAGATGTATTGGTCCACTTTCACGAGTTTTGTATCCTCGATTTTGACAGTTAAAGGCATGATTCTTCAAAGAATTAAAAGTGTATAAGTCGTGCCCATGTGTGCCTCGGTGTGTGAGTGTGTGTTATTACCATTTTGCATCTTTTGCCCAATCTTGAAGATGTTCAATCGGTAAAAACTGCAAGTAGAATGAAAAACGAGAAAGGTATATTTTTGTGCCTCTAAATTCATAATGAACAAAATCAATAGTAAAGGTATTTGAAAAGTCAATTATATCATAACACATAAAACAAATTTTTCAATAGATCTACAATATGATTCTACTTGTAACAGTGGCGTCTGTCTCGCTACGCTTGGCTGTTGTGTCCACAACTAACCAATCACGAGTGAGAAAGAATTGTGAAACGCTGCCCACAAAAGACTGCTGCTGCTGCTGCTGTTGCTGCTGCTGCTGCTGCTGCTGATGATGATGATGATGATGATGATGATGATGATGATGATCTCTATTGATATCAAACACAAGCAAAGAAAAAGTTGAAGGATGGAAAGAAACTCAAAGACCATAGCCGAAAGAAATGGCGGGTAAAGAGAAAATGCAAAATTTGGGAATGGTGAAGATGAACAGAATGGAATACATGACCTTATCTTGATCGAACTCTAAACAGCCAACGTTCTCGCGTTACCCACGTCCTTCTCGCAACTCCTTTCGACAAAATCTGATTGTTTTCATATATTTTGCATACTTTCTGAATAAATTCTCCGACTGTATCTTCGACAATCCTTTATGTCTGTCCCTTTCCCTCCCACAAACAAAATTATAATTCATTTTGACGTCACACAAATTGTTTGTAATTGACTCATCGGGGAATAGGAGCCGGTATTATTGGCTTCCGATTGTCTTCCGATGATCTCAAATTGGTTGAATCTATGACTCTATGGAATATATTTGGCCACTGTTTTCCCAGGCCAACCACTTTGAGACCTGGGAATAACCAGCAGAATTTGTGATTGAAATGGTTTGGATAAGCAAGGGACGAAAAGAGAGGATAACTTTTGGACATTTTCAATTTATTATAATAATAATAATAATAATAATAATAATAATAATAATAATATAATGATAATAATAATAATAATAATAATTTTGTAATAATAATGCATTACACCCTAGAGATGATACAGATAGGCTATACATTAAGAGAAAAGAAGTTGGCAGGGGGCTCATCAGCATAGAAGATTGTGTCCAGAGGGCTAAAGTAGTCCTAGAAAGATATGTGCAAACAAATAGAGAAAAAATCATAAAGAGTGCGAGAGATAGTGCAACAAACAATAAAGTAGAAAACAATGGAACAGTACAGCAACCAAGAAAAGAAAGATGGGAAGGGAAAAAATTGTACGGCGAGTTTTAAAGACAGATACAAGATGTACCAGACGAGAAATCATGGACGTGGTTACGAAAAGGAAACCTTAAGAGAGAAACTGAATCGCTCATCATGGCAGCCCAAAACAAAAGCATAAGGACAAACTACATAAAAGCAAAAATTGACAGAACACAGACAAACAGCAAATGCCGTATGTGCGGTGAAAGAGATGATACAGTAAACCACATAACTAGTGAATGTAGCCAACTCGCCCAGAAGGAGTATAAGCATAGACACGATAGAGTAGCAACGATGACACACTGGGAACTAAGCAAACAAATTGGATTCCACCATGTGGAAAAGTGGTATCAGCACAAGCTAGAGGCAGTTTTGGAGAATGACAACCACAAACTACTGTGGGACTTTGACATCCAAACTGACCACCTCATCCAGGCAAGAAGACCGGACTTAGTAATAATAGACAAAAAAAGGAAGGCCTGCCAAATAGTAGACGTTGCTGTACCTGCAGACCATAGAGTAAAAAAGAAGGAGGGTGAGAAAAGGGAAAAATACCAGGACCTAGCAAGGGAGTTGAAGAAAATGTGGAACATGAAAACCAGGGTAGTACCGGTAATAGTGGGAGCACTAGGAACTGTCCCCAAAACGCTGAGGGAGAGACTGGAGGAGATCGGGATTAGGGGGAGGATAGAGACCGTACAGACCACAGCACTGCTGGGAACTAGACGGATACTGAGGAAGGTGCTAGAGATATAAGGACTGCAACGAATCGTAGCTCTGTCATGATATGCGAAAGAGAGAGGAGACGTTAGCTGAAGACCTGAGGAGACTTATTGTCACTCAGCCTTCAGCGATAACCACTGGGCAACCGGTGTGAAACGGTAAATCGCAGAATTACTGCGACCTATGAGTACTAGGAGAGGAGGGCTGGAGACTTGAGGAGACTTGCTGTCACTCAAACTCCAGCGGTTACCACCAGGCAACTGGTGTGAGATTCATCATAATAATAATAATAATAATAATAATAATAATAATAATAATAATAATAATAATAATAATAATAATGATGATAATAATAATAATAATAATAATAATAATAATAATAATAATAATAATAATAATAATAATAATAATAAAGTAAACGAAATTTGAGACTATTCAGACCACAACACTAGCGGGAAATGCATGAATACTGAGGAGAGTCGTTGAAATATGAAATCTACGACCCCCAACTGTAAGCAATGGCTAAATAGCCAAGACGAAGGCATGGTTGAAGATGTATAAACTACAGCACTGTTGTGATAAGTGGAGAAGTTATGAGAGGAAGAGTGGAGACCGGAGGAGACTTATTCCAGTCAGTCCTCATCGATAATCACTAGTCTAGTGGTGTGAAACTGTAAGGGACATTACAGTTGTGGACGGTCAGAATGTAAAGGGGACGGTTGGAAATCTTAGGGGACTTGCTATCACTCTGTCTCTACTAGTGACCACCAGGCAACTGGTGCGTAAATGCAAATAAAATACCGAGGAAAGTCCTAGAAATATAAAGACTGCAACGTTAATTGTTAACAGTGACCCCACAGAGAAAGGGAAAAGAAAGTGGAAATGTAAACTACAGCACTGGCATGATAGGTGAAAGAGAAAAGATGTTGGCCGAAGACCTGAGGAGACTTATTGTCACTCAGCCTTCAGCGATGACCACTGGGCAACCAGTGTGAAATTGAAAACTGCAGTATTACTGTGGCCTATGAGCACTAGAAAAGAAGGGCTGGAGACTTGAGGAGACTTGTTGTCACTCCAACTCCAGCGGTTAACGCCAGGCAACTGCTGTGAGATTGCAAATACTACTACCACTAATAATAATATTGATAATAATAATATTCAGAAGAAGAAGAAGAAAAAGAAGAAGATGAAGAAGAAAAAGAAGAAGAAGACGAAGAAGGAGAAGAGGGAAAGAATGAGAAGGAATAAAGAAGAAGGAGAAAAATATAAGAGTGGAAATTATGCTTATTCTTCGTGCGTATGCATGTTAACACATCATTCACTGAAGAATGAGTGACCACGTCCTTTCAAGTCTCCAGCCCTCTTACAAAATTCCTCTCAGTTCACATAAGAGCTAAAGGCTATGAACGGAAATCACCTCAGATCTACCTAAGTAGCGTCGTCACGTATCACAGCAGTGCTGTGTTTTTTTTTATTGTTTCAAAATTTCCCAAACTTTATTAACACATATGTCACCTTTATCATATCAGAATGCCAGTACTCTCTTCTGTATTTTCACAGATTACAGAAGCGTGCTGAGCCACATACCCTAAACCCTCACCTCTATTACTGACTTCAATACATCTGCCATTGTTCTTAGTGCGCCTGGGAGTCCTTTCGTGGTCTCTTCGATTTTCAAGATCTAGAGAGAATGAAAGATGACAGTCTCCTGAAAATCTTCCATTCTGGTCCTGATGGTCAATCCGTCGTCGCTTGCGTAATTACAAGAGGATCACCCTGTCCACCAACTCATGAATATTCTTGTGCTCATTTTGAACCAACTTGCTGTATTTGCTCTTTCTTTGAACGTTTCATCTCTTTCTAGTTTATAGTTTTTATTCTGCTGAGTCTTTTTTATTGGTATGTAATTAGATATCATAATCATTCTCGTGAAGAGAAAAGCAAGGACAAAAATTTCAGAAAATTACCGTGGATGGGGAGAAACTTGAGTAATTTGGATTTTATTTAATATTTAAGAAAGAAATGACCTAAGCATATGAAACAAAAGGATTGGAAATGAATTATCTAAAAATATAATACCTTACGGATGATAAACTTTATAATCACTTTGTTCACTAGGAGCCAATTGAAAATTGTGTTTGAATTGGAACCAACTTTTTTCACAATCAATTCCATTCAGCTCCTTCAATACTAAACAATAGCTGATTGCAGAAAAATATCTCATAAAGATGTTGTTTTTTTTAACTTTTCAAATTGGCCGCCGAGCAGTGAATTGATTAAGGATAAATCGTCTTCATTATTCTATTTATTGGCTGTTTATGTCTTTCTTTTGTTCTCCAATCTTTTGTTATGACTTGATTTGATTGACTGAATAAACAGCAAAATTATCTCCTGACAATTCAATTCCTACATTTGCACTTACTGTTTTAGCTGTTGGTCAGAGCACGGGCAGCACATTGAGGCTTCATTCCAATCGTTAGATCTTCGATATGCAAACAATTGTGACATTTTCTTGGTTCCTAGCACTTGCTATATTCATTTTGAGGGAGAAAGGCAGTAAAAATTGAATAAATGGATGAATATTACTTGAATGTTTTCTTTGGGTTACAGGACAAAAGTTTCTTTAGAAACAACACAGAGCTAGTTTTATTTTAAATGTAAAGAGAAAACATCACTAGGTTTTCAATTGTATGATAAACTAGGAAGCATTCAGAGAGCGCATACTTCAGCCAACGTCATCCTCAACAAAAGTAATAATTAATCGAGCAACTCAAAAATGCAATCATTTCTTCTCTGGCTTATCGCCATGTTTCCCATCAAATTGAATTTCATGGAGAACTTTTACATATATCTCGTTGAATTATTATGAATTTATGAAGAAAAATTATCTTTCATTTATGGAAAAATTCCTAGATCTGCCCTTAAACGTGAGCAGGTCTCACTCCTTTCTACAAACTCTCAGTGATATCATGTGGAAGAAAAACAGAAAATGGAAAGACGTGACTGGAAACATATACCTCTACATCTTTGTTCCAAGAGGTGATAACCAATTTATGCAACGCTTTTCATTAATATGGATCTGTGAATCAGATCTATGATTTATTCAGAATTCTAAAGGATTGTCCCCATACATAAATAATGAATATTCGTCGAATAGATAGTTTTTCAAATTAGATAATAAAAATATTATTAAAATGTTATTTTTTGTGTTTTCATTATTACAAACACAGAATAGATAGCTGGTTGTTGGAGAATGCGTCAGGTACGAAATGTCATTTATGAATACTTCTGATTGTAATTCTCATATATATATATATATATATATATATATATATATATATATATATATATATATATATATTAAAGCAATTCACTCAAAAATCAGTTTTGTTCTTTATTCTATCGTCCTTTCCCATTTTGTTTCTTTATAATTTCCTCTTGCCCACCAGATGCTAATTTTTATCAATGTATATCTATTTGAGTCTTCCTCCACATGACACTGCCTCTGTCTCTGTCTCTCTGTCTCCGTCTCTCCGTTTCTCTGTCTCTATCTCCATCTCTCTCTCTCTCTCTATCATCAAGCTGATAAAATGATTTCATATTGTTTTTTTCCTAATTGTGTGTGATTTGCTAGATGTGGGTGTATGTTGTATGTTTGTTAGATTGTCAATGTGTAGGTTTGTTATATTGTCTGTGTGAGTGTGAGTCTGCGTGTGTGTGCGTGTGCGTGTGAGTGTTAATGTTTGTTTGTGTGTGTGTGTGTGTGTGTGCTAAAGTTTTTCATGGTTGTAATCTAGTTTCCTAGCTAAAGAAGAGCCTCGATGAGGAGAAGGTAGAAATAGGCAGAAGATCTGTAAATTTGAACTGATTTCCAATGAATGCTACAGTCTATCCATTGCAAGAAATGCCAATAGGAAACCGAATAACGAAGATGATCAATAGAAAATTAGATCAAAATTTGATTTTCATGATTTTGAAACTTCGCATCAAGTCGTCACCAGGAGAAAAAATAATCGAAATGATTATTTCACAAAGCTACGGGGATTAGCATGATCTTCTTTGTTATTCAAAATTGTCGCCTGCTGTTGATTTTTGCAGACAACTCACCATTGCAATTTATTTCAGCGCGTTTGATCTTCTTCATGTGTGACTCAAGTGAGATTATTAGCAAGTTTATCCTCAACTTAATCCGTTTTTTGAACACAAAATGATTTCGTAAATTATCATTAAATATGGATTAAATGCTATTGTCTGTATTTTTCCAGGCAAAATGCGTGATAAAAGGCTTTTAAAAACAAAACACTCCTATAACCACAAGAAAACGGACGTTAATTTTTTTGAAAAACGTGTAAAATCAGCCAGTATCAAAACCATTCTCTTCATGTAACACGCAAATGATGCAATCATTTAAAATTGTTTTTCTACACAGGAAGGCATGTTAAAACTATGAACATTTTTTCGATTGTCTCCTTGATTTATATTAACTCATAAAGAAACTATGTGTCATTGTAATTGTGTGTTCTTTTTTAAGGGTATCCAAACATTGAACATTGAAACACGTGAACAAAATTGAGAAAGAGCGAGAATACGACTCCAAACAGTCGATGTTCACTCGTGCGCACATGTGTATGTGCCAATTGGCAATACTAGCAGTTGATTGCTCAATAACATTGCTGACTTTGGAAGTGAATATATTTGTGTGATATCCGATCAACGAAATATCTCGCCGGGCGTTTATGGTCAATCATTACCTTCATCACTATTTGCAAATTGTCTGAGCTGGTGAAAGTTAATTTCTCACGAGATCTTTTATCAGTCGACCCCTAGTATTCAAAACCTATTTCCCAATTTATCGAAGGGGGTTGCATAGAAAATATCAGTGATAAAGTCTAGTTACGAAAATTAGTTTTATATTCATGAGAGATTGGTTGGTAGATCATTGGCAAATGCCCAAGTCAGATACGTAAAGTATTATACTCAACATTATGTCATGACTTTATAAGGTACACATCAAAGTCAAACTAGCTCAAATAAAAGTGAACCACTCTCTGAAGTCATTCAATGTATGCATATATATGGAAAACGTGGCTTTGGCCATGGATAAATTTTAAAATCGCCTTTATAACCAAATCAAACTTTATTTCCGAAAAAAAAACCTGACAATCCGGAGTAGTTCATTAAATTTCCAAATAATTTTGGGAGCTGATAAGCTTACACTAAATTATACGTATCATCTTTTACGTGTACACGTCCTTCTAGAGCAAGATGTAGTTAATAGGTTTGATGCTCTTTCCAGTCCATATCTAGTTGAATGAAACTGAGATTTTTGTACGACTTTATATATATATATATATATATATATATATATATATATATATATATATATATATATATATATATTACACATATATGGAGTTATCTGCCCTTGGTTGTGATTCATGTGACATTCCTTACATAGTTATTAATCTATAGAAATTGTAAAATTCCTTATCACATCTTCTTTGACGTCACACAGAGCTACCAATAAGATAGCAGATTGCTATCTTTAAAGTATTCAAACTGTGACAGTATCTCTCTCTCTCTCTCTCTCTCTCTCTCTCTCTCTCTCATTCTCTCTGTCTCTCTTTGTACTTACAGTCTCGATGTAAGTTCCTTCTTATAGTTTGTATAGTTTTTACACACACTCACTTTTTACACACTCATCATCACATAAAAATATGTAATTCCTCCTTCTTCAATCTCTAAGAATACATCCCATCCAAGTTGAGCACTCTCAGCGTAGTTTGGTCTGACTTCTAAGGATAACATTTCAGTGGCTAGAATTTGGATGATCGAAACTGACGGACATTCGAAAGACTCTATCTTGCATTTAATTAGTGAATTTCCCTTCCTTTCAGTTCTTCATTGCCTCATCTTTATCATGGTAGATCCCTCCAAACATCCGTGTCGGAAGAAAATCCAGCCCTTTTTTTATTTAATTCGTTCATGAATTAGAACTCATTGCTGCAGTAAACCTATTCGGTTGTCCTTTTTCCAGCATTAGTTAACAATCAAACTAACTGTGTACTAAGCTTGTTTCTTTGCTTAAACAGTGAAAACGCTACTTAGGAGAATTCATATTCTCAGACCATTTCCGGTAATTTATTATTTTGGAGGCTAATGAAAAGAATAGGGGGCGCTACAATACTCCCCCTAGCAGTGTTGAAGACTGCAAAGAGGATTTAGAATCTGGATAATGTAAGACATAGTCAGGTGATTTTGATGGCATGCTCGTTAATATGGCTTGGATCACTCCAATGTAATACGTGGAATCCAGGTTTAGTATGCAAACCATACTGCCAAGTAGAATGCGTAAACTTGGGGGGCAATTTTCTGACGCTGATAAACACTCAAATGGCAGACCATGGAAGACAGAGAACATTTTATCCATGTGTGTTCCCCAAAGTAAAGAAATCTTGGAAGGATTATCGTGAGTATATCTGTATCAACTTTTCCCATTTCACATCATTGATGTGAAGCTCAGATATGCAGCTACGCCACCGTGTTTGCACCATGTGCTACAAACGCGTATCACATTTCGTGAATATAATGGCAAGGCTTTCTACTATTCGATAGTTACGGTGGAAAAATGGTCAAAGTCGGATCAGCTAAGAGGTCAGCGAAATGATAAAGAACTTAGGGAGGGGGGGAGAGAGAGAAGGGGTTACCTGGGGCTAGATGTGTAGCCAGCTAAGGATACTAGTGCTAATTAGCTTCGGACAATTGGTGTCCAGGGGTTTCATAGGGGTCGAGAGAGGATGTGTCTTTTTCAATATCAAACTAAAAGAAGAGTTTTGCATTTAATTCCTAACTAAAATTATAGGGGGTGCTACATTAGTTGAGTGTGTCAAGAGAATAGCATCTATGGCTGATTAAAGGAGCTTACTGGAAGGTGCTGTCCATTTCGAGTTCGTGTCTTAGTTATTTTTCCCTGCTTAACACATATTGATTATTATCAATCAGTCAATTTATCAATTGTAAAATCCATACACCAACCTATACCCCCTCTGTCTCTCTCTCTCTCTCTCGCTCTCTCTCTCTCTCTCTCTCTCTTTCTCATCTATTGCTTACATCTAGTTATTACTATTTGCAGATAGAAAAATTGGTTGACCATACTTTATAACAAGAACAAAACAAAAACAAAAACAAATCTCAACAAAATTAGGGATGTTAACAGATTTGTAAAATCCATATTTTTTCCATGTTTTGAAGTCATGACCAATCGATTGCCAGGAGTTTGTTCTACTGACAGAGATAAATTGACAAGTTTTGAATAATAAAACGTATCCTACTGGTATGCACAAGCTTATTTCATTTCTAATAAATACATTTTTCTTTTATTTTACGCATTCGAAGTTTGAATTTATCATCTTAAGCCGGTATAAAACTTTGAATGTAGTTTGCACCTGCAATATTTAAGCTTGTTTCATCTTGTTCTTCAGACTCATTTTCAAAACATTTCTCATTCTGCTCTAAAAAACAGTACCGATGGCAGTTCAACATAAGGGAAAAGAAACTGTATAAGTGCAATAAATTTTCTCGTGATGTTTAAAACACGTCGTTAGCTGGATAAGTATTTCAGAAATGCAATTTGAGCACAGGAACCTTTGTTAAGTAACAAATACATCAAGCACCGAGTTTACTGATGAGATGTATGCGGATATATTTTTGCTTTATAACTCACTTAAATGTCAAAATTTCGCAACAACACTCAAGTAACTGGGAGATTAGAAATGCTACTAACCATGAACGCAAAAAGCATCCATTAACCATTGTGAATAATTCTGAGATGGAGCATCATCCAAAATCGATTTTTAATGCTGTAACACGATGTTGTCTGGTCTGTTCTACCGTTGTATTTCACATAGCTACTATCCTTATCAGTTAGGCTCTATCACTCGTTTTTCAATTTAAGTATATATATATATATATATATATATATATGTATATATCCTCCTATTGCAGTCGGTTTATATGTGTTGCATATATCTGTGCTGATATTTTGCTGGTAAGTTCTTATTTATCATACATCTCAGTCTATTCAATTCTATCTCACTTTGTTCATATATATATATATATATATATATATATATATATATATATAATTTATGTATTTTTATATTTTTGTATCCCAGTATATGTACATATGTGTGGTAATACGTATTGTCTGTGTATCTGGGCTTATATCAATCTTTTATCTCTATCTAGTAGAATCCATTTTTGTTCATGTTTATCGGTCTTTCGTCTTCCTTTATCTATGAATATACCACCATGCTTTGTGCTTGAGATTCAAATCAACTCACTGCATTTTTAGCAAATTGTGCTTCCAAAAAGCATGTAGGAATATTCAAGCAGAACCTTTTATCTCATCTATGGAGAATGTAGGTAAATTTCGACATCCAATCATCGGCCCTTTCAGGTATAAAATGTAATATCTGTACGAAGAAGAGAGTCTTTCCCATTGATATCTTTTACTCGTGGTGGAAAAAAGTATCAAATAATGATTGGAAACTTGATAGACAAGAAAGAACTTCCTTCCTTGTAGTTATTTCATTTCACAGTTAAAGACGGTCGTGCAATGAACTAGCCAAAAGTTTTTGCCTACATTGAAGATGTTAAGGAAAATTAAGTTTGTCAAAGAAAAAATTATTATTTGAATGACTTTTCCCAAAGTTATAGACAATATCATTTTTGCTTTAAAATTTGAAGTTTCGGCTGCTTGCTCTCTGGTTTTCGTTGGCTGTTCACTGTTCCCCAATATCAAATCATATTCTTGGGTGCATGCTCATGTTAGACTGGACACTTCATACCCATTTATCATATAAATGTATATATATTGATGTTGCGATTTGGAGTCAAATTCCGAGTAGCTCCCCGTGGATAATCAGTTTGCTTTTTCTGAGATATATTTGTAGGGTGCACTACCGAAACGTTTTGGACAACAAATAATCATGGAAGTAAAGACAAACTGTTTGGTCATGTTATACATAATGCTTGATACATCTTGTCTAAGAAAATGCAGGCATGAGTTTAAGATATCCGTTATGCTTTTCTATTCCAACATTCATAAAAGATAAATCGGATCTTCTGGGCAACAATTCATTACTGCTACCATTTGATCGAAGGAAATGATGATGATGATGATGATGATGATGATGACGATGATGATGATGATGACAGATTTAAAGAGAGAGAGAGAGAGAAAGGAAGGGAGAGAGATGTAAGAGGGTAAAAAGAGAATTTAGCTAAGAAAAGTAGATAATTTACAGAAGGAACCTATGTTGACACTCTTAGTGACAGTTTTGGTTGACAATTTTTAACAAATTTCAGAAAAGTGCAACGTCTATATCAAATGATGCACACAAAAGACTGCTGCAGCTGCAGCTGCTGATGATGGTGATGATGATGAAATGCATGGGAGTGCAGTGCACACAGCGGTGAGAATCGACCTGTCCGCTGGCTGGCTGCTCTTGTTCTCTAACTATTTACTAAGGTCATTACTAACTATTACTAAGGTAATTCCTTCCTTTGAACCCTTGTGGGCTTACATTACGATTTTTTATGCTCATTTCTCAGAAAAAAACGCCGGCGAAATTTCTAGAGAAATATGATGGAAAGTAGAGAGAAAAGGGGAATTTTCGACTAATATGAGACTCCGAACTGGATCCGTTAAAACTCACGTTCTCCATTATTGTGTTCAACACTTGCCTATTCACAATTGCAATTGACTTTTGTTGTCAGGATTAAGAGTGTTTGAATAATGCTTTTAAAATGCAGTTTGATAGATGTTTCATTGTTCAACATGGTAATCCAAGGCCTTATACAGTAGATTTCAGATCTCAAAAAATTAATGACTTCTTTAGGGAAAAAATATCCATACTTTCCTTAATATACAGATCATACTCCCTCTAACAACCACACCCATTTTGATGGACCATGCGTGTATTTGCATGTGTAGTGTCTGTGAGTATTGGTCACCAATTTTCTATTGCAATTTGCTGACACTCTCTCTCCGAATTTTCCAATATTAGAATATAAATATATTTCCATGTATTCATGGCTGTCCAATCCCCAAATATCAAACGAAAATTGAATTCAATTTGTATTTCACCAGAAATACATCAAATCCCCAAAGAAGTGCTCGACTTTTTCTTTTTTCTCGTCCTCTGGTCTACAAATAATTAATATCTGCTTCGTCAGAAATGGACTGTGTCTCATTCTTTCTCTCCATCAGCGAATCCTAAAAAGAAAAGAAATATATTAATATCCATCAAGAAGCTAATAAAAGAAAATCATTTTTCAAATCCAATGTAATCGTAATTGACCTGGAAATAGCTTGTGTATGCATAAGCCGATATTTATGATATTTAGAAGCCGAAGTTTACATTCTGGAACTATTCTCGAATATATATATATGAGTTGTCTGCTATTTAGTTACTTAGTTACTGATTGTTTTCCTTGTCTGTTCCCAGATGTAAAAGAAAAAAAGAAAAATTATTTGGCAGTCAGGAATATTTTGTAATAGTTTGTTTGGAAACAGACCTGTTTAATTTAATACGGTCGAACAGCTCCATTGTTTAGCGTTCTTTTGTACCACACACACACACACACACACACACACACATATATATATATATATGTATGTATCTGTATGTATAAATATATATATTTTTTTTAATTTATTTATGTATATATATTTATAAATACTCGTAGATACACACCTTTGTGTCCATATATATATATATATATATATATATATATATATATATATATATATTGGAAAAATGGCTATTCTAGTAGCATTCAAGTAATTAAGTGAAAAAGAAGTGAATAAACAAATTACTTTGTTACATCTGACCATTCATAAATTCCTGAAAAAGTCACCGATTAAAATTTAGTTTTCTATTCAGACATAACCAATATCCATAATGTAACGATCTCATTTTCACGAGATACTTGTCCTGGAACCTGCTGTTATGCAATATTTATCAAGTCTGATTGAAATCAATTCACGCTACTGCCTTCTGCCTTATTTATCTCGGCAAAAACTATTTTTTAAAAATTTGCCACCTTTTTAAAAAATTTATCATGCGTTTTGCGGAACGATATTCTCTGAACCTGTCCGAATTGTGACGTCATCAGTTTTGCATATGATCTCGGTGGATCCCTTGTGATTCACGTTCTGAGTCGTGTTGTTCATATTTGAGTTTTCAAATGCATTTTATTATATCTCATACTGCTGTTTTCTTCTCATTTATAATCGGCTGTTCTGGTTGCTCAATTTGATCTTGAGCATGATCCATCTTTTGCACGTTGCGTGATCCCTAGTTTGAAAATCATTTTTTGGCTAAGTTCCATATTTTAGCTCTGTGAATGACGATCAGGAGGATGCATTTGGTGGCTCACTATTTTGCTTTTCTGATAATGATACGCTCATTGTATATCTACGTGCATTCATTGCATATGCCTCACCAGACATGGACGCCTACAATGGTGCAAAATCTGGCATGTCTGTCTCGCAAACAAATTTGCACGTTTTGTAGATCATCACAGATGCCTACTACAAAAGTGAGTCAGACTGTGAGTGGGTTGGAATGCATCATTAGTAAACAATAGGATCTAGTTGGAAATAACTCTCTTTTGAAACAAAAGAAATAGGATATATTTGATCATATATAAAACATTACGTTGCTGATTACTTATTCCAGTCTCCTGCTGTTGTGTCAATAGAAAAGAAAACGTAGATCACATTAGTCACATAAATGTATACTAGCATAACTTTGTTTGAACTTTAGTGATGTTTTTCGTGTAAGTACTAATACGTCTCCGAAATCGGGCAAATAATGGTTTCAAGTATTAATTTACGTTACAAGAAACACAGACAACTTATGAGAGCGCTCAATACGAAATGTTAATGATCATTTTTACGACTAGTCATCCCAAATAGATGAACATTCAATTCAATATGCACACAGCAAATTTAAAATCTGATTAAATATACAAGATTTTACATTTTTACTTGAGCCAATTGGTGAGACATTTCTTTTCCTTAGGATATAAACTGATTCATTGGTTGTAGCTCACACTTGCCTCAATTTTATGAAATCTCTTTCATTTATCAATGGATATACACTCGTTTGTATTTATCGAACATTTGATTGAGTCGAAATAAAACGATCGTGTCTTGCTGTAAGTGACTCAAAGATCAACTGGGGCTTTTTCCAAAAGTTAAATTCATCAATGCTGAATTTCAACACAACTCGTTAATTATGTTTTAATGACTTATCAAGGCAACCCAATATACATCTTTGGTAATGCAATGTTTACATTTCAGCTTTTCCCAAGGAGCTTTATGAAAGCAGACTGGATAGAATGGTATTTAAGCAAAACGCCATTAGGTTGTCTTTATTCGTTGGCGCAATGACAAAGACTAAACGCTGAATACACATTAAGCACTAGCTTTCATTTACAGAGATCATGGAAGGGAAATTACAAGGTGTATTTCTATTTGTACAGTTTTGTTTGGATGTGTTGTATGTTGAAAAGAAATCTATGATACTTGGAGAGGAAGGTGTGAATCCGTTGCAATAATATGATAAAGTATTACTCTGAGATAAGGACTCAAAGTCAACCCCTTTCACTTGATCCTAAAATATGTCCATCACTTCCTATTTTGCTCGAAGAGCAGATGTTATTGCATTGTTATATACATCAAGGTCGTGAATAATTCTCTTTTGCTTACGCTGTTTGTCAATGTGATGTTTTAATGTGTTTTGGCTCAGTGCTCTGACTATTTCCCCAGGCAAATTGTTCAACTCATCAGTGAATCTGTACTTGAAAGACAATATAATCTCGTGAATAAATCACCTTTGTATCTACAGTAGAGTAATGTCAGTAGTCTCGAAACTTGTAACCCCTCTTAACCATGGGATCAGTTTCCAGACAATATACATATTAGGAAGTTGATGTCTCAAGCCATTGGAATTATTTATATCTGGCAGCAGAGACAGTCCCAAGCTAGAATCAGCTGTCCAACTAATATCTCAGGTGAGATCATTGAAGAAACAGGTCCCGTTAGTCACCCATAATAACTGTTATGCAACCAATGTCTTTGCTAGCAAGCCATTTTGGAGGTGGTTGGTCTAAAATGGAGAGGTGAGCAACTAAGTTACTTCTCTCACTTTTTGTTGGACACCTACCAGAAAATCATTGTAAGGGCAAATTTGGCAAATGGTTACATTGTGAATTCCTTACATCATCCTATATTTTGGTTTCAGATGTAATATCTGAGGATACACATTTACAGTCAAGTGGTTGTATGCAATTCTTTCAACGTGACTAGCCCATTGCCATTTAAGTTCACAAATGGATTCTATGATAACTCTGACTCCTATTTTGTACTGTTTTGCTTGACACAAACTTAGGAACCAATTTAGTATAAACCCATATTTAACATAGAAATTCCAACCAAAGTCTGGGATTGGGAAAGAGTTCAAAAGACGGAAATAAAGTTTTTTCGACACATGATAAGGAATAAATATTTGAATGCTGTGTCTTCTACCTCCATTGGCTCGACTTGTGCGCTTGATACGTACATACATAGCTAGCCAGACCAAAATAGAAAATCTGAGAAAAAACTAACAGCCTTGGATCATGCTTAGGCTTTGATCTGACGAATATCAATGAGTAAAATCAAATTAATCACACAAGATGGAATCACAAACAGTAGTCAGTTGTTCAAAATTTTGGGGAATGTATCTTTGTGATATATTTATTTCAACTTGGTCATCCTTCTACAAGAAAAACCACGGACGTATTTGAATTCATAAGAAATGATTTTTCTAAAGAAAAAATCACTGGGGTCGTTTTAAGTTTGTAATCAGACCAATTTTAGAAGGAAGTCAAGTGATATTTAAAACCATTAATAACAGCAAACATTGTTACGTCGCTGATCATTGCTACACAAGGTGCATCCTGATCATGTTTTGTTTTGTTTTGTTTTATGATTAACAGATTAATCCGATTGAAACATTTTTTAGGGAAAATATTAATATTTTAGCAGAAGTGATAGTTTATAAGGGTAGGTCAGAGGACTTTTGAGTGAGTAAAATTCTTATTTCCAATCGGGAAGCCTATTGTTACGGGCATCAAAGTAAGAAAATCTCTATTTCATTATATGAGTAGATTAATTTAGTGCAGAAGATCAAAGTGGAACCTGGTTTTCAACCGAGTATTCAGACCATTTCCTTTTGAAATAAAGCTGGCACTGAGACTTTTATATC
Source organism: Thysanoteuthis rhombus (assembly GCA_963457665.1). NCBI lineage: Eukaryota > Metazoa > Mollusca > Cephalopoda > Oegopsida > Thysanoteuthidae > Thysanoteuthis > Thysanoteuthis major. The sequence continues at coordinate 11,320,057 of OY735198.1, read as the reverse complement.
TCATCAGCAGCAACATCTGCTGGACACAAGCTTTTCCCATCTTATTATATATCAATTCGACTGAACTAACTTTTGCCATGTCCCGAACACAAACCTCCTATCTGAGTCTCTAGTATTATGCCAGGTCTTTTCTTACTGCGTTTACTGTCTCATAGAGACCGATTGGTTAGTATTTTTATCTATCTGTTATCATTTTCTCCTTGCTAAGGCTTCAGCTAATCTTCATTTTTTGTTTCCTAATCATTTATATGTTATCCCTCTCTGTATTCCTCCTCCCTGTGCAATTCTAAATTTGTTCTTTCATAATATCCATGAAAATTGGTGCTGGATATTGCTAAAAGCATTATCCAAAAAGATAGACTTGCTATTGTCAACTACAATCACATGAACTAAGATACTTATATTAATATCATCCGATTTATTGGCTCTAAAACGGATAAATGGAAGAAGAAACATACCATAGTAAATTCAATGTTTTTCTTTTTAAACTCTATAAGGACATCTACGTTTTTGCTTGTTTTTAGAAAAATACTCTCCGTTGACATTTCTGAATCCTTACATCTTGAAAGATTGCAGAAGAAAAATCCTAAGCCAATAAAGACATAATTGCTTTTTCTCTGAATCTGTCTTATTTTTCATGTTCTTTGTGTAAAGGTCTTTTCAATTATTCATAGGCATCTATTTACATGCTGAGTCTCTCTAAATATATACGTTGTACGGATTTCTCTTCTTTATGAATTGCTACCTTTTGATCAAAGTTTCATTGTAATAAATGAATACATCCTTACAAAAAAAATTCACAATTTTTTATTTACAGACGACTAGCTGAAAATCCCCGATAAGGTTGAGATCTCCAGCTTGTTCATATATATATATATATATATATATATATATATAGAGAGAGAGAGAGAGAGAGAGAGATAGAGAGAGAGAAAGAGAGAGAGAGAGGAGGGAGAACTTCTTTTTCTTTTGTTTTCCTTCTCAAAGATGTACCTTTTGTAGTATCATAAGTATTTGCTTTTGTTAATTGCATTTGATATTTCAATACATTTCTAAATATGTATGTTTAATTTGTGTCTCATAATCAAGCACTCAATCTACATAAAATATGTGGAAAAATAAGAAGAAGTAATAACTTTGAATGGACACAAAAAAGATTATAACTGTGCATTTGCAAAATCATTTTTTTTGCGGTAATAGAAAGACAATGAATACCATCATTTTTGTGGGAAAAAAAAAGTTTGCATAGTCACTCACTGGAGATCGTTACGTGACCAAAGTATTTCGGAAGCCTTTTGTATTCACTAACAAAAAAAAGAGCAGGGGTCAATAATTCAGTTACTTCTTTCAGCTTTTGTTGGGCAGTGATCATGAAAAAGTGACCGAATTTTCAAAAGAAGAACAGGCATGGATGCTACAGGGTACGCAATAAAGGACACATTTACCATTAGCTAACACTGGAAACTGACCTCCCTTAAAAAAAAAAATAACTTGTGGGAGTAATTTTCAGAAAAAGTGTTTTTTCAAACAAGATTCATGAGCTCATTATGTCAACTGATGCAACTTTCACACCAGATACATACATATTACAAACATAAGTACATAAATACATAAGTAGCCTCCCTGACGAAAGTAAACACTAAAAAACATACGTTGGCTGTTTTAGTGGCAGTTTTGCTCAAAGGTTCCTAATTTTCATAATTGAACACGACTCTCAATCATCCCTAAACCAGTCAATTACAACGATTCATACAAATGTATCCTGTAGCCGAGTTATGAAAGCGTATATGGATCCATATTGATCTTTTTTGTTGTTCAGAGCTATGTTTCTAACATCTAGAAGAGTTTGTTTCCGAGTGCTTTTTTAGTCTTAGGTTTTAAGTATAAAATATGAAGTTTTTAAAGCTCCTATACGTCATAGCTGTTATCATGAATTGACTGTATATCTGACGTTTCTACAATATTGTCATTTGCTTTTAAATATGTAACTACTTACACCAGATGCTATCCAGTCACTCTTCTTATTCAATCCCCGTGGTTTTTCACTCATTTAAACGCTTGACTTAGGTTATTAAATTCAATTACTTCTAAGGCTTCTTCGTAAACCACAATCAGCCATAACCATCCTCTCTCATTCTGATTACAGCTTTAGGAAAGGAAAAGATGGCAGAAACAATCTAACTGCGTAATAACTAACAAAGCCACCTTCTGTTCAAAGATGAAAATGTATCTAATGTGTATGAGAGAAATATATGTTTCCATATCAAGATATACGGAAGAGTTTATTCTGTGTGAAAGAAATAGGGTGTATGTCTACGATTACGCATATAAAATTGATAAACGAATTCCATTCAAACGATACTTTCCTGTCATTCAGGTTAGACTAATTGACGATACGACGACGATTTCCAAAGATGATTTGAATGTCTGCCTTTCAATGGCAGAAATCTAACTTTAAATAAAACAAAAAAACACAAACAACAGGCTTTTGTCAGCGATGACACATAAACAGAGTCGGAAAATATAACCAACAAAAGCAGTTTACCAATTAAACTTGACTATTTTCCTTTGTTTCAATGCGCTGTTATTTGTTGACATTCAGATGCCATTTTGGTTAAACAGAAATAAACACAGAGAGAATCAGATCAACACACACATGTGTATATGTATATAGAGAGAGACGCTGAAAAGCTGCATAGCAATGTGTAAATATACATGTGGTGTGAGTGAATTCATAGATCAGTACATTTGTACATAGGTTGACGAAATTACATCACAAAAAAGTAGACGCAAAATATGTGAATATACACTGCCGATACAAGACAATTGTCAACGAGCTGAGATGTTGTCCAGATTTAGCATGATTTTTGAAACGCCGGTATTGCATACCGATTGAACAGTCATCTCAATAGGTGTGTTGTAAAAATGTGTTCAAACAAAGTTTGTCCCCATTTGAAACAGAATTTACCACACAAACACACACCTTGTTTTTCAACTGATTTCATTATTCAACTTTAGGGAAAAAGCATGAGGTGAACTACACACACGTTCATTCAGACATGTATGGCTGAAAAAACAACCTGCATAGCTTGATGGAACATTCATGGCTACATATTTGTTAGTTAGAAGTACTATAAACCATCCTATTCGTCAGTTGTTTCAAAAATGATTTTTGCTGTATTTTAGTAAGAAACATTCGAATATACAGAGTTTGACCTACACATAATTCAAACTTAGATTTCCTAAAAGCAAGATTCATTTATTGCTTGCATTCTGTTTTTCTTTTCTCTGTTTTACTATTGTGTTTTCAATGTGTTTCAATTTGCAGCAAAAGTTGTATGAAATACGGTACCGAGTCTTAAATACAAATGGAGATTGAATTGTATATGGGGTCCCATTGTGTTGCTCAAGTAAATACTTTGATAGATATAAGATTATGAAAATTAAATACAGAATTACTATTTTCTCCATAATTATAGCCTGCTGCATGCTTTTTCTTTCTGCAAATAATTTGCTTGATCCTTATATACGTTTTCGAGTAGCATACTTTCATTTTTGTGTTGCTTTTTCATATCAGGCACTTTTGCAGCAGCCCCGTTTTCTTCAATTGCTTATTCTATTTAGGTAGTTTTAATTGAATGATATGTTGACCATCTAACGACGGGAAATGATCTTAGATATGCTCTTATAAACGCAATTTTATATATATGTATATATATATATATATATATATATATATATATAGAGAGAGAGAGAGAGAGAGAGAGAGAGAAAGAGAGAGAGAGGGACGGAGAGAGACGGAGAGGAAGAGACAGAGACAGAGAGGAATAGACAGAGACAGAGAGAGAAAAATAGATTGATAGATAGATGCTTATGCGAGACTATATGCATGAATTAATGGAACTGTATTTTTAGCAGCCCGACTTCCTATGTCAGAGAGAATTTGTTCATTAATCAATTCCAAAATTAAATGGACGGCAGTAGATCTGAAAATAATTAGATGATGAATATATGAAGTCTATTTGTTAAAATCACAATTTTCTTTTAGAATGATGGACTCAATGCAAATAGAATTTATGAAATCAATACTATTCGAATGATTCGACGGTCACGTATGTTTTAGATCCAAATTTGGCAGCAATCACGTTGACCTTACTTTTTTAAATCGGAAAATTATACGTAAATCGATAATACATAGCATTAGTGAAATTTCAACTTTTGGAAAAAGTTTAGGCTACGTCGCTGTAATACATAGAACACTTCTTTTTGTTATGCTCCTATTTAGTACATCCAACATTTGCTTCCAGAAAATGACTCAGCCATCGCTCTTTTGTAATAGACATCACAACACAAAAACCTGCAGAACGACTTTGGCCACGTCAAGCATTCTAATGACTGAATTACCAGACCAGTTTAAACACGGATAGAGTAGAATATTTAGAAAATATAAGCTTTACTAGTAAACAGAAACTCAACAGCCAGGTACCCTTTTCGTAGGTTAAGCCGAGTACAAAGCCACAATTGTGGGGTATTCAGTTAGGGCTGTGGTCACTTCATTCGTTAATCAGTCTGCAAGACCAGCTTTCTAATAATTAAAGCATGGTAGAAACACGGCAGATATATGTTAGATTGAAAGAACTCCCTAGGCCAGGGCAACCTTACATATAAACAGACGTATTGAAAATAATTATTGATAGAGAGATAAGTCTGCAGCCTAATAATGAACAAAGCTAGATATTCAGACATATCAGTAGTAAAAAGACACTTTTGGTATTTTGCTGAAAACAAACTTTGTTTCAAAGGTCAAACATTTTTCGAATCAAGCAAGGAGAAGCAAAACATGTATTCATAGATTTAGGTATCGTGGACGAGCGGCCTCATAATCACGACTAATATTAAGAAGAGGACTGGTTGGTCAAACTTCATCACTGATACGCTCTCACTTGTTTAACACTCAATAATATTTTTTGTTGAATCAAGATTTGCTCATCTTTCTGACACTGCATTGAACCATGTCCTTGACAATCTCAGCCTCCAGATATAAATCCCTTTGAACACGTGAGGAGAGTAAAAAGCCGGCGATTGGTCAGTTTTGCTTTGTCCCCTACGCCAAGCGTAATCTGAAATACCTTATACATTTTATATGAAGACAAGCTGTTGCTCTTAAAACAGCTTAAAAACCGTCACTAAAGTATTAGATAAGATATTTTTAGTGGTCAAATCCAATATACATGCTCGAACTTCAATGCCATATGAGTCGGTCAGCCAGTGATGATCGAATTCATTAAAGTAGCAATGTCTTCGAAGTGTCTCAAAAGCCTTTGCTGTATGGTCAATCCCTCCCTTTTTGAAGGTTATATAAGTCCGTAAGAATGCTAAGATATTGGGAAACTCAATGAGGACCGACCTAATACCAATAGTGAAATGTGCAGCATAACAAAAAAGATTTATACGTTTTTAACCGAAATAAACAGATACGGACGTCGATATGAATCAATTCAGTGAGGCAAATTGATACAAATCGATTAAGATAAACGTAAGTCAAAAAAAAATATTCTACACAATTTTTCAATCTTGTCTTGTACACAATACATTGAGGAATAATAATTGCATTGATCAAACATTATATAGTGACAATGCTAGATTCAAATTTCCACTCATAGCTACGTGTCAGCCTGAAGACTGACTGACACATAGTTGTATGTTCAAGTACAGACATTTTAATCCAGAGTTCTATGTTTCTGACGGCCTATGCATATGTATATGCGTATTTGTTCGTTCTGAATCATGTATGTAAACCATTATGCTTATGTGTCATTGATCATACAATACATAAATGCAACAATAACATGATACATAAGATATTTGTGTGCATTCTCGTGTGAGTGTATGAAATTATTCACTTTTTAACTTACTTGAACATTTAGTTTGTATGTCTTTGTCAAAAGTCATTTCTTCAGTTTTTAAAGTTGTCCAAGCTGGCTGTACATATCCTGTCTACGTGTTGCTTTGAGTCAACCCATGGTATGAAAAATCAAACATTTACTCTTTGTTGCATTTAGGAAAAACGCTTTTTTTTCTCCAAATATCCTCTTAAAATGTTCCTATTAGGAGGAGAGGTAAAATCACGATAACAGTTCATCCTTAATTTCCTGTAGTTTGAGTCTGCTCCTCGTCCCAAAAATCAGACATTTCTAGTGAACAACTTACAACGAAAGGCGAGATGAATAACTTATTCATAGGCAATCTCTTTTCAAATCCTTTTAATTGATCACTCTCAACTCGAAATGCATCTCAGTTGTCAGCTAACAGTGTCAATTGAGTTACTAACAGAACCTGCATTTATGAGTCTTCTTAGTTTTGTTTGCTACTGTATTGTTCGGTACATCGTCAAGATAGATGCAACTGATCAAAAATCCAAATAATGGAACCAAAACAGACATTTCAAGTGAACAGAAAAAGAAAAAATTATTGAGAGAAAGTAAAGCGGAAAATGTAGAAATAAGACAAAGGTAGAAAAAAAAATTCCAGCAAGATGCGATGTTCATTTTCATTAAATGTATCTTTGGGGCGAGCAATTGATCAACCTGAGCAGACATTAGTTAACGCAAACTTCCTGCAGAACTTGAAATGTCTCCCATTAACGAGTACACCTAAACAGTTTTTTGAAGATTTACTATCCTAGCACAGCGTTCAAGTAAATGTTTCTCCTGATTCCTACTTTTCCATCGTAGTATTTTTCCAAACTTTTTTTGTTGTTAGAGTTCGGTGATTTCCGAAGCCTTCATTAGTTCACGAACATGGAAATCAAGAAGGAAAAGTGATTTTGTTTATATATTCTTTACAGTGGTATTTTCTGCTCTGATAGAAAAAACACCATTTGAAAGCATGACTTCAACTGAGGTTTGAACGTTGATCACTATCTCTAATTCAGTCACGCCAATAATATAAAAAGTTGAAAGCACGAATATACGCCCACTGATCTCAATGAAGGCAGAGATCTTTATCAATAATGATTTAATTTCATTTGCTTCTACATTAGCCTGGTCCACCTTTTTTGTCTTTTTGTTGTTTCCATACGCTGCTTCAAATGCATTCATGTCAACATCACCAGCAGCATCAGCAGCAACAGAAGAAGGAGAAGAAGCCTTTTAGAAGCCGTTGTTAGAAATACCTCCAGCGATATTCCCTAACATGGTTGTCTTGGTGCCTAACTTTCCTGCTGGCTACGATTCTGCATGTGATCTTTGGGGAGCCATACTGTGAGCTGTGAGCTGTGATGTCCAGCGGTTGTCTGACCTTCTTGCAATACTACTTGCTCATTACTATTTGAATCTTCCAATGGATTTATGATATCCCATGACAGCTGTTTATCTCGTATATACAATATTGTCTTGTGATCACTTCAGGTGATATCAAGCATGTTACATGGTTCTTTATTTGGGAACCAATTTTATTCAATGTTTTAGACGGTGTTAAATGAGAACTGCAGTTATTGACGATTTTTTCCTGGATCCATCTTTAGAAGAAATAATATCGATTATTTATTCCTCGACTGGGGTCTATTTTGTCTTAATTTTATCTGCTTGATCTAACAACTCTTTGCACTGTTATTGTACGTCCGTCATCAAGCAGTGAGGATGTGAAATTCACGATTATTCCATATCGAGAATCGAACTAACATTTGCTTTTGCTTGGAAAGTCTAGATTTTCAACCGATATTTTTTGCTAAATCTCTAGCATTGCTAAAATAAGTTTTCAGTGCAATACAATACATTCCCGTTCTTACATTATCTTATCAACATGGATTCTTACAGAGAGTGAAGTGATATTCTAGAAAGGGAAGTAACATATATAATAGAGAAGTAGATGAACCCATAGGAATGATAGGTTATGTTTTTTTGAGAGAAAATTGGCAGATGCAAAGTGATCGCAAGTAAAAGAGAGAAGGGATGAAGAGAGGGAGAACTTACAATGCGGAAAACATAGAATACACATGGATAGATATAAAAAGGGAAGGTATCCAAGGAAATGCACAGTCCTGCCATTACATTTTGATCCAATATATCGTAGTAGGAGAGATTGATTGAAAGGCGATGTCATCTTTCATCTTTGATTGACAATCCCCTTTTCGTGTTCAGGCATGGCCAATCAAGTTCAAACTTTTGACTATGTTCAAGAAGATATCAGGAATAAAGGCGCATCGATGAAAAACGGTGAAGAGTAAAATATACAGAAAACTGGTCCGTCAAGTCCCTCAATAGAAACTGCCTCATGACCAATGTCTTTTGGCAGCATGTTGCAATAGGGGTGATCAAAACGAATCAAATGAGCATTTATGAATGAGTTACTTTTATCAGGCTTTGGTCCCTAAAAAGGAAAACCTTTCAAAAACCAATCATCAATGCTACCTTACACAAATTAAGGAACCAATGTAGCATGAACTGAAATTGAACCTCTCTTAAAAAATCCATTCAAGAGGATTTTTTAGTCAGTCAGCAAGACCAACTTGGAATCTGGAGAAACTTATGATGGCAGTTTTAGTGACAGTTTTTGATGATTGTTCCCAATAAGATAGTGGTGATGATGCTGATATTCATACACGGATTCTCATCATTATATCAATTACATCAATAGTATACGTAGGTAGATCAACGATTGTAATTTCAGCCCTGTAGCTCTTCTGGTGAGGCTTGTTCACATGATACATAGTCAGGCAGTAGACAGACATTTTTGGTAACAATTGTGGATGACAGATTTCTAATTAAAGATTAAAGACGTAGGCGTTTGACAACGGCCATCTAATTCCCAAGAAGTACTTAATCAATTTGCACTATTTAGGGCACTTTAGCAACAAGCTTTAGTTTAAATTGCACAGATTTGGTGATGAATCATTATACGTGAAGTGTACCATTTTCACATGGTTGTGCTTTAAAAAAATTGATTTTTCCAAAAGCAGTCCCCTAACATGCTTTGTATTTTTTTCATTTTTAAAGTTTTCCTGTCAAAAAATGTAGGGGTGCTGGGTCATCATTTCTGTTAGAGGGTTGATGACTTCTGCAAAAACGTGTATTTACCTATTAACTGGCAGTTTCCTCATAATAATTCATAGGTGATATATGTATGGTGGAGGATGCTTTTTGAAACTTTTATGTACATATGGATAGTTGAGTATGAAGAGAGTTGGCACCTCTCTGCTGTCTAACCCTGCAATGACAATGAAAAAAATCAAAAAGATATTGGTAAGATTATGCAAAAAAATCTATTATTTAAACCTTTTGCATGCGCAGGGCTGGAAGTGGTGTGTGCAAATGAATGTGATATTTCTTATGTTCTCTCTCTCTCTCTCTCTCTCTCTCTCTCTCTCTCTCTCTCTCTCTCTCTCTCTCTCTCTCTCTCTCTCTCTCTCTCTCTCTCTCTCTCTCTCTGCCTGTCTGTCAGCAGGGGGGTACGTATTTGTTCATCTATCTAACTCTACTGAGGGTCGTACGTTCCTATATATCTGCCTCCACTGGGGTTCGTCTATGTACGTATCTGAGTATTGGTGAAAGTGTTTATTATGCAGACATGTACTCACTTAATGATGTATCAGAGCTTATTCTATACCTCATTTGTATATATGTATGTTTATACGTATGATATGTGTATACGAATGATAAAAGGGATTCTTAGGAAATTTCTATGCGTATGTGAACGCATTTGCATGTCTCCAAGAGTAAGGGTTTTTATGTGTATCGTGCATGAATTCATGAGTAAGTGTGTTTGTGTGTGTGTATTTGTGTGTGTGTGTGTGTATTTGTGTGTGTGTGTGTGTGTGTGTGTGTTACTCTGCATGCACGGCTATGTTTGCATGTTAATTTATGCATATGTTTACCTATATGTATATCCATTAATCACCCCATTAACATATTTTTCGTGCTTGACCCTTGCAGACGTTAATGTATTGAACAACATTGACTGTCATTTTCATATGTTCCCTCCCAAGCAGACACACCTACACATGCACAGGCCCTCGTCCCTTCTCCCCTGAGCCATTCTCTCCGGACACAAATACCACTTCAATACAATATGGCCTTTCGATTTGTTAACCCAAACATAAGCCTCACGACTCTGAATAACTGTATGTTGGAAACACTAAAGGTGGTGGAGAAGAACACTGAAGCAATCACTATTATTATCTTTCCCCTTGGTCGATTGATAAAAAGAAAACGAATATCACTACAATTATTTTGCCTTAACCTAGGTTTTAATGATTTACTTTATTGGAATGGGTGGAATCGAGTGCATGTAGTTATTTTAGAATTCATCCCAGTATAGATCTATCCGTGGTTCTGTGTACGATTTTCTGAGTCAATTGGTTCAGATGAAGAGGACACGAGTAAATATTACAGAAGTTTCAGAAAAAAAGAAAGAAAGAAAGAAAGAAAGAAAGAAAGAAAGAAAGAAAGAAAGAAGGAAAGAAAAAAAGAAAGAAAGAAAGAAAAAAAAGAGGAGACAGTTACAGAAATATTTCTATTGATATTCGGACCATCCTCATCTTGGTTGTTATTCATCCAACGTTTCAGCTGTTGCACTCTACAGCCTTCGTCAGGTATCATCTGGTAGATGTGGGGAAGTAACGAACCGAACCCTTCATTTATCCGACGGGGCAATATTGACCGTACTCCCCTCTTAGCATTAGTAGTATTGTCATATTGTCTCAGACAAGGATCGAACCTAGAACCATCAGATTACTTTACAGTAATTTGTCTGATGCTGTAAACACTGTGCTATAAGAGTGCAACGGCCGAAACGTTGTATGAAAAACTACCAAGATGAGGATGGTCCGAATATCAATAGAAATAATAATAATAATACATCATCTTAAAATTCTGAGATATAGTAACAGAAATGTCTTAAAAAAGAGAAAGAGGACCATGAAGAAGAGATAGGATGCTGAAGAAGCATATAACACATGATATTTGTTTTTGTTAAAAGTGGCTCTTTTGAGCTGCTGTAATTCCTGATGGCAGATTGTCTTTGTTGATTATGGATAGTGAATTCTTTAGACATCAGTCGTAGTCTAAATGTCTTTTCGATTTCTCTACCTGAACATTATTGGAATATGTTTCCATTGAAACTGTTACTGTTTGGATATTAGAAAAAGATTTGTTTATTTTGTGTACAAAATAGGAAACCAGATATATGATTATAGTCAATGTCTCGTTTCTGATTTTGAGAGAGTCATTTCTTCTTGCTTTTATTTCTAACACAAAGTTTTGATGAATCCATTGCAATGCCATCACAAGGTAGCTGATCAAATTACATAAAATGTTTTCTTCTGTTGAATAAACATTTTTTTATTCTGTTGGATAAAAGCAAGCAAGTGTGGTTACTGATAGTGTTAAATAAGGGACCAATCCAGCACAAACGTACATTGCAATTTCTAAATTAATCAGGGGGATATTTGGGAAATAAAAAAATCAAGGAAAAAATTGTTTATTATGAAAAATGAAACTAATATAGAAAAGACAGCAACACACAAAAAGGGCAATATGGATAAAATCGAGATGATTTATCAATGATAAAGGAAGGAGGGAAATTGTGAAAAGAGAAACAATCAAATGAATAGAAAAAGAAGAAGAAGAAGAAGAAGAAGAAGAAGAAGAAGAAGAAGAAGAAGAAGAAGGAAAGTGTGAGGACAGAAGTTAAGAAAGAAAAGTCCAATTAAAACATTAGCAGCAAGTGAAGATAATCTCAAAATAGAAACTACCTTGTGGCCAATGCTTTTGGGTACCATGTAGTAGTGGGATGATCAATTAGAATATTTGAAAAAGGGATGATCAATGAAAAAATTCCTTCTCTTACCTTTTGTTGGACAGTGATCATTGAAAACAGTTCCTATTTTTGTTTTTAGCTTAAATGCTGCCTGGTTCGAGGGATAAATGCAGCATCAACTTACATTGCAAAACGAACCCTTACCCAGGAAAACACATGAAATACTTTTTTTTTTTTCAATTCAAAGTAAAATTTAAATATTCACATGTTCAGGCCTCTAGTTTCATGTGTAAGATTTTTATGCATGATACATTCATACTTCGCCACCAAAACCGAATTAATACAGAAGACACAGTTTTTCTAGAACTTTTAAGCTCCATGGAAGATTGGTAAGATCAAATTAAACAAGAACGTATATAGGGAGATGAAACTAGTGGTAAAGAATCGAAAATAACTTGGGAGGAAAGGAAAAAGAAATGATTGAAAAGGGAAAGAAGAGGAAATATGAGAGCATAGAAAGAAAAATCATGCAAGAAGATAGGAAAATAATTAGAAAGGGAGAATTCAGATGCGCAAAGAAAAGATATTTAAAGAGATAAATGAAAGCAGACATTGTTTTATTTTGTCTCGATTATAACTTCATAAACTAAAATATTGCCTCTTCTCCACTGGAATATTAATATAAATTCATAATTATACGCACAGATGCATGACATTATATATATATATATATATATATATATATATATATATATATATATATATATATATATATATGTATATATATAAGATGTAGTGACGGATTCTCTGTATTAATATAACTTGATGTTTAATGTTGAATGTATCGACCATCAATGAAATAAACCTATCATACCATGGATATTGAATTAAATCATATTGTAGTATAATGTATTTCTGATTTCTGTCTCTCTCTCTCTCTCTATATATATATATATATATATGTATATATATATATATATATATATATATATATATATATATATATATATATATTGTGCCTAAGAGTAGAATAAAATTCAAGTATATATAATTGTGTGTGTATAGTGTATATCATTTAGTTTGATCAGGTATATGGGGTACATTAAGTCTGCAGTATGATAATGACAAAGTATTTATTTTGCACAACAAATATTTATTTAAAGATAATCTACTTGTGTTGATCCACAGGACCTGTCAAACTAAATGACTACAGCTGTTGTGTTTCGTTTGATGCATCATCCAGTTGACAACTACTTTCTGATGTGTAAATAAGCTTGAGTAAATATTTTCACGCTGGTGTGATTGTCGGACAATATGCCACTCCTTGTGGCAGAGTAAGCACAGATTCCGTCTTTGTGCGTCCATATTTTATAAAGATATACGTTTGTTTGCTTCCATGTGTGCATATGTGTGTTAGACAACCACATTCGATTTTTTCATCTTAGAGACCACAAAGGTGCACGGCTGGTATCTTTCTATAGAAGTTCCGTTTGCCTCAATACTTTTGTTTGTGAACTCTACCCTAGAAACGTTTTTCAAATATCACGTTTTGTTGATCAAGACGTATCAGATTGCACAATGAACTAAGACGTTTGTCATAAACGTTGTAAAATGCAGACATTTTCGACCTACTTATATTTATCTTATTAAAACTATTTGGACAATTATTGGTTGTGATCCCATGAACTGATCGTCTGAAGTCCGAGTGTATACACTCCTTCCTCCCTTTGTATCGCTCTCTTTCTCTCTTTCTCTCTCTCCCATGCATACACGGACACAGGCACGCCTATATATATATATATATATATATATATATATATATATATATATATATATATATATATATATATATATATATATATACATATATATATATATACATATATATATATATATATATATATATATATATATATATATATATATATATATATATATATATATATATGCACATGCACACGCATATTTATGTATATATAAAACGTTTTGCTCGTCTCGTTGATTTAGGTTATTTAACAGTATGAATTTAGTAACATATAGAAATCGATAATTGTAAGTCAATTCCGATCCTTTTGGCTTCTTCAAAGTGGTATATTTGAATAGAATGATGTTTGAAATATACAGCGATTTCAAGTTCTATCTAAAATTCGTAAATACATTTCTTTTGTTTAAATAATATCAGATGTCAGATTTTGTGCTCTTCCTCAAGTACAGAAAGCTAAACAAATTAAAGAACAAGAGGAAAAAAGATTGAGTCAAACACGAAGAAAGGTAATGTTATGGCTTCAGCTGCTTCCGTACGAAGGTTGGATGGCTTCAAATCTGCTTTACCTCCGCATTCTGGGAAGTTCTTGCCACATTCGAATTATTCAAAAGATTCTGCACATGCTAATTCTGCACAGTGATATCCATTTTGAATTTGTATATATCTCATTTCTATTATTTCAGTTCAGCTTCCTGATCACTATAGGCGTACAAGGATGTGAAAAAGATATCTACAACTTTACACTTGTTTCTACGCTTGTTGGTTGAATCACATTGGCGAATGATGTATATACATGTGCGTTCAAGTAAATATATGTCTATGCAAATGGGGATAACAGAAAGAATGAGAGAAAAAAGACGGGTCAGCCTGCTGGGAAGGGGGATGATCTTCAAATGCATTAATTGCCTCGAACTTACCAGGACAGTGATGACCAAAAAGTATAAATTTCAAACAATCTTATTGATCCCTACTAAGAACAGTTTTAGAGGCGGGATTTTCGAACGGCAAAATAACTTATTTGTTGACATGAGTTGGAAATTAGGGGCTTTTAGCTCCTTTGCTACAGCCTGTAGGCATGATACATGCAAAGCCAACGAGCAAGCAAGTCAGACCAAATTAAATCCTGAAGAAACATATGTTGACTGTTTTTATGACAGTTTTCGTAGACGGTTCCTAAATGAAGGAGAGGAAAAAAGGGTGAAAAAAGAAAGGGAAGGTGCTACAGAAAATATGAAGAAAACGACATGTGAAACAAAGAAATTTAAAACGGGGAAGAGAAATGAAATCATTCGTGCGAAAATGTGTATAAAACAAACCATTCATTGTCAACCTGAATAACAACCAATCAACTGACATGCGCATTTGATATTTATGCATATGAAGTGTTCATGTAACTCTATAGACGTCACATGTATGTATTACAGATCTAAACGAAAAGAAAAAAAGAGGTACTTGAGAATCAATGGAGATACGCATGTCTTATTTGCAAAATAGACGCCGATGAATATTCAAGTTGAATGCACACAATTCATGTGGCATTAGCAGTAAATAGAGTCCTTTGATTATCAGTTAATTCGGGCAAATATCACCAAAGAACTGCAGTTTTTTATTTTCATATCTCTTTCTCATACAAATCTTATTCTCAGTTAACTATCAGTATGTATCCGCTAATATAGTATTTTTCTATTCAATTAAGGAAACTCTCTCTTCCTCTCTCTCTCTCTCTCTCTCTCTCTCTCTCTCTCTCTATATATATATATATATATATATATATATATATATATATATATATATCACTCTCTCCCCCTCTCTCTCTCTCTCTCTCTGTCTCTCTCTTTTTTGGTGCGTGTGTGTGTCAAGATTTGTCTGCTTGTGTCTGCATGTCTATCTCAGAACCTATCAGCACAGTCCGGAATATATGGAAGGATATAGGGGGCTGAAAGATTGTTTGTCGCCAAATTTCGAAATTGAGCAAGTCTACATAAAAGAATCCCGGTTTCCTATGAGAGCTCATAAATTGACCATTGGTATCGACTGGCAATAAAAAAATACTTCAACTACGTGACATGACATGATGCCCATCAATGTTTATTCCTATGAATCTATTTATAAAGCATGTGCACATAAATAATGCAGACTGTTCATAAATATATTCGGCACCGCACACATATACACACATATATATTAGTAGTGGAACCAAATTTATAGGTGTCAAATAGATCAAATTTGTTGAACTAAAACGCGTTAAATAATTGTATGTTCTGCTCATTTTAAGTAATTGTACATGCATTTTTTTATCTTAATGCAAATACATCTGTCAAGTTGATTCCAGCACGCTGCAATGATGCATCAAGCCTCTTTAGACTGTATTTATTATTAAATAATAATAGGATTTTCTGCAATTTGTAATTTATTGGACGAAAGAATTGGATCATTCTTTTGACTGTTGGTATTTTTTAAATCCTGAATTGTTATACTAAACACGAACCAGAATCTTGTGCTCTAATGAGATACTGTTTGTGTAACCAAAAACGTGAGCAACCAACTTAGAGCTGGTCATGAGAGAACCATCATGAACATGCCATGTTGACTTCTGCTTGAGGGACAGTCCCTGCAATGTCAGATTGACTGCCCAAATCTATGTAACATAATTAAAAAAACTGAAATTTAGTCAAGAAAGTTACAAAATTATGATTTAAAGAATGAAACCTATTATGAAACCTATTATGCAATGTATGTTTCAATGTAAAAAATGTGTTAAGAAAAGAAAAATGTCAACGTGTTTACAAAACTACTTCATTCGTTGGAGATAAAATATATATATATATAGGAAACAACAACGAGATTAGGAGAAGGAAAAAGAAAACAAATATGAATAGAATGATGGGGAGGTTTTCCACTCAGGGGAATGGACCCTCACCCCAATAACGTCCCAGATAGGGATCCCAAAAACATCGAAACGATCGCCTGATGGGCAGAAACATAAATGTGTTTGTGTACGAAGTCCACTATGTTGTTATATATATATATATATATATATAGAGAGAGAGAGAGAGAGAGAGAGAGAGAGAAAGAGAGAGACAGAGAGATAGAGAGACAGAGAGATAACACCCTGACTATTATCACATCAACATCTCAGTCTAAGTAGCCACATATTTTAATGATCCTTTTTTTATCCTCATTGGTTACTGCAAGATCATCCATGATCGATTGGTGTAGCGATTTCTGGCGATAGTTTTTTTTTTGTCTTTGTTGATGAATTTCTTGATTGATATTTCATGATTTTTCCCTCACAAGATGGAGGTGGGAACGTGCAGGACTAATTAAAGATAACGGAAAGGATGATTCTTGCTGCATCGAGGGATTTTTCACTTGGCAAGTTTGAATCATCAGATTTCAACAACGTCATTAAAATCCAGCCCTAACACGTTGTACGGACGAAATTCTCACCTTGTTATCAGGTCGACTTACTTGAAGTCAGATAATGTGGATGTTATTCCTTTCCCTCTACATCATTCTTGATTTTATTTTGGACATTTATTCTTTCTTTACCTATCTTGCTCTATATTCTCCTATTGTTATCGCATGTGTCTATATCTACCTCTCTATCTCTCATATAAGTGTTTGTGTCTTTTAACATTGTTACATAATGGTTGCTTTGGATTATTTTTCAATTTAAATAAAACTCCCAAAAACTTATTGATCATGATCTAATAAGAAAGCGACTCAAATATGTATATCTGTACATCAAGGAAATATTTTAAAAAATTATCACAGAAGAATCAGAAGACTGATTAGTTTTTTCTTTGTCCATTTCATTTATTGACAAGAACGAATATATTTTCTCTACAAATACACAGCATCCGGTATCAATGACAAGAAAACATTCGGCAAAAGTTATCTTTCTTTTAATCCTATTGAGTTTACACAAATGTAACTCAATTGTTTTTTATTTCATTCTATTTTAGATCTTTATGATGGTACTTGAAGCGGACTATTTTTGAATTGCCATATACAAGATAAGTCTTATCATGTTCACTGATTCCAATAGGATTATCCTCCGTTGTCTTCTGAATTCGACATAGATTTTTGGTAGCTCTTATTTTCTGAACAATCAATAATTTCCTCTTTACTACTTTCAGTTTCACTCTGTTGTCCAAAAACATTCAGCATCATTCAAGTAAAATATGCCTTATTAAGTTATGTCAATCTCTGCTTCTTGTGCAAATTTTACCCCAAATTAGTGTACAGAGGTCGGGTACAGATATGAAGCTGATATGAACCGATGGAAATCCCACAGTTGACGATTAAAGATTTTCATGCCGCAGCAATTCTCACATTGTTTCTCCCTGTCTTTTCATTCTCTCCTTGATACCTCTAAATCTTCCTGTTCAACCATGATTTTATCTAAATTTTATACAAACATGAGTAAATTATCTAATTTTTTTTACACTCTCTTGTCCAACCCTTACTGAATTTACCTAAGTTTCTTCACTCCCCTTTTTTCCCAACCTTCAAATGAACTTTCACCACTCCCCCCACTTTTTACTTTCTTATCAAACGACCTAACCCCTTTTTCTCCCCTCTCCCTCTCTCTCTCTCTCTTCCTCATATAAGATGTATGAATGCATATGTGTGTACGTGTGTTCATCGTTTTTATATGATTATTTCTGAATATGTATATCCAAGCTGCACCTAATATTCGAATTGATAAACATCGGGAACCATAACTTTTTTGCAAATAACAATCCTATTTGTATCGCAAAACGACGTCCCGTAAGCTAAGTCAATATGAAAAGCTGTGACAAAAACCGGTGCATTATCAACTCATCGAATTCGTCATTGGCCCATGCTGTAGCGATGCCGAAGAATCGACACAAGAATGTACAGCTTTACATCAGGGGAGCATTTTAAAGATGAAATATTTCTTGTATTTAGAACCAATGAACAGGAGCTCGATGATTTTTGAATAATCATTAAAGACAAAAGTAAAAGAGCAAAAAAGTAATATATGTATAATAATTAATGATTGTCTCAGACAGTTCTTTCATTGAATTATAACTCCTTAGTGTGGATATAGACTATCAAATATCCAATCTAGTACCACGAGGTGGAATCAAAACCTTTGCTTCGAACCCAGAGGCTGACATTTTACCCCTGCCCTACGTAGAACTGGACGGTCAGTTTGACCAAATTCTTGAGTGGTGATCTATTTACTCAAGAATGGTTCCCCATCAACCATGGCGCTCCATTCCATAGACACATATATATATATATATATATATATATATATATATATATATATATATATATATAATATAATTTTGAATGGATAATGCTCCAGCATTATTCTGATCTAGGAGCTTTACCATATTTACTTTTAAAATGACTACCAGCATAACAATCAATTGCGAGAGAACCTGTCTTGCAGGAAACTACTAAGGTTATGAGTTTCACCAAAACATGTATCCTTCAGCCAAGGTTTGTAAAAATACTTTATTGTAAAAAACGTGCCATGGATCTATTGGTAGCAAAATTCTTGTGCAGATTATTTTGCTGTAACGTGATATATACCAACTTGTATTGTGATTCCAGCCTAGTAATTGTCATCATCAGTAGGTTAGCGTCCGTCGTTGGACACAGACCTTCCATAAGAGTCGCCAAACCTCTTTATTATGAGCTCATCCTGCCTTTTTTTCTGTCGGCAAAAGCCTTGCAACTGATCTGTGCGGATCAACGTTGTGAGTCATGATGCCCAGTGGTTGTTTGACATCATCACAACGTGTGTAGCCCATTGCCATTTGAGTTTTTAACTGTTCCTATTATATTTAGGCTCCCTCCTTTCTATAATATACTGCGCTGTCTTATGATCTCTACACGTGAGGTTGAGAATTATTCTCTCAAGTGCATGTTGCATGATTTTCGGTTTGAAGATTATTCTCTCTGTTAGGTTCCATGTTTCAGCTCCATATGTGATCAAACGTACGCTACATTGTTCAAAGTTTGACTGAAAAAAAAATATTTCATCCCTCTACCTCTTTCACATGTTTGGATTCAACATTTGTTGATTCACTGTTTCCACTGATCAAGAGAAGAAATAATAAAATAAGGAGACCTGTGAAAGGATGACAAGAAATGAACAACTACAGAAGGAGCAATAGAAAAAAACGGAGGTGAGAGAAAAAATACAAGAATGACGAAAAGGAATCGGATGAAGGAGGACGAAAAATGAATGAAAAAAGAAGAAATAACGCTTCGTCATTATTCAAAAACTTCAGTCATAAGGTCTGTCAACATGGATTCTTCACTTATCAAGTAGGTTGGTTTGGGCCATCAATGTAATCATCACGGGTGAAATCTCCACTAATGAAGCGATAGCACCGTGAAATTAAATTTATATACCGCAAAATTTGACGTATCTTAGTATTCCAGATTTTTTAAGCATTTTCAACCAGTACTGTCTTTCTGAAGTTTAATTTCTTAAACTACTACTACTACTACTACTACTACTACAACAACAAATAGAATTAGTGTAAATTGGAAACAAAGCAATTTGAAACTGAGGCCTAGAATCATATTGACACGTAACCCCTTCTTATATGAATCGTAAGCACTTGTTTTGATGGCTAATTATGTTTAGTTGGTGATGGCCCTATAAAACAAGAATTTGTCTGCATTGTGCACATTGAAATGATTCATAAGGGTGAGTTGTCATAATATATTTGGTAAACAAGTAGGGCAACCCTTGAAGTATGCAGTTATCCAAATGCACGTCTACCCGATTGATAAGTATATATTAGGCCCTTTCTCTTTGTACGTACGTAAGACTTGAAAATTCAGCTCGGTTGGTAAGTGAAACGACTACTGATTTGCTAGTGATGATGGTTATGATAGGGGGGGCGTTAAATTTTTCTCTTCTACGTTTAGTAAGGATTGTTCATGTCGTTCTTGCTTTTCTTATAGTAGAAAAACCAAGTCAACTCCAGATTTGGACTGGAGTCTGACAATTAATAATAACTAGATGCTTCTATGCTTTTACCTTTTGGGGGGCGGGGGACATAGGCGTGGCATCTGTCCAACCTTGGAAGAACCTCAAACATAAAGTTCTTTTCTCGATCACAGAGTTAAAACTGAGGATCACTATATTACCTAACTTATAGAGTCTTTTAGCTTGAAGATCAAATTCCAAAAGAGTATTTTTTTTTCTTTCCAATTCAGTGATACGGCTTCAGTCTACTAAGAAGATTACTTTTATCCCGATTATTACATTTTATTTCATGTAGTGGTGAATTTCCTTTAAAGTTCTGCCATCTACTTTTTTTTCAAATACTTGGCCTCTCGTCACTATTTTTCATCTTGCTTACTTTGTATTGTTTGAGTCGTTTTGAAACAATCTTGCAACCATTCTCCACTTTTTTCTCTTCTTTACCAAGATCACTATTTAGTATTGAACGTTATCATAGCTTCTAGAGTAGATTCTTTCGTTTTATCAGTTTTCTTGGCAAGAAGTTGTCTCAGTATACAATACACCGAAAATAATTATATACCGAGGACATAGCTTCCTCTCAAATAGGTCTAAGGACCTAAGAAACTTTTTAATGATCAATGAATGTTGGGCTCTTGAAACATTCTCTTCCATTAACGTTTAGTTAGTTCAGAGAAACCAAAGATCTTACATTTCATTATTTCGTAAGTGTCTATAACTTCCAGACACTGTGATCCCGAAGTGGTGCCAACAGAGCTTTTTCTCTCGCCCTTTATATTTGTTTCAGATATCTCATTTCATTTAAATACGTCTGAAGACCAGCTCATATGTGTATGTGAAAAACAGCCTTGCCCTCTGCTGAACAAGGGCCTTTCCTATCTACTTTGATGACAACTGCAACAGCAGTGACTTGTGCAATCTCTTACTTGCAACTTTTCCTGTCTCATCCGTTCAGATTTTTTTCGTTTAGTCTTATCTGCTGCGTTCATTGTCTTTTGGAGACAAATTAGTCAATCCTGGATTTCACCTGCTGCCCTTTTTCTCGCTTTGTGTCCTGCTCATCACTACTGTGTTGCCTAATTAGTTGTACGATATCTTTCACCCTAGTCTTTTGTCTAAGATGTATTGTCCTTTCCATTGTCCTGAGTGCAATTTTGAGTCGTGTGCGAGTGAGTTATTAGGTTCTGCACCCGTTTGTCAGAGCCTGTATTATGCATTTTCATACTTTGTGTTTAAAGCATATTGGCAATTTACATGTGTGTGTATGTGTGTGTGTGTGTGTCGATTTCTGTGTTTATTCCAATCACTTGGTTCATGTAAGTGTGTGTGTGTATGTGTGTGTCAATGTCTGTGTTTATTTCAATCGTTATGTTCGTGTAAGTGTGTGTGTGTATGTTTGTGTGTGTGTGTGTGTGTATGTGTGTGTGTGTGTGTGTGTGTGTATTATACTGGGTCCTTTTGATTTCATATACCCCTCATAATTCATTATCAATATGCTGTTGTTTGATCTGCATCCCGAATACGGATTATTATATTCAATGACTACTCCGAGATGCACTGTAGTCAAGTTATAACTAAGCGAAGGCAGTGACCAGCTGTTTACTTTACACCATAGATTCCCATTAAAGTCAATGAATGGCGCTGTAAACGGCTTTCTTTATCCAACTGTAGAATATTTTCTCGCCACAGGAAAGAAAGGCCACTAAGCATATCATATGGAACAATACTTTTGTTTGGCCAAATCGATTAATGGTTTTACCTGTAAGAAGATTAAGAAATTGAAATAGGAAGTTTGAACAAGAATCTCTTATTCCCGTATGAGTTTGGACTTGTAGAATAACTGACCAGTAACTGATCATGAATGGATTTTCATGCATAGTTTGTAATTGATCAGATAAGATATGCTTGTCAAATATCAATGTGAGTAACCGATAGTATGTAGATAAGTGTGAATAAGTTGCCCGTATGTGTATGGGTTTCTCTTCGTACGATTAAAAATGAATGTTGGTTGTGGAAAATATAACCAATGAATAGAAGTCACTGCGAGCAATATTGATACCCCAAAACAGTCATCACGTGCAATGCCAATTATGGACTGGAAACGATAACATCCAATCACTTCTAGTTTCGTACAATGAACAACTAAATTGTTATCATCAAACTTTCCACGAAAGCAGACTCTCAGTGCATGTAAACAACGTCTTTAATAGACAATATGAAATAAATAGAAAGGAAAAGATGGCCAAATGAGACTATTGCACCCAACGGGGAATCCACAATTGCGTCAGCAACCAGAGTGTTTTCACGTCGACTCACCAATCTGCCATTTTCAAAATCTATTTCCAAACTACGAAAATAATTAGTTTTAATGCATTTCAACATATTTTTATATGTTAAATGAGGATATTAAATAGTTGCACATGTCCCAAGGTATTGAAAAAAATAGATATTATTGATATTTTGACGAAACATATTATGTCTCCGCTGATCAATGATATCTTTTGTATAAGTACCCCCAACAGCCATCTATAAAACGAAAAGGGAAGAAGGAAAAACGTTTTTATCCTGAATCATCGATACTTGAGGATAAAAAATATTTCCATTGAATCCCTGTCTTATTAGAAACTGTGAATCAAAACTGTCACTAAATTGTTACTATACGTTTCTTTAATCATTATGTTGGTCTGGCTGACTGGTTATGTTTAATTGTTTTTATGTATGTGCGTATGCATCTATCACCTTGACAGGCCGTTCCAATGGTGCTACAGGGCTGGAAATAAAAGCAGTTATTACATCAACAGAATATGTTTATCTCTCCTTTGAATTCCCCTCATAAATAAACTTTCTAGTTCTGTGGGGGTTCGATTTACAATGGGTCTCTGTGCTAAACTGATTTCTTAGTTTGTATCCGGCAGCATTCGTGTTTAAATATGCCGACTTTTTTTCTGATCACTGCCCAGAAAAGGGTAGAAGTAAATCATTCATCGATAATGATTTTTTGATAATTTTTTTGATTGATCATCTCAACACAGCATGTTGTCAAAAGTTGTTAATTAATTGACCGTTTTGATGAGTAACTACACAGGCCTGTTCATTCTGTTCTTATTTTCTCATCTTCAGCAGAACATATCTTAATCTCACTTATCATAGTATAGAAATCTGATATTTCACTTTCATTGAATATAAAAACTACGTATTCCCCTAATGTGGGAATATACTCTATGCTGGTGTATGACATGAGTGTAAATAGTGTATGGTAGGGGTTCAATTATCTTGAACAAAAACATTTTCAGGGTTCCAAAGATGGAGTTTGATCATTAACAATACCCTTGTGTTTATTGTGTAAAATTACTCTTTGGGTAAAAACATCCTACCATGTTTGGTTCAGGGAAAAAACAAATTTCTCTAAAATCTGGTGAGAATGTACTCATTTATGAGTAAAGCCGCATAAATGGAGCAAGAGAAACTCAAAAATATATTTCTTTATTATGGTTAAGAATCCCTCAGAATATGTTTATAGTTGCACTTACTTTACAATGAAACTTTATGCTAAATTATACCATCAGTTTTTGCCTAGTTGCTTCATCATTTATTTTCTTTTTTTAATTATGGACTTTCTTTAGTCATTACTGCCTAAAAAAGGTCAGAGAAATAACTTATCTTTTCTTTTCACAACGTTTTGATTGATCACCCCCAACGAAGCATGGTCACTTAAGGGTTTCTTCTGGGGTATTAACCAGGCCACTTCTGTCTTCTATTTTTTTGACCATTAAAAATTAGTATGTTGTTTTGCTATGCCAACATTGACATTTGGAAGATAAAGACATATATTTTTTCGAAGGGGACAGTCGCCCCGTTCCTGCAATTGTTGTCCATTGTTATAGATATAATCGTGGTAGCTGGAAATCCACCGAATTCTGGAATGAAAAAGTTTTAATAATAACCATTGTGTTTTCATTGATGTACTTGTTTCTGTAGGAAGATAAGAAATATGACCTTCGATGTACAGTTTCTTTTCAAAAATATCTTTCAGAACCAAAAATTATTTTTTTACTTGTACGAATTAAATGGTTTGAGGGGACGCAACGTTTGCATTGAATGGCAATGAATACAGAATGCATGAAAAGGAAACATAAAAATGCAGATAAATATATTGATGGATTGAGAGGGAGAGAGAGGCATACATAGATTAGTATAAAGAAGTCCCCTCTCAAAGAATTTCCAAAAGTTTTGTGTTGGAGTGTTATTATTCTTTCTATATAAAAAGGAACGATTTCAAAATCTTAATGATGTCAACTCTCTTCTCACGGTGGGTTGCATTTGGGTTCCCCTGCTGACCCTGACTACAATACGCACCTTGTTGGTATTTTTTTCTAATCTGTTCCTGTTGCCAATTACATTCGCCAGGATCGTACAATTCTTGCCTATTGCTAGAAACTGTCACTCTTAAACTGTCACTATCGGTTCTTTCGGGTTTTAATTTGGTTAGGCCAGCTATCTATGCATGCATATATCACGGGCACAGACTGAACTAAGGAGCTGGAAGGACAAAAAATACATAATAAGCATTTACTTTTTATTATTTTCAGAAATAAACCCTGTTCAAGTTGGCATTAATTTAATACCCCATAATGACATCAATTTTAAACAAATTTAGGAGTGCAAACCTTTCACTGGTTGTCCATTTTGCCAAGTTGAACCAAACGAATACATAAAAATCACATTCTGCATCGTAATTTAAAATTACGACCCTATGATTGCTAAGCGGCTCCTTCATCAACTAACCAAAATGAAAAGTATTGTGCATTTACTAATTCATTTGGGCATGATGATACCTATTATTCAACAAGTATATAACGAATTATCAGTGTGAAATTTTAGAACCAAAATTCAAATTGTAGCAATGCCTCCGTAGAAAGTGGTAAATGATTGAATTAAGAGAGTTAGTTTGATGGCAATTGCAGTAGTGCTCATTAGCGAAATGCTGTTGATTTTAAAGACGAGTAAATTACAAGAAGTTAATCATGCTTGTAGTAGAATGTGTTTTTCTAATAATAATAATCATTATTATTATTCCAATTGAATTTAAGATGACTGTTATAAATGTGCCATCATTTAACTAATCTCCGATTATGAAGTATTTTTAACGTAAAAAGAATCTAAGCTACACACACAGAGACATATACATATGTACACACATACATGCGTACATACGCCTTGTCTTCGTATCATTTAATGTGCGCTTTTATCGTAATACTTCTTATCTAGAGAGATACCCTAGCGTGACTTAGAATGAAAACATAACAGCGGAAGGGATATGTAAGAAAAAGAAAAAGTAAAGTAAAATAAAAAAGAAACTGTCCATATAATAAAGTAATCTGATTATTGATCTTCATTTTCATCACATAAATATATCTACAAACCTCTGAGGATAATGATTGCTAGATACGCTACTCAAAGCTGCTTAGTTCAATTCATTCAGAAACATCCTAACGCAACGTATACATCTTTCTCCATCTAAAAAGCAAATCGTACCGACCTCATGACACGCTTGACCTTTTATGTCTTTCACTCGCAAAATCCAGCAGTCTTTGTCAGGATTTCTTCCAAATTCTTCTTGTTTCTGGGAACAAGCGTTTCTACGGTGGCAAATTATACTAGTCCCGACCTCACTCGTATAAAATGTCCATGACTTGTCTGGGAATTGAGATCATTCGTGTAGCTAGTTGGGAAAGAAAACAGAAATCACTGACCGTGTGACAACTTCATCTAAGTAATTTTGGTTCTTTTCCAAGCGAAAAAGGTTAACTCTATGGCAGTAGAGTAGGGGATCATATGGAAAAAGTGGGCTAATAAGCTACAAAGCAGATTTCTGATGAATGTTTGCATCATGATATTCGATTGCTCTCATCTTCATAGGTCAGTGCATCAGTCGGTGAAA
>OY735198.1:11191109-11288609 GCA_963457665.1 Thysanoteuthis rhombus | reverse complement strand
GAAGGACCTGAAAATAGAGCTCCTCTCCAGGCACTTGACCGTTGGTCGAACTTGCTTTGGTTAATCATGGCCCCTGTTACCTGTTCATATCGTTCGATTGCCTCGTGTTCCAGCTCTGTATTTCCGGTGAAAGGCAATGACGTCATTGTAGAAACTCTGATCAAATCACCGGAAAAAAATTATGATGAAGCAATATCTATATCTCTTTCTCCTTTCTCATCATCTCTTCATCTCTCTCATTGTCTTTCTTATCTTTCTTTATTGCCCTCTCTATGTCTCGTCCTTATTCTCTAACTCTCTCTTCTTATATCATTATTTTTCTTCTCTCAATATCTGTCTTTCTTGTTTCCTTTGTGATTTTTGTATCTATCGATTTCTATGTTGTTTTTCTTTTTTTTTTCTCACTGGCTCTCTCTGTATTCCTTCTTAATCCTTCCTTTGTCCTCTTTTTTATTTTTCTCTTCTTTTTCTTGTCTCTGTTTCTCTGCCTCTCTCTCTCTCTCCTTTCTCCCTCTTTCTCTCCTCCTCCCCATCCCTCTCTCTATCTCAAATTCCTATGACAGAGCTAATGCTCAGTGATTTGACGCATCCAAAGATTAGGAATCTCACTATAATTTCCCCAATGATCAAAGTCTCTTGAAAAACAATAATGGTCTGGTAATATGTATATTAGGAAAGAGGTCCTTTTGAGCATATTCTGGAGACATACTCCTGCTGATCTACTGTAATCTTTAATGGAATGACAAACCAGATTACATTAAGACCTTTGACAGGTCCCTCACTGTCTCCATGTCAAGGGATTCTTTGTCAGTATCTTCATTTATCTGGTCAAACACAATGCTTTACCTCTCCCAAAAGAATACAAATGATAACAAATGCACAAACGTAGAAGTTGGTAATGCCTATTTATATACTTTTGAATCAAGTCAGATCTATTTATTGATCAAGTGAGTACAAGCTGCACTACTGGATGTGGTTGGCCAACAATTTTAAAAGTGTACTTCTTATGATTTATTTGTTAATTGGTTTCATTTCCAATACCCATCCCCTGTATTTTGTTTGGTTCAGCAGCATTCACATTTGTTTTTGTGTCTGTTTTTATTTTTGTTTTTGTTTTTTTTTTTTCATTTTGTCTGACTAAAGAACTAAATTGCCCTGTAGTCACTTAGATACTTAATAATACTTTCCAAATTCCATTATAATCAGCATAACACAGAAATTTGGATAATAAAAGTAATGTGCAATATCCCTACGCAAGAATGAACATTCTAGCTTATAAGCTGTCTTGGATATCAAGTCGCTTTATTTTTAAAGAATTCATAATACAATTTGTATAATAATCTTTTGCTTATTTAATCTATCCTTTATAGAGAACTATTATTGGAAGGTATCTAACCTACAGTTATTTCCCTCAGATAAATGTGTGTCATCAATTCATTCCTAATCAGGTACATGGAATTTATGGCCTGATTAGACAGGATATTCCTTTACTCTCCAATTTAGAACATTTTAACTGTATTGCACAGACAAAAATTATTACGTTTCTCCACTGTTTCGGTGATAAGCTCACAAATTGTCTCAAAGAGTTTGTACTCCTGGCTTCGGCATCAAGTGTCTTCCTCCAAGATAGCTTTCCTTTGCAAAACTAGTGAGCTGAGAGAGATAAGATGAATGCATGCATCGACAGATAGATGCAGTGAAAGACCTATGTAGGTACAAACCAATTATTCGTCTGGCGAATCCTGGGAAAGGTCTTCGTCCATCGACGGGTGCTGAAGAGATAAAAAGTAATGGTGATCATCATCCCTATCAAAATTTCAAAAACAAATTTGAACAATGCCAGGCACAAAATAAGGAACCAGTTTAGCATTACCTTCTGCTGCAGTTTTGAACCTTCTCTCATGCAACTATCTGAGTTGGCATTTGGAAAATCAAAACTCGTCTCTTTCTATATCATCATCATCAGTCTTTTAACGTCTCTCGTTTGACATAGACCTCCCCCAGGATTTGCCACACTTCTCTATCATGGGCGTTGTGGAGCCGGTACTTCCTGAACTTGCCTACTCGTCCCTCAATCTAATATTTTGCCTACTTCAGTTGCACATGTGATCTCAGGGGATCCATGTTGTGAGTCGTAATGTCCATCGGTTGTCTGCCATTCTTGCAACAAGGCCAGCCCTCCGCCATTTAAGATTTTTAATGGATTCTATGATGGCCCTGACTCTTGTTTTTTCTTGGATGTACTGTGCTGTCTTGTGGTCTCTCCATGTGAGGCCCAGCAAAATTCTTTCATGTGCACGTTGCATGGTTCTCAATTTATGGGTCTGTCTCTTGGTTAGGTTCCATGTTTTTCCTATATGATAATTAGTAAATGTTTGAATTTCCAGCAATTTAGCTCCATCGGCTCAGTTTGTATGCGTGATACATACATACATAATCAGCCAGCCAAACAAACCAACATAAAAAGGGAATCAAATTATTTTTACAGTTCAAGTGTCAGTTTTAATTTACAGTTCCCAATATGGTTTTGAGATCAGTCTGAAATATGTACCGACACCATACTTACAAAACAATTTACTTTGATCATAGAACAACCATTCTACAAATGCTAAATTTGCTTCACGATAGTATGTGTTCCTTGATTGTTTATTTGTTTCCCTAGTTTATTCCTACCTCATTTGCCTATTTCATCTTCAAGGCGTTGCAACGTGTGTGTTAGAAAAATACTAAATGCAAAGTCGTGTTAATGAAAGAGCGTTTATGAGATGAGTGTGCTTGCTGTTCGAATGTTCCATCTTCATCGTCTCGATTTTCTATTGAAAAACTGAGATCGATGAAATGACAACGCCAAATAACCGGACATTTTAAAATTAGGTAGGAGCAATCGTCTTTAACATTCACCGAACATAATATTGTCTGGGTGTCATTAACGAAAGAAGTATGTAATCCGGATGTGTTTGAAAGATTTAGATTTGGTTTTTACATTTCTTTAAAAAAAATTGGCGCCTAAATTTATTTGGAGAAATAATTGCTGTACCCCAATTAGGAACAATGAAAAAATCTTACATTCTAAAACTGGTTTCCTTCTCATGTTCTTGCAGATAATATTAGATGATAACATATGTTTAGATGATATCTGAGGGCTCGACCTAAGGTAATTAATTTTTTTACCTCATCTATTTTATTCATCTGTTTCTCACTTTTGTTTTTTCATTCATTTTTTACTTGTTATATTTCATTTGGTTAATATTCTGTGTTCTCAGCTTTCCTTTTCGGACTTATTAATGTTCCGTCATTGATTTGATAATTTTCCCCTTAGAACTGGAAATTACAACACACATCCTTCATTATATCCAGAAAAGATATTCTTCATTTTATCCCTCATGAGTTTGTTTTTTTTGTTTTTTTGTTTTTTTTATTCACTTCACACTGTTAATTCATGCTGAATTGGTTTTTATTCTATTCCTGGGTTGCAGTCATGCTAGGTTTTCCTAATCAAGTTATCCAACAAAAATCGAGGAGAATAATGTATTCATTGATCTTCCTTTCACCAGATACTTCTATACCACGTTAATAGAAGAAGTTCTGGGTCTTGTCGTATGTATTGTTGATAACTAGTTTCTACGCATATCTTAGTTTGGATCAAAGGTAGTGCATACAAATAAGATAAAACTAATTTTAGTCCTAATAATCTGGAAAAATAGCTTTCTAACTTTACTAATACACAGGGGGAAGATCTCAATTACATGATCCAAAAAAAATAGGTTTCAAACCAGTATAGGGTCGTAAGGCATGTTGTGTATCTGGGATATAAAGAATCAATTCGATTTGACGGTAGTTTTTTTTTCTCCGGGGTTAAAAATATCTTTCCCTTAGATTTTCATTTTGAATAGTTAATTTTTGAAACAAATTTGTGTGTAGTCACTAATGAGTTCTAGGCGACATATCACCTAAAGGGTATTGATTTGCACACTAATATATCCTCGCCATCAGCCGATCCACAAGAATATTGTTCATATTAAACTGAACTGCAGTATGAAAAAGGTTGGGGACTCCAGGCTTAAATTATAGAGGATAAAGTCGCTAAGCCATACAATGAATATGAAGGTGTTGTTTAGAATTAAAGAGTAGATATTATCTTCGTTTGTTTGTTGAGAACTTTCCAACCCAACATTAAAGGTCACTAAATCTCAGATCACAGCTTTTTCATCAGTTACTCAGTTGGTCTGGTAAGTTGAATGGCTACCTATGTATATTTGTATCACGCAAACAGCAGGAGTGATGTGAGTTTATGCTAAATTGGACCTTAACTTGCGTGCAGCAACATGTGTTTCTGAGATTAGTGACCCTTTTATACTGGTAACTGCCTAACGAAAAACAAAAATCAAACTTATTCAGTGATTGCCTCTTTTTCTAATTATAAAACACCCCAACACGGTAGGTTTTTCAAATTAATTCCTTTTGCATCTTATTAATAACCGTTCGTATCTGAAACATATTGAATATTTCGCTGATAATCTAGCACTGGGTGATTCACGCAGCGATAATATTTTTATTCAATCTTTGTTTGTTTCATTTACAATTCCCCTGAAGCGTTTCTTCCCGCTAAAGACATTCTCTCCTCCTGGGCCTTTGTCACTTTCCACATTGGACATTGTAAGATCCAGGCAGTTGACCATTACTTCCGGTTGTCTAAAAAGTACTTATATTAGATAAAATATCTATTTAAGTCCGACTGCTGATAGGGGGGCGGACCATCAAAACTAAAGAATTGACAAAATGTGAGCGAGCTGATTTATTTTTGGGATCAACCAGTGTGTACAGAAAGAGTACCTCCTTTGAATCCTCGCAAGGAGGAATTTTTAGCAAAATATGCAATTCTTAGAGTAAGAAGAGTTTCAACATATATATTTGATAAAGCAGGCCCGTAAAATCACAGGTCCAAAAAAGTCCTACTCAACCGAGATTTGCTTAAATTGTCTTATCGTATAATTGCTTTTAAAATTTCTTGAAGTATTTAGGGTATCTAAAACGGAAAAAAAATTAGAGTATAGAGAATGGGGGATGGAACAAGGTCCTTATCGCCCAATCCGATAATGATGTACGTCTACAAAGTATTCAGCCATGTGTTATTTACAAAAAGAGCCTACCTATGATGTCGGTACCTCAAGACGCACAAAATACATCACTGAATATAAATGTTATTGAGAAGTGTTCATGTGACAACCGATCTTTGGCTGATTTACAAGCAACTGTATATGCTTGCATGAATGTACGTACACTTTAGGTTATGCTAAACAGAGTCAAACACCACTCCTGTCACAAATACAACTATATAAGGTAGCTGCATTATATATATATATATATATATATATATATATATATATATGTATATATATATATATATATATATATATATATATATATATATATATATATATATATATATATATATATATATATATATATATATATATAAAATAGATTCGTAGATATATAAGATTTGTCAGTTCAGATCCATTGGTGATTAAATTGCCCACCAATCCCAAGGTTGTGATTTCAAATCACGAAGCGGCAAAGTTGACTATACATATTCATAATTTATCTGAATGAAAAATTCTAATGTGTATTTTTGAAATGAATTTCTTGAAATTTGTAAATCTGGCTAATCGGCAAAAAAAAGAATCCACCTCCAAAACACTCACTTGTGGTCGCAAATCATGGTTGGAGTTTAAACGCTATTTCTCCTGTGAATTTGATTGATTGATTCCGGTGATCTTGTCGTTCTTGTTCCTGTCATGGTAAGAAGAGAAAGTCAACTCCAGACTTGGACTGGATTTGATAAAACTCGTCTATATTATCACATTTGCGCTTGTATCAAGAATTCTGACATCAGTGTTTTCGGTCTTTGTTCAAAATCAAAGTTTTCCCAGGTTTGTCTAGACGCAAATGTCACTGCAGATAGACTTGCCCGTTCGCTCATTTGTCATGCAGAAGAAATAAGCGAAGGATTGTAAATGTCACACAATACGTCAGCATCTAACCGCTCAGATTAAGTGGGGTTCGTGCAGGTTTTCAAACCTGGCTTCACCTGATTTGTCTCGATTTCTGCTCTGTGAATATCGTATTCAAGTTGATAAACGGAAGCTCTCCTATTCAAGAAGTTTGAAAAAGTCTGATGGTTCCGAACATAAAAAAATATTTGTTGAGTGCGGTTTTAAAGCCTCCAATGAATAGCAGAGAATGGTTGACAAAATTATCATATACAGCATTCGGTTTGAGAAAATAATTCCTTAATTCCTCATCTCTTTCGTCTCTTTTATTCTCCTCCTTCCTTAATATCTTTTTCTTTCTCTACCTTTTCCATCGTCTTTCTTTTTTTTTTTATATTGTTTTCATGTATTTTTTTCACCCTTTTTCCCGTGTATCTCCCTCTCTCTCATCTCCTCCTCATTCGTTTCTCTCTCAGTATATTTTCCTCTTTAATTCTCTCTGTTTCCTTCTTACTGCATTAATCTTCTGACTTTTTCCGGCTTTGTAAATCTCTTTCTCTCTCTCTCTCTCTCTCTCTCTCTCTCTCTCTCTCTCTCTCTCTCTCTCTCTCTCTCTCTCTCTCTCTCTCTCTCCCTATCTCTCTCTCTTTCTCTCTGTTCAACTCACCACTTCTTTCCCAACACCTTCTCTCTTTCCCTCTGATTGCTTTTCATTTCCTTTTCCAGGTATTTTTTAAAAAATTTTTCTCCTCATTTCTCTTCTTTTTCTTCCCCCTCCCCTTTTCACTTTTTTTCGCTTTTATTTTTTCTCTACTTTTACGATGTTCCCCTCTTCCCAGCTATTGTTACTGTTATTCTTCAATGTTCTCCCCTTATCTTTTACCGACTCTCTTTTTTCTCTCCTTTATCTATCTATCATGGTCAGTTTCAATGTGTTTCTTCAGTATCTTACTGAAGTTGCTATCAGTCCGGGTATACCTACCAAGGTTTCAATTACTTATATCTATATTGACCAACCTCGGGTGTCTCGAATAAATCTCTTCTAAATATTTCAATGTGAAAACATGAATAGTCATCTTTAAAGGAAGAACATAAAAATAAATCATTCGATGGGTTAGTTACTAAATTTTTTGACCGTCTGTATCGGCAGGGATGCACGATCGCGCTGTGTGTGTGTTTGTGTGTGTGTGTGCATGTGTGTGTGTGTGTGTGTGTGTCTGTGTGTGCACGTATGCGTGTATGTTTGTATATATCATCATCTCAAAAGCTAAAAATGTAAAATCATCCTCCGTGCGTTACTTTTGGTGGGTAATTTATGTGTCTATGCTTATCTGTGTGTAATGTTTAGTGTGTATCTTTGAGTGCGTATGTGTGTGTGTCTCCATCCATGATTGTCTGCGTGTGCGTTTACGTATGCATATGTATGTGTATGTCCAAATGTGTATATTTGAGTGTATCCATCTATTTACTATCTTTCTTCGTTTTGTCTAGTTGTCTCCAATTATTTGTTCTTTTTACTTCCTGGGTTTTCAATAAAACTAAAACCAAGATGACACTTCTTGAAAGCTTTCCACCACTCAGAAATGAACTAAAAGGGACATAAAAAGTCTGGATGTCACATCTTTAATTGATATTATGTAATGCAACATAAATTTTGCGATCGGTATGTTGATAGTAAGTTTCTCCGAGACGACAAACATTGGTGTCCAAAGTTCCAAGGATATCAACATCTAATCGATTTGAGTTACAATCATATTCAAAGGATATTTTCTCTCACCCTCAAAAAATTTGTTTAACACAATCTCTCGACTGTTTTCAACAAATTTGAAAATTGTATTTGAAGCTCAGGAAGAAGCAAGGAGACTTTTAGACAATCCGATACCCGCTAGCTTGGTTCAAACTTAATTAGGCAATAGAGGTAAATCTGGAATTTGCTCAAAGCTAGCATGCACTCACCTCATATTGGAATTATATAGTTTGTTTTTCATTCTACTAGAGATTGGAGCATTTGAAAACTTATTAAAAGTAAATCACCATTTATGATAAAGCCGATATCAATATTTTATTTAAACTTTAAGAGTCTTCAATATCAATTGGAAAAGAGATGAGAAAAACGAATGAATATTTTGTTTCTTCAGTAAT
This sequence comes from Thysanoteuthis rhombus, assembly GCA_963457665.1. Classification (NCBI taxonomy): domain Eukaryota; kingdom Metazoa; phylum Mollusca; class Cephalopoda; order Oegopsida; family Thysanoteuthidae; genus Thysanoteuthis; species Thysanoteuthis major. The sequence continues at coordinate 11,280,474 of OY735198.1, read as the reverse complement.
AAATGGGGAGCATTCTGAATATTTCAGATGGAAATGTACGAAAATAGCTCAAACATCTCAGATGTAACATAGTCAGTTATTGATTTATAAAAACGCTTTGAATCGCCATATATGTATATTCTTTATTTTTATGACGCAATATTCTGTCATAACGTATGATTATATTTTAGATATCTCATTATTCTAATTGTATCCCATTTTCAATGTAAGATTGTTTATTACCGATGGATTAAAGAGTGTTAATTTCGTTTTGTTTCTGTTGTTTTCATAATAATAAAACAATTGATACCAATCAACTTGTTCAGAACATTCTGATAGAAAAGATGTAAACAAAAAAATCAGATCCAAACACATGGAATTATGATATGCAATTTTCGTGACTTGATTCTTTACTGCATGTTTCAATCATTTGTGAAAGGAAATTGCAGAATTTTGAGAGTATTCCACGACTTCTAGAACACCTTTTAATGACTGATCTCATCTAATTGATGGGTGATAACATACTTAAAAAAATCGAAACATCACATTATTATTGCATCTTGAGATCTTGTAGACATTAGCGAGAATCTTTCTTGAATTGATAGCTTGAATATTGATTCACACTTTTTCTCCGGTTTGAACTGGTAAATTTCTAAGACTTTTCATGAGATTTTCCTTCCAGTAAGAGAAGACAAAAAAATCAATTAATATAAATTCTCGGCTCTGAGCAACTAACACAAATGAAGTCAGTCCGTTGAGAATCGAGCTATTTGCAGATTCCTATTCAATAACAACAGATAAAATTGAAGAGAAGAAAAATAGAAGATAAAATTGATCAAGAAGAAACGAAGGGAAGACGGAATGAGATACACGACGGCAGTCATTGAATCAACTCTTGAAAAAGGTCGGGGTTTCAAAACTTTAAACAAACTCTTCAACTCGGGACGAAGGCAAATAACTACCATACTCGAGGAAAATGGAAACCTAACAACAGACAGAGACAGGATTGTCGAACGTGCCAAATAATTCTACCAAAAACTCTATTCGTCCAAACAAGGACTACAAAACAATGAGCAAGATACACAAGACATGAGCAATCAACTCGAGGACTTCCCAAAAGTAACCCCGTGGGAGGTGAAAGAAGCCATTAAACAGACGAAGAAAGGAACTGCCCCTGGACCAGACAACATCACCATCGACCTACTCCGAAAAGCAGGTAAAATCATCACTAGGAAACTGGCCGTCCTCTTCAACTTGTGTCTAAAACACAGTAAAGTCCAAGACGATTGGAACACTGCTATCATTATGCTTTTATATAAAAAAGGAAACCCGAAAGACCTCAACAACTATAGGCCTATAAGCCTACTCAACTGTGTATACAAACTTTTCACAAAGATCATCACCAACTGAATCACAAAAACACTCGATGAAAACCAGCCACGTGAACAGGCTGGCTTAAGCAGAAGCTACTCGACCATGGACCACCTGCACTCGATAAATCAACTGAAAGAAAAAGCAGCTGAGTATAAACTACTACTTGCCGTAGCATTTATTGACTTCAAAAAGGCGTCCGACTCAGTAGAAATCCCGGGCTACATAAGGACTCGGACCCCTTCCAGCTCCAGAAAGGAGTGAGACAAGGTGATACCAGCTCACCTAAAGTTTTCACAGCCTGCCTCAAGATGATCTTCAGAAGACTAGACTGGGAGAGTAAGAGAATTAAAATAGACAGCAAGTATCTGAGCAACCTCACATTTGCAGACGACATAGCCCTTTTCGCAGAGAACCTACACAACCTCCAACTAATGATATATGAACTAAATGAAGAAAGCAAGAAAGTCGGCCTACCCATGAACTTCAGCGAGACAAAGATCATGTGCAACAACCACATTGGAGATAAAAACACTGAGATCGAAATCGAGGACACAGAAGTCGAGAAAGTAGACTATTCCATCTACCTAGGGCAACGAAACTCCATGAGACCCTCAAAAGAAGAAGAAATCAAGCGAAGGATCACACTAGGATGGCAAGCCTTTGGCAGAGCTAGCTCAACCTTCAAAAATAATAAAATCCCATTAATCCTAAAGAGAAGGGTGTATAACCAATGCATCCTCCCAATAGTCACTTATGGGGCTGAAATATGGAACTTAACCAAGAGACAGACCCGTAACCTGAGAACCATGCAACGTGCACACGAAAGTATAATGCTGGGCCTCACATGGAGAGACCACAAAACAGCACAGTACATCCGGGAAAAGACAAGTGTTAGACACATTATAGAATCCATAAAAAATCTCAAATGGCGGTGGGCTGGCCATGTTGCAAGAATGGAAGACAATCGATGGACAACACGACTCACAACATGGATTCCCCGAGACCGCATGCGCAACCGAGGCCGGCAAAATGTTAGATGGAGAGACGAGCAAGACAAGTTCAGGAAGTACCGGCTCCGCAACGCCCATGATAGAGAAAAGTGGCATATCCTGGAGAAGGTCTATGTCCAACGACAGACGCTAAAAGACTGATGATGATGATGATGATGATGATGATGATGATGACATTTCATTTTCAAAGAGGGTGATCCGCAGTTAGAGAAGACAGATATCACAAGAAGCCGAATCTTGACAGTAGAGCTGGGAAATATGGGGGTTCTGATGGTTAGACGTGAAGAATATATATACTTGCTCATTTTGTATGCACTTGTCACACATTATACAAACTCACTGGCATGTAACTGTCCGTCTGCGAATGTTCAGTGAAGTACCCTTTGATCCATTTAAGTTACATCAAGATTGCGCGACAACTTTCCAAAATATTCAAGGGGACTGGATAGTATATTTTCTTGAAGGTTCTGGTCTATTCTATTCATGTATCCATATATTTGTATCTCATGAATTGATCAATCTATCCACATTTGTGGATATTGATATATATGTATATGTCCCTTAATCAATGATATTCCCACATATATCTTACTTGGTTGAAAATAAACGACGAACAGATCGATACGAAAATAGCGTAAAAAGGATAGAGTAAGAAAGTCATGAAAGTTATCAAAGGCCAAAGAATGGACGTTTCTATAATCGTTCTTCCTTTCATAAGCCAAGCACAGAGTCTTTTTGGATTCTGTCCAAAGCCTTCATAGTCTGCTTGTCAAACACCAGTTTACGATCTCAGATCGAGGATTAACTTTATCCCTGCCATATATCAATTGTCCAAGATATCGGAGCCGGCCGTTAGTTTCTTGCCCGACATTTTGACTTTTCCGTGTAAGCTGGTGTCTTTTGTCAAGTTGTCTTAGTCCTACTAAAACGGTTTCGTCTCGGGGTCATCTGTTTCGTACGTGTCTCTCTTCAATGCTCACTGGAGCTTGAAAAATAGTGGGGTTATTGGAGTGACTTGTTAGATGTTAGTGTCTCGGATAGGAATCAAAAAGGCAGAGGTAAAACTGAAATGATTTTTCAAAGCTGACCGAATAAGATAAGTTTCGGTTAAAAAGTACGTTTTTTATCTGTGAAAACAGAAGGATATTGATAATTTCGAGTTTAAGATTCGTTTAACCCTCGAGTTTGGGAGCTATTTAAAAATCAAGAAACTGATGAGCATTTTAGGTCAGTGTTCAGTTGAATAAAATAAACATATTTACTGGTCGTGGTTCATTACCTAAATCCTCCTTTCTTCTTTCAAATCAATTTTCCCTCATTTTCTTCTCTTTGATAATTTTTATTGACTGCATTTTGTATAGCTGAAACATTAAACTCGATTAAAAGATTTATCCAAGGAATCATCGAGAACATGACAAAAATCACGTGGCAATAGTCTAGTTATTTTGTAGGAACGGCACACCATCGCAGGACATCACGACTCAAAACGTGGATCCTTAAAGATCATTCGGTAGACTGCTGTTGCAGGAAAAATTGAATGAAAGTATTGACTACGTGATGCCTATGATACAGACGTCTTGGGGATTTTGGACAACAGGTGCTAAAAAGCAGCTGCTGCAGATGATTCATTCAGAACAACCTTCAAGCTACAAATGACTATTTTTCTGCTTGCCATGTCCTGCTTTAAAAGAATCTCATCACGATCCCCCCTTGTATCGTTTCATATTCTTATTCAAAGTTTTGTCTCTTCAGATCAACATTGAAAACTTCACAAAGATGGCTCAATGTTACCTAAGATACAAACAGGAACCCAACACCATATACCTATCAAATTGATATATCAGATATAGACGATTTTTGATATAGCTGATGACATTTATGGATAGCTTTCTGTGAAAAAGACTGTGTGTAACTCAAAACAATGAATCTATATAAATGCCTCAAACTAAGCTATTTACTTTTCTCGCAAGATTTACATTAGCTGTTCTTGCCAATTTCCTAGTGTATAAGATTAGAAAACAAGGTTATGACTTCAAGTAATGCCAATGAGATTTGATCTAACAGGACTGCATTTCACAAAACCAAATAAATCAAGCATCCAAATAATTTTTCGCTCTGTTTTCAAAACGGATAGCTTACAAACATGTAAATATCAAACTACATCTCAGGAAGCGAATTTTTCAAGAATATCCTTGTAAACATTTCAATCTTGTAATCAGCATGTTTGCAAATTGAATACATTCGTGTTAATGATACCAGGTCTCCATTGTTGCAGGGAGGCATTTTTAATCTGCTTTTTTGTTTTTCATTTTTGAGGAAATCTTGCTTTTTGTGATTTTATCCACCATCTTGCTATTTTACTTCCACCAAACAACCACTTAAAAGTAATTTAGTTATGCCTTGAATTGCAATTCTATCATTCTGTCTCCTGTGTGTCAGTCAGAATGATACACACACACACGCATATATATATATATATATATATATATAATATATATATATATATATATATATATGTATGTGTTCAGAGATATCATTGCGCATTTTTATTTGTCATGGTACTTTGGAAGTTATATCGTTAGTATCTGTTTTCCTCATGAAGGTTACATGCTAAATATAACACAATGCCGCTTCAACATTGAAAATGCGTGAATAAACAGACTGAAGTGATGTATGTGAAGCTTCCTAGACTATATGTGTGTGTGTGTGTGTGTGTGTGTGTGTGTGTATGAATATATCATTGTCTCCATCTACTGATCTTGACAGATACCTTATAACTTATTTATTTGGCTCAAGATTCCAATTTAAAAACACATCCTGTAACGTGTCATGAAGTCTCTAAATGTACAAAAAAAGGTGTAAACGAATTCTTGCACGATTTTCATAGTATTGGTATCCGTGAATGAATGAAGGATGGCGCATAAATCGATAGAGAAAAGTAGAAAGTGATTTGTTTTTACAAGTTATGGTCAGCGACTAGTAGAGGTTTCTCGGATAATTTGTACATAAATGTGTTGCTCTCAGTGTTTTTATGTATGTGTGTCGGTTTACGTGCGTGTGTGGTGTACTTGAGCACGTTGTATGTCAGTGTGCTCAATATTTCTAAGTTTCCATCACAGATCACAAGTGTCAAAAACCAATGCATCCCTCGGTAATCTTCCACGGTGTTGAAACGCGGGACATCGTGAAAAGATCAGCCCTAAGACTGAGAATCGTTCAATGAACTCGAGCGAGGATCATTGATATCATCCTTTAGAGATAGAACAGTGTTTAGTGGAAAAAAAAGGTTAGGAGATATCATAGAAGGCATCCGAAAACAAAAATGGCAATGGACAGACAATTTGCAAGAAGTTAGGTAACCTCTGTAGATCATGGGGATCGTACTTGAAGTTGAAGCCGATAGAAAATTAAATAATTAACTACTTTGGAGGTATTGGCACCGTGGCGCCTGAGACCGAGAGGTCTGGATGATCTTGGGAAAAGGTATATATCCAAAGGTAGACGGTAAAATGATGATGATGCACAATATAACTTATTTGTTTTTGTTGTTTTCTTTACATAAATGCACATATACCATCTGCCCAGGAAGTATCCAGCCATCCTGGATATCTCGACAGACGGTTGTGGAGTCTCAAAGTAACTTAAAAACCAATCAAAAAGGATCGTACTGTGCATGTGGGAACAGAAACTCCTCCATAGACTTACTCAATAGACAGTGAGTCTCATGGTAGGAGGAAAATAAACTGTTTCCAAAAAACGAATAATAATCGATTTGTGAAGACTCATTCTACTGAACTCTGACATTGAACCATAACAGGGTGGGTGGGGCATCATAAACCGAACTCATTAACTAAGCCAAAAAAAGACAAGCTTGCTCACCAGCTTACAGCTGGCACTTTTGAGTGATTTACTCGCAGGGACAACCGAACTTATACCTACAATAAGGGTTTGTAACACTATGACTTTCAATATTTTTTTACAATTTCGTAGATATTAAAAAAAAAATAAATTTAAAGGAAACGTTAGTGAGAAACCAGCTATGCCGCTTTGTCTCTACCGACAGTGGAATGACAGAATTGACTACCCTTCTCGTTGATGCAGTCAAGATGTCAGCAGCAAGCGGTACGGCAGACATCAAATTGGCTGCAGTATTTACCAGGATTTCATCAAAAGAGGGTGTCACACGTCTTGGGGGTCGCTCTTCGTCGGAGAGAGGCTCTTCCCTCACGTGGAAATCCAATCTGTTCTGCAGTTCAACCAATTCATAAAAAGACATACATTCATACCTTTTCCAAGTGAATCAGTGATAAGTGTACATAAACAGCTTCACTGTCTGCACCACTCCTTTCTGACAGTTTATTGATTAAAAAAGGGACTGAGTAAATTTTCGTCCGAGACTACGATAGTTGTTAGTTATGCATGCATCGATCAACGAGTTATGTATGACTGAATGCATGATACAAATGGTATGCACCATGCTAATAATTTTTTTTTAGTTTTACCGTTGGAAGATTGGAGGTTAGAATTAATCTTTTGAACTAATGTTTCCAAAGGATGAAAAAGGGATGATAAACTAGAAGATTACACAGAAACCCAATCGGCGCGGGGTTGCGGCAAATGCAGTCGAAGATTATCGAAAAAGCAATTTTGGTTCCTGGAACATATTGAAAATCCAATAGTAATCTCGCAGAGTGCAATACACCTAATATTGCGAGGCGCAAAATATCACACAAACTATTTGGTTATGAATTTGGGTTTGCACAAAATGAGTTTGTCTAAATGAATAATTTGTTTAATGTTCAGCATTGTAGTCTGGTGATATTACCAGGAAAAATGTTTAGCTTCAACTGTTCTTGTAATATTGAAAATATCATGTGAGTGACTTTGTGAAGTAGGTCAAAATGATTATTCAATCTCTAAGATGAAAATATAACAAGAATGGCAACACTTCTATTAATGAATTCATATGGGGTTCGGTCACTGCCCAAAATACTGCTGACGTGACTTATTATGGTTTGCATTTGAAGTTTTGTTGTAGTTTTGTACACATACACACTGTGTGTGCGCATGTGTGTGTGTATGTGTGTGTGTGTGTGTGTGTGTGTGTGTACGTGTACGTGTGTGTTTGCAAATGATCAACGTAGACCTTTTGGCTCATTGGAGCATGTATGTCAGGGGTTTGTACCTATTCACACTCACACACAAGTATATATATATGTAAATATTGATTTATACGTGTGTGTGTGTGTGTGTGTAGCATATGGGATGTATGTGAGATAGACAGGGGAAAGTACGTATGTATAGCGTGCTAAACAAACGTTCAATAAAGTTGACCTCTAAAAATACCATCTCCATCTTTGTAGTTACCTTGGAGCAAGTCCCCTCAGTCATCTATGTAGTGATCACGTTGGGGGTGATATGATTTTCTCTGTCTTGCTTTGACTTTGTTTTTAAGTCGAATAGGTTGAACAATTGAAGCTCAAAGTGGTTTTCAAATAGTTTTTGCAAAACAATGAATTCGTACTCAATTCAAAATTTCTAGGGAAGCTCAAGGATCGAATTAACAAGAGGGACCGCAGAAAAAGTGATGTTGTTTGCAAAGAAAACTGGACCCAGATTTCAAAATAATGGTGCAAAGGGATCGTGAAAGATAACGGAAATATGTTGTCCGTGCAGTGATTGCAAACAAGGTGTATGTAAATAAGTGAAAATATGAAATTAATGTGTTTGGATATTCTTTTCTAACCTCGAGTGTTGTTTAAAATTTTATTCTGCATTGTATTTTTGGCATTTTCTCTTTTTATTTTTATACATCAACTTTCTCTCATGAAAATGGAAATTGTTGACACTGAATCACATTGATGTTTTTCAGAGTTCTTTTAACCATTGTTCTGATATAGTTTGTCATTGGGTATTTCTGTTTGTTTGTCATCTCGAGGGACACTGTTTATCTCTTCTGGCTTCCTTGGCGTAACCAAGTCTATGATCGCTCGTTTGCAATATTTCGTGTGAATTCCCTGTGTTGTTCTTCTTCAGTACCAATTGTTTTTCCCGCTATTTCCACGTTTTCTAATTGATGGTTGTTTGTTGTACTGCTTCCAGCGCTTTGCATATATTCATTGATTGCTTGTACATATTTGTGTAATTCTGCTCTAGCAATTTTGACAGTCTTGTTCACGGTTGAGTTTTTTGTTGCTTCTCTTCCTCTTCACATACAATTACCATTATTATTAGTAGAAGTGGCAGTAGTAGGAGGAAGAGGAAGAGGAGTTGCAATTATTCCTTTTCTTTAAGTAAACAGAGAAAATGACAAAAAATATAAAGTGATGATGTCAAATACCATTTGTGATTTTTGTTTTATTTGAAACAGATTTTATAAAAAGATCCATTAATTATATAACAAATCTCTTTTTTCTTTATTTTCGATCAGCCTGTGTCTCTGCCAAGGGATATATTTGAAATCGTGGCCTTTGGCCTAAATCCAACCCCTGGGGCTGGTAGTAAATCCATATCTATATCAACCTGAGAAAGAGCCTCGAATGCTTGTCTTTTTACTGCATATCATAATCCGTCGTTGGACATTGAGTTTCCATAAGATTTGCCAAATGTCTGCATCACGGACGTTGTGGTGCAAATCTTTCCAAACATCTTAATCATCACGTCATCTTGTCTCATTCATGATGTCTTGGAATCTGTGTTATGAATTGTCCAACAGTTGCGTGACATTCTCACAACATGGACTTCCATTGTCAATTTGGTTTCCTAATGGATTATTCATTTCTAACCCTTGTTAGTTCTCTGATAGTTTCGGTATAAGCTCAGATGTTTGACTTTCATGTCTGTTAATTGAACCATTTAAGAAGGAGATAAGAATTTGACAGGAAAAAAGGAAATATCCTGGACAGGATACAATGATGACTAGATGCAGCATTCACTTCATGAAAGCCAGAAGAAACACACTTTGAAATATAGCAGTATAATAACACATATGAGGATACAAATCCAAAACAATTAGTCGAAATAAGGTTGTAAGTATTTTCCTGCTATTTGGACAATATTCCTATAATAATCATTCGTACGTCGAAATGGCGTAAAGCGATGGAGGAATAACTATTAATTCACATGGGATGGATTTTTTAATGTTCCTATTCCACCAACATAATGATGACGCTTTACTAGATTGTGTCATTGGATATAAATATGATGGGAAATGCAGAAGAATCGTGTTTAAGAGCGATGGAAAATGAGGTGCACTGCCTTAATAACCACTCAATGCTAAATAAACTCTCAATTTGATCTTTACTGATCACGTTTTTCGAAAAGTGACATAGAAACCTCACAATAGACTTAAATATTCCAATTGAAATAATAGAAGTTAATTCAGTTTTTCAAAGCAACTATTTTCTGAATGATATAACCAATTATATTATCAAAAGCATTTTGAATAAGTTCAATGTTTCTTTTTATTAAAGGGCATACTTATTGAATGCATTCGCATAAAACACTTTCTGAACTATATTTTGAAGATTATATCTACACCTGGGACAACATTTGTGTGAACCATGGTTATCGTTAACTTTGAAAAGTTGTAAAGCAGCTGAAATTACCCTGTGGCCATAAATAGCCACACTCCCAAAATATATAATAAGCTGGGTTTGAGGAAAAGACTATCCAAATCGAGTATTTACCACTCAAAACTTAACAAGGCAAATTTTAAGATGAAAATGGTACAACACCAATAAAAAGATTGCATATGTGTCGGGGGTATAGTTGTTTTTTCGTAGGTACTAAGCTCAGTGTGGTATGGCGCAGGAAATATTTGAAGGAAAAAACAGTGTTCCTCTGAACTTCCATTAAACAACAGGGAACGTATTGGTGAGACTGTTCTCCTAACAGATAAGTGATCTTCAACGATCTCCTGATTATAGAACACTGCCATCATATAATCTGAAAATATAGCTTTGAATTACCTTGAAAAAGTTGATGTATGTTTTTTTTCTGTAATGATTCTGTTGAGGCTTCCCCCCCCCAAAAGTAAACGGTGCAAAACTGTTCTGTCTGGTCTTTGAAAAAGTATATCGATAAATTAAAAAGTACGATTCCTTTAAATACACGACCATTTGATTTAGAATACTCTGTAATAATACCGATATCGAGCAATTTTGATAAAATGTACTGAAAATTACAAAAAAGTTCATTTAGTTTTGTATATATATATATTATTGTGTCATCCACAGACAGCTGTTTCCTTGTGTTATAACTTTTCAGTGTGGCTATATCTGTTATCCCATCCAGTACCATATATATATATATATATATATATATATATATATATATATATATATATATATATATATATATATATGTATGTATAAAAGTTGGGTCACTAAGTTTTGACCGGGAAGACTTCAAATTGGACAACATTGGACCATTACCGTTATGCTTTTGAAAAAAAATTAATACGTATATAGAAACTTAAAAATAGGACGGGGATTTAGTTTCCAATCTAAACTGACTTGCAGAGACCTCATAGCTACCACAACTATGTTAATCTTTGAGTCCACTTGCCCTTATGCACAAGTTTACAATTCATAGAATGTTCCCGTTTTGGAGTTTGTAAGAAATACTCGCAAGATCACGAACACACCCCAATCTTTCACATTTCTAGAAAGAAACTTTCCACCGATTAAATATATGAAAAATGTGTTTTTCCTCAAAAAAAAACTCATTCAACTTTGTTGCTAGATTGGAAATATAGACTATAATGGTAAAAGCATACTAATATATAGGCAATGCTCTGTGTGTATGTGTGTGCGTGTGTGTACATGCATATGTTCATACATTTATGTGTACATTGGTGTGCACAAACAAGCGTGTGTCCCAGTGTGCAAGACGGTAAAACTGTTCCAAAGCAGTCACCTGTATGTGTCCACGAAATGTCTCAGGAAAGATGGGGAAAAAAGAAAAGAAAATATTTAGGAATTGACTCTGAAATCAACGTGCCTGGATACGTAAAGTCATTTTTAGGGTTAGTTATCAATCAGGAGATAGATAATATCCATCGACGTGTTTACGAATAAATGAGAAGCCTGGCTGCAGCAGTGTGAAAATTCAATCTCCTCTTCCGACTGACGAGTTATTGAAAACTTTCATTGTACAATATACAATGCAACAATCGTAGAGAGCATCTTCATCAGAAAAAAATATACATTTATGTTGAAATATATGTATATTCTAAGTATATTCTAAATTTACCATATATTGATATGCCATAATTTATAAAATCGTTATCACAAATGCTATTTATTCCCGGTCTGCCTCAGGTTACCTTCTCAGCTATCGTCAACACTGACAGTTGCAGAGAGTCCTAAGGGCTCCCTTCATCTTCAGATACTAATTAACTTCAAGTATTATCGAATTTTAATCAGTGGCATCTTTGCATGATAATATCTCCAGGGTATTTGTTAGCAAATGAAGACCGACATCAATTTATTTACTCAATCAACTGATTCCTTATAGTATTATATCAGATTGTATTCAGTGGAATAGTATAATATAATTCGCATTAGAAAATGGACATGTGTCAGGTAAACAGTAATACGACCAATATAGGGAGTGATAGAATTCTTCTTCACAACTAAATCCGTTTCAGGATTGATCATTTTAGGAATGAAACAAGCTTTGATACTGCAGGGTAAAACTCTACTCCAAATTCAATTCTGCCGGATGATGTTGACTGCAACTTTTTTATGATAATGGAGAATTATAAAGAAGGTACATTTTAGTATGGATGCATTTTTATGTGGATGAAAGGATGGCCTTGTGTGTCTATGAAACAAACTTTCGTGTAAATTTGAGTCTTATCAAGTTAGCTCAGTCAGTAGGATAACTTCCTAGTCGACATTTAGTCGTGTGTTCAAATTATTATAAGGAAATGTGAATTTTACATCTCTGGAAAATATTATTCTCGACTTCATGGTCCATGTTATGGTAGAAAAAAAAAATTAACTTCAGTTTTGGAGTTTGAAAATAAAAAGGTTATTTGTGTAGTGTCGTGGTCTTTGGCACGACTCTATCGTTAATCTGGGAGGGATGGGTAGCGTAACGGTTAACAGCGCAGAGAGTGGAATCAGCGAACCGATTTCAAACTTAAACTTAGAGAATTTGTGTTCACTATGCACAAATTACCTTGGAAAAAGCACGAATCCATCTTTTCTCCCCACAAAAAAAACAATTGGAAAATTTCAGGGCAAACTGGGCACGTTAAGTATGGTTGATAAACGGACTTGGACACTTTGCCCACAATCCAAGGAAGGGGGTCATTTTAATTCGGCTGAATGCCAACTTTGGCTCAGAAGTTCCTGCAGTCAAACTGATGGTAAATACTCTGTTCTGCTTGGAATACATCAGCGAAGCTTAGAGGAAGACTCTATTGACTGGATATCCCAGGAATCAATCTTTATGCTCCTTGAATCTGGTAGAAGTCACTTGGACCCCCGAACGCCCACAAAGATATTACATACATGATGTTTAAAGTTGAAAACGGTAAACTATTGTTCGTCGACGTGTGTATGTCCATTTATATTGATGTAGCATATATCTCTAATATGCATATTTATATATGCATGAGACGAAAGATGGATATATGTATGTACCATCATCTTAATGGTTGAACCTTTGGAAAGATTTCCATATGATTGTATAAGCCAGGTAGATACTGAGAAGAGGAGAAAAACGGGAAGAGGCAAATGAATAAAAAAAAGAGAAAAAATTTCTTTTGCCTGCAGATTTTTTCTGTACTTTTCTTTGCCAATAAAGATTTTTATTCATTTTCCTTCTTTTACAATTATTCTTATCTATATATCGTTTTCTCTCCCTGAAACGTTTTTTTTTTTGTTTGTTTGTTTCTTGCTGAAACTTTATTTATTCTCTTGTAAGTGTAAGGAATGCGTCCGGACACCAAGTGGCATCAGCCCTACCTCTCAGTCCCCCAGGAATGGAGGGTTGCTAAATTCGATTCTATCTTGTGTAAGAAATAAACAGGATATCAGGAAAGAAAGCCAAAAGAAAATATTTCCATTATTTTCTTGTCCTGTTGGCCTTCAATATAGTGTCCTTTTAGATTCTCGGTCACTTCGAATGTTCGTAAAGGTGAAACAATCAAACCTTCAGAGACAAAAACGGGAGGTAAGACAAGGAAACAAAAAGAACGTGCTCTTTGCAAAATAAAAAAAAATATTCCTCTATGTCCACCTGTTTTTCCTTTCTTCCCGTGCGTATTTCCCTCTGAATCAACCCTTTCTTTTAATGCTTCCCTGATATTTTTTTCCCTATCTTTGCACCTACCTTTTTTCATGTTTTTTTTCAATACCAAGAAAAACAAAGAGTGAACACAGACTGGACAGTAAACACATTTACCGAAGAATTTGCATACATGAGCTAATATCTCCTCTTACAGCAACTAAACGCATTCTGAGCCATTAATGTTTGTGTAAGTGATATATATGTATGTGTATATGTATATAAGACATATTTTCATCTTTTTTTTCTTCAGCTCATATATATATATATATATATATATATATATATATATATATATATATATATATATATATGTATATATATAATAGCATTTAGGAACCGAAGAAAAAAAAGATGAAAATATGTCTTATACCACGAAAATTGTTATTACGGAGGAATGTTCTGATACATTTCAACAGACCCTTTTTTCATAGAACTTGCGGTGGTTGCAGACAAAATTGTATGTCAATAATATGTTTGAGATCGAGAGATGAACTCGGGATATTCTTGCTCATTATATGTTATATATTTGACACAAAGTCGGTTTAAGGTTGCTGATCATACGATTTGGTGAAGACAATGACTGAAATAGCCAAGTAGCGGTGAATAATAAAACGGCAAGCTCTCCATTCCTTTTTAAGTGCAATGGAAAGGTACTGGCCTAGAGCAATAGAACCCCTCAAGGCTGAACATCTTATTCTATTTGGGCCTTTATATGTTCATATGCTTCTCCGTGAGTAGATGTGAATGCATGTTCATGGACTTGGGCATGATTACCAATTTAGTCATGCTTTAGGGAACAGCATCTTAGCTAAGATGGTTGCGTATTTCTCACTTCTGTCAGAGGTAGATTCACATAAAAAATGAAAAATCTCGCACAATTGTTTTCGAAGACATCAAAGCTAGGATCCACTGCTGAAATTTTTCTTTGTTTTCTTTTTTTATTATTTTATCATGCCTACTTGGGCATCTGCAACTAAGAACACTATTTTCCACTTTTCATCTATCTCAGAGCAAATAGAAAATTCATTATGAGACGATCAAATGTACATAAAACAAACTACATTTACAATTTAATACAATTAACGGATCAGACTTTCATGAAAATCTCATCAGACGGATTCTCAAAAGGTCATTCAAGCTCATACTCTTGCTATTAATTGAACTTATAAAGATAACCTTTAAAACTCTCTACACTACATTTATCTTGAACATAATTATTAGAAAAAATGTCTTCTTTCAGTAAATTTACTCTCATTATTCTTCAATTTTCCTTCATGTAAAACTGAGCTTTGAAAATCGATCAGTGAATGTATGTGTATCAGCAAATAAAGGAGCACACGTGGCGTTGACTGTAATTTTTTTTCAAGTTTTTTCCAGTAGAAATAACGCAAAGTGATGAACCAATTACCAATAATTAACATTGGAACTTTTTTGAGTGTTTCCTGATATGGTTTCAGGTGAAGGATTGGATAGAGGTTGCAAGCTGCCGCTGTTACGGGTGGATGCAAAGCTAACTGTGATCACTGTTTTTGCTCTTCGCCATTTTTTCGTAAAAGAAGAAGGTCACATAAAGAAAACTTCCGATAAGCATGGGATAACTGTAAATCTATCTGTGCATGAAAGCGTGTTCAAAAACAAGATTTGTACCCATGGGTTCAAGTGTACCTCTGCTTCTGTCTTGCGGTTATCGTATTTTTTTTTGTTCGTTTTGTTGTTTACTTTGTTGGGTTTTTTTTTCTTTTTGTTAGAACCTTACGGCCAGAATTGTCACCAAAACAGTCAACATAAGTTTCTTCCGTTTTTTTTATATCTAGCTGACCGGCTGTGTATGTATGTTTCACGCAAAAAAACCGTACAAATTGAATGACTAACTAAATTATATTTGGTTTTGCTTTGTTATTTTTGCTCTTTTTATTCATCTTTTTTTTTTCAAATTTTTCCGTTCAGTGCCTTCTGTTCGTTCCACTTTTTCTTGTTTATCTCCGACAACCATTGCTTTATTTTTTCTCGTTAATCCCTTCTTTACTTCATTTTATGTGATGGGTTTGGATTTCTTTTAACTATTTTCTTTTGGGTGGTTTTATTGATTTGTTTTGTTTTGCACTAAGCTTCGGTCGCTTTACCTCCAAACCTCTTGGATTCTGTGTAGCGTTTTGTCAAATTTTACCCATCAGGATCATTGTTATCCCCTTCCATACACGGAGCTAGCGTTTTTAATTTTCCCAGAATTATCTCTTCTTGACATCTGCGCCACTCTCAGATCATGCCGATGGAATTCAAAGTTCATCGCTCGATTCTCTTTGTCAAATATTCAAACATCTTATCAAAGTCCATGCTCGGTCTGCTGAATGGATTATCTGAGCATAGTATGTGGGCAGATTCTTTCAATCCACTTTTTTGTCAGTTCTTATTTGACACCTTTCACTCCATATATTGTCCACCATACCAGATTTCAAAGTGTGCACGTGTAATATAGTTTTTCAGTGTTCCTTGACTTTTACCAAAAAGGATGGCTACTCTCACCCTTGTACTCTCTGTCACTATTGCATGTAATGTCATAGACGCAGTTCTTGGTCATGTTTATTTCAAGTATTATTTTCACTTAGGTGAGCAAAATTTGGACGAGAATTATTCCTTTACTTATTTATTAAAATGTGCTTAGTCGAACTATGTTCGGTGCTGAAAATGATCAGGAATTCCATCTAGAGAATATTATCGTTCATTTGTTTGTACTTTTGTAATCGTCATCGCCATCCATGTTGTTTCGGTAGTTGTATCAGATATTGCTTAGAGTGTTTACTGGTTAAAACAAGTATGAACAAAGTTTGCATCTCAAAGTCAGCGATCAATAAACATTCACTGCAAAAATAGATCCTCTTTTGGAAGCCATACAATTTGATTACAACCATTACGATCAGACTTGCCTTACATAATTATTTTTCCATTTGTGCCGCCTTTAATTTCATGACTTTCGCTATTTCGAATAAAAATAAAAGATATTTCTTTCTTTTTTTCACTTTTATTATTTGCTCTCGTCCTTCATGTCTGTCGGACGTTTTTTATTTTCTTCTTGATTCATTTCTTCGAACATTTTTTTAATCTCCTTACATTATCGACCAACCCCTTTTTCTTTTAGTCGCTGCTGAGTGAACAGGGATATTTATACTAATGAAGATTTTTTACTCTCTTCCCAATACAGAGAATCGAAATCTTGTTCATATACGACAGAAGAGCTAACTATTACAGTAACCGAGCGGACTATTGTTGTTGTCTTGTCACACAAATTAACTTTCTCAGTCGGCGGCTGGTCAGATCTCACGCTTTCAACGTGATATGCTTATTGCAATGGAAATAACGATAGAAAAAATACGGGTATATAGCTTGGGTCTTTTCTTAGTATAATAGAATATACCTAACCAAAACAACTGGCAAAAAAGTGTTTTGTGTCCCATACTATAATGCAAGTAACATATGCACATGCAAATAAAATTGAGCGTAAATAATTCATGATGCAATTCTTGCTCGTTTTAACGTTAAACAATTCCATTTTCCTATAAGATATTTTCTTGTTTCGTACACCTATGCAGGGGAAAGTGTCTCTCTTATCATTTGACCGTTTTTACTGCTGCACTACTGGAAATCAGTAGATATTTTCTGTGCCATGTTCTCTATCAAATGGTAGTTCAGTTCTATCCATTTCTTAATTTCAATTCATTTTGTTACATGAAGTATTGTGGAAAATATTTTTCGATAAATCCTAGTTTCATCTAAGAGATAAAGATAGAGGTTGAGCTTAGATTAGAGGTCTGTGAGTTCAATTCCCATTTAGAACATTTTTCTTTGTTCCAACCCTCGCTGTTGATTCATTTACTCACTGATGAATGACATCCAGTCTGACTTTAGTTGCAGTAAAACCCAGCAACAATTAATAACAAGGTAAATTATAGGAAAATATCTAATTCAATTAGTTCTATCCACTTCACTTTTCCTTCCAAGAATTGTCTTCCTTTAATTAAATGTTATTGATTTCCATCCATCTAGTTATCTTTCTATCTTACAAAATTCATTTATTGGACATCAGTTAACACCGCCCACCATGGTTGCTTTTTAATCTAGATAGCGTGAGTCGTGAAGTCTACAATTTATGCGTAGTGCCAACTCTGACGAGGGATATCAAACGCAACGAGGAGAAACCTGATAGAAAATGGACAACTGAGATTGGAAGGTTTGTCGGTAAGATATGGTCAAGGTCAGCACAATCACGCTCCTTATGGAAGGAGATTGGAAATATAGTCGTCAACCAGTAAAGGATGTTGATGTTGGTGGTGATGATGATGCTTATGATAATTTATAAATGAGAGTGTAAGGTATGAAGGATTTTACAATGCAAGCTGACTCGAGAAGAAACAATTCGACCATGGACCATTCCATTCAATAAATCAGCTAAAAAAGAAAGCAGCAGAATGCCACTCACTGCAGCATTCATCGATTTAAAGAAGGCCTTTGACTCAATGGAAATCCCCATAGCCATGAAGGCCATCACTACTAAGTAGTAGTAGTGGAAGTAGTAGGGGGAACGTCTAAACTGAAAGTATCTATTTTATAAATATTAAAATTGTGTTATACGAGATTCAATGCAAAATGATCGTTAGTTTATATTTCTTGCCTGAATCGTCGATGGCGATATTTTCTCAACTGTCTCTATTATCAACTATTCGGGAGAATTTTTTTTTCTGGAATTTCTCAACATCAAGTGGGTAGGCAAGACTTCTTGATAGATAAATAACGGTCTCATATGATTAATCTAAAATCAATAATTTTTTCTAACAGATTTCACTTCATTTAGTTGAGATGCATTTTGGGCAAGATAAAGTGGTGTAGTGAATGTAAATATGAACATTGTACCAATTTTAACGTATTTAACTCACCAATGAATACGAGTGCAGGCTCTTGGGTAGGTACTGCAAACTATTCTTCCATAAGTATCTTACATTCCCCAAGCAGTACCTAAAGTCAGCCTTGGCAGGGTCGGGTCCATCAATCATTGATCCGAGGTAACAAATTAGATTATCTAACAGGGCAGTTGCTTTACTTTAACTTCGACATTGTTTGTATTGTTTTTATTTTTTTCACTGTCTTCTGTCGCTTTCAACAATAAACTTCCTTTCAAATGTGTTCTGGGGGAACATCAATTATCTATCAATTAAAGTAGATACAAAGTATACAGAACACAATTGTCAACAGTCCATCAATTTTGTTCCATTCAATAAAACTACAAAGATTACAGAAGTTTATTTATCTATTGTACATTGACTTTTGCAAGTTATTTATTCATTTAGATAGTTGTTTCTAAAAGAATATTGACGTTTACATTTTTTCACGAACTCAAAGAAAATAGGGTTCGCTTTAAATCATTTCAACTGTGATATAAAAGTGAATAAATCTTAGCAAAACAGTGACTGAACCCAATAGCTTGAATCACACTGATTGAGTTTGATTTAAATTCTTTCAGCATTTGGAGGAGAAAGGACACTGAACAACAAAATCTGAACCTAAATTTAGACACATTGAGAAATTATTTCAGTTCTTGCTCTTGGCTAGCTTTGTATTCTAAGTCACCTTATAAAGTAGGCAACAATCGAAGCAAAGATATATTTACATATTTTGATTTGCATATCAGAAACGAAAGTTTGAAACACTAAATCTACAGACAATGTACAATAGATGTTTTGCCTCCCAGGGGCTAGAAAGCCGGATCCTCCTTCCTATTCTACCCACATCATTAGTGAGAAGAATTGGATGCATACAATTCCCAAGAGCATTTATGCAAAGTGAATTCAAAATGTTCACACCATTACCACTACACCAGCCGGACACCATATAGTTTTACAATCATGTACTTATAGAAAAATTAAGGCACGATGTCGTCTAACCAGTTGACAGGACAAAAGCCAGATAGCAACTGCATTGAAAATTCATATCAAACATTTTATTCTAAATTGACAATATTCAGTGAGAAATATGTTATCATTGAACTTTACTGTAATGAAATATGCCGGTACTCTTCTTACATTGGCATCAAAACGGGTTGCACGATTATTATAAAGAAATGTGTCAATATGAATTGGGAAATATTCTTATCACATACAGAGAAATACAATCAGAAAAATTCGAGGATTATTCTTACCAAAATTGATAACTGTACCTATAAGGACAGGCATGGGTGAGGCAATGTGTTTGCCAAATGATCTTCAAAAATCGGATCTTGGATTTTTTCTGCTTACTGTCTACGTCATATGTATGCTTCAGACAATGACTTGGGATATAAAATTGAAAATTTTAATTATCCAAATCGAGATCAATTATTACAAAATGAATCATCATAATTAAAATTAATCATTTTAATCATCAAAATCAATAATCATGATCACCAGTACCGTGATTCATTTTAATCGAATCGAGAATTATTAAGCATAAAATAAAAAATTCATATTCATGAAAATCTAGAATTAGATTCATACCAATCTAAAATTATAATTATCATAATTAATAAATCTAACTGTAAAAAGGTATTCTCAACATAATGAGTAAGGTTTGAACTTTCAGCCCTCTAATCCCTTTCTGTACGTGTATTTCATTGCCTGTCAGCCTGTCTGCCAGTCAGCTCACTGTTTAAGCAAACCAAGAGAAAAATTGAAAGAAACATATGTTTACAGTTCAAGTTAACAGTTTTGGATAAATAACAATTAAGCTAGAACTACGTATCACAGATAACTCAGACAATAAAAGAGGAAAAAAATATTAAAATGTGAATTTTCTCTGAATGTTTTTTAGTCTCTGCATAAAATGTCGATAAAGATGGAGCTATATATGACAAGAAAATAAACATAAACTCCGCTTTAAGATGACAGCTAGATTGTAAATTGTGATAAAATGCAATACACAAAAATATAAACTGCGAAATAACACGATAAACAATGAATAGAATAAAACGTCTTTCCAAATGCGACGATGTAAACTTCGCTACAATGCACCGACAAATGTGAAATATTGGCATATTTAAGGCATAACAACAAATGAACAATATTAGCAGAACTCATTGATCTATCATAGTCCAGACTAACATATGTATTTAGAAGTTTAACTTGTAAAACTAAACGTATTTAGTACGGTTAGGAGTGAAATTTGATGTAGATTGACGTACTAAAAGCCCACTGTCATTAACTTCAGAAGGAATATCATCTGAGTTGAAACAATTTTTTCTTGAAATTAGCACAGAAGATTATGTGAGTTTCCAAGCAGAAATGTCAAAAGTATGAGGGAAAATTCTGATATTTTAGATGTTTCTTAATATAAAAATAAGTTACACTAGAACAGACCAAGACAGTGGTCACTATCTTTTTAAAGTGACTGTTAAAGAAAGAAAAATTTGTTAGTAAGAATAACTATTCATGTATGTAAGTATGTATTACATGTATGGCAGCACCAGTAGAGAAAGCTGAAAATTTAAACATTAACATATCATTCTGTTTAGAAAAAACAGTTTCATTTTATTTCCTTGAATGGGTTCCCTGGTGAGGTTTTATTCGCAATGCTAGGTCATCCTAAATTGACCACTACTTTCTGTCCAGCTATATGCTTGGAATTTTTTAATTTATCGCCCCAAAAAGGCATGTTGGCCAAGTGGCAGTTTCCATTGAGTGACGACTTGCATTAGCTTCCAATCAAATTCTTGTTGGTAAAATAGCTTCTCATACAGATATAAACACAGTTACATTCGTTTACATTCTCTATTTAACATATAGATGTCTTTCATCTCATGTTGTAGATTAGGAATCAAACTGATAATATTCCAAAAGGTTGTGTTTCGACCAATTATGAAAAATTTGATTGAGCAAATAACAGCAAAGATTAGGACAAAAAATAAAGAATTAAGAGAGTAACATTGTAAATTTTATAATCTCGAGATCAAGATTGCTGCCATCAAAAAATCGAATTTGCCAAGAAATGGCAAAAAAGTCTTAATAAATATCCTACTCATTTCTTCCATATAAAACTACTGCTCTCTTAAAGAGACATATGTTTAGTAGACATTCGACTTTTTTTCTCAAAAAATTGAGAGTAAACATTTTTCACTCCGTTATTTATATTTCGGTAACTCATCGATTCCTCAAGAAAAGTACAACTGACCTTTGTCAATAATCAGTCTTTTCAGATCATTACTCTAAACACTCTCTATTGATTATGTTATCTGGAATTTTTTTTAATTTTTTTTTTTTCAGAGTTGTTATTATGATAATGGTCACAATGATGATGAAGGTAATCATTCGATACGAGTGTGGCTGCTCTTAGGAGAGAGCAAACTCTTGTGTATCATCTGTGGAACAACCTGTGCGTGAGAAAGTTTTGGTCAGATTGTTTGGTCCTTGGTTGGCCAAAAATTCTATTGATTGGGGACAAAGCATAGACTGAGACGGATACAAAACCATCGTCGCTGCACATGGGACTTAGTTTTCATAGACGGCCATCTATCCAGGTGATTACCTGGCTTTTCGTTACTAGTCTTTGGTGATTTAGCCGTAACAATTATGCATTTTCTTGCTTTCGTTAGTATTACACAAGTCTCTTCAACGACAGTTCATTGGAACCTGGTGAGCCTCTGAATACAAATTTAAAAGCTGATACACTCTAGTGTTAACTCAAATGGTAGCTGCAATATTTTTGTAACGGGTTATTTGCCATAGAATGTGATTTCATTCCACTACAATGTCATACATATACAATTCTATTGCTTTGGGTTAATCACTCTTCTACCACGAATTCTTATAAACAAATCATATATATATATGTATATATGTATTTATATCATTTATAAGAATGAGTAATAAAACCAAAAAACTGTCTTTCTTGGCATGATAGGGAGTATATCTTCCATTTTTCATTGGTTTAACCTGTACACGTGATTCATATACACATGGTCACTTGGATCAACTTGACAAGCGAAAGAACCAATATTAACAGTTCTGGTTGAAAATTTCTATTATCATTATCATTATTATATTATTATTATTATTATTATTATTATTATTATTATTATTATTATTATTATTATTATTATTATAATTATTACTATTATTATTATATCTCACACCAGTTGCCTGGTGGTAACCGCTGGAGTTTGAGTGACAGCAAGTCTCCTCAAGTCTCCAGCCCTCCTCTCCTAGTACTCATAGGTCGCAGTAATTCTACGATTTACAGTTTCACACCGGTTGCCCAGTGGTTATCGCTGAAGGCTGAGTGACAATAAGTCTCCTCAGGTCCTCAGCTAACGTCTCCTCCCTCTTTCGCATATCATGACAGAGCTACTATTCGTTGCAGTACTTATATCTCTAGCACCTTCCTCAGTATCCGTGCAGTTCCAAGTAGCGCTGTGGTCTGTACGGTCTCTATCCTCCCCCTAATCCCAATCTCCTCCAGTCTCTCCCTCAGCGTTTTGGGGACAGTTCCTAGTGCTCCCACTATGACGGGTACTACCCTGGTTTTCATGTTCCACATTTTCCTTAACTCCCTTGCTAGGTCCTGGTATTTTTCCCTTTTTTCACCCTCCTTCTTTTTTACTCTATGGTCTGCAGCTACAGCAATGTCTACTATTTGGCAGGCCTTCCTTTTTTTGTCTACTATTACTAAGTCCGGCCTTCTTGCCTGGATGAGGTGGTCAGTTTGGATGTCAAAGTCCCACAGTAGTTTGTGGTTGTCATTCTGCAAAACTGCCTCTGGCTTGTGCTGATACCACTTTTCCCCATGGTTGAATCCCATTTGTTCACTTAGTTCCCAGTGTATCATCGTTGCTACTCTATCGTGTCTGTGCTTATACTCCTTCTGGGCGAGCTGACTACATTCACTAGTTATGTGGTTTACTGTCTCATCTCTTTCACCGCACATGCGGCATTTGCTGTTTGTCTGAGTTCTGTCGATTTTTGCTTTTATGTAGTTTGTCCTTATGCTTTTGTTTTGGGCTGCCATGATGAGCGATTCTGTTTCTCTTTTAAGGTTCCCCTTTCGTAACCACGTCCATGATTTCTCGTCTGCTATATCTTTTATCTGTCTTTTAAACTCGCCGTACAATTTTTTCCCTTCCCACTTTTCTTTTCCAGTTTACTGTACTGTTCCATTGTTTTCTACTTTATTGTTTGTTGCACTATCCCTCGCGCTCTATTTGTTTGCACATATCTATCTAGGACTACTTTAGCTCTCTGGACACAATCTTCTATGCTGATGAGCCCCCTACCACCTTCTTTTCTCTTAACGTATAGCCTATCTGTATCATCCCTAGGGTGTAATGCTTTATGCATCGTCATAAGTTTCCTTGTTCGCCTATCCATTGATTGGAGCTCTTCCTTTGTCCATCCTAGGAATGGTCCTGTATACCTAACTACTGACACAGCCCAGGTGTTCATTCCTTTTATTAGATTTCTGCTATTTAATTTGGTTTCTAATATTTTCCTTATCCTTCTGAGGTATTCTCTCTTAATTTTCTCCTTCATCTCTTCCCGTTTTATCGTGTCACATTCAAGGACACCTAGGTACTTGTATCGGTCTTGTGCAGTCAATGCCCTAATCTTGTTGTTGTCCGGAAGTTCAATTCCCTCAGTCATTGAAAGCCTTCCTTTATGCATCACCATGATTGCGCATTTTTCTATCCCAAACTCCATTCCTATGTCCTCACTATATTCCCTCACTTCGTTGAACAGAGTCTCAAGCTCTCCCCTGTTTTTTGCAAACAATTTAATATCGTCCATGTACATTAAGTGGTTGACCTTTCCTTTTGTTTTAGAGAAGTGGTATCCTTTGCTGTTTTTCAGGATTCTGTTAAGCGGTATCATTGTTAGAACAAATAATAGTGGGGACAACGAGTCTCCTTGGAAGATTCCCCTTTTTATCCCTACCTCGGCTAGTTTGTCCCCTGCGGCTGTCAAATCTACTTTTCAGTCTTTCATTGAATTACCAATGAATTTAACCACCGGTTCGCTAATTTTGAACATTCTAAGGCATTCGAGTATCCAGCTATGTGGAATCATATCGTATGCCTTTTTGTAATCTATCCATCCCATTGCGATATTCTTTCTCCTTTTTCTTACTTCTTTTAAGATCATCTGGTCTATGTAGAGTAAATCGTTTGCCCCTTTGGTTCCTATCCTACACCCTTTCTGTTCTTCTGGTAGTAGCCCCCTTCTATCCATTGACATGTATATTCTCTCTGCTATTTGCCCGGTCAGGATTTTCCACATAAGTGGTAGGCAAGTGATTGGTCTATAGTTGCTTGCTATGTTCCCCTTCCCCAGGTCTTTTTGGATGAGGGTGGTTCTGCCTTTAGTCATCCATTCTGGTGCTTTGCCTTCATTTAGACAATTTTGGAGTAGGTGGGTGAGTCTGCCGTGTAACGTGGTGAACTTTTTGAACCAATACCCATGGATCCCGTCGGGACCCGGTGCTTTCCAGTTGGCTACTTTCCTAAGAGTATGTTTCAATGTGGTTTCATTCAGTACTATTGGTTCTCCCTTGTCTATATCTTCTAGTTCTTTTCTCATGTTTCCTAACCATTGCGGTGTTACATTGTGTCTTTTTGGGTGCCCCCATATGCTATTCCAATAGTTCTTGGCCTCTGTGGCATCTGGTTTTATGTCCTGCCTTCTTTCCCCATTTAAATCTTGGTAAAACTTTTTCTCATTGTTTTGGAATGTGCGGTTTTGTGTGTATTGGGCCGTTCTTAGTCTGTATCTTTTTAGTCTTGCCTCTTTATTACTATTATTATTATTATTATTATTATTATTATTATTATTATTATTATTATTATTATTATTATTATCATCATCATCATCATTATTATCAATAATTATTATTGTAATAAATTATAATAATAAAAATAATAATAATAATATTACAACGACAGCGATAATAATCACTGGATTGGAACACATTATAACTTCTCTTTGACTTATCTGAATGAACAGAATCATTACTTCTGTGCTTTGAGACCACCTTTACGTGAAATCCGTTTTTCTATTTTATTTCTTTAGTTGACTGTGAATTGCTAAAAGCGTGTGATGTAAGATGGCAGATTAGGTCGACCACTATATTGTAGTAGTAGTAGTAGTAGTAGTAGTAGTAGTAGTAGTAGTAGTAGTAGTAGTAGTAGTACGAAAACTTTGTATGGGGAGAAGAGAAATCGAACTAGAAAGAACAGAAATCTAAAAAAATGTAAATAGAAGTGAGAAATTCAGGAAAAGGAGAAATGAAATATTTTTCAAGTCCAAATTAAAAATTGCGGTCTTTCCTCATCCCTTTTCATGAAAAAAAAATCATAAATAAAATGATAAAAGGAATGAGCAAACATCTTGTATTTTTTTGATAATCAAAAACAGACGGAGGAGATACGATTTTTGGCAATTACTTCACTTCTATTTAATCTTGATTTTGTCGCCTGACTCCAGTCCACATTTTGTAAGTTTTCTGATACGGTACAGACATTTGTGCATCTTTTCACTTTCCTTCGAATGTTTTGTCTTTTGGAACATTGACAACCCTTATCTGAGGAATACTTCACCTTGGCTTAGTTATTATCATTGTTTTCGTCGTTGTGGCATAATAGGCAACTTGATTGGGTGAACAGCCAAGAAAAAGTAATCATGTTTTTCTGATCTTTTTAACCCTCATCCTGTCAGCAGCAATGGTTGACATTCAATAAACAGACTGGAATATATTTGAATAAAATGCATTGGGAATAAATCGATTCAAAAATAGTTTGAATCCAAAGAGACTCTCAGTCGGATCGTCATTCTACACTTGAATTCCATTCTCAGAATTTCACTTGCACTAATCTACCATGCTGATTAAAGTTGCATTTATAAAAACCAAAGGTTAAAACAAATTTTATGTAAAGTCTTCTTTACAAATGTCCGTTATGCATTTTTTCAAAAGGATCCAAAGAGATTTTTGGCTGCCTACTTCCATTGTCTTCCCCTCTGCTTTTGCTGATAATGTTATTCTCTGAGCATCTTTATGTTCCTACCTGATGTCTTGTGGTCATCATCGAAAGCTGTGACAGCAAATCACAAGTGTCTGTTCCACCTTCCGATCTACTCAGTCCACAGCTATTCTCTGATTTGTACTTCCCCAGTCATATCATCGAGATATCATGGAAATATGAGAAAACTCAATCAGGAATGAGCAGAGCAGGACAACGGCTGAACATCATAACGCTCAACGTGGATCCCAAGAGATCACATGGGAATCTGTAAATGATGGTATGACGATCTAAACAAGTTCGAAAACCTCAACGCCCATGATAGTCAGGTCTGGCTGGTGACGGTGATGATGCTTATGCAGTTAGACTCCAAAATGTGTACACACAACAGGAAACCATTTTCTATCTTTCAGTTGAGATTTAGTCACAGGAACAGTAAAATAACTGACGTATGAATGAAGAAATTGAAATTTTTAACGAACATGAAAGTATCGATAAACATATAAATATATAGATATTATAAAAAGTGAAGTGAGAAAACATTTAAGGTCACACTATACAAACGGTTATGTTTACGATTTTTGAAACACGCTGCATGGGAGCACGATAGTAAGAAGTTAAGAACGACTGAACTCATCACACTAGTAATAGTTGTCAAAAGTACAACCGTGGCACTATACATATATAAAGAGAGAAAGACAGACTGACAGACAGACAGACACAGACAGACAGACAGACAGAGCGGGCAGATTCCACTTAATAGTATCAGGACCGTACAATAGAAACTATCTTGTAATAACTGATTCGAACGTACGTAACCTTCGCTAATTTACTAAATGGACAAAGCAGCAGTTACCAGATAATTACTACCGAATTAACACCTGATAGAATTGTCAAAGATTTTTTTAGCTTACAAAATACGATCATCATCTATCCATCTACATTTACATTCATTTAAAGAGGGCTAGAGAGAAACAGGCAGAAAGAGATAGAAGGAAAAACAAAAAGACAGAGGCAGAGAGAGAGTAGAAACGTAAATATACGAGTTTATAATATGAAGTCAACTTACAATGTTACGGTACTTGTTATTCTATCTAGAAAAAAATCTTCGTGATTGGCAGCAAAGGTGCCTACTACATTAGAGACAGTTGTTGACACTTGCTGAAGATTTATCAGTACAATATATAAATAACGCTTCAGGATACTTATAGCAAACGCTAGTGTGATAAGTTTTGATCTGCGTTCATATTTTTTTCATCACACTACGTTGGTTGTTTATCACAATTATATTGTATTTGATTTCATAACAATGACTGACGAAAGTTATATTACATATAGATTATGAAATTCTGACTGACCAAGTCGAAACATTGCATGAGAAGTAATTCATTTTTTATGCTGATGAAGTTATATTCATATTCTCTCAAGATTAGTTTCATTTTGAATTGTAAATTGCTTGCTTTAAGAAAGTCTGAAAGAGCAAATATTATGATGGTGATACAGCATCTAACTGTATTGATTTAATCACTGCCCTTTCATAGAAAAATTTTGGGTGTGATATGATTGCGAGTCTGAGTTTCAAGAACAGTCAATTCGATCAACCTCAACATTTTCCTTCAGTTTTTATTTTGGTCTGGCTGTCTGACAATTTTTGTATATTTGTACCATGCATGCAGACTGCACCAATGTAAATAGGGAGAAGAATGAAAAAAACTTCTCCTTTGACCTCAACTCCTAAATAGGTTATCAGTATATGGTTCAATTTGCATTCTGAGGCTATGCTAAATTGGTCAATTATTTTGTGTCCGGTAACATAGGTTTTGAGAATTGGGCTCTTTTTCAGTGATCGATTCGCAACAAAAGGTGAGAGGGATAACTCAGTCATAGATCACCCAACGTTGTAACTGATCGCCCCCAACAAGGCATGCTGCCAAAAACATTGTTTGGGTGACAGGTTCTATTGGATGACCGATCAGACCTGTTTTCATTTATTTAAACCGCTGACTACTTCATCTGTTTTTTTCATATTATATCAATGGATTTTATGATATTAATTTTCCTTTCTTTACTGTTTTATAGGTTACAAGTGATCAGCAGACGGGCCTTTACAAAAGCTACTTTCAGTTACCCCAAATGATAAAGATTTACATCAGAGGAGAATACAAGAAAAAGATAAACACCTGAAACGTTCCAACAGTTATGACCAATTTCATCATTTGGAGTCAAACTGAAGACGAATATTCGCAGAGATCTTCACTCATATAATCTGCTAGGATTACCAAAATCAGATTTATTGACAATCACCCATTTTCTTTGTCGACTACTCAGGTTGCCTACCAAGTATTGGGACTCAATCTGATCAATTCAAAAGGTTTGAAAAATGGATAATCTATAAACAAGATACCTCTCTCGACTTCATGTGACCGGAATGCAAAGGATTCCTACGGTCAACCGAGAGAAGACATGTCAGTGATTTCCAGATCTGGAATAAATGATAAAATGACTCATGTTCATAACGGATACGTTGATGATGATGATGACGACGTGACCCCACCGAGCAAAAATTGCTGCAGTTGCTGCCGAAGAAAGCAGCGACCCAGCCCGACAGTCCCAAAAGTGAGTAAGAAAAAACAGTGTCTCAACTGTTGTCGGAAATTCGTCGCCTTCCTTCTGTCACACATTGGGCTTACGTGCCTGGTGGCTGGATACTCCGTCCTAGGAGGCTACATCTTCATGACTCTTGAAAGCCCTTTTGAGATCAAACAGAGATCTAAAGTTGGAACGATACGACAGTAAGACTAACATTCTTTCTTTCTTTGTTTCTGTGTCTGGGTGTGTGTAAACCATGAAAGTGCGTGTTGGCTTATATGTGATATATATAAATACATGAGAGAGAGAGAGAGAGAGAGAGTATAAACAAAGTTTCAGGGAATTTTTTTATGACAAAATTACTTATTCTAAACCTTAGCTCCCACTGTCCTATTCGAAGGAAAAATTTTGGTTTCCAGCTCATACAGGGAAAGAATGTGAAATACCTTAGTTTTTTCGAAAGCTTTCCAAATTTCCTGAAAAGTTGTATAGTTTTTTCTCTGCACATACGTGTGTGTGCATGTGTGTGTGGTAACTATTTAGAATTCTCATATTATTTACGGATAAGAACTCCTTGTAAGCCTGAACTCACGGTCGCGACCTTCTATACTGTGTATTCGTGCGATATGAAGGTGTTAGACAATTCAAAATATAAAAATCTTGTCCCAAATTTCATTTTTCTTTTTTTTCCATCCTCTGTCAGATTAAAGGGATGGATGCATTCGACCGAAGATTAGCGAAGTGTTGCGTTTCTTCAAATACTGAATCTCAACTGCCACGATAGATCGCGAGCAAACACATCGGGAGGTCACCAACATATTTCTAGGTTGAACGGTTTTTTATATTTTGCTCGATTTTATAGACCAGTTGTTTGTAAAAAGGGTTCTCTGTTTCTATGTTCCTATATTCCTAGCTTTTATGGGGTTTTTTTTTATAAGTTCTCTGCTTCAACAAATTCGACGAATTGGAAAAAAAGGCGTTTTCTTTCAAATCGAAAGCAAAGGTTTTATATGAAATTATTGTTTATGCTTTATTATAAAATGTTGAACAGGATTGTCAACATATGTTTTTTAAGTTTTTTAATAATACTAATTACCTATCTATATATCTATGTGTCATGCACATGGTCGGCGTTGATAAAACTACAGGGCTGAAGATTGAAATATCCAACCCTTCTTATGTCTAACAGGATTTTATTTTTTTATTTATATTGCCATCGTCTTCATATTTTTTTTCAAATACATTATACATACAATACAAGAGTTGAACACACCATCTTCAGTTAGAATTGAAGAAGAAGAGCAATTTTGCCTAACATCAGCCAGGCTTGTATTGCAAAGCAAATGAATCATTCCAAGAATTCATTTCTTCCCTGCAAAGAATCATGTTGAAACTTAATGGTCCTTCACATAAAAAAACAAACCAATGTTTTGTTGGAACATGGTCTCGCATTTCCACTAACACGATTCTGCTACGTTTTAGACTCATTTACCGAACATATATCCACAGGTATTAATTCCTTGAAATTTTACTTCTTTTCTGCAAATATTTGATAAACAGGATAATGTTTTCCTTTAGATAGTATCAAATAGGAATAGATATTTTTTATAATAAAACTTTTTCATCTGGCTACACGATCGTCAGTTACGAGACGGTTCTTCATCTTGTTTTGATTTCATGTTAGACTTTTTCCTGATTCTGATCGTGTTCCATGCGAATTTTTCCTTGTGGCGTCTTAGGTTATTTATTGTAAGCATCAGCTTATTGTTGAATGTTCATCATTTTTATTCATACATATTCATCAATGAAAATACCCTCAAAATATACATCGATTCGAGATAAAAATATTTACTCCTTCTTTCGTCTCCTGAACACTCGTCGATTTTCGTGTGAACGCTCAAATTCAGTGAATACGGGAAGTTATTCCCCAAACAAGAAATAATATATTTTTCCACCTTATTGAGATGATATTTTTATTTGTTTTTCACGTCGTGAGCGTAAAGTTATACAATCCCGGAGAGTGATTCTCTGTCTGTCTGCCATTTTTACGCACATTCTTTTGCATGTATGATTTGTGAGCAGACATGTATATGCATAAATATGTATTTATGGGGAGTAAATATGTCACGAATGAATAAACACATTATGTTCATTTGGGAAATCAACATTACTCCTCCATTGAATTAAAAAATAAAGTCAAACTCCGCTAATGCAATCGGCCCCTATTGTTGACATATATTGCTGAATACTTCTGTGTGTATGTAGGTATGTGTGAGCTCCACAGAAAAACTAATCGAAGCTGTGCGCTAATGAAAGTTTTTCTGACTGACATGAAACCTTTTCTATAACAAAAACTCAACAATATATGCAGGTCAGTTTTTGAACCACCTGTGCAAGAAAAATTGTGTGACTACTGGGATTGGCCACTTTTCCCAAGTTGAGGAGTGTAAGTTTTAGATGTCCCATGATTCGTGGAAATAGTCGCCTGATTGTTCGTGAAATTTTTGAAAAGATCGGAAGCTTTAAAGATTTGAGTAAAATACTTACAATGCAAAGACTGGTGATGCGTTCTGTTGCTTTTTTTGTTTGTTTGCAGATCTTGCCTCGACAAGATTCATCACGAGTTTTCTTCTTTTAAAATCATGTTTCACCAACTTGTAGAGATTTTACAGATTTGTACCTTTTTTTTAGAAACGTCATAGCGTGGTAAACAACGATTCTTCGTGAATCACATCACTCACTTCTTCCATGTCCTCTCCTTGCGTCAGCGGAAAATCTCAATTTAGCAACCTCTTCAGTGGATTTTCTGCCTGATCTGAAATGCTGGCACCATTCATGGCATTGTGTATGGACCCCATGATCCGTACTATAGGCATGTTGCTACATTTGAAAGCTCTCTCACATCTCTACTTAATTTTGATAGAATTTTCAACAAACACCTCATGTTCTTAAAACCTAATGCACTACATCCACGTTCACTCACGCATGTGTAGCTCATAAACTAACCTACGTGGATTGATGTAATTTTTTATACAAAAAGGTAGGGACACCACTTTCTTTCGTGATAGACCTCATATGTATCTATGTAGGTAGACAGATATGTAGATAGGTAGAAAGTCCTACGTAACAGCCCTGCAAAATTTGACAATGACATATAATGAATTCCTCCAGTTTCCTTTGTGTCCTTCTAAGTATACCCCCTTGTATACAGGAAAAAAGTTGCCAAATACCACAAAAAATTGTGGAAATAACTTTGCAGGTTTTGAACAGAGTCTCTTCTGTGTCTTGTTTTCTTTACATGTTCAATAATAATTTCTCGGTTCAAATCTTAGCACTTTCATCTCAAAACCAATGTAATTACGTAGAGTTTCTAACTATACTTCAGACTTTTGTTTATTCGCTGTGTTACTCCTTTGGGTAATCTCCCTTAGTCTCGAAAACTATAATTATTCATGCAAATAGGGTTCCTTTAATATTGATTCATGGAATTCTTTTGTTAAAAATACTGGAGGAAAAAAAGTAATTCCTTTTCTCAAATAAACATATATAACCATATTACACACTTGTTCGAGTCAGCTGTGAATTGAATAGGTTGGCAAAGACGCACATATTACTCCTATGATCATACATTTCTATCACTTCATCATCAGTAGCATCAGTCACAGCAGCAGCAGCAGCGTTTTAGCATCTGTTGCTGGACACAGAATTCAAATATTCATCAGATTTCTCTACAGCAGGTGTCACAGCGCCAATAACCCTCTAGCCTATCGTCACGCCATCTTATTTTCTTAATCTGATATTTTTGCCTCATGGTTATCCATTGCCATTCGAATTCCCTATTGGATTATATGAGTCCTGTTTTTTCTATAATATGCTGTGCTGTCTTAAGCTCAATATTTAAAAAAACAAAACAAAAGAAGTCCTACAACCAATGTATCCACCTGATAAACACTTAAAACATTGAAGTTAACCAGAAGATTGGATATCAAACTAAATCAATGCAACGTGCATGAAATTACCACGTTTAGCATTTTGTCACTTTTAATGTGATCTTCCAAATTGCAGACCTTGGATGAATTGTTTACCTTATATGAATTGCAGACATCATCAATCCATCTACACACGAATATATATACATATATATATATATATATATATGTGTGTGTGTGTGTGTGTGTGTGTTCAGAAAATCAGGAGATAGGGTGTTTTTTTGAGATCTTTCTTAAGCCGAAATGACGTAAAGCGAAGAAACAGCTAAGATTAATTTACATGAGAAACAATTTTGAGCATTCCCAGATCTCAAAATGATATTTTTTTAATTTCTACAAAGTTTTGAAATCATCCACCTACCCTCATCGCACTATTCAAGTTGTGTTATAATTGGAACTTGAATTGGGTCATCAATTACCGACGCTGAGTGAACATAACAATAATAAAATAATAATGATTATTATTATTATTATTATTATCATTATTATTATTATTATTATTAGAAGACCAGACTTAGTAATAGTAGACAAAAGAAGGAAGGCCTGCCAAATAGTAGACGTTGCTGTGCCTACAGACCATAGAGTAAAAAAGAAGGAGGGTGAAAAAAGGGAAAAATACCAGGACTTAGCAAGAGAGCTGAGAAAGATGTGGAACTTGAAAACCAGGGTAGTACCGGCCATAGTGGGCGCACTGGGAACTGTCCCCAAAACGCTGAGGGTGAGACTGGAGGAGATCGGGATTAGAGGAAGAATAGACACCGTACAGACCACAGCACTACTGGGAACTGCACGGATACTGAGGAAGGTGCTAGAGAACTGTAGCTCTGTCACGATATGCGAAAGAGAGAGGAGACGTTAGCTGAAAACCTGAGGAGACTTATCGTCACTCAGCCTTCAGCGATAACCACAGGGCAACCGGTGTGAAACTGTAAATCGCAGAATTACTGCGACCTACAAGTACTAGGAGAGGAGGGCTGGAGACTTGAGGAGACTTGCTGTCACTCAAACTCCAGCGGTTACCATGAGGCAACTGGTGTGAGATTCCAAATAATAATAGTAATAATAATGATAATAATAATAACATCAACAACAATAATAATAATAATAATAATAATAATAATAATAATAATAATAATAGTAATAATAATAATAATAATGATAATAAGCCAACTCGCCCAGAAGGAGTATAAGCATAGACACGATAGAGTAGCAACGATGATACACTGGGAACTAAGTAAACAAATGGGATTCAACCATGGGGAAAAGTGGTATCAGCACAAGCCAGAGACAGTTTTGCAGAATGACAACCACAAACTACTGTGGGACTTTGACATCCAAACTGACCACCTCATCCAGGCAAGAAGGCCGGACTTAGTAATAGTAGACAAAAAAAGGAAGGCCTGCCAAATAGTAGACGTTGCTGTACCTGCAGACCATAGAGTAAAAAAGAAGGAGGGTGAAAAAAGGGAAAAATACCAGGACCTAGCAAGGGAGTTAAAGAAAATGTGGAACATGAAAACCAGGGTAGTACCGGTCATAGTGGGAGCACTAGGAACTGCCCCCAAAACGCTGAGGGAGAGACTGGAGGAGATCGGGATTAGGGGGAGGATAGAGACCGTACAGACCACAGCACTGCTGGGAACTGCACGGATACTGAGGAAGGTGCTAGAGATACAAGGACTGCAACGAATCGTAGCTCTGTCATGATATGCGAAAGAGAGAGGAGACGTTAGCTGAAGACCTGAGGAGACTTATTGTCACTCAGCCTTCAGCGATAACCACTGGGCAACCGGTGTGAAACTGTAAATCGCAGAATTACTGCGACCTATGAGTACTAGGAGAGGAGGGCTGGAGACTTGAGGAGACTTGCTGTCACTCAAACTCCAGTGGTTACCACCAGGCAACTGGTGTGAGATTCCAAATAATAATAATAATAATATCTGCTATTGACATTCTTCTGTCACGTTTATGCTAAGCATATAGCTTTTTTATGTTTTCCGGTGCCTCAGGACACAGACTGCGTGAAACGAATCGAAACAAAGCACAGAACAACAATTGATTTTGATTATAAACTTGCTGCTATATTCATTCCTATCCAGTCTTGAATGTCCCATTCATATAAAGGACGGATGATCACTGACAGAAATCAAATGTTTTCTAACGATGACGGTGCAGTTCCAAGCATAATAATCACGTTTATCATTGATCGATTATGTGATTTGTTGACAATTTCAACGTCAAGATTACACAGTAGAATACCAGCACCGTTGCCAGTGATATTGTTCTTTCTCCGTTTCATTTCCCTTGAATGCAGGAAAGATATGGACTGATTGCATCTCACGTATAATGGCAAATATACGCAAATATCTGTACTTTTAATAATGCGTTCAAAATATGCTGTTATATATATATATATATATATATATATATATATATATATATATATATATTTATATAAAAGGAAATATTAATATCAGAATGTTTGATGCACAATTGATTATTGGGTTTCGCCCAATTCTTCTATTCAAGGAATGAAGAGTGTACACAAAGAAAACGGGTGCATTTATGATTGCACTTATGGTAAGTGTATGGTAGTTGTTAATTAAGTGGAGATGTGTGTCAAGTCATCTGGGATAACGACATCAAGGTTTGGGGAGCCATGCATGGATTCCTGTGTTCAACATTTCAAGAGAATTGCGGTCAGTAAAGAAGGGCCAGTGATTTATTTGTGCCTGGATAGCGTACAAGGTCAAATGCGTTTCATGTGAAATAATCATGGTTCGGTGTAATGACTTGAGGTTAGTAAAAGTTCATCTTCCGTACATGCTTACACAAACAACAGCATCTAGCTGTGGACATGTCACACTTCATAATGCAAGCTAGGAGTTGTTCCAAGGACATGACACCTGCCGTCCATGGATCTCAGAATCAGGGAAACCTTCCCAAAACATCCATCCATTTAAAAACACACAAACGTATATATATATATATATATATATATATATATATATATATATATATATATATATATATATATAAGAAGGACATAGAAAAGGTCAGCAGTTGACTTATAATGGTTGATTAAGATGATAAAAGCTGAGAACTAATGCTACAATTGCAAATAAATCCATCAATATCTCAGGATTAAGCTCAATTTGGATAAAAAAAAACCTTTATTGTTTATCCTCTTAAAATCTATTGCAATCATGTGATCTGAATATCAACGGACATTGGGTTCTATACCTTTATGAACTCTTTGGAAACAGTTCACGGCTGATGTAGGAGTCAGATATAGCCAGGAGTCCGAAAAGAGAAATAAAGAAGTAAAAAAAGAATGAAATGGTGAGTATGAACATTATTGAGAAGTTTCCAAGTAGGAACATGTAAATCTGAATTTGCTTTCAACTGGTACAATTTACCCTGAAAAAATGTTGAATCCTTGGTTTGCTTTTGATGCTGCGTGAGTTTCGTAAGAAGTTGGACCATCAAAAGAAATGACACAGATTTCAAATACACAAGAATATATATACATAAACATGTATATATATATATACATATATATATATATGTGTGTGTGTGTGTGTGTGTGTGTGTGAGTGTGAACGTGTGTGTGTATGCATGTGTATGCATGCATGTATGTTAATATTTGGATATATATATATATATATATATATATATATATATATATATATATATATATATATATATGTATATATATATATATATATATATATATACATGCAAATATATTCATATAAATGCTGGTATATTATATGTATATACTTACGTATCTATGCATATAAGTATATATGTATATAAACACAAACATGCATGTACACACACATACACATACACACACACATATATATATATATATATATATATATATATATATATATATATATATATATATATATATATTGTGTGTGTGTGTGTATTTACTGAAACAGTTATACAACGTTGAAGGAAGTACGTCTACGGTGATTGATATTTAGCGGATGTTCATATTATATGGACAGAAGGGTATAGATAAAACCAGATAGATAGACAGGTACCAACAGAGATATATGAATGGTAAAGCATAGATAGATATATAGGTATCAGCAGAGATGGACTGATAGTTGAGAACAAATAGATAGATAGCAACAGTGATGGATAATCTGAAACAGATTTATAGGTATATCAAAAGACTGAGACAGATTGATAAGTATTGACAGACTTAAATAGATACATAAGTTTGGTACGTGCATCTATAGAGAGAAATATTACCATGGACATGTAACCCAATAACCAATTCTCATGCATGTGTGTAAAAAGAACTCAAAGAGATATGTGCATATTTGCATAAAGACTGGAGTCTGGAGCGGTCGATTGAAGTTACCCTTTGGAAAGAGTGGTTATGACTTAGTTCGGTTTTCTTTCAATTCAAAAGTATGTTGCATCTTCTCGCTCCTTTTTTTTTATGACGTGGTTATCTTAATATTCACAGTCAAAGAGAATGTTTCCATTTGAAGTTGAATCAGATGGAAATTACATTCCTTTCAGGTTATTCTA
The DNA here is from genome assembly GCA_963457665.1 of Thysanoteuthis rhombus. Lineage (NCBI taxonomy): Eukaryota > Metazoa > Mollusca > Cephalopoda > Oegopsida > Thysanoteuthidae > Thysanoteuthis > Thysanoteuthis major. The sequence continues at coordinate 11,242,651 of OY735198.1, read as the reverse complement.
CACAGGAAAACTTTCCTCTGATTCCCGACTATTCAAAGTTTTCCAGTTTATCCTTTGTTTAAGCGTTTCAGATTTTGTTAGAAAGAAAAGTGAGTTGGATTAGAGAGTTTTTTGTATTTTGTTTTTTTTTTGTCATATTTTGCTTTTTTGATCATTTGTTTGTTAAACGTTTGTTTGTTTTGTCAGCTTCAATTTTAGTTAAATTTTTTTAACATCCATTTATGTTCGACCCTATATGTTATGCATACATCTCATCACTATTCAAGTCCAGGTAAGAGCTGGGATTCCGAATGCTGATACAAGACCTGAATTCAAATTTTGTCGGAGGCTACACCTTTACCTCGAATCAATATTCTTCACTGAACAGTTGTAGAATGTAAAATGACCTGAACGTTGTGATAAAAAGGTTACAGTGAGATAACATGGTCAAATCCTGGCAGGAACTGTCTATGTTTACTTTCCACAAATAACCTTGGAAGAGATGTGAATACCAATCCGTTTTCTCCTCAGCTATGGGTAAAATCGCAAGGTGGATTATGTTACTAGTCTAGGAGTCTCTGATTCAAAACCAGCGAGTGGAGCCCCTTTGGGATGGTTTGTTGGCCGATTCGACTCCTTCTGGCAGCTTTTGCAGCAAAACTGATGCCAAACCTATCACTTTTCGCAGGACTGAGATGGGTTTCCAATGACTCGGCATACCATGCGCGCTGGACAAGACATTACAGTGTCTGTAGAGACAAAAACAGAGGTCATCCATTAAAACTACCCAACAGTTAAACTCGGTGAAAATTGATTAGTTCTGGGCGTCATCATAGGGTAGTATTCAGCAAGCTAGTCTATCAAAATATAACAACTGGACTGAATTCGTTCCTCACTGGGTTACTCTCATTTTTTGTCTCGTATGCTAGTTTAGTGGAGGTTCATAGATAGACACCTTTCCAGATTCAATTACATTATGTGTGTATTCATTCGATTCGTAAACTGATGGTCTGTTATTAGAAAGTGACAATAAGTCTCTGCAAAACGATAACCCTCCCCTCAATATTGTGACTGATTTTAGAAAACCTTACATTTGAAGGATTTTGATTCTTTGTTCGATTGCAAATCCCTCCAACTGTTTTGCAATGCTCTTTTTGGATTGAGTTGAATGGTAACGATTATAATGGGAGCGCAAGTGTGTCGTTCATTTACAACAATTTTTTTCTTGATAACCAGTTAACTGGCTTTGATGTAACTTGACAACCAATCAGAACAGACCTCAATAGTAATGCACGTACAGAAACACTTTCACAAGGTGACAGTAAGATGCAACTGAGTGAGTTTATGAATTTAAGAACTGTTGCATTCACGTTGAATTAAATCAAGGTTTACAGTCAGACAGAGAAGGAATGATATCTTTATTGTTTTTAATGTTTACTTGTTTTGCCTTTTTTTTTAAATTTTAAAGGCACACATTAACTGAATTTTTGCCATTATTCAAAAGGCCAACCAAAGATGTACGGAGAGGTAATATGGGATGTGAGTGGCCAAGTTAAAATGATTATAGCAACTATATACAATACATAAATTTATAAGTATACAACACAAGCCAGTTTAGCACAGTTTATGAGACTGTCGCTTGTCAATCACTTGGTTGTGATTTCAAATCTCGGTAGGGAAATGTTATTTTCAAAGGTTTGGTTCAACGGGAGTTGATAGACAACAGCGTGATGCGTGACCCCAACTCCAACTGGCACCGGAGTTTGACCAAAGGAATAAATTGAAATTGAGCTGAAAATATTTAAAAAAATAACAGGGGTAAATTTCTAAGAAACTGATATACAGAGAAAAGGATGTATAGGAAAATATCAGGAAAAAATTTAGTTTCCTCTCTCTCTCTCTATCGCTCTCTCTCTCTCTCTCTTTCTCTTTCCCCCCTCTCTCTGTCTCTCTTTCTCTACGCAAACAGCATCCCTCCCTACTTTCCTCCGTTTGACTCCTCTTACTTTCTGTCCTCCCTTTGCTTCATTGACTCTTTCTTTCTATTTTCCTCTTCATCCTTCATTTAATGCTTGTATTTATCATATTACAACTTCATTAATGATAAATGTCTTTTGGCAGAATGTCGTGTTGGGAATATGATTTAGAAACATACAAAAAATTGTGATAAATGGATAAGATACTCCTCTCACCTTTAGTTGGACAGTGATCACTAAAATCAACTGAATTCTCAAAAAAGTGTGAATGCTGCCTGGCCTGAAGAGAGGGATTAATTTAGTATGAACTTAAATTGTAGATTAAACCCCGTTCTAAAAACCTATTCCTTTTCATAATCAGGAGTCAAAGTTCAACTGTTGAGCCTTCCAGTTTGATATTGTATGTACGTGCAATACATTCTTACATAGTATATCAGATCTACTTGGAAACTGAAGAAACCTATGTTGAACAGTTTTGGTGACATTTCTTTAATGGCAGTTTCCAACAAATATTTTTCAATTTATTTCACTTTTTCCTTCCACTCCAAATCTACTCATTTAGTTTGATCAATCTATAGGAAAATAAATCAGGAATCATTATGTCCGGTTTTTCTGTCGTCTTTGTCGTTGCTAGTGTTGAAGTAATAGGTTTGTTGATCGTTTTACCGTTTTCTGTGAAGACGTTGAGGTTTAAAATTCTCTAAATCACAACGATGAAAAGAAAAATTGGCGAAAACTCATCGTAAAATTGATTTAATGATCGAAATTATCCTGAAATAGTTTTTTTAAGGTTTGTGCTTTCAATTGATATGAAAACTTATAAATCGTTTCCATTGATAGAATTTGAGCTGCCATTAAAATCGCAACTGACCGTACTGCTTCTAATGATTATAATACTTATACTATAAGTAATACTACTTAAAAGTATGTAAATGTTTTCAACTGGATCAAATTCGAAAATGTGGAGAATAAAGAGAATGTAGATAAAGTGAGGAAAAAAGATTTTTGCGTCCTTCAGTTAAAGACAGATATAAAGACAGGGTCGTTTTTGCACGAAAAGTGAGTAAGACATGATTGAACCAGTCAGTTCACCCTAGCCGTTGAGCTGGAGAAAATAGACCATTGCATCTATCTGAGACAACGAATCCTTATGAAAATTTTAAAAGAAATTGAGCGTACAATCACTGTAGGTTAGGGGGTTTTCGTTAGAGCTAGCTCAACTATCAAGATTCAGAGAATTCCATTAATCCTAAAAGACAGGGTGTGCAACAATGTATCCTCATGATAGTCAATTATGGAACCCAACCGAAAGAGTGACCTTCAAGCCGAAAACCATGCAAAGTACACAAGAGAAAATCATGCTCAACTTCATACGGAAAGATCACAAAACATCATAGTATATCAGAGAAAAACTGGGGTCAGATGCCATATAATATTAGAAAACAAAAATCGAAATGGACCGGCAATGTTGCAAGAATGTCAGACAACCACTTGACATCACAACTCACGCACCCGGCAAAATATGAAATCGTGTGATGAACTACTCAAGTATTGACCAAGCGACGCGTATGATAGGGAGGTCTGGAAAATGTTGGGGATGGTCAATGTCTAACGAATGACGCTAAAAGGCTGCTGTAGCGTTGTGGAGTAGGTGTTTTATTTTCATAAATACACTCCACAAACAGAGCAAATCGTGAGAGATTTATGTTCTAAGGATAGACTAAAAAGGTTATGCAAAACTAATTTGAAAAAAAGTCACGAAGTGAGAAGTCCTGATTGCTCAACAAATGACAGAATTATAATATTGAATAAGTCATACGTGTAAATAGTACTCTTTAATAAGTTAGGTTAATATCTACCATCTGGGATAGAAACTAAATTGATACGGCAATTTGAAGAGACATCAGCTGTATATCACTAAAATGTACATAGAATTCAGGAACTATGATTAATATGAATCTTGTAGATGTTTCACTGTTCCGATCAAAGAATTATTAAGTTTCATACATTTCTTTTTAATGATTCATATGTTTTTTTCAATTTTGAATACGTATTTCCTTAAATTGTAGACAGAGATATTCATAAGAGATTTTGTGCAATAAACTGATGAATTAGTAATGATGGAATTGTTGTGGTTTTTACCAGTGCTAAATGGTAAGCGTCCATTTCAGTGCCGATACAGTGCTATTATCTACATTGTATTCCATGCTAAAAAAAAAAATTCTGATTCAAAAATTTGAACTTTCCTTATGTAGTGGACGACGTGTATGTCTGGAACAGGAGAGAAAACTATTCAGGAAAGTTTGCAAAGCATTTTTGTCTGTTTTGTTCTGTCTGTGTTGCTTCTCTTTTTCAATGTTCTAACTTGATTCAACCATTAATGAACCAAAAGACATTGTTGTTTTATTGTCAGTTGATTTTTCTCGTTAGAATCGCACTTTTACACACACACACGGATATCTATGCAAACACCTCGATCTTTATTGGTGCGTATGCATATATTTGAAAATGCACATATGCCAGTGTATGTATGTATATGTTAGCGTGAATATATATATATATATATATATATATATATATATATATATATATGTATATATATATATATATATATATATATATATATATATATATATATATGCATTCGTTTGAATGAGTTTATTATGTAAAATAATTTTCTCTTATTATGTATAGACTAAAAATCTATCGACGCACATACGGATGTGTGTACGCATGTGAATCTAGAACAAATTCATTGTGTGTAATCATATCTATTTGTTTACGTGTATGTGTATGTCAGTGTACGCGTAAATCTACGACTTAGTGAGAATGCTTTTTTTGGAACATGTTTATTTATGTAAACACTCGAACCAATATGTGTATGAACGCATGCCTATGCATGCATGTGTATCTGTGTGTGTTGTTGTGTTGGTGTATGTGTGCTATAACCCAATAATCAGATTAATCGATCTGTTGATTGCCTACCCGAAAATAATATTTACGACGGTTAGTGATATGCGCAGTGTTGGTCGATTCAAGCGAGGAGCAGCAGCGGGATGAGGGGCATGAATGATTCGGCTGTTTTCCATCGGTTTTAGTTTCAATCGATATTTATAATCAATATTCACAAATGGTCTGGTAAATACCATTCAAAGAGTGAAGCTATAAAGACCGTCTCTTATTCATTTCAACACAAATCTCCCTGTGTTGGTGTCAGAGCCGTCTATTTCCCCCTGATATCATTGAGCATTAATTTGAAATACTGACAGGGCTGGTATAAGTTTTCAACATCAACCTGGAGATTGAAAAAAGGCCTAACAAGTCGAGTTGTAGTATTATATGAGACAAAAAGATTGAGGGTTTTTAAAGATGTTTACTAAGTTTACCTTGATTAAGCACATGAAAAAAAAAGGGTTTTTTCTCATTTAACGCAAGATCGATCCACGTATTGATTGATTCATTTGAAGCAAAAGAAAATTAAATCATTTTATCCAGACTCTGTCCACTGCTGCAGTGGCTATAATTCAATGGTTTTTTCTTTCTCTGAAAACATATGGAGTTCTAAAATGGTTTTGATAAGAATACCTACCATAAAAACATATTGAGTTTTAAAATTATTTTAATGAGAATACCTACGATATAATTATATTTAGTTCTGGAATTGTTTTGATAAGAATATATATCATAAAAACATATTTAGTTCTAAAATGGTTTTGATTAGAATACCTACCATATAAACATATTGAGTTCTAAAATTGTTTTGATAACAATACCTACCATATAAACATATTGAGTTTAAAAATGGTTTTGATGAGTATATCTACCATAAAAAACATGTTGAGTTCTACAATGGTTTTGATAAGAATACCTACCATAAAACATATTGAGTTCTAATATCGTTGTGTTAAGAATACCTACGATGAAAACATATTAAGTTTTAAAATGGTTTTGATAAGGATATCTGCCATATAAACATATTGAGTTCACATATCGTTTTGTTAAGAATACCTACGATGAAAACATATTGAGTTTTAAAATGGTTTTGATAAGAATATCTACCATAAAAACATATTGAGTTCTAATATCGTTTTGATAAAAATACCTACCATAAAAACATATTGAGTTTTAAAATGGTTTTGATAAGAATACCTACCATATAAAAATATTGAGTTCTGAAATGGTTTTGATAAGAACACCTACCATAAGAACATATTGAGTTCTAATATCGTTTTGATAAAAATACCTACCATAAAAACATAGAGAGTTCTAATATCGTTTTGATAAGAATACCTACTATAAAAACATATTGATTTCTAATATCGTTTTGATAAGAATACCCACCATTAAAACATATAGAGTTTGAAAATGGTTTTGATAAGAATATCTACCATATAAACATATTGATTTCTAAAATGGTTTTGATAAGAATATCTACCCTATAAACATATTGAGTTCTAAAATGGTTTTGATAAGAATATCTACCATATAAACATATTGAGTTCTAAAATGGTTTCCAAAAGAATACCTACCATAAAAACATCTTGATTTCTGAAATAGTTTTGATAAGAATATCTACCATAAAAACATAGTGAGTTTAAAATGGTTTTGATAAAAATACCCACCATTAAAACACATAGAGTTCAGAGATGGTTTTGATAATAATACCTACCATTTAAACATATTGAGTTCTAAAATAGTTTCCATAAGAATATCTACCGTAAAAATATCTTGATTTCTAAAATGGTTTTGATAAGAATATCTACCATAAAAACATATAGAGTTTTGAAATGGTTTTGAAAAGAATACCTACCATATAAACATATTGAGTTCTAAAATAGTTCCCATAAGAATATCTACCATAAAAACATCTTCATTTCTAAAATGGTTTTGATAAGAATATCTAACATATAAACATATTGAGTTCTAAAATGGTTTTGATAAGAAATCCTACCATATAAACATATTGAGTTCTAAAATGGTGTTGATAATAATACCTACCATAAAATCATCTTCATTTCTAAAATGGTTTTCATAAAAATACTTACCCTAGAAACATATTGAGTTCTAAAATGGTTTTAATAACAATACTTACCATATAAACATATTGAGTTTAAAAATGGTTTTGATGAGAATATCTATCATAAAAAACATATTGAGTTCTAATATCGTTTTGATAAAAATACCTACCATAAAAACATCTTGATTTCTAAAATGGTTTTGATAAGAATACCTACCATATAAAAATATTGAGTTCTAAAATGGTTTTGATAAGAACACCTACCTTAAGAACATATTGAGTTTTAATATCGTTTTGATAAAAACACCTACCATAAAAACATAGAGAGTTGTAATATCGTTTTGATAAGAATACCTATTATAAAAACATATTGATTTCTAATATCGTTTTGATAAGAATACCCACCATTAAAACGTATAGGGTTTGAAAATGGTTTTGATAAGAATATCTACCATATAAACATATTGATTTCTAAAATGGTTTTTATAAGAATATCTACCATATAAACATATTGAGTTCTAAAATGGTTTTGATGAGAATATCTGCCATAAAAACATATAGAGTTCTGAAATGGTTTTGATAAGAATATCTGCCATATAAACATATTGAGTTCTAAAATGGTTTCCATAAGAATACCTACCATAAAAACATCTTGATTTCTAAAATGGTTCTGATAAGAATATCTACCATAAAAACATATTGACTTTAAAATGGTTTTGATAAAAATACCCACCATTAAAACACATAGAGTTCTGAAATGGTTTTGATAAGAATATCTACCATATAAACATATTGAGTTCTAAAATTGTTTCCATAAGAATATCTACCATATAAGCATATTGAGTTCTAAAATGGTTTTGATAAGAATATCTGCCATAAAAACATATAGAGTTTTGAAATGGTTTTGAAAAGAATACCTACCATATAAACATATTGAGTTCTAAAATAGTTTCCATAAGAATATCTACCATAAAAACATCTTCATTTCTAAAATGGTTTTTATAAGAATATCTAACATATAAAAATATTGAGTTCTAAAATGGTTTTGATAAGAACACCTACCATAAGAACATATTGAGTTCTAATATCGTTTTGATAAAAATACCTACCATAAAAACATAGAGTGTTCTAATATCGTTTTGATAAGAATACCTACTATAAAAACATATTGATTTCTAATATCGTTTTGATAAGAATACCCACCATTAAAACATATAGGGTTTGAAAATGGTTTTGATAAGAATATCTACCATATAAACATATTGATTTCTAAAATGGTTCTGATAAGAATATCTACCATAAAAACATATTGAGTTTAAAATGGTTTTGATAAAAATACCCACCATTAAAACACATAGAGTTCTGAAATGGTTTTGATAAGAATATCTACCATTTAAACATATTGAGTTCTAAAATTGTTTCCATAAGAATATCTACCATAAAAATATCTTGATTTCTAAAATGGTTTTGATAAGAATATCTACCATATAAGCATATTGAGTTCTAAAATGGTGTTGATAAGAATATCTGCCATAAAAACGTATAGAGTTTTGAAATGGTTTTGAAAAGAATACCTACCATATAAACATATTGAGTTCTAAAATAGTTTCCATAAGAATATCTACCATAAAAATATCTTCATTTCTAAAATGGTTTTGATAAGAATATCTAGCATATAAACATATTGAGTTCTAAAATGGTTTTGATAAGAATACCTACCATATAAACATAATGAGTTCTAAAATGGTTTTGATAAGAATATCTACCATATAAACATATTGAGTTCTAAAATGGTTTTGATAAAAATACAAACCATATGAACATACTGAGTTCTGGAATGGTTTTGATAAAAATATCTACCATATAAACATATTGTGTTCTAGAATGGTTTTGATAAGAATATATACCATAAAAACATATTGAGTTCTTATATTGTTTAGATAAGAATACCTACTATAAAATCATATTGAGTTTTAATATCGTTTTGTTGAGAATACCTACGATGAAAACATATTGAGTTCTAAAATTGTTTTGATAAGAATATTTACCAGAAAAACATATTGAGTTCTAGAATGGTTTTGATAAGAATATCTAACATAAAAACATATAGAGTTTTGAAATGGTTTTGATAAGAATACTTACCATTAAAACATATAAAGTTCGAAAATGGTTTTGAAAACAATATCTACCATATAAACATATTGAGTTCTAAAATGGTTTTGATAATAATACCTACCATAAAAACATCTTCATTTCTAAAATGGTTTTGATAAGAATATCTACCATATAAACATATTGAGTTCTAAAATGGTTTTGATAATAATACCTACCATAAAAACATCTTCATTTCTAAAATGGTTTTGATAAGAATATCTACCATATAAACATATTGAGTTATAAAATGGTTTTGATAAGGATACCTACCATATAAACATATTGAGTTATAAAATGGTTTTGATAAAAATACCTACCATGAAAACATATTGAGTTTAATATCGTTTTGATAAGAATATCTACCATAAAAACATATTGAGTTGTAATATCGTTTTGATAAGAATACCTACCATATAAACATATAGAGTTTTAAAATGGTTTTGATAAGAATATCTACCATAAAAACATATTGAGTTCTAAAATGGTTTCCATAAGAATACCTACAATAAAAACATATTGAGTTCTAAAATGGTTCTGATAAGAATTGTTATGATAAAAGCATAGAGAGTTCTAAAATGGTTTTGATAAGAATAGATAGCATAAAATCATATTGAGTTCTTAAGTGCTTTTGATAAGAATATCTGCCATAAAAACATATAGAGTTTCTAAAATAGTTTTGATAAGAAAACCTACCATAAAAACATATTGAGTTCTAAAATGGTTTTGATAAGAATAGTTATCATAAAAATATATTGAGTTCTAAAATGTTTTTGATAAGAATATCTACCGTAAAAACATATTGAGTTCTAAAATGGTTTTGATAGGAATACCTATTATAAAAACATATTGAGTTCTAAAATGGTTTTGATAAGAATACTTATCATAAAAACATATTGAGTTCTAAAGTTGTTTTGATGAGAATACCCACCATAAAAACATATTGAGTTCTCGAATTCCTGACTCAGGATGATAGAAGAAAATAATTGGAAACTAATTCCGAAAATAGGTTTGATAAATGACTTGTACACTGGAAATTGATCTTTATTGGAAAACAGTGCAATAATCGATAGACTGAATTAGCTCCTTTAACGGTTGTATTTCCAATTATAATGAAATTTTTTGTAAATGTTTTTGATGGAATTCGAGCTGCCGTCTTTACTTTAACTGCTGTTCCAGTTTCTCATGCAAAGAATACATTCACTTTTTCCAACTGAACCAGACTATAAACAGACAAGGATGAAAAAAAGGGGATTTTACGATTAGACAAAGAAACAAATTGTCGTTTCCATCCTGACTAATACTCCCATTCAAACCAGAGAATTGATTTGTGAATCGGTCTAAAATATCGACACGGCCGGTATTAGTATTTCTGATTCTATTGAAATTGGAAAAAAGTTCTAACAAGTAGGATGGTAATATGGCATGAGAGTAAAACGAAAATATCATTTATACCAGTTCCAGGTTTTTTTTTAATTAAGCTTAGATCAGAACATAGGAGGGAAAAGTTTTGTCGCACCAATCCTACAAATTTCTAGGAGCCTGCCTTGAAAATCAGAATCATTACTCATTCAATGATACCGAACATTAGTGTTAAAAGGAAAACACGCAGCCGCCCCGGCCACCACTGCTACCAAAAAGGCCACGCCTTCCAAGTGTTTTATCCTTCGACCAATTTAACTTCACTGTCGTCATCAGAGTATAGCGGGAAGTTAAAAAGCTTTTGTACGTAGCATACATCTTGGTACGACGTCATTCAGACATTGCCATAATTACATTTCCCTTATCTGATTCCTATGGAGTGATTGGAAGACAACTCTATGTATTAGACAAAGAACAGGAGATAGAGATATCATAGAAATTCATTAGGAAACTCAACTGGCAAAGGACAGTCACATTGAAAGATTTTCAGAAAACCTGCTGGATATCATGACTCACAAAATGTCTCCCCGGAGATCTTATGCGAAATTGTGACCGGCAGAAAAAAAACTTTGTGTGCCGACTTTCCGGAAATAATGGCACAGTGACGCCCACAGTTGAGAGGTTTTGTGAATCCTGGGGAAGATTTATGTTCAGCGACAGAAGTTGAAAGAATGATGATGATTAATGTCTGTACTGGGTGGATAAGAAACCAATACAGACAGAAAAAAGATTTATCTAATTTTCTTCTTCGATGTTAGGTAGAGTTCATGTGAAAATATTGAAGAGAATCTCATTTCTGGCTTCTAAGCTGCTATCTTGATCTCTTCAGTTCAAGTTTTAATGTCAAACTAACAAAGTAATAATTTGGAAATTTTTACAAGCAGAAAGTTCCGTTGAGAAGTCTGGTTAGTTGCTCAGTAGAAACCAAGTTACTGGCGTCCTTTAGTAGCATGATATATTGGGGGTGACCCGTTAAATAAAAATTTTCTTATCTTGCTTTTTGTTGGGTAGTGAGTACTAAAAATCGTCTGAATTTTCGAACGCGAAGCGGTAATGCTGCTAGACACAAAATTGGGGATCAATCTATCATTGACTCATTTTGCAAATTGAACCCCCATAATTCTTTTTTTTTTTTTTACTCAGGGAGTGAGTTTTTTTAAAAGTGTCTACATATGAGGAAACTTTTCAGCCCTCAAGCCATTCCGTTGTGGCCTATATGCGTGATACATACATACATATATACATACATATATAGCCCGCCAGGCCAACTCAAAAACTGGAACGACCTGTGGTGACATTTTTAGAGACAATTTTGGTTGACATTTTTTAATTGATTATATTATATGCGAAATCCAGATACATGGCTTTAAAAAATCACTGAGTATCATTGAAGATAGAAAGTAGCAAATCATTTGGTGCAAAATTTCCAACTCACTCCCAAAAATATTGATTAGCCAAACTCTAAAAGACGATAGTAAATGTTTGAGCAAGTTTAGCCGTTTGCCTATTAAAGAAGTTGAAACAATTTTAAAGTTCGATTTCGTGTTGAGTCATAAACCTATTTATAACATAAATAAAGCACTGAAAGTGAACTCTACGTCATAGCTATCCTTTCTGTGTTTATTTAAAGGTTCAAGTCGAGAACAATGGATACAAATAATAAACTCTGAGAGAGGCCCAAACCTATTCCTGGTGGTAAATAAACACGGATAACAGTTGCAAAGATCCCATGAACGAGAGTTGAGAACAGGTTTGTAAATGTATTTATGGAAGCATTGGCCTACGTGTGTGTCTGGAAGTGAATCGCGGAAGGCGTCCAATTTCATTATAAGCCTGGAAGTGTTGCCAAATGATTTAAAAAATCCAAATATGTTTCAGGTTATTTCTATACCAACGTCTTCTCTCATATACCAGAATTTTTATGGACTTTAACATGTCTGTTCCAAATACCCTTTGTTTCGAATTTTGTATTTAACGGTGTATTCAATCTCTCATTGTCCTGTCTCTATCAGTTATTCACTCTCTCTACGTATCCCAACTTAGGTAAACCTTGTTTTGAATAATAAATATTCTGCTATCGAAATGAATACTATCTAACCAATAGAAATAAATTCTAAAAATCAAAAACTTCTCAGCTTTGGCTTTAAATAGTGCATATCTAGTGTGCAAGCTAATTAGGTATGTATTATCACGCGTACAGTCTTCCTCAACCATAGTTGGGTTTCAATTAGCCGTCTTTGTTTATTCAGAATTATTTAGTGACTACTGCCAAACAAAACGTTGATCAGCCAATTTTCAATTAACAAATTCAACGAGGCATTCCGTCAAAAAATGTTTGCCACTTGACGGTTTCTATCATGTGACTAACAAGACCTGTCTTTCAAATCCTTATACTACATCGAGACTCCCGGGTATTTGATAAGCTTGACTTAGCATGGTACACAGCAACAAATGTAGGCATCCAGTAAACTTTGGTCACAAATGAAAAGTCCAATCAAAAGCACGGACTTTAATTACTGCCTCCACTGGGGTTTGTCTCATTGTCAGTAGGTCGATCTTAATGAAGCATTCAGCTGGATTTTGATATTTCGACAAGTTTTTTCGTCGTGTGGCCTGTCCGTGGGTAAGCATTATTTATAAATTGTGTAAATGGTTCAACTTTTATCTGTTGACGCTTGTTCTTGGCAAGGAGGAAAGAATATCAACAGAAAACTGCAAACGTTGGGGGTTTTTTTCTCTAAAAAGTCACTATGACTTCCAGTCTCCAGAAAAAATGTAATAAAAATATCTATTTTACAACCTACCATCCCTTAATGGCATTAGAAAGCAACTTATTCTCTTTGTTTCTCACAAGATGTCCCACATTTGTTACCTTATGCTAAATATAAACTACGCTCATTAAATAACCATATATATATGCAAGACATAGTGTGTGTGTGTGCGCGTGCACACCCATGTACCTGTATGTTACCTATTCTTATCTTTTCTCACAATTGTTTCAGCTCTTAGTTTAACTTAAATACAGAGATTTTCTGATGGAAAATTACTTTTCTTTTCTTTGATAATTTTTAGAGTTAGAAACAGTCAACCTGAACTATCATAAAATTGTTAGAATTGTTTTCTTGCGTTTTTTAGTTGGCTTGAGATACTGGCCACGTATATATCACGCTCACGGGTAACACCAATGGAGCTACAAGGCTGAATGATTAAACATTCACACCATATAATGTTTGAAAATCATTTTTTCGTTTTACGCATTTTTTTTGTATGGGATTCAATTTGCACTTCACATTTATGCCTTATTGATGCCTTAGTTTGTGTCTCCGACGATTCATGCTTGTTTCCCTTTGGGAATTCAGACATTCTAATGACCACTGCCTAACAAAATGTGAGAGAAGTAACTTATTTATTGATCACCTCAAAACAGGATGCTGTTAAAAGACATTGGTCATGTGGCAGTTTGTATATAATGAATGACCAGAACTGTCGGTGCTATGTTAATCTTATCGTTTTCCCTTTTGCTTTTATTCCAATCTACAGCCTCCATCACGTGGTACTTTTCTACTTCCGCTTACGTCACTAGACCTGTCACTCTCAACCCATCCACTTTCGTTCTATGTCTGGTTAAGACAATTTTCAGAAAAAAACACGATTGGATAGAGATGAAATTAAAATGTGGCACCACAGATAAGGAATGTTACAGGGTAACTTTCTAAGTATTTTTATGTTTTAAAGACTTCAAAACGGCCTCTTCAAGAGAGTAACTGGACCCCGAGATAAAAAAAAAAGGAGGGAATTGACTTCTTGTGACACCTAAAGGTCGATTTCGGGTCACGTCAGCTGCATTTTACAGGATACAATGTTATTTATAGAGATAACCTAGCCCCATCATGAACAAAATTATGTTCCACTGATCCTTGAGTCCTCAACAAGTCGATTTAGGATCAAAGTTACTTTCCCTGCACTGAAATCAATTAAGTTTCTATTGAAAATCAATTCTTTTCTGTGCGAAAACATTGGTATTGATGATGGTCTTGGGGTCAGAGACAAAATATTGGTAACAGAGGACCAAGAACAAACTGTAGTGGATCAAATTAAAACCTTTCTATTTTAAATTTCACGTTATTTCAGTCTATCAAACCCTCAAACCTTGCGTAAAATACACAGTTTAAGGTAGGTCTATTAAAAATGTAACTATCAAGCTGAACTCTTACTTTCTGTATGTCGTAGGAAATCCATAGATGTGAATTTGTCTTTTTTGATGTGATGCAGGTTTAGCAGTATTTCTCAAGGAATGAGACCCTAAAACCCGGCTATAACACATGGTTTTCTTTATGTGAAACATTTACCAAACATTTTCCCAAAACCAAAGAAAACAATTGAACATGGGCGCTGTTTCGAGTCTGATGATTCGCTCTCATGTGCGGACTACTAATACCGAAAGCGACAAAACCAATTTTCAATTTTGAAAAAAATCATTATTCATCAGATTTTAGGTGGAGTGCCTACCCAAAGGTTAGCAGAAGCCCACACCGGACGATTTGAGTATGTGTGAAAGTCAAACAAAGTGAGGTGTGCGACCTTATTTCATTCTATAAAATCTCTATAACATAACATTTGTTTCTAATTGTATTCGATGTTTTACCTTCGCTATCTTATTTATATATATATATATATATATATATATATATATATATATATATATATATATACGTAAATACATATATATGTGTGTGTGTGTGTGTGTGTGTGTGTGTTCGAGATACATCCCAAGTTTCACATATTCGCATAAACCTGAGAAGCACTGTAATATGGAACAAGACTGAATTATCTCTTCTTTCGGCAAACCGAGTCGTTCTACTTTCCATCTTCTTGCACCAGAGTTCTTAAGAACTCTTATGTAAATACTTTGGTTCTCTGTGAGCCATTTAAATGCTTTCCATTCGACTAATAGACTTGAAGCCCCATCTCTAGTTCATTGATTCCAATATGAGTACATTCGCATTCGTTGATCATTGTTTGCATTGTAAGGCTTGAACGAAAGTGTCTTGTACAAAATCTTTTCAATCATAATGACGGATAGAGAGATTTTCCTTGTTCTCATTGCATTATCAGTTTTTTTCTTCTTTCATTATTTCTTTCTTATTTCCCTATTTTTCCTTCTTTTTCTTTTTTCCTATTCTTTCTTTAATTTTTCCTCTTTTCTTTCCTTTCATTCCCTACAAAAATGTCTTCTTTTTTTTTGTCACATCTTTCTTTGAATTCTAACAGATATTCTCTTCGTTCCTTGATATTTCGATTGCTTTTTTTTACAATGTTCTTTTTTTTTTATTTATAACTTCTTGCCTATGTTTACTTTGCTACTACCCATATAATATATTTCTTTCACACTTTCGTTCTGTGTTTTATTTGTTTTTAACTTTCTTGTCTGTTATTCACCTCAGCTTCCCACGCCTTTCATCCACATCCCTGTTGTTGGAAATTATTAGAAAACTTGAAAGTAACTCATTCATCGAGTGACCAGCCCACTTTCGAGATATTATTATAGCAAATCCATCCATCTTCTTCCGGACAATATCGAAACACCGAACAGACTCCGAAGATTACAGAACTAAACGAAATACTTAGAGGCAAGGCTGGCTATTGTTAACTTACGTGAAGGTGTGGAAGCACGGCTTGCAAATCCAAAAAGTACATCAGAAGCAGATTTAACCCGTTTTAGGAGCGTTCCTGAACCAAAAAGTTATGTAGGCAGGACCAAATTCATAAAGGGATAAAGGAAACATTTGACAGGGGCCTCTCAACACATAAATGTAATGATTCAAAGAACAGTTGCCCTGGTAAGAAATGAATAAATAATTTTAACTTGTAATTCATTCTATTACATTGCCTACAATTGCTTAAGATTATTACAATTACTACCTGTTCTTAGAATCTACAATGATCGGAGTACGAGAATACTAAAGGTATACGAGGAGTTTTGCTGGCATGCATGCATCTATAGCTATATAACTCGTTTAACCTTTATATGTATGTATAACTTGTCAGTTCTTATTACATTCGATAAATGGATTTCGGTGTGCAAATCTAATGATTCGTCGTGCAATGTGATTCTTTGTATTTTTAGACTTACTCAAGCTGTTTGCAGTTTCCTACGACAGATGGAAAGTAAGGGTTCAGTTCAGCATTATAGTTACATTGTAATCAGAACTATCCCTTTTAAACCTCCAGGGGTATTCTTTTTATCTCAGAACTGTGCTATTTCCGGAAAGTTTGAATATCTAAGTATACGGAACGACACAAAGTTAAAAGTATGAAATAGCCTCTAAAAAGAAGCATACTCATCAATTTGTGGAAAAATATATTTGATCCCAAATTCAAGTAAATAGACCTATGTGGTTCGTACCAGTGATCTTTATGTTAAATAATTCTTATTGACAAATTTGCAGCTCCAGAGTGTAGCTGTTTGGGATTCTCTTAGACTATTGCACTCAAGTAAGCAAACAAACGAAATAACATTTGCTGTCTTCATCGTATCAGATTATGTATAACATTTTTCAATGAGAGGACATTCAGTACACTTTGATCATAAACATAATTGCCGGTTACCAAAACTTAGATCTGGGAAAGATGCACAAATACTTTGATTGTTGATAAAAATGACTATTGATACGTAAATAATCAGGTCAGTTTTTACGGATATTGAGAATAATTACATCTACCATTATACCAGTGTTGCTTCCACCAATATCAATCACTGATAGAGAGAGATAATTGGAGAATGAGATGAACGGGTAACTTAGGAGAAACAGCTAAATGACCCACGTGTTTTTACAGCGTGTCATTTTGAGATTATTGATTAAAAATTAGAAAATTGGAGTGATCAATGAATTAGTTGGTTTATATCGACTTATGTTGGGCAGTGATCACTGGAGAAATTGTATATTGAAAAAAAAAAGAGTAAATAAACTAAGTGATCAATTCAACATAAACCAACGGTGCGAATTGAACCAACTCACTAAAAAGCTATTTTGTTCAGAAACTTTTCTTTTAAACATAATGAAGAAGTTCTTCCCTCTAGCTGTATTGGAGGAAACGAGTATACATACATACATACATACATACATACATACATACATACATACATACATACATACTTACTTACAGCAACAGTTTCTGATTTATCTTTATTTGGTTAAGAAGGACCAACCCGTCGTTGTATAGAAATCCTTCTTGGAAAAATCGCCTTCAATCAATTTATCGGCACACTTCAGAAAATGCTTTGACAGACACAGTCAGATTTCGAGTTTCCTATCCATAAATACAAATAAAAAGAAGAAAGTTCTTTGCCACTCATTTGAATTCCTAATTTACTTATCCTGACTTGAAGAGTGTTGAATGTCATGTTCAATGATTCATACTCATTCTTAACACTCATTAATTCATTGCTTTATCAGAAACAAACGACAACAAAAACAGGCCTGTAAGAACTAAGATGTATATTAGAAAAGCTGACCGATGGATACAAAAAGAGTGAAAAGTTTACTAATTGAATTGATGGAGAGAATAACTGACACAGGTGCATGACTTACTGTCAGCTCCACTAACACAAGAGGGCCCAATGCCAAAATTATTGACTCTAAGCCTAAACATTGGTAACTCTGAATGGTTCAAAAACTGACAGTAAAACCCCGATGGGATTTTTCGTCAAAACGAAATGGGTAACAATGAAAGGTTTGCAAAACAAAAAACTATGAAGTTTGACAAGAAATGAGAGAGCTTCATACAGATCATGATTCCAGTATGTAGTCAGTCTATCAATCAGTCTTAATCTATGCATATCTATCTATCTGTTAATAATCTCTATATCGTCGAACCCCGGTACAAAATTCAAAAGACTTTGAATTTTGTTATCTCAACGACGATAGGATCAATTCTCACAAAAATGGAGGGTGTAAACCGATATGTAGTGGTTTGAAATTGGAACTGACTGATTGCCGACGGGCAATATTTCTGACTGGGGTAAATTGTCAAATCTTTGATGATAATGGAGTTTACCATACAGAAATGCACGGATATGATACTAATAAATCAATGCATTTTTATAAATATATATATATATATATATATATATATATATATATATATATATATATATATATATATATGTATATATATATATATATTTATATATATATATATATATACATACATATATATATATATATATATATATATATACATACATATATATATATATATATATATATATATATATATATATATATATATATATATATATATATATATAACTTCCATAGAAATTTGCAGTAATTATCTTCGGTTTGAAAAGAAGTTTGAATGGAGTGTGACCCTGCAGCAGCCAGATTCGTGTATTTTAGTCTTACACTCCCTCCTATTTATGTACGTTTTTATTTCTATCAATTTTTTCATCATTTCATACCTTTATACTTATTACGTAGAGGCAGAGGATGTCGTGGCGAGTTTGTGATCGGGAGTCAAAGTTCGAATCTAGTTGAAGGCTTGTACTCATACAACTAATCTTCAATGTCAGACAACTATCGGAGAAAAATTTTCTCACCTTTCGTATAGACAGACGGTTCTCGAACCTGCAAAATCTTGATTATGTTAATATTAGCAACTGTCAACTAAGACTGTTACCAAAGCTGTCAATACAGGTTTTTTTCTCAGTTTTTGAGCTGGTGTAACCGGCTCAAAATGTATGTATGCAGCACGTGTACAGGCCCCACCAATGAAGCTAGGAAATTGAAAATTTAAACATTGGATCCTTATGTCAAGTAAAACAGACAAAAAGGTTTGGTTTTTTTTGTGGTCAACACACAGTTGGTAGACTTCACAATTTTCACACATCAAAAGATTATTGTCCATTTCGCTAGTCTTTGGATTAAATACCCCCTCACTGTTTTATGCAGGTGATTTATTTTTCGTTACACAAGTCATCGTACTGATACAAACTGAGGGGACCCTACTGTCTCAGGTTCCCTTGGATGAGAATCAATATATTCCGATTTTCTGAACCAGTAAACAAGTTTCATTGAAAGATTTCTTTCCATCCAGAAAAAAAAAGTTTAGTGAGAAATGAGAATAAATCCTCGTTTCGGGTTTTTTTCCTTATATATATATATATTTTACTCAAATCTTCAGTAGAGGTAGCCAGTAGACGGCACAGGTTTTTCTCTCCGTTATTCGAAGTATACCCTTGACATGAAAGAGATTTCGTGTGTAGAAATAGCATAAGGCGAAAAATAAATTACTAATGATTTAAATTGAAAATCTTTTCGTCTCACAAGATTACGGAAATGTGATGATATAATTTTAAGCAGAGTCACCAGAGATTGTGGTATGTGGTAGGCACAGGAAACTAGGGGTCAAGAGAGAGTAAAGAAGTGCATGCTGCCTCTATAACAAATCGTTTGAAGATTCACCAAATCATACAAGAGAAAACTGATCTCCAATTCTTAGTGAATACTAAGATTAATTCTGTCATCTTTTGGTGAACGTCCGAAACTTGAGTTGACTTCCCGCCAAAATGAAGTTTGTAACCCGACATGCGAAACCCATATGACCCTAACGTGATTTGAACTCACAACCAACTTTCTGCCAACAGGTTGTCTCACTAACTGAGCTGAATCGACAAGTCTTGGATATCAGTAAACATGTACCGAAGAGATATGCATGGGTTCATTTGATCCTAATGAATAAATACATATTCGATTCAATCTTATAGTATATATTTTTATATTCTTTCGGTTGATTTTTTTTATAACAATTCATTTTCTGATTCGAACATCACAAAATCAAAACGAATTTTAGGATTTATTTATGACCAAACGCTACAGTACCTGAAATTGGTGGAAGAGCTTATATTAAAGCAATGGGGCAAAATTACTCTCCAGGTTCGTCTTGTACTTTAGAAATACCTCGGTTTTGAACAGAGACCCAGATTTATGGGTTCTGAATGTTACATTTGTGAACAATTTATCAAAAAATGTATTCCAAGTATTTCTTCCGCCATGTTGTCTCGGGAACAGTGGTTGTTGACAGATATTCAACTCATCTCTTCGCAAATGGCCGCAGTCGTTGCATTAGCAATTCAATTCTAGCAACTTAAGCTCCAGTTGTTAGATCAATTCAAAATGCAAGCCATAACAGCAAACTGGAAAATCGACTACTGGGTTAGAATAAAACTGAATAATTATGGCAATCAATATTCTAATGAGAGAATAACCAGGAGAGAAAACGGTCACAGTTTGTTGTAAAAGTTTTCACAAGACTGCTTTAGAATTGGGTTTTCAAGTAGTCCGAGTGATAATAGCAGTTTTTCAAAAGTTCTCAATTTATTATTTTCTTCTTGTAGGCTGGCTGTGGACCGACTATGGAACTACACTGAAAGCCTGAACATCTTGAACAAAGATCATTGGAAGCAGAGTGTGAATGACAAATTAAAGAACTTTCAGTTAGAGGTGTTCAAGGCAGTCAAGGAAGGAGGCTGGGATGGTAGTGACGAAACGACTACTGTTGAATTGCAGTGGTCTTTCACGGGTGCCCTGCTCTACTCTGTCACCGTTATAACCACAATCGGTCAGTAACACTTTTATACACCCCAATAGCGTTTATACCTCATACAAACGTGCGCACATACATATGGATATATACATGCATGTGCGTGTGTATTTTTGTACGCACATACAGATAGATAGATAGATATACATACATGGACACATGCACACAGACACACACACACACACACACACACACACTCATACATATATATATATATATATATATATATATACAGACAAATTGGTGCGTCACGGTGACTCAGAGTTTCACGCAGGTGCAATCATCTGACCACTTGCTATTCATATTGGGGTACCCCCTATATACCAGAGTGCCCCATATATAAGGTGTACCTCACTACGAGTTGCACAACGTCTGATGATCACACCAGCGTGAAACCCTGAGTCACCATGAAGCATTGTCTGTGTATACCAATTTACAGAAGCTCTGTCCCTGATATCGAACACATTTCACTCATAGAAAATGCAACCATAAAAAAATAGTAAAATGACCACATTTCCGTTTTTTGTTTTTTTTTTTTGCTATTCTGTTTTTGTCTGTATCCTTGTTTATCAGACTCTCTCTCTCTCTCTCTCTCTCTTTCTCTCTCTCTCTCTCTCTCTCTCTCCCTCTGTATCTATGTACATGAATCAACATGCATAATTGTATGTGTCAGTTTGGATTTATATGTGTGTAAATAAAAAAAATGTAGAACGATAGTTGGTGTGCTTGGGTATTGTTCATCCGTTGACAGTTTGTTTTACTATACAAATTGATTTTCTCTCCGCTCTGTCATATTTATACACTGATTCAAACCAATACGCAAACAGGCCTGATTGGTCACATAACAGAAACCACAATGTGACAAACGTCTTTTGGTAGCGTGTCATGTTGGAGCAATCAATCAAAAAATCTCAAAAATGTGTGATAAATGATTCGATATTTCTCCTAGTTATAACATATAAACATGAATCAATCATAACTCAAAATTAGGAATCGCTATTACTCCAACACTTCATATGGTATAACCGAATGATTTCCCACCCTTTTATTAATTAAGGGCTTCGGTGACTTTTTTTAGGACGACAGCAAGAACTTAGACATTATACTAATTTTTATCATCCAATACTACCCTCTATACAAACATTGATCTCTATGCTAAATGACCTGATAAATCACTTTAGGTCATACTCATTATGACATCTGAAACTTGTTAAAGATAATATTTAGCAAAAAGAATGCAATTTTCATTCAGTCAGTTTCAAATCGACGCTTGCTTTTATTGAGAGATGGAAAGCTGAGATCGCTCTTTAAAAAGTGACAAATGGCAAATTTATTCGAACAAAACAGGACAAATAATCATGTACAGTTTTTAATAGGATGAACAGACAGGGCTTGGTTTTGCAAACAAAGAAGTAGGTCTTTTTGCAAGCTTTTTAAGTGAAGCTCTACCAGCTAATAGGGGGGTGCCTTGCACTGCTACGTCTTCTCTTTTGCTCTAGCTTTGCATGTTGCATAGGTGAGTGAGGTTGTTTAGTAGACTTTGTGTTGCCCTTTCTCCTGCCGACGGCCTCTATTTGCCATTTACTGGTTAATTCCACAGGATACAAGGATCCTGCTCAATGAGCCCATGTATTTATTGTCTGAGACCACACTTCTCCTATGGTCAATGGTTAGTTTTCTGGGGAAAAAAAGCTCTTTTGAAGATGATGTTCCTCCATCCTTGCCAAGAGATCTGCCCACTGCAGGTGAGTCTTTCGAAGTATAGCGTCAACGCTTGTGGTCCTCGCTAAGTTGGGGATATTCATTTCTACAATCTGGATGTTTTTGTTTTTTGTCATTTGTTTCAATACAGGGTTTAGCATATAAAAAATCCATATCTGTGGGCATTTATTTCCTTCTGTTTATGTATGCATTTTTCTTTATTTTAAGTCTCTCTCTCTTTCTCATCGAAAATTTTCTCTTTTTATTCAAGGTTATGGACACATCGCACCCAAAACAGTAGCTGGTCGACTAGTAACCATCGCTTATGCCGTGGTCGGTATCCCATTAACTCTTCTGTGCCTGGCTAACCTCGGCAACATTTTGGCCAGTTGCTTCCGGGTCTTTTATACTCAGGTACTATGCTGCATGTGTTGTGATAAACCTGAGACGAAGGGAGAACCATCGATAGCGGCGGTGCGTACGGAAATTGCACCCACATTTATCCACCCGAGAGACTCCGGTATGGAAAATGGGGAGTCAAAGCTCGGGAATTTCATTGACGGAATTGCAATACCCCAAACTGCAGTGATATGTACCCTGGAGGACGATAAACGTCACCGACCTGTCACTATACCTGTCATTGTCACGTTGCTTTTCATGGCTGGCTATATATTCTGTGGAACACTTCTTTTTACAACGTGGGAAACTAACTGGGATTATGTCGAAGGTTCTTACTTCTGTTTCATAACGTTAAGTACGATTGGGTTTGGTGACTTTGTTCCAGGAACGTCAGTCGATACGTGGCACAACCAGGGCAAACAAGTGATGTGCACGCTATACTTACTGTTTGGACTCGCCACCGTGGCTATGTGCTTTGAACTGATGCAAGCCCAGGTTAGAGAAACCTGTCGAACGATTGGAGAGAGGATTGGGATTTTGTAATCTGAAATGTGATTCAAATATTTATCGCCCTTTTTTTTTCTTTTTCTTTTTTTTTTCAAAATCTCATTTGTTTGGATATGTCGCGTTCTTAGGATGCGCCCATTCTCCGTGCAAGCAAATTTATTCGACAATTCAACGCGATAATGTTCGCTAAAACAAAAGCATCACACCACCTCAAGAAACAAGTCACATGGAAAGTAAAACAAAACTCTGGTGCCATAAATTTGTATCAATATTCTCTTCGTATATTTGCATCAAATAAATTCATAATCAATAAAATGACATCTTTCTGATCCGAATAATTTTATGTGTACCAAACACAAAATGCAACTGGGATCGAAGGTTTACTAGACAGGAAAAGGCATTAAGAAATCTGCCTTTAACAAAGGAACAACAGTTCTTTTCTTTGCATTAATGAGCTTTTCAATGTATGAGAAAATAAACATGCTGCTCTGAGAATTACTTTTATTTTCTTATTTGGGTAACCGGACTCCCACTATAAAAAGCTGGCAAGCAATTTTAATTAGGAGGCATTGTATAAAAACTAAGAAATAGCATGACTAAAATATTACTTTCCATATCCGATTGTAAATTTATGCTAAATCTTATTATTTATCTAAGATACTCTCAACTTTAAACTGAACTATGGAAGAAACCGTCGTGTTGTAATAGAATACAATCGGCAAATGATTTCATCGTATAAATTATTTTCATTCGATTCTTGATTTTAATAAATCTAGTTGAGCAATTTACAACCATTAAGAAAGAACAAATACATTCAAGGATGTTTTCAATTTCTGATTGGTTGGAATTTCATCTAGAAATGATTACTAAAATATTTTTGAAAATAATATCTTCAAAATTGATTTCTTTCTGAAAATATTAAAAAATAGTCTTGTTATGTAGGGTTAAGATTACATTAATCTGAACTCTATTTGACAATTGCTCATTTAAATACTGCGACCTTATGAACAGAAATGTTTTCTCACAGGGCTGATTGGCTCCAACCTACCTGCTATTTGAACACAGCTTGGAAGATTTGTGCATGAATGCCCTTTGCAATGGTTTTTGTGCAAAATAAATGTAAATAATCTCAATCAATGATATAATCCTTGGAACGTGGTGTGCATATATCGAACAACTGTAAATAGCAGTAATTAAAGTGGAGTGTTCCTTTGCAAGAATGTACATCGTGAGTGTCAATATCTAAAATAGTTTGGCTTCAGAAGTACTTTAAAACTGTATATTTGTTTTGTAAACACCATATATACTGTCAGTTCGTTCGAGTTTCCAGCATCGAGCTACTGGTGTAATCTGATGTTCTGAGATGAAGCATCGTTATCATTCTATGGATTATTCTGGCTGATATCCCCGTCTTTGTTTTCCAGCTTTTTCCGAGTGTGAATAGCATTGGTTGACCTTTGAACATCTTCTCTATCTGAAGTTAGAAACAGTATCCATGGATGAGATTGGAAGATTATCAGATGAGAAATGCATCTAAAAAAAAACAATGAACTGCTACAGATTTTGCTCCCCTTGATCAACGACATTTCTGTGAGTGAAGTGGTAAAGCTGGAGTCTATTGAAAGACGGGCGAGCAAGATGTAAGACATTGTTTCAATTCTCGTCGGAAGCTACTTTATCAACACAGATAGCCTTGATAGAATCAACAACATTAAGGAGTCCACGAGGAAACAATTGATAGAAAAAATATTTGTGAAAATGCTTCATCTTGGAATTTCTAAATATATTTTCAGTTTCATGATAAACGCAGATGTACATATTTATTCCAATTAACTAAAATATGAAGTCAGTAATCACGATAAGTTTTTACCTGAAACATTTTGAACAAAGGGATGAATTTGTCGGCAGATCAAGTGACATTGTTGTGTACATTGTTAGAACAGTTCATTTTGTTGGAAGATGAAAAACAGATAAATCAATCATTCATGGTGGGACAAAATCTTACTAAAAGTTACATTGAAAAGAATCCTTTTGAAAGATTTATCACAAGAGAAATACTTGGGCGGAAAATATATAAATGATAACATAGAAAATACAAAGTACAGAAGTTGAAAATGAACAATCTCTTCATATATTTTTCCATCCACTTACCGAAGTGTAAAGAAAAGGAGAAAACATCTAAATAATAGCACTTACATTTACATTTGAAATTCTTGAATATATATATATATATATATATATATTCCTATATATTCCTACACACATACAGACGTATATATATATATATATATATATATTTACATGTATCTATATGTATATATATATATATATATATATATATATATATATGTATATATATATATATATATATATGTATATATATATATATATATATATGTCTGTACGTGTGTAGGAATTCAATGAAAATAACTATACAGGCACATGTGGAAATGGTAAACACGCACACATATATATGTATAATCTTGCATATTGTTCCTTAATACGTAAAGCAAAGCTCAATAATGTCTCCATATTCAAACACACGCACGCAAGTGTAATTAACGCACAAAGACAGACACATACTAACACACCGATATACATTAAGGTTCAGGTAAGAGATAGACCTCTACAAGTATTGATACGGAAGTTTGTTTATATCATTATTGATTGCAATTTCATACCAGTTACCTGGAGGTGGTCATGACTGGAAACTGAGTGACAGCAAGTTTCATCAAGTCTTAAAACCTCTTTGCACTCTCACATATCTCAGCAGTGCTGCAGAATACAGTTTTACACTTGTTGTCTGGTGGTTATCAATTGGAACAATTGGCACCACGATCCCTTTCATGTTTCATAACATTTCAGTTTCTTGGCATATTTGTCAAAATTTACCCCTTCTCTCAGTTTGACCATATGGTCCTCTGGGACAACGGAATTTACTATCCAATATATCCTACTGTCTTAATCAACTTCCACAAATAAACTGCCTAAATGATTTTAGATAATTGTGGTGATGATCAAAACAGATATGTGAAATGTAGTATTGTCCCTCTGATAGAGGATATCTAATTGAGAGCCTTCAGGTTATTTCCTACAAAATCCAACCGAGAAATCAGGTATCAATGTCGAGATCAAATGAAAGGACTTTTAGAATATTTCAAAAGTTGATTCATTAAATTTGGTGCAATTCGAGACGAAGGCGATGGAAATAGCTTTTAGACGCAAACATTTCAAAGTGAGTCATTTACACTTTTTCTTAAATACTAACAATGATGATTTCCCAATCATTTTAGCTGGCTTTGAATTGGGTTATGTGAAGGACCAAGCTGGAGAAACAATATGTCGATAACAGAAACAGTGTATTAGCTTAATAGGACCAGTGGTTATTTGGTACAATTGGACGAATTTCGTAAGAACTGATTTAACCACATGAATCATCGCTAATCTACTTCGTTTAAGATGAACAATGTGCGTTTATTTGGACCAAAAAGCAGTGCTACTGATTTAACTTTTTTTTCAAAAAAGATCTGATAAAATGACTGAAAATATATTTCTGGTTCTCAGAACTGCTAGCTTTTGAATATTTTAGCCAGCCACTCAAATTCTTCAATGTAGCAAAGAAAAAGGGTTATGAGTTATCTTGATCTTTATACAAGCTGTTCCTTTGAAGAAAAAAGCCCTGGTATTTTGTGCTTAAAAGTGTTGCTTTTCAAATTGGACCAGCTGGTTATTAGGTCCGAAAGCATTAGTCCTGATACGATCCTATCAAACAGAGTCCATCTTATATAGTAACACATGTATTCTTAATTAATTTTTGTCAAATATTCAAAAATCTTTGAAAGAATACTTCTCCATACTGTAAACTGATTCTTGCAGATTAACCGGATCAGGTTGAACTAACTTAGATTTTCCTCTCTTGCGATATTCAAGGTAAAAATATATGTCCAGATGTATATTAATAATCATTTGAAGACAACTTTTGGGCACGTGAAAAGATTTCTGAAAATAAAAATAAATACATTTTAAATATTAATGTGTCGCTTTGAAGTTGCTTATCAACATACGTAAAGAGTTTATTTGATATTTTGATCAAAGGGATTCTATATCGAAAGCGTCTATTTGTGTGAGAAAATATATTTTTCATGTCCCACATTGCCATGTTACGTGTTAATGTTCGTATTGTTAAAGTTGTATCCACTTTCGAGAGGAATCAACGATTGAAAATTTAGTTTGAAGCTCTATTAAGAGAGTAAGATGAGACTTCAGTCAAACTTTCCTAGGAAAGTTTAACGAACAAAAGAAGCAAAAATTATAAGACAAAACATTTCAAGCGAGGAAAATCGGTCCTGATGATACATAGAATCGAGTAAACTTAGATGGGGCGCGTGGGACCCGTTAAACCCCGCAACAGCAGACTGGAGCGCCGGAGCTCAGAGCCGCAACATACTTGAGGAACTCTGGGAAATCTTGTGGAAATAGTTTTGAAAAATCTGGAAAAGAACTAAAAATATCTATAAAAAAAAATCTGAAATAAAATTGTGGTAGGGGCGCAAATTGGCCGATATCCACCACTGATGAAATGATATTCGTTGAACATTCCGAAATAAAAATGTAACTATCAGTATTTCATCTTTTGTCTTGTTTCAATCACAGTTATTTTGGTCATCCCATGCTTTGCTTTTCGTTTTATTTGCTTGATTTTATTCCAGGGATTTTATCCTCAAAAGAGGGAGAACTCAAACGGAGAATCGCCAGAGTTTGTAAGGCTTCAAACTTATCAAGGTCAACAATCAAGAACGAAAAGATCCCATTGCTTCATACGATAGTCACCTATGGAGCTAACACGTGGAAACCTTACCAAAAGATTAGCTTTCAAAGTGAGAACCAAAGAATGTGATATATATATATATATATATATATATATATATATATATATATATATATATATATATATATATATATATATATATTAAATTGAAAAAATATCACTTGTCATATTGTAGATTTATGCTAATTCTTATCACTTATCTAAGATACTCTCAACTTTAAACTGAATTACAAAAAAAACTATTGTCTTGTAGTCGAATACTATTGGCCAATGATTTTGATCATATAAATCATTTTTGTTCGATTCTTGATTTCAATGAATCCAGTTGAGCAATCCAAAAGCATTGGAAAAATGCATTAAAAAACAATTCTTTTGGGATGCTTTCAATTTCTGATCAGTTGGAATTTCGGCTGGAAATGATTACTAAAATATTTTTCAGAATAATATCTTCAAAATTTCTTTCTGAAAATATTAAAAAGTTATCTTATTACGTAAAGTTAAGATTACATTAATCTGAACTCGATTGAATATACTTCATAATCATCATCATCATCATTGTCAGTCTTTTATCGTCCGTTGTTGGACATAAACCTACCCTAGGAGTTGCCACTCTTCTCTATCGTGGGCGTCACAGAGCCAGTATTTTATAAATTTGTCTCGTTCATCTTTCCATCTTGTATTCAGTCAATCTTGGTTCCGCATGTGGTCTCTTGGGATTTATGTTGTGATTAGTGATGTCCATCGGTTGCCTGCCATTCTTGCAACATGGCCTGTTCATTGCCATTTAAGTTTTCTAATAGAATCTACGATGTCCTGGACTCCCGTTTTCTTCCTTATATACTATCATATAGTCTTGTGATCTCCCCATTAGGAGGATAGAGGAATCAAAATATAGGAATCAAAATAGATGATGAATATCTAAGCAACTTAAGATTTGAATAATTAATCTGAATTAATCCAATACATTCTCTTTGGATTATTCACGTATATAAAATACAATGAGAATCCACATACACTTACACACACAAACACTTGCACACACAAACACTTACACACACAAACGAACACACACACACATATATATGTATATATATATATATATATATATATATATATATATATATATATATATATATGTATATATGAATTCTGTAGACAGTCAATTCAATTATGAATGAATAAGTTGTTTTTACTTTAATCATAAACCCCAGACATTATTTCCAATATATATTTTTTCATTTTGTTGTCCAAAACAATAACAAAACCGGAAAATATTCATTTGTCTTACTTTTTTCCGATACGAAAAGTTTACCATATAATCTAGTAAAAGTTAGACAAAGCTTACATTATCAGGATACGAAATGATTGAATAAGAGAATTACTTACATTTATTCTCGAATGTCTATCCAAGCTTTTGGCTGTAAGTAAGGGATTATGAATGTTATATAAGTACTTTTATAAATTCACCTACTGAAAGGAAGGGAACTGACCTATTGAAACCCCATGGTTATAGTATCAAAAAGCCATATATATATATATATACATATATGCGTGTGTGTGTGTGTGTGTGTGTGCGTGTGTGTGTGTGTGTGTGTGTGTACTCCTTTCATTGACATTGAGTACAAATATGTTACATAAAATACTGGGAAGTAACATTTGGATATTAGACAGAACGCTCAGATACTACCATCTGATCCAAGACATTGGGCAGCGAAAGTGACACTCTGATCGTAGGCAAAGGGCCAGAGAAGTTACACTTGGTGCATATACGAACCCAATGTATATTTCTGATCCTTGGCAGATGTGCATATATACATACTTACAAAAATCCTATCATTTTTACGGGTACTAGTCATTATATAAATTCTAGAGTCAGTTTTATTTGTTGCTTTTTTATGAGAAAAGTCCGTTGTGAAACTACAGTCTGGATTTGATTTTGTTTTCGTCTAACGTAACGATAACAAGAACAATCCTCAACAACTTTGGGGGAGTGGACTCATTGTTTATCTGTGACGTCACTTTGAACTGAACGATAAGTTTACATCAATCACAATCAACTTATTGATAGGCGGCTCTCTTATAGACCTAGGTAAATTGACACGTCTTACTTATCTCCGGAAATTTATATTCGAAATAAGGAAGAGATTATTACATTCTCAGTAATAACTTCATTTACAAAATCAACATTTTCCCAACTGTGATTTGAAATCGAATGTGATCGCTGGTCGGCTTTTTCTAATTTTGAGCCAAACTGACACGTCCCACATATATACGCATTTATTTATTGTATATACAATGCAAAAGTCAAGGTATTCAATCATTTTCAGTCGGAATAGAGGTAGGAGTAGAGTTTCAGTCTATTCTCACTTTTATGTCAGTCACCAGTTTAGATTCGGTTGTTAATAACCCTTTATGTCAAGGAATCGACATCCTACGCGTCTGCGTCAACAATCTACATCATTAAATTCTATTCTATCGTTTCTTTAGTTCAGACGAGTCCTTAGTCTTGAATGTTATGGTTCTTGTGTAAAGGAATTGTTTCATCTGTGTCGGCTGTCTGGGTATTGGTGTATGTCTTTGCTGGTT
This sequence comes from Thysanoteuthis rhombus, assembly GCA_963457665.1. Classification (NCBI taxonomy): domain Eukaryota; kingdom Metazoa; phylum Mollusca; class Cephalopoda; order Oegopsida; family Thysanoteuthidae; genus Thysanoteuthis; species Thysanoteuthis major. The sequence goes on along the minus strand of OY735198.1, from coordinate 11,211,480 downwards.
ATCAGAACAGAACAAAAGAGATTAGAGGGAGTAACATTTTCTCCTTGTGTCATTTCTTCGTCAACAGCTGACCAGTACATTCATTTTTATTACCTCCATACACAATTATACGGAAGTGTGCACACAAAAAATGCACACAAACACCCGCACATATACATGCACACACAAATACATACTCACGTATAGATAGGATTTATATAAACTAATTGATAAGCTGATAGATACGCCTGGGTTAAACTGGCACGAGGCCAAATCGAGGTACAGTGATTATTTTTTGATGATCTTCCAAGCTTGGTGACTGTCTGCATGCCTTCCTGAAAAATCAGCCTCTTATAGCCTAGTTTTGATTTTGTTTTTCTCTGTATCGAACGCGGACAACTGGTGTCGATTGAAAATATGCTACTGCCACGATAAATGAAGGTACAGAAAAGCGTAACGGTGAAGTGAACCGGTTGAAGTTCGAAATCTGTCTGAGGCTGTCTGGTTATCAGGTTGACATCATACAGGGACTGAAGTGCCTGTCATCGAGTGATGACTATACTTCTAGCCCATTATAGGAACATACTTTCGGAAAGGCAGGGGCTCTGAGGGGTAGAGCTCAGCTTTCAAAAAAATACATTCCCAAACATTCTGAAAAATTTAATTTGCAATGCCATGCAGGCCACACACTCACAAACACACATGCACATACCCACTATTACACAATATATATATATATATATATATATATATATATATATATATATATATATATATATATATATATATATATATATATATATATATATATATATATATATATATATATATAAAGGATAATGCTAAAATATACACACACAAAGGATAATGCTTAAATTGTATGAGATAAATATTTCTTCATCCAATTTAATTCAATGTATTTTTTGTCTTTTTTCTTTCGATTCTGACTAAAAGGACTCTTGGCGCATATAGCTCTGTCTGTACCTCTTGTGCGTCGTTGACAGTAATTATACGTCAAAATGATATTCATAATAATGAATGCCATCTTATAACCAAACCAAATAATGGCTTTGGAAAATAGACAGAAATCTATAAAATTCAAAGAGCTTTTTCAGACGATTGATTTCCTTCTTGTGCTTCGTGTTATTAACACGATATTTTGGCCGATCCTTTCAGAGTTCAATCATCTGAAAAAGTCTTTGAATGTTGATAATCCTCCTCGAAATCATCGACGAATCTACAAAACAATTCAGCAATCGATTTGCCTTCTCATATAAGCCATTAACCAAATGATTTGATATTCATACTCATACCAATTTGAACACATTTGATACAATCAGATACTTAATGAGCCAATAATCAATTTTATTCCGACTGCCCACGGTTTTTTTCTATTGTAGGTCTTTCGTAACGATTTGCTGATACCTTTGTTATTGGTGATTCAAGTTACTTTCTTGGAACCAAATAATATTTGTCCTTTTGGATGTTTTCCATTATCTGTTTGACACATAAGTTTACTGAACTGTTATATTTGGTAGATTGAGTTGCTGTGTTCGTCACTTAGTCTCGAGACGAACTTTATCACAATGTTATGGTTGTCAGGGGTTCATTGGCAAATCATATATGTGATCACGTACTATCTCTTACTCCTTGTATGGCACACACTTTACAATACAATTCTAGATATTTACATATTTTGTCTGCAATTGTGAGGTAGTTGGAAAATGACGTCAGTAATGGTTGTGTTCGTGAAAAAGAATTACAACCCAGAGTCGCACACTATTATGCATTATTTTTTACGATAGATGATGAAAATCCCATGATTGGTTATTATTATGGTAACTAATCTTATCAGGTTTTGGTATAACTTGCAGAGAAACTTCATGAAAAAGTACATTTGAGTTTTTCTTTATACTTGCAGGCTTTTAATCATTTGTTTTTAAGTATATTATGAGGAGACAAAGGAGATAAATGAAATCTTAAAAAGCTTGTGAACGGAGTTGAAAATATATCTCTGCGATAAACAGTTCTCCTGATTTTTTATTTTGCATATTTTTCAAGGTATTATTTTACAGTATATTGCTTTTTTTAACGTTCTGACGGTATCTGATGATTCTATCAATTACTTTTTCTTTTTTCTTCTTCTTCCTTTTATTGTTGCTCTTATTCTCCTTCAATTGATTTTCCTTCTTTTATTCTTTTTACTTACTTTTTTGTCGGTGTTTTCCTCCAGCTCTCACTTTTTTCTTCGGCTTCTTTCAATTGCATTCAACTTTTTTCTCTTTTTTTTCCCTTCTCCTGCAATGATTATTTCTCTTTTGTCTATTTAAATTTTTTCCTCTCTTTTACACACATTCCCCAAATTTCTCTGCTTTCATAATTTGAGACGCTCACCAAAACCCACGGCGGTCACGTGACGCAAGTCACTAAGTACATGAGACAAGATAAAATTATTCCTGCATGACAGTCATGAGTGCATATCTGCAAACCTTATGATGATAATGAGATCAACTCCACACATCAAAAACAAAACCATTGATTAAAGATGCAACGTTCAGACATAAAGGGTCAAAAGAGTCGTGAGCCGATATTGATTCGAATGACTTCACACATTTTTTCATGAGTGAAAAAAAGCCAATTTTGCTTTGATCAGGGGGGGGTAAAAAAAATTTTCTGTCAGATTGAAAGGAAGTAAAAATTGAACTGATCTGATTGGTCACTCAATAAATGATGTTACGTGACTACCGTGTTTTGGCATATTCTGTGTTTTGTGTGATCAGATAAAAAATTTAAAAAAAGAAAGATCATTAACATTTTTACTGATTTTGCTTTTTTATTAATACCGGAGATTACGAGAAAAAAGTCTGAATGTTCAACAAGCAAAAATGCAGCCAGTTACAAAGTAAGGGAACAAATTTATTTTTAAAGTATATTGTAAAGTAAAGCCAAGCAAAAAAACTATTGAGGAGTAAAAAGATACGCTTTTTCTATACGTAATAAAGAGTAAATGTACAGCTTTTCAGCCTGCTAGCTCCATTGGTGCGGACTGTACGCTTTAAATACGCATACATGGCCAGTCAGACCAATTTGTAAACGGAAAAAATCTATGATGACAGTTTTGGCGAATGGTTTTTAAAGGGAAATAAAATTTGATAAACAGAAAGAGAATAAAGGGGGTGAAAACAAATAAGAGAGAGAGGGGAAAATGAAAAAGAAAGAAAAGGGGGAATAAGAAAAGGAAAAGTGGGAGAGAAGGAAATAAATGAAAGAAAGGAGAAAGGAAATAAAGAAAAGAGAAAGAAAGAGAAGAAAATGAAAGGAAGGATGAGAGAAAAGAATAGAGGCAGGAATGAGTGAGAGAAGAAAACAAAAGAAAGAAAAAAGAAAGGAATAAAACAGGGGCAAAAGACAAAGAAGAAATTGAAAGATAGAAAGAGGGAAAGAAAAAGCAATAGAAGAATGCAAAAGAGAGAGAAGAAAATGGAAGAAAGAGAGACAGAAGAAAGGAAAAGAAGAAAGGCAAAAATGTATGTGAGTGTGTGTGTATGTTGGTGGGTGGTTGCGTGCATGAGTGTCTTATATGTGTATATATGCGTGTGTACGTAGGTATCCATTCGCACGTATGAATATGTATCTGTGTGTATGTGTGCTTATCAGTGAGAGGGAGATAGACAGAGTGAGTGCATTACTGAGTGAGTTGGAGAGAAAATGTTCGTTCTCATCCCCCAATCTCCAGAGTACTCCCTAAGATGGGTCACTTATTTAAGTTCTATTTGAACTCACTCTCTCTCTCTCTCTCTCTCTCTCTCTCTCTGTCCCTCTCTTTTTTCTTACTTTCTCTTTTCTTTTAGAAGAAAAGAGTCAGAAGTTTTAATGCCCATAAGTTCATGAGCACAATTTACATGCGAATATGAATATAATCTCAATGATAAGTGGGCTGAGAGCTCGTTTTACGACACCAAATAACAAATTGGAACATTGGACGTGGTCAAACATTTTGGAGTTTAAAGAGGATTATTAAATTATGTTTAAAAAGTTTCTTGTAGGATTAGTGAAATATTTGGTCATGATTATCAAAGAATAAACTACAGAGTAGTCTAAACATTCTAATTGCGATCACTTATTCTGCTCGGATCGGGCAATGGTTTGCACGTTTATCTCACTCAGAGAAAGTTTTAGGTTCGATTCCGATATCAGCTGTGAGTTCAGAAAACTCTTTTTTAGGAAAAATCTCCCTGCGCATTCGGCAGCTAATTGAATACATTCTAAACTATGTAATTGAGGCTGAAGTAAAAATATTTGCAGGAATGAATTTTTGGTCTCGACCAAACTTGAAACTTACAAAGATGGCTTAGTTGATGCATACAACAGAAACCGGGACTTCAACACCGGTGTCCGTGCTCCATTTGAGGTTATTTCTTTACTCCAAAAACTTGAATGTAGATATCAAAGCAAAGAAAAATATATTTTAATTCATTATTACCTATTATTTGTTTCAAATGCGTTGAGCATGAAACATGACATGGTATTTTAGCCAGTGACTAATCACTGCAGTTGTTTGATATCAACTAGGTTTACCTAAGTTTTTGAATGTGTTAGTATATACCATATATTCATTCACTTTAATACTTACGTAGAATCCACAAATTTTTGGTGTTTTTTTAAAGTTTATTTGATGCTATTGCGTTGCTTTCAAGAAGGATGATGATGATGATGATGATGATGATGATGATGATGATGATGATGATGATGATGATGATGATGATTGTATCACTTTGTGCGAGTTCTTTACATCCAGAATATTTCTTACTGACTTATTACAGCAAATAGCCGCTAAAATAATTACCTATGTCTTTATTTTTTAATATTATATCGTGTTGAATCAAGTAATGGTTTTTCCAAATAAGTCAATCCTTAAAATCTAAATAATAAATAAGTCAATCCTTAAATCCAAAAGAGAATGAAAAGGTAGTCCAGCACAAGGTTACAATTATGGGGTACCTTAAGAGATGGAAACTGACAGAAAGCACCCATAAGATTTTTATGAACAGATATATCGTTAACTTTTCTCATAGCCAGTTGTTTTGTGAGCGAATCCCGGATACATATGTCTCAGACTGTACCACTTGTACGTGGTTGACAATAGTTATATGTCAAAATAATATGGATACTTTTGGCTGGATCTCATATCATGAGTGTCTACTGTTGTGCACTGATGTTTATTGGCTGCTCAATTTAATTATTTGTACGCAAATAATGCTTGTATTTTCCGTCCGGATGAAGAGGATGAGGGAACATAATCAACTACGAATTGAAGGGCGGGGCTGGAACCATAGAGAAGGTTGAGAACACCCGTTTCAATAGAACCAATTTATCGAACATGATCTTTTATGAGAATTTTTAATTCAGCAAGTGTTATTCTTCGGTTACAACAATATTTTGTCTGTACATCATTTCAAATGTTTAAATTGAATCCACTCCGACGCCTTGGTTTTTTGACAGGATGTATCATCGAATGGCTCCCCATAATACAAGTGATTTCAGTCAGAGACCTAGGAGGAGAGTAACCTGTCCAGCACCTGGACTTGGCCCTTCAAATGACGTACAAGCTTTTCTTCCCCCAAAGTTTCTCTATGTACCTACCCTCCAGGATGAGTGCATGCAAATACAGCAATCCCCTGAGGCACCTGGCCTTTCTTTGGCCGGGAGCCCAAACCTATTCCTTATGATGAAAATGTCTACGAAGGGTTACCTGGCAGCCACTTCCGATATCATCAGTTATGACGAGTGAGTTCATCACTATATATTTGCGAAATTTGATATTACTTATATATATCAAATTTTCTGAACTGCTGAAAAGAAAAAATGTCCTATTTAGAATGATTAAAAAAAGCAATCAAATACTAGTTTTATTTGATGTTTCTCGTTTCCCTTTCATCAGACCCGTCAACCAAAAGAGTCAACATAGGTTTCTCCAGTTTCTATGCTGGTCTGGCTGGCTACATATGTATGTATCATGAGAACATGTCGTACCAATGAATTTAGAGGGCAAACAATTCTATTTTCTCCTTTTTATGTCGACAAAAACGGTTCTTCCTGTTTTTCGATCTCTCACCAAAAAAGGTTTTTAGTTGGCCTGAGGGGGGGTCAATGTTCGTCGTAGGTTAATGAAAACTGGGACCTTTGTTTGTGTCCTGTGGGATCCGTGCTTGCTTTTTTTTTTCAGTGATCACATCCAACAAAAGACGACGGAAGTAACTTATTCATCGATCCTCTTTTTTTTCTAATTATTCAATTGATCAAAAGACGTTGGCCACTCGGCGTTTTCTTTTGAGTAAATAATCAGACCTCTTTCTTCCTGATTTTATTTTCTCTCTTGGTGATGATTAAGCTCATTGTGTATAGTTGCTCACCTCAAAACCGTTGATTACTGTCATTATTAAGAGAGCAAAATTATTTCTTATGTACCTTGGTAGTTTTGTGTCTGGTAAATATCAGACAGTTAAGACTCTAAAGCCACAACGCAGTCGTTTGTAAATTTGAAAGCAGTCTGATACAGATATTTGTGATGAATATTTCGAATGTTTTCTGTTTCTACTTTTGTTTTAGACTATACGAGTCGGAGATTCATAAGAGAGAATATACTGAGAGTCGACTGCCCCTAGCAGCGATGCACTCAGATCAAGTGTTGCTATCAAATAATTACAGCAAAGCCTCAATCTTAACTGCTAACCATGTCGAGACGGCGACGTGTATACTGACTAGCCAGGTGATAAATGTTTCATGTAACTTGCACAGGCGATTGCCTCTTACTAAATGAGAAATTTAATTGAAGAAACACTAATGATGTTGTTCTTGATGCTGATATTCAAGTCATCATCATTGATGATATCTATAATTAGTATTACTTTTTCTACTAACCCCGTTGACGTTATAGCTTAGTATATTAGTCTGTGAGTTTTCATACCATTAGTATCTACGCTATATAAGCGCAAAGGACCAAGCAACAGCAAAGGCCTCAATACTCATATACTTCGTTCATTTTTCTTGTTGATTTTTGGAATGTTGCTGGACCACAGAAAAAAAGATGTCTTGTTTAGATGGTTTTCGTTGTATGCATTAGCTCAGGTCGAGTCCAGGACTTTATTCTTATGAGTATTTATGACCAGCAAAGGGATGTCTCCAGCCCCCTCACACAGCAAAAGTGTGTATTCAATTAGATGCCCAGGGCAAAGGGAAATTTATCCTACTGGAGAGGCTTTTCACACAACCAAAAATCAAATCCAGGTTTATGTTTGAAAGGAACTTGTATTCTAATGCAAATAGGCGTCGATGCTTCTACAAAACCTACGAAGAGGAAAACTCATCGATTACTATAAAATATTCACAACGATAGTTATTATCTAAAGAATCGTCTGCAAATTTATTGGATTTCTAATGCAAATGAATAAATGTAGCCATAAATGTCTTTCTATTATCATTCGTTCAATAGGCAGACACTGCTACCGTTAGCTTAATAAATATTAGTCATACTGCAACACTTCCTTCAATAGACGCACACCCATAGACACGCTCATTCATGCTCATCCATATATATATATATATATATATATATATATATATATATATATATATATATATATATATATTGCATCATTTTTCGATTCAAATAGGGGTAAATTAGATCTCTCTCCTTTGATTCCACCGCTCTAATAATCAAATAGCTTGATACTAACTTCCTTTTACGGATATCTACTTAAAATTCACTGGTTAGCATCCCCCCTCTATCAGTTTCTCCCTCTCTCTCTCTCTCTCTCTACATATATATATATATATATATATATATATATATATATATGTATATATATATATATATATATATATATATATATATACACAAACGCGCGTACACACACATGCACAATGTTTACTCTCCTTCCTCTTCACTATTCCATATTCTTGCTCAATTCTCTTACATTTATGCTTTTGTAGTTCTAGAGCCAGGTATATCTTCATTTGCATTCTTTTCCTTTTGACTTGCATTTTCACTTTCTTCCCTTCTTCCTTTCTTTTTCATACTTTTTTATCTGTGTACATCTATTTGCATTTACTATACACAGGTTCACTATGTCTTGATGAAAATAAGGGCTGATGTAAAGAAGTTGAACGAGAAAGAAAATTACCACCAAAGTTCCTCTAAATTGAAGGGCGTAGGGGTAAAAAAAACATCAATATCAACAGATCTTTTGTAAACTCTGTCTTGTCTGATGTAAACTCTTCTGTTTTGTCTAATGTTATTTGTTCCTTGTTTCAAAACAGTCAATAATCACCTAATCATACAGACTAGCGAAGAAGTAGTAAAACATTAGTTAATCTCTCAATAGAAACCGCCATGTAACCATTGTCGTTCAGCTGTATGACGTGTTTGGATGATCAATTAAAAAGTTGATTTTTCAAGTGACCAATAGATAAGCTACTTCTTCCTCTCTATCTGTTAGGTAATGATTAGTAATGATTTAAAACAACGAGCGTGAGTGTTTCCAGACAAAAAATAATAATCAATTTAGAATTGATGTACATTGAAAATTGAAACTTATGGAGCAGAAACATGGAACCTAACCAAGACACAGACTCGCAAACAGAGAATCATGCGACACGCACATGAAAGAATCTTGCTTAATCTCACGTAGAGAGATCACAAGACAGCACAGTATATTAAGAAGAAAACGGGAGTCTGAGACATCAAAGAAACTATTAAAAACCGCAAATGGCTATGGTTAGGCCATGTTGCAAGAATGAAAGACAACCGATGGACATTACAACTCGCAATATGGATCCCCAGACATTACATGAGAAACTGAGGCTGACAGAACACTAAATGGAGGGATGAACTAGACAAATCCGAAAAAACTGGCTCCGCAACGCCCATAGAGATATGTTTGAATCCTTGGGAAGGTCTATGTCCAACGACTGACATTAAAAGACTGATGATGGTGACGAAAATTGAAAGCTCCTTCGGAAAAAAAACGATTATGGAGTTGAAACTCGTTATCCCTGAACATAATAAGAATGGATGTTTATATTATATTTCCCGCCTGTCTAACTCTATTGGTGTTGCTTGTACGCGCTATATATCGATAGATAAGAAGCCAGTCAGCCAGACCAATACGCAAAACTGAAAAACTCACATAGACAGTCTTGGCTGACACTTTGTAATATTTCAGTGTTATCTTTGGAAACAATTTCCTCTAAACATGTTGAGGCAATTAACTATTCTGAAATACTGTGTTGCTTAGGTAGGTGGAAAATAACACACTATTTATTGATTCAGATAGAAAGATTATTAAGAGTGTAAAACTCACCTGTTTAACGAGACAGAAATAGAAAAAAATATAATAACTAAAAGGTACTCATCAGGGAAGTTTATCTGTTCTTTATGGAAAATAATCATTCTTGAACAATATCCTCTGAATTCAAAGAAGCTGGGCGTTTTCCAAATTTTATCAGCTTTAATTTAATAGTTTTTTATCGAACCAGGAAAGCGTCGGCGAATGTCGAAAAAAGTCTGTTTAGTCACACAATGAAATTGCCGTGCCGTGTTGGGGAAAGATGGAAAGATGGGTGAATAATTAATAATTAATTAGTAATTGCCTCATATTTTGAATGTGGCTTTTTTTGAATGTCTCTTTGTTTTGGTTTTATATTCCGAACATTACTGCGTTGAACTTCTTATTTGGAAATAGAATGAGGGTCAACCGGACAGACTTTGGATTTAAAAAACGATGTCTGTTAAAAGCAGCAAATGACCGAACAAATTTACCGAACGAGGAGTATAACGAAGTTTCGGCTTTAACGAACACCCTCCCCCGATTTCTTCGCTGTAATAAGGGTTTACTCTATCTCATTTAGACGTGTATTGTATCAACAGATTGATAACAATTATTGGCTCTGCAAACCATGGGCAGTTTTTTATATCATTGATTCATCAAGGGTCCTTCTATTCGTGGTCTTACTATTTTTTTGATACTAAGTATTATGTACCAAGTTTTGATATATTGTAGATTTGCCTGTTTAATCTTTACGTTAATTTTTCATGCTTATTGTTGAATATCTTGCAATTCAAACTTTGTTGAAAATGCGAAATTCTGCAAAAGTGCCTAAACGTTGAGACTAACCACTACGTCTCCAGTATAGTTTATGCGGAAATCCCGTCTGATTTATCTTACCAAAATAGGGGAAAAGAAGGTTACATTCGCTATCTGAAGATTTACTGTCTTTACTCTCATCAGCTTTTGAGGGGGTAGCGTTTTAATGCTCTTTATGATATTGAGACGGATTTATCAGCAACAATAAACGGCATCTGAAGTGCAGGGCCATATTTCCTGTCTACATCTACCTCACACTGACTTTGACGATTTTTATTATCATAAGTACGTTTGATTCATTGCTAAGTCATAAATACAACAAATCTCTGGGTAATTCAAGGAACCAATCGACTAATACTAACACTATTTAACTGAACAACTCAAATAATAAATAGTCCACCAAACCGTCTCCCCAGGGTGTTTCTTTATGTGTGTACTCATCAGATTATTCATACGTATCTGCATATGCGTCTGTATGTATCTATTTCAAGCTAATCGTTATGTATCGTTTCGTTGCGCTTTGAATAAAGATATGTTGAAGAGTGCCTTGTCAATGTCTACAAAGTGTGAAATATACAATGAATATATCATACCAGTTATGCTTCACGGGTACAAAACATGGAAACTAACAAAATAAACTTGGAAGAATTGCAGAAAGAGCCATGGAAAGAGCAATGCTAGGGATAACTTTAGGTGGAGGGGGGATCACAAAGATCAGAGATTTGACTACCGTGAAGGATATCATACAAATAATTAAGCAACAAAAATGGCCACATGATGAGATAACAGTTTATGGAGCAAATGAATGACCATTGCAAGCTGTCTAAATCCAGTGAGTGACACGATTTAATGAATCAGCAAGAATGTTTCTCACTTCAAGGAACTTCAAAAGTGTGAATTCATGGTTGAAACATACTTAGTAAGGGTGAGACAAACAGGGACCGAGAGCTAGCAGCATGATCATGAACACCTCACCTGAGGAAGATGGGATGAATTTTCTGGAAGATTAGAATTCTCTCTCTCTCTTTCTCTCTCTCTCTCTCTCTCTCTCTCTCTATCTATCTATCTATCTATCTATCTACACGTAAACAATAATCTTTTCTGTGCCAAAGAAAAAGTGTCCGTGGCTTATTTTGCGTTTTTTTTTGTTTGTTTTTTTTTGTCAATTAAACTTCCCAGCATCAGCGAAGTTCAATTAGCAACAAATCATCAACCGATGAAGATCATCCTGAGCCAAGATGATATTCGTTAATAATAAGTACGTCACCAGTAAAACACTGCACATCATCAAGGGGTCAACATTCTACCCATCCTCCAAAAATAGTTCCCTGGCTTCTGAGTTTCGTTATCTTCGTCTAAAGCTGACTTATTGCGCAAAAAAGAAATTAATAAAACTTTAAATAAAATTCTATGACTTGTGAAAGACTATGCAATGGATATATTTCTACGGCAGACATTTTCTTACAATTGATTTCGTTGGAAATTTTGAAATACTTTTCATCTTAGTTTGTCAGTGACGTATCATTTACCAACGGTGCGAAACTGTGTCAAGTCCTTGGATGAGGCAGAATGAAGGGAGGATGGTTTCATGCTTTCTGAAAAGGTAGTTGTGCCAAGTGAACAATCAGTCCCGTTGATTGTCGTTTTTTCAGAATTCCAACCATTTTGCCGACTCGCTCTTCTTGCAAGATGAAATAACACTGATGGAAATTTAATAAAGAAAATTCGATAAAAAAAAATGGTACGATAGACGAATTTTAATAAAGGAATTAAGCATCAACCATAGAAATAGATAGAAATGTAAATTCATCGTTTCATGAAAAAAATGTAAAGTATGGCTGCTAAAAGAAAGTGCGTAGTGTCTTCAGAAAATGAAAATTTAACAAAATATACATAATATCAAACATCTAACGATAAAACAAAATTAAAAGCTGCCTAATGTTTTTCCAACACATATTAAAGTTATATATATATATATATATATATATATATATATATATATATATATATATATATATATATATATATATATATATGAGAGGAGAGGGAGAAAGCAGAGAGGAGAGGGAGAAAGCAGAGAGGACAGAGAAAGAGAGGTGAGATAGATAAAGAAATAGAAGGAAACAGTAAAACGGAGACAGGTAGAGAGAGGGGCGAGTTAGATGTTGCAAAAAGAGAGGTGTTATGGAGAAAATGAAAGGAAAGAAATAGTCATACATTTTGAAAGAGAGGAAGGAATAAAAAACCACATTGAAGGAGGAGTGATATCGAGATGGGTTTTTGTTGATAAAGAGGGGTGGGACGAATATAGATAGACAAGGGGCTAGAAAGAGAGTGACATAAATATATGGATATAGAGAGGGGAAGGAAAGGGGTAGGATAGATGCAGATAGATACAAAGAAAGAATGATGGAAATGGAGGTACACGGTAGTAGATATAGAGAGAGGGAAAAGGAGGAAGAGAAAGAGAATGATAGTGCTAAGTTGAAATAGAGAGAGAGAACGAAGGAAAGAAAATGATGGAAGATGTTGAAAGATAAACATCAAAAAAGAGAGAAATAGGTAGAATGGACGTGTAGATAGATAGATAGATTGATAAACGGAGAGTGTGTGTGTATGTTTACGTTTGTGCGAGGGAGAGAGGGGGAGAGAGAGAGAGTTATTGGGGAAAATAAATTGACTGACGGTTTAGTCTTTCATCTAGAGCCCAACAAACAAACAGGATGATAAAGAGAAAATCACATTATAAACTTCTGAAGCAAACGTTTTAAGATCTGGTATCGACTGAAGCACTTTTTGCAGTTGTCAATATGTCTATGCTTTTTTATAAGTTTGATCTCCTTTTCCAATGACAGGGAAAAGACTGAAATTGTTTGAAAAAAGTCAGCCTAACAATCGAACCAATTCACAGAGTGTCAGATAAAACCACAAAACAAACAATTAAACCAATTTCCCCAAAGGGAGGAAACTGACAGAGAGAAAAATAGACCGACAGACCATCGTTCGTATCTTTCATCCAGTTTTTTTTTCTTTTGAAACTTTCATTCATTTTTTTTCTTTTGAATCTTTCATTCTGTTTTTTTTTTATCGGCATTTAGTGTTGTAAATGGCGTCAGGCGATGATTTTCTTGTGATTTCGAATGGAAAGATTTAGTTTTAATCACGGTAAAACGGCGTTATAGTCTTCAAGATAAAATCATTGTTGAATTTTTTTTCTTTCAAGAACAATTTTGTTCCTTGGCCAGATGAAAAGATGTGCATTGCATACAAAAAGAAATTTATGAAAAGATTTTAGATATTAATGTGCATTACAAAATTATATTAAATCTTGTACATTACTAGTTGTTGGAACTTGTCCTGCGAAAAAAATATTGTATCATAAATTTAAATTATAATTTCTGAAAATCGAGAGAAAGATTTTGATTGAATACTTCTCAAAAAGTAATAGGCGTAAATCAGAAGACATGATTAAAATCAATATGTGCCCCGGTGAAAGGCTGTAGAATATCAAATATGAAAATATCAATCTCAGTCGAGCAAAACGTAGAGGTAGCCGCCCGAATCAATAAAAAGGGAAACTTGACGAAAGCAATACAATCAACAGAAAGTCATTATTTTTAATGTTTTCCGAGTGACCTGCATCTGAATTATTGTTGCTTTTCATCGTCACTAAACTCAGTCTAGGTCCCCCCCGAGCGTTGTGTGAATGAATCCAATAGGGATGTTTTCATCGCTAATATGGTTACCGTTCAGCGAAAAGTCTGCTGTTACAGACAAAAACAAACAGAAACAAATCACCGTGTTCATGGTAGTGGAATAACCCTTCCACAGGACGGGTATTTAGCTGGTATAATATAAACTTGAAGGGTCGGCGTTAGTTTTTCTCTGAATTTATTGCAAGTGCCAATTATTCTAAACTAATGCCATGAATAAGCCGTCTAGTAGTAAATTGAAAACATTCGTGAATGAAATATGTTCATACATGTTCATCATTGATTATGCATGAATATGTCTATGCACGCACACACACGTATATGTTTGTGCGTACATATAGTTATCGAGGTTTCATAATATTTAACATGGTTTACAACTAAAACTGACGCAGACATAGTTTAAGATACTTGGAATTTTGGATAAAAGGTATTGATCCGGGAGAAAAAGATATCAAGGAACGGGAAATCATTTTGTAAAAAGTTCACCTTTGCAATTAGTAAACAAGTTGGATTTGGCCATACTAACCAATAGTATTTGTAAAAGCCAGGGGTTCTGTAAGAGAATTAAATCATAAAATTCTCTTGGACTTCGAGATTCAAGCTGATCACCCCTACCCAGGAAGCGAGGACAAATTTGGTGATCTTAAACTAAGGAAAGAAAATGTCGGGTAGTGGATTTCGCTGTTTCGGGTGACGATAAACTAAAATTGAAAGACAGTGAAAAGCTGGATGAACAACGAAAGAAATCATCGATCGACTGTTTTACCTCCCGTTGTTGGAGAGCTTAAAACGGTCCCTAATGACCAGTCAAAAGAGTTGGGGAGAGCTGAATATCCAAGAATCGAGATCGTCCAGACAACAGCCAAATTGAAATACTGAGGAGAGTGCTTGGGTATTAAATAGACTAGTTGTTACATAATATCTTGAGTAAACCACTAGTTACTACTTATGTGATAAATTGGTGCAAACAAACAAACAAAGTGAAGCAACTTCCACCCAGATATTTCTTTGACGGGTGACTGTTTTGATTGTTATATGTAATTCTTTATTTTTATTCTTTGCTTAGCGAGTTGTTTTTTTATAATTGAAAATAGTTTTTGCATTTTGTTTGATAGTTTCCCTTTCGAATAATGGGAAAAGAGTGAGAAAAATTCTTGATCAAAATATCAATTGTTCTCAAGTTGATGATGATTTATCAGAAGAAAAAAACAACGATGCTCCATTGATCATCTTACAATCAATGCATGAAGCCGATTCACAAAAAACGAAATTAGACAAAATAAGACTATTTTTGAGATGAGTTACTTTTAGTTTTTTTCTCTTGATATGACAGAATTTGTTTCTTTTCAAAGTACAGTAATATTTTTTGTTTTATATTTTTCAACTAATTGTAATTATTTGGCAACGAATATATCCTCCTGTTTATATATCTCTCTCGACACCCGAATCCAGATTGTTGATATCTATCTATCCATCAATTTACTTCTAAATCATCTCCTCAAGTCTCAAGACAGACAGACAATATTTCTTTGAGTGTATCACGTCATTTCCCCACAATTTAATTACGCTGCCATCAAATGACAGAAATAAAAAAGAAAAAACATGACAAGTCGTTTATGTTATCAGAAAAAAGGTCAACCAGACAAAAGAATTGTGTCTTGATTTCGCCTCTGCCTCACGTCAAATATAACTTTAAATTTAAAAAAAAATAGCGAATAACCACCTTTACTACTATTTTCTTTCATTTTTTGTCATTTGTTACCTGTTTAACAGGGAAAAAATTAATAAAAACTCACCCAGCGGGACAAAACAATTATGAGTGATAGACGATAGTTTTATAGAAGTGAGAAAGAAATTGCTTCATTTTTTAATGATTTCCTGTCAGCTGCGTCGCCTGTTAGAGTTACGTAAAATAACACTATTGTTACAGTCGAATAACAGGAGAAAAAGAGACAAATCTAAAGTGGTCTCGGACTTTCCAAGATATCATGAGAGCAGAATGTCCAAAGTAGGAGGTTGCATTGATCTTTCCCGACTTATGTCCTCATCTTGATTGTTATAGTCACAACATTTCAGCTATTTTTGAGATGAGGAATCCTTATTATTAGACTAGCATCCTTATTTACGGTGTTATAATCACAGCGTTCAGGATGTTGTACTCACCTATTTCGGATTGGGTAATACCCCTTGAATCTTGGAGTGAGCATTTTATTAAACCAATGGGGATAGATTTTTCTTACTCAGCTGTCCATGTAAGAGATATCTTGTATCAGTTAATTCGCATTTAATTCTATTTTCCCTGAATCAGAATACATGGCTTTTGCAACCTTACATGGGGATTGAACTGTCAGCCAACAATTAAATTCACTATGCCATCCAGGTGGGAAAATGTTGGAGCCTCATCATTTTTGGCAATTACAAATTGAAATGTTGTAGACTTGAACCTACTGGCTATCCCGTTTAACTCTCATGTTTATTTCTGTGTTTCACTTGCTGATAAGGTTATTAGAGTAAATAGCATGTGCAATGAATAGTTCATTCGCCTTGATTTCCAATTATTCTTACACTATTAGATAGATACCCAAAAAGAATTCCTATAAATTGTCATCTTTCGTTGGAAGCCATAAGACTATTGGAGTTGATTACAATTCTCCAACTCTTTCAAACGTCTACATCCGAGATTAGTATGCATTTTTCGTATTTTCAAAGTAAAACTGATGCATGAGGAAAACATTACTCTCAAAGACTATTATTTTAAATTGTCTGAAAGAAAGACACCTATCACATATTATCCGTACTTATCTAAATGTTTTGGGTTCCATTTTCTGTATCGTATAATGATTGCAGTTTGGCGATATTTTGGATTTTACCCTCATTTGGAGAATTCTTTTATAGGCTGGGCTGATTTCCTTGTGATTACACTGCCTAAAAGTGCCTTTTCATTTTTAAACTGTTTGATAGCTTATTTCAACTCTCATGGCGTACTTCTTCTGAAGTTTTCAGAGTGATGGCTCGTGTCTTGTACCTCTTGATCTCGGTTTTGTGGCGCTTGCTGCGAGGTTTTTGTAGGAATAGTCAGTAATTTGGTTTCAATCAGTTGTGAACTTACCATTTTCTTCTTCTTTTACTTAGAGTTATTTTGATAGTTTTAAAACCCCTCCCTTTCCTTCTGCTATCGTATCTTTGTTTCTTTCCAATGATTTTGTCCGGTTCGATTGCTTCAAAATTTTTCTTGTTGTCGTCGATGGTTTGAGATATCTCTGTTCTTTAATAGGGATCCTGGTTTTGAGATATTATCGATTTTAATGTGGAATTGTGTTGAATTCTAAAAATAAGAGGCATTTCACTCACCAATATACTAGGATACAAGAGGAGGAAGAGGGGGAGAGAAAAGGGGAAGAGAACGAGACAATGGGGAGGAACAGAAAAGAGAGAGGGAAGCAGAGAGAAAAATACTTTTTCTAGTATAAGTATTTGCCAAAAATGTATGAGATTTTGTTTCAAATATTTTTGTTGTATTTAACCAAATATCGAGCAGTCTTTTTCAAACCGAAGGGTTTTGTAGGTCCAAGATATCAGAGATGATGTATTTATCCGCCTTTAAGCTCCCTTGGCTTTTATGTTTGTGCTTATAAGTTTGCTTTCGTGCTTTTTGTTGGTAATATACAGTATCAGAACGTCCAGTAAGTCACTGTAAAAGAACCGTCGAGTAACCAACGTTTTTTTTTTTTTTTGCAGCATGCCTTGATGGGGTGATCAATTAAAAAAAGAAAAGAGGAGTGATCAATTAATACTTCCTTGCCTTTTTGTGCAGTGATAACTAAAAAAAATGAATTTTCCAAGTATGAATGCCGTTGAACACAATTTAAGGTCGATTTAGCATAAACGTGCATTGCAGAAGCCCATCAGGGAGATTTTCAGAAGACCGAAAACCGATTTTCTCTTGACATGATAAGGAGTACATGTTTACTGATGATGCCTGTATGCACGATACGTACATAGCTAGCCAGCAAGACCAACTCAAAAACAGAAGAAACTTATGTTGACAGTTTTGATGACTTTTTTAATCAACTGTTTCGACCTTTTCTGTTGAATTCAACAAAGTTTCACCAAGATGTTTAACTCTGATTTTAAAGGGAAACATGCCCTCTGTAGTGTTGCATTGGAGCAAAACAATCTTTTTATTCATATTTTCCCCTATTTGGACTCATGTCCTAATAAACAAAATTTAGCAAAATTTCACTTCAATGCAACAAAAAAGCTTTCTTAATTGTAAGACTTTGCATTTTGGATAACAAAACTTTCGTTTATCTAAAGTCTGTCTTTAAACAATCAACTCGATTCCATTTTTTAGTTGAGAGCTCAATCAACCAACTGAAATATCGACTTTTTAGTACAAAGATTTGCAAGAAAAAATTAAAAGATGGGTTTCGTTGAACTTTGGCTAGTTTGTGCTGACATCTCTCAGTTGTTCCATCTCATCAAAAGCAACTCAAGATTTCCCTGTTACCAATGCTATACTTGAACCAAATATACCTTCAATAACTGTTCAAAAACGTGAAAATCTGCTAATGCATGAGTGCGTATGTGTTTGCACATGCAAAATGAGGAGCAAAGGAAATATTGAAGGTTGAAATTAAATTTCAGAACGAGATTAAAAGCAACATCAAAAGTAGGAATGGTGCAAGAATTTCATTCATGAATCGTCTTTCAGCTTGCAATTTGAGTAAATGAACATTCCGACAGTAATTATAGATTTCAGATTAATCAAGAAAGAGAGGAAAATTAAAAACAGAGCTTGAAAAAAATAAACGGGGGAGGCAAGGAAAGAGAAAATTTTCATGATTATTTTCTTCCAATATATGTAGAATGATTTTAAGAATAGATTATATTCTCGATGATTCTAATTACTGTCACTCAAATAATGGTGTGAAGTTAGATAGCGTTTATTTCTTTAAGCTTAATTATTATATTGTGTATGTATTCAACACACCAAGCGTGTTCCAGTGTATTGCTTGAATAATGTGCATATTGAATTCACGTTTGAGAAGATTGGGTGGAAAATACAAAATTCACGCCAAAATAAAACATAGAATTATATATATATATATATATATATACATATATATACATATATATATATATATATATAGAGAGAGAGAGAGAGAGGTAGAGAGAGTTGGATAGATATATGTGTGTGTGTAATCATTACCGTAAGCCAATGTGAGTTCAGTGCTGATCAGAAGCCTTCCCCCATCTCTTTTGACAGCTTGCACTAATCTTCATCATGTGCTACAGGTTCATCCGTTTATCCCATCCTTCAATCTTGTGTTTGGTCTTTTCCTATTGTGTTTGTTGTCTCATGGGTATTAATCTATTAAACATTGTGTTTGTTCTTGTTAGCCTATTACCATTTTTGTTGTTTCATCATTTGTGCGATACCCATCATCAAGATTCACTCTCGTACACATGTTGACCCTTTCCTATATCCTAGGGTCATCCGTATCAATTGTCTCATATCACTCTATGTGATTCAACTGGTTTCCTTAGTTTCAGGTTTTTGCGTACGTCTGACATAGCTGATATTATGCATTCATTGTACACTTTACGTAAAACATTTTACCAATAAATACATATCTTGTCTTTACATTCATTCTTAGTGAAATCCTGGTGAAAAAGACCAGTACCCAAGGGGAAACTGAAAACAAGTGTTGGAAGAAGGTTGTCAACTTTGATGTAGAACTTTGTCAGAATTTTTGCAGATCAGTAGTTTGCCTACTGAATAAATCTATCAAAATGGATGCTCGTCACACCAAAATGCACGTGTAATGTATTGCCTACCTATACGTTTATTAGATCTGTAGTTTGCTTATTACATTAATGAGAGCATTTTTTAGACAAATCGGGCTTTCTTTTCAGCAAGCTTAGTTTTTTAGTTTATCACGATGGTTCAGGGTTCAGTTTTTTTCGTCAACGAAACAGTATTTCCTCCACATGTCTTTGGGTCGATTATTGATATTGCATTACTTAATATGCCAGAATTTGAGTTCTTAGTACAATCCTGCTTCTACGGGGCCCCAAATTATCATCCACAATGCTCTATCAACTCACATCTTTTACATTCCCTCTTATTACATACGCACGCATTTATTTAAAGGAATCAATTTTATAGTAGGGAGCTCAGTCGGGGACTCCTCAAGATTATACTTATTTATGTTACATACACGCATTGAGTAAGAAATAAAATATTGTATGTTGATATTCGATTATAGCTATACGCACACAACGATAGGCCTTGCCTCAAAAGAATGATAGGATTTTCGATTTGCCGGTCAGTATTCCTGTATAAAAGGAAATGTTTGGCAATATAGATTTAGTAGAAGTCAACAGATCACTGCCAGCTTATTCATCAATTGATGAATCTCAATCTTGCAATTTGGCTTGAAACTATTCCCTGATAAATTAGCTAAGTCCTAGAGGTGTTAACACACACACACACACACACACACATATATATATATATATATATATATA
>OY735198.1:11183609-11188609 GCA_963457665.1 Thysanoteuthis rhombus | reverse complement strand
GTTTTAGGTTTTTGAAATGGGCTTTTCGTTTTGTTGGCCACTTGTATTTGCCTAAAAGTAAGTTAGTCTTGAAGAACTCACCTTTACTTCACGCAAATATACCGATGATCACAAACGTATATAATAACCACTAAATGTTCGTAGGCATTCTTTCAACGAATGTATAAAAGTCCAAGTATATATATATATATATATATATATATATATATATAGAGAGAGAGAGAGAGAGAGGGGGAGAGAGAGAGGGAGAGAGAGAGTATTAAAAAGTAAATGTTGAAACTGAATTCCTGTCAAAAACGAAAAAATCAAAAAGTAAGGAAATACACAAGTAAGGATAAAATCCACAAAACGATAAAATGGAAAAAAAGATTAGATATGAATCATTCATTTGCATGTGAAACATAATTCTGACACTTTTGACAACAGATTGGTTGAGCAGGTTGCATTATTTATATACAAAAGCATATTCACAAAGAATATGATATTATTATCACAGTATTTACCGGCGACAGAGTTGCCAAAGAAAATAACCGATCAGCGTTTTATATCTTCATATTGCATAGACGTAGAAAACAATCGCGTATTTCAATAGTCTTTGTTGAGGCGCCAAAGATATTCGTTCTTTTTGTCTTTGACTTTATTATACTCTCATGAATATATTATACACTTATATCGTTGTAATTATGAAAGAAAACACCTCCACGTTTATTTTCTAAGTTATTTGAACCTTGAATCTAAAATTGCATCGGAAATTGTAAGATGGTTATTCGAGTAACCACACGATAAAGAACAACGGGAGAAAATTAAGGGAAATACTAATAAAAAATTTATCAGTACAACAATACTTCATCTAAGGAATTTGAAGACCAGCAATAGAATTATCATCATTTTTTAAGAATCTTGCTATAGACAATATTATATGCTGAAATGGCTCTTGTCTTTACCTCTGTGATGGTAATTTAATATGAGATTTACCTAAATTAAATACCGCTTTGAATAAATATATTCTATGAATTCATTCACCTTGTCAATTATAAGAGTAGTTTTATTTAGGAGTTTTTTTCAGATGCCGACTGACATAGGTCGGGATTTTTTCGGATAAATCAGTACATAGGTAAGCTCATATGTTTTTTGGTACTATTGTGACGGTATCCTTTGGGTAAGAGCAGTGATCGTAATATAGGCAAATATGACTAATCATTAAAATAGTGACGATAATAATGAGATTAAGCCCAATCGACACATTTTTGCCAGAAAAAAGATCTGGTTGATGCGAACAAGACAAGAAAGTATCCCTGTTTATACATGTGGCTGTGCCAGCAGACCATAGGGTGAAGAGAAAATGTAAATAAATACGAAGATATTATCTTGAAAGTTCAGAAGCTTGGGAACTTGAGGTCTACTGCTGTGCTCATATTGATTGACACTCTAAGGATTAAAACTGTCTATGTTACGGCAGTGCAGAGGTCCGTTAGAATATTGAAGGAGGTGCTTGAGTTCTGAGGAAATTTTCGTTCCTCGATCCAAGTCATTTCGACATTACAATTATCTGACTATACACCTGGTGTTGACAGGCAAATGATAATGAAAATCATATTAATAAGCCTAGATAATCCAAAACCCTAAAAGACATCGACGTTCATGGCGGAATCGTTGTCAATTTTTGACTAGTGCCAATATAGGACAGCTTTTCCCGGTGCTGGAAAAATTTGAAATTCCCTCGTTTCCTGTCTGCATCCATGTGACCGAGGTTTTTTCTCTTGTGCAAAACAATTACGAGAAATTAACCCGATTTTCAATGCATACGTCACAACCTAGGGCAATAAATTTAGTTACTACTTATTTTCCTCCCCAACTCATCCTTTTATAAAATCTGTCATTCAAAAAAAAGTATATTCCTTTCCTTACTTCCTGAACGGTTATATTCCTTTCCATAAACATCTTTTCTTGGCATCCTCCTATCGGATTAGTGGTTAGTGATCTAGTATCACAGACCAAGTTGTGCCAAATTAACACACCGACTGCCTAACTACTTGGCCTTTTGCCAGGCTGAGCAAAGCATAGTAAATTTCTTTAAACGTTTTCTTTTTTTATCATCTACATTTTCCCTCTTATATTTGATTCATCTATACATCTTATCTTGAAGAAAAGAAATAAGACTTTGGATATATTTGTAAATGACTAGCCAACGGTGTTGTTTTTCTTACTGAAAGTTCTCAACAACATATGATCCTTGTGAAACTTTGTAAGGTGAAATAGTGTATATTCGACATACGCACGCATTCATACTTATGAAGAGATTAAAAGGAAAGAAAATTTCAGAGAAAAGTATCAGGCAACCACTTTAAATAATTGTAAACTGTCGAACAAAACTGTGAAGTTTCCATGTGTGGATGACTATGGATATTTATGTGTATCACTCGAACAGGCCACACCAGAAATGCTAGAAAAAATTGAACATCTACTCATTATAATGTTTGGATAAAAAAGATAGTCTTGTCTTGGGGATTACCCCTGAAATAGGTTCCTGCGATGTTTTGCGATCCCTCAGTTTGTGTCCAGCAGCATTCGCACTTGTATCTAGAAAATTCAGATATTCTTGTAATCAATACCAAACAAAAAGAAGTAACCTATTTAATGATCAGTCTTTTCGATTTATTTTTTTATTGAACATCCCTAACACAATATGGTTCCAAAATACACTGTCCCGGTAAGGGTATCTCTTGAGTGACTAACCAGACCTTTTTGCGATTTTGTTTCACGAGGGTGGATCTGAGAGTCCGTAACATGACATGATTAATGGAGAAGTGTTTGGTTAAGTACGTAAGGAGAATATGTTGAAATATAAATATTTATTTGTGTTAAACAAACGCTTTTATTACATTATGGGCTACAAACTTATCAATTTATGTACGTCTTAAAGTAAAGTATTCACTCCCATGGGCACCCATTGCAACTATTCCTGGGGAAGGAAGCAAAAGCATATATTTCCAAGGGGTGGGCAAAAAATGTGTTGGGAAAATATATTTGTGGCAACCTTGTTATATGACAGACATTTATCCCGGGGTGAAAATGCTGCATTAACCGTCATTCGTAGCATAAGCTAATACGACTCACCATACGATACAGATATCAGATGGTGCACTTTGCCATAACAGAGTTGGGTAACACGATTGAACGAGTATCATTGTTTTTATATGGAATCATTAAGTTGGTGTGACATAAAAAAAATGTACAGCACCGTTGTCCTTATTTACTCTAAAGCTTCAACTTTCAAATCCTTTCGTTCTCGGTCAGATTGCATGATCCGTAAAAATGTGTATAGAAGAACGTTGTAAAATCTCGAAGATCTCAGATATTTATTGAATTCAATTAGGGGCTTGAGCACCCACTAGACAGATTGGGTGAAAGGAGCATTTGTACAATCGGACAAATAGATGAAAATTGGAAATGATTTTTAATATCCCGACTCCTCACACAGTATAATATAATAACATTTACATAAAAGCACAACAGAAATGTTTTTCTAGAATCGCTGATATTTCATCTTCTAATTACTCAATATTGACATGTGTTTAGAACTATAGACAGAAAATGGGAGATATTTCCAGTTTCAGTGAACTCGGGACAAGGAGAGTAGACGTATTGATAAAAATTCAGTTATTTACAAAACCAGCCATATCTCTAGTATAACGAAATACTTTATGCATATATATATATATATATATGTGTGTGTGTGTGTGTGTGTGTGTGTGTGTGTGTGTGTGTGTGATCTCAACGGTAAGGATTATATTCACATACAAAACGATCAAACAAAAGCTTGTTCAATTATGGAGATGAAAAGAACCCAATTCCCCTCGTATTCTTAGAGAAGACTGGAAAACAGGTGGTGAGATATGTTTTTGCAATAGGTCACTGCAATTTTAATGTAATAGATATCCTATTATTTATATCCTTTCTGACATGAAACCTTCTTGAGGCAAAATTTACTATGATGCAGGTAAGTAAGCTGGAAAAACTGTTACACAATATTCGTTGTCAGTCCCAAAAGAATGCATGTGTATGATATTACCGAAAAAAAAACCTATCTAGGTCAATAGTGTCTTTTCTTTCAAGTACTCACTTTTGGACTTCAAATACTTATCCCAGCATCCCCTTTACATTTCGAAAAAAGTGTGCAAGGTCCTTTTTACGGGTCGCAATCAACTGTCTCGATTTCCTTATTGTTGTGTACTTTCTGAAATATACTCTGGGGGAGTCAGGAGTCACAGGGGAGATAACTCTTGACTATCAGACGTACATGATTCGCTGTTCTGACGAAAACCCCTTGATGCTTATTTGCTGATCTACTAGATCAGTCATTGAGAAGTCGATCAGGGCACAGTATGCAAAGTCACTCAATGGTGTCTCATTACCGACTGAGTAACCCAAGGGGCGAATGTCTGTTCATGTATACGTTGTAAGATCCCCTATTATTGCTTGCCAAGTCACATGAAAATTTTGGCATCCGTTCTGGAATTATTCAGTCTGACTTCGTATGTTTCTCCCAGCAGATTCATATATATCCATTGGACAACAGAAGTCGATGTTGGTCTCTAGGTCTCCAACAAACTAAAGTTAAGGGATGTATTATACCACAGAGAAATATGACACAGAATATTAAAGATTGAGTCACCCACAATTCCCTGCATTGCTAAACTATTGACTATCTCTTTATAAAATTTGGACAATTACGTTAAACGAGTGGGAGTAATTTTTCGATGGAAACGTCAAGACTTACACATAAGTGTTCGGTACGTTATCAGATCAGCTTAAGATGAATCAGTTGTGATGCAGACAGTTATAAGACTAAAGCATTGTAATCCTAAGACAAATAGGCGACATTTAAGCAAAAGATAATAATAGAAGTTCAGGAAATAGTCAAAGACTTAGATCAGAGGTGAAGGAGTGGGGCTAAAGGACAGACAATCAACTATTTTTACTACTATGGTGTCCTTGAA
>OY735198.1:11153609-11178609 GCA_963457665.1 Thysanoteuthis rhombus | reverse complement strand
ATCAATATATATATATATATATATATATAGTCAATCAATTTGATTTCACTAAAGCATTTTGATTTATCACAACTCGTCATAAGTCTTTTTAAAGTAATTTTTAACTCATTAATTATTTCATAAAAAATTTCGTATTATAATGAATAATTGCTCGTTCTGAATTTTTGTACTCAAACATTGTGCGTTTTGTCTGTAAATTGTTGTTATATTGGAACAAGAAAACACTTACAAGAAAATAATTAACATACCAGTTGTTTCATTAACGAAGAAATGAAGAAAAGAAAGGAAAATACAACACAGTACTGAATGCCACCAAATGGCTTGCCCACAAAACTATGAGAGTGCCCCAAACTATCTAATCATTCCCTGAACGATATTGGGTAAGGTCGAGAATAGAACAAGGGGCAACCTAACTGTTTTCAGATTTACCGAACGATGTTTCTCAGACGCAGCAAACTACCGAAAATGCTTATTTACTGAATAGGGGACAACCATTGGGTATATCAGATTGGCTTTAAAGATAAACCCTTTTTCTCAATTAGTATGTTATAGCGAGGGTTTACTGCACGCACCAACATACACACATACACACACATATATACATACAAAAATATATATACATATATTGCCCAGTTTCCTCGTGCTTTATTATAACGTTTCGGTCGCTGTGCTCTCCAGTCTAGATGAACGGTAAAACAACCTAAAAGTTTTGATAAAGTTAACACAGTCGATAAACCTGGTCCGACGGAGTTATGGAGTTAACTTTCATCCTTTATTCCTGTAAATGCGTATGAGTAAATATTGTTAGATTTGCAATTCAAATAATGCAGTATATTAAATATTAAAACAGTGCAAACGTGTGTTCCCCTCTCAGTGCAAACAAATAAGCGTTAATGTTTACCACATTGTGTGAAATATCCATCAGGGTTTATTGACCACGTTGGAGGTCTGGTAAATAGAAAGCACTTATCAATATTTCAAACGTTGTTATGCACATGCATCACTGAGAGGAAATGTGTTTTTCTTTGTAAATGGACGAATGAAAACAAGCATGATTCGTTTCAGTGAAACCATAACAACACTCACTAACACGCATATATATATATATATATATGTGTGTGTGTGTGTGTGTGTGTGTGTGTGTATATATATATCCCTTGCATACACATGCACGTACACACATATACATACACATGCATATATATATATATACATACATATATATCCCTTGCATACACATGCACGCACACACACACACACACACACACACACACACACACATATATATATATATATATATATATATATATATATATATATATTACAATACAAATAAAATTTTAATTAAGATTACTAACTATATATTTGACATAGAATATATTACGAGAAAGGGTGTGTTCGATCGATACTGCTAGGATGTCATTTTAATATTAGTGTCTTGTTTTGAAAATCCCCGCAACGGTTTCATCGTAAACAACTAATGATTACAACAAGAGACAATTCATTCACTGTACCATAATAACACCGAATATGTGGAATAGGGAGAAAATCACTGCAGCAAATTACATAAATTGCAGTGACAGGTATTGCGACTTGACTGACACAAAAACAGTCTCGAATTTTTTTGATGCTCAGTGTTCAAGACTGTATAGCTCTCTAGAATATATGTATATCTAAATGTGAATATAAATATATAAATGTAAATATATATATATATATATATATATATATATATATATATATATATATATATATATATCATTGTGTCATCCACAGATAGCTGTTTCGATGTATTACATCTCTTCAGTGTGGCTATAGACCTTATCTCATCCAGTACTGCGAGGCAGAATTGAAACCCTCACATCAGACCCGGAGGCCGATATCCTACCTGGACTATGGAACTGGGTGGTCAGTAAGGCTGAATTTAAGCGTTATATCCATTTACATTCCACTGCTGAAGGGAAGCCTTTTCCAAATCCTTCCCTGATGACTGTGATCGGGCTAACTTTTGCCATCCTATCTTTTTTTTATTGTGTTTATTATCCCATCACTCTTTGCTATCTACCCAGTCTGCTATATATTTATATATATGTATGTGTGCGTGTGTGTGTGTGTGTGCGCGTGTGTGTGTGTGTGTGTGTGTGTTGTGAATATATACAGTTTTGCCTATCAGTTGTTTGTTGAGATTCTTTTCTTTACATAGCAGGATTTATCATTTCTAGAGGAATATTACACAAAACGAATCTTATCGTATTATTCATCATCCGACTCTATAACAATGAAACTTTCTTGACAAGACATATTTCTTCGTGGAACTACGCTCATTTTTGGACGTAAGCATAATCAAATATCTGGCAGTCCCAATGCCGTAAAGTCTGGTTATAAATAATACCTGATGCTATCCGATTTGATCGTGTGATGTTTCACTGTACTTATTGTTAAGGTGATTCATTGGTGATCACTTGGGTTTTTAGAGGCAGGAAGTTTATTGGCCTCCAGTATTTTTATCTGTTGGGTTTCTTCTTTTATATAACAGCATTATAATTGCAATGTTCCGATCATATTTACCGTTTCCTGGCTTCATTTTCCTGTAGAGTACGAAATTAATCTTGGAAATGAAATCCAACGTACAAATAGTGTGATTTGAAGAAAGACCTATTTCTACAGGAACTGATATATTTTGCTCCTTGTTCTTCTTTCAATCATCTCATCAATTAGCATGATCCTTTCTGAAAGAATAATACATACATATCAACCAACTGGAAACTCTTAACCAGAAAGTGTCTCATAGAAAGGTCCCCGAGATAAATCTGACACCAGCAGCAATGGTACAGAATCCCCTAATCTGTTCGAGTACTCTTCATGGCAAAATCCTTGTATGATTAGCTTTTTATGTTGTATGAATATTCGTTGCTACTTTTTTGTTAACTGTACTCTCCTATTAGCAAGTGAGGCCGATCCTATTCACCTACCGAGACAACAGCAGTCAGAATGTTCTCCAAATACCTTGTAAACCTTTACAGGTAAGTTTTTGTGGGGTCTAATACACAATGTAAGTAATTGCTAAACTGACCTCTCAGTTTGAATCTGGCAGCAGTCACGCTTGTTTATTTTTAAATTTGCATTCTTTACTGGCTCAATAAAAGGAAAGAAGAGCAATTCTATCATTGCCTACCACATTTTCCAATTTTCTGATTTTCGGAATGTTTATCAATGTTAATCTATCTATTCATCCATCTTACAATGCCCAAACTTACACTTGATAACGATTGACATATATATAACATCTATTCTCCTTTTGTTTCAAGGTAGATGGCAGGAAGTTGTTAGCAAAGACTTGCAGACTAATTGACGTTTGTGGGGTTATGGTTTATCAATTTATCGTGGCTTTCTTCTGTTCTCTCCATTCATCTTGCAACACTATCAATCAGTAATTATACGACAAAATTAGAATGCATTGCAATTAGTCAGAAACTTCTTCATAAAGTTATCTTTGTATTGTCGTGTATCATCGTCTCTTAATTATACTCTTGTCACATCGTTTTATCCCCATCCATATACCTACCTAAATAAGTATGTGATTTAGTTGTTACGGCCCAGCTGATAGTGTTAGACCGTCAAAAGATTGCGTTGTTTTGAACAAAGGCAAAGTTGCTGTTTGCTGGATGTTTCACACATCTGCTGAAATCGTCCCGCTAGAGAATTAATAGGGGCATAATCCCCCATTAAGTTCCAAGAATTTTTTTTAAAGTACCTCATTGATCTAACAATCAACCGATTGACATGTGTGCATGCACATCCATTCACATACACACACAAACACAAGCACATGCATGCACATACGCACATCAGTCGAAAACATCATATATATATATATACATATATATATATACATATATATATATATACATATATATATATACATATATATATATATATATTATAGAGCACCTCATCAATGATTTCATTGCGTAAAATATGCAATAAACGCCTAATACCAGCTATGACTTACGAATTCGAAACTTTGAAATTAACGATCGATAGCAAATCGAGAACCAATTGAGAATCACGTACAGCACCAACCAAAGAGAAATGCTAGGGATAACTCTATGAGATAGAAGTAGGTCAATATGGAGAGGGGACTACGGGTCAAACAACAAAAACGGGAATGAGCCGGACACTTAGCAAGATATAATGACACAATATGGAAAATAAAGTCAAGTAATTCGAGCCGATGGAACCGTAAAGCTACTACGAGAAGACAAAACATAATATGAAGGGGTGAAGTAGACAGTTTAACCAACAAAACATGGCAGAGGCCAGGGCAATCGTACGTGTATACGTGTTCATATATATATATGTATATATATATAGTCATCCACAGACAGCTGCTTCGTTGTATTATAAGTCTGTAATGTGGCTATAGACAATCTATTATCCCGTCCAGTATTACGCTGCAAGATTGAAACCTTCACTTCAGACCCAGAAGCCGGTATCCTACCTCTGATCCACGGACCTGGACGGTTAGTAAGGCTGGATTTTAGTGATATAGTTATTTAGCTTAAAATTCTCCATCCATCGGAGTGCCCTATTCCTATGGAAGATCATTGCATAAGCTCACTATGAACGAGTTACCTCTCTTAAAGTGCGCTCAACCCTGAATAGAGGAGAGTTAATTATTGTGTCACCCACAGACAGCTGTTTCGTTGTATTACAACTCTTCAGTGTAGCTATAGACACCCATTATCGTCTACAGGAATAACTTAAATGAAGAGAATTTAAAAATATTTTTAAATGAATTATTATCTTAGATATATCAAAGGCAGCATCACTACTTGGAGTTCAAAGATATTGCCTGAAACCGAATTTTTGGACACTTGGTAAGGTTTCTGTTTTTGATGTCCTTCAAGATTGAAGAAGCTAGGGGAAAAAGACAAGTAAAAAGATAAAATCTATTGGGTGCGGCTAAACGAGTGATGTTCAGTATTTATCAAGTAACAAGGTTTTCCAACAAGGTTACTCGGTGCTCGCTGAATTAAAATAGGTACTTCTGTACTTTTCCCTTCCTCGTCACAAAGACAAATTTCAAGTGCACTTGTGAGATCAGAGCAAACGTTATCCACTATAACACCATTAGCTTCCTCAGTATGATTTTTATGCCCTCTTTATCCTAATAGTTCAATGTTCCAATTAAAATCACACCTCATAAGATAAAATCGGCATGTTGATATAGATGAAAAAACAATACACTGATTTCTGAGCGTTTCTCAAACTAACAACCATGGGGAAAATTTTACTTTCACTGGAATTGTTTCAATCACAAAATTAGTGGATTAATTTGACAAATATCTAATTTTCTTGTTGATATAAAAATCTGATCTAATGATAAAATAAATTCGATATATTTATATAGAAATGTGTTCATTTACATCTTCATGTGTCATATATGTATACCAATTACTCGTCGCATTATAAATTCGGTCTTGAGCATCGCAGCAAAAGTCTTTTAAAGCCCGTTGTTGAGCATAGACAGTCTCCAAGACCTGCCAGATCTCTCGACCATGGTTTTTGTAGCGCCAATATCCTCTGCGCTGGTTCAAATCATCACACCATGTCACATTTTACCGTCCCTAAATTCGTATTCGAACTTCGATAATCCACGTTATGAGATGTGATATCCAAAGATTGTCTGACATTCTTGCCGCATGGGTTGCCTTTACCAGTTAATGATATCTTTGAGTCCTGTTCTCTCACTGACATACTGAACATTCGTGTGGTCTCCCCGTGTGATTTTAAGCGTCAGAGTTATCTGTGCTCGTTGCATGGCTGTTAGTTTGATAGCCAGGTTAGGTTCTATGTTTCTGCTCCATAGATCACTATTGAGAAGAAATATCCGTAGTAGCCAATGCCCAATAAAAGTTTAGGAAAAGTAACATATTCATTGATCCCCCCTTTTTACAGTTCTTCCTAACAAGGATCAGAACTAAAATCAAACTGTTGGCACGAGAAAAGTTCCAGAAATCGACACATAATGACTACAAATGTGTATTTTTGTCTGTCTAGCTTACCTAATCAATGGCGTTTGATGACGAATTTTATGTTTCTTTACTTGATACTTGATACTTTTTCATCTAATTTTATCTTTTGATTTGTTTAATATTCAAGACATTGAACATAAACAAGATGATGTCACGCAATAGAATGCTTCGATTTTTGTTATTTCACGTTATGTTATTTGAAGAATGTGCGTCATTCACGAGACATCATTTTCCATACGTAGTTTAAAAGAAATCCTCCATTTTCTGTATTTTATCATCTAAAAACATAGATATTAAACGTAAAACTCACTCATTTAATAAGTTTCAAACTAACGTATGGTCACCATATATCAATATATCTATTAATCTTTCTCCATACATAGTGCCAAAAGAATTAACAATAGATAGAGCAATAAGTGGAGCAGAAGACTAATTTATAGGAGGATGGGGTTAGGGAGACTACTGGAGGGGTAAGCAAGGAAATGGGGAGAAGGGGGAGATAATTAGTATAATAAGAGAGTAAGAACGGGGGAAGAAAGTTGAGTAGTGCCTGAAGGCGTAGGCAAGGGCAAAAGGTAGCCAGGCAGTTTAATGAGGAGGTCGTGATTGAGAGGACATATCCAAAAGCTTTGTAGTTTACTGGGGAGATTGGAATTTTCTCTGCATATGAAACTAATCCCCCTTTGAAAAAAAGAAAAATATAATCATTGACCAACGACCAAGCTTGAAAAGGTTAAAGGAGAGAATGAAAAGATATAGGCATAGGTGGGAGAAGAGCAGAGGCGTCAGATAATTGAAATTCATGAGAGTTCCATGGGTTTAGCTAGTTAAGTAACATTTTAATACAAGAAATGTTTGAGATTAAAGTCATTTTTATTTATAATTGATAAATTCTATGTGAGTTTTTTTAGGTTTAGAATTTCATTTTCTAAGTGTTTTAAGATATCTTTATTTAATTTTTGATGGAAACTTGAAAATGAAGTTTGCCACACCACCCTTGTTAGATCTTCACAGGAGAAAAGATCAGCAGCAGCTGTCGTAGTTGACGAGTAAAATTTTTGCACGAAAATGTGTTTGCTTGATATCAGCAGCAGCTGACGTCGGTGAGGATTTAAATTTTTTCACATGAAAACGCTAGCTAGACCAGTTAGTTATAATATGTATATATATATATATATATATATATATATATATATATATATATATATATATATATGGATGTGTGTTTGTGTGCGTTGTGTGTGAGAGTGCGCGTGTGTGCAAGCAGAACATTTCATCACTGATCTATTCAATCTTCTTTCTTCTATTCATTTCCTTTTCATTTGACTTGCATTCTTTCATTATTCATTACATATTTTTCTTCTGTCTACATCTTTCTTTCTCTTATACATATCACTGTCTTCCCCTTCTTTTCATATCTATGTTTTATTTTTCCTCATCTTTCTGTTAAATCTCACTCACTTTCTCCTTTCTTTTTCTTCTTCATCTACCCTTTATCCCTTCGTACCTTTAATCAGATTACGTTGTAAAACCTTGCATTCAATGTCATACAGTTTCGCAACAGGCACATACGCTTACAGCAAGTTAATGTTTTTGCATATAACCCAATGTCCACTGTAATAACAACCGGAATGCGTTGCCAATTTCCACTTTATAGCACATTGCCAGAGATATTGGCTTAGAGTCAGCTGTGAAGAACCAACTCCTGCAATTCTTGAGATTATTTACGCTGCAACGTGATACTGGTAGTGGCATTTTTATTTGCTCACGGCCGGGAGATTACGGCGAGAGGACTTGGCTACTTCTTTTATACGGGTCACTGCATTTAAGTGATCGACTTTTACCTTCCGGCTACACCGGTTTCATAAGCCCCAGAGGAGGCCAATAATGAGTCGAATCTTTATGCTTTTCCTAAATTTCTAACAAGAGACCTGTTGGTGAAATTATAATGATATACCACCCACTGCAAGCAGTTTGAGTTCTATTCTACAATTTTTTACCGATTTATTTCACTATGCACAAAGCACTGGAGGTTTTTTTTATCTAATCCAAAGGAGGGGGAATTCACATAAAACCCCTGAGAACTAAAGTTCCTGTGTTTAAGAAGAATTTCTTCTCTCAAAAAATTTGTGTCACGAGCTAAAATATTCAAAATATAGTTGCTAAAATATTTAAAAGATATCCACCATAATGAACAAAGCAAATCAGCGATAATTACTCATGTTTCAATCGGTTCTTATGAAATTGGACCTTTTATGCGGCTGGTCTTATTAAGCAGAATCTACTATACGTATATTTTTTTAAGGTTTGGTTTTCCATATAATCTCTTTCTCGGTGCTCTCATTTTCTGAATAATACAATGTTGCAGCAACGAATGTACGTGCATAAGGCTATTTAGATAGGCGACTGTTTAACTCAATGGTAAGAGCATCACTACGTTGAAGCAGCTACCTCATCGGTCGCAGGTTCGACTCTTGCACCTGCCCCATTTTCTTCAAGTGTTATTCTATTTACGTTGTCTAAATTAAGTGATATATTAACCACGTAATGACATCATTTTTAAAAAGTTTCTATACAATAAAACATAATTCATAATTCATATCAAGGTATATAGAGATAGCCGGGAACTTGGATAAATAAGTGTGTGAGTGTTCATGTGTGAGCATGTATGCTTGAAATATTATGGATTCTGCTTATTAGGACCATTGGTTATGAGGATCAGCTGTACTATTAGACCAATTTGAAAAGAACTGATTCAAAGATTTGTAACCATCGCTATTTCACTAGGTTTTTTTTTCCTTATGACCAATGTATTGTTCATTTTGGACAATCAGCCGTGCTGCTGAATCATTTTTTTTTTAGATAAAATCTCATACAATTATTGAAAATATTTTTTAGTCCACAGAAGACTATCTTTCAAATATTCCATCTCGTGACTGGAGTTAATTGTTGAAAAAAACTGATTTAATAGAATAAAGCGTGTTTCGTGATAGTTTGCAAAGTAACCACCCTTACAACAATTGTAAGATTTTCTATGAATATCTTCGTGCCTGGTTCGGTAAATCACATTAACCTATTATTGATGTTTCATCAGGACTATGATGGAAGAAAGTCGGGCCCTGGTATCATCCTATCAACAGGAATCCAATTGAAATTGGAATATCAAATTATAGTTTATTACTATTTAGAAGACATAAAAATCCGAGTAAATAAGACGAGATTGAAACGCATTTTGCATGAAACAGTTGAAAAGTTTTCACAAGAAATATATCCCATGTATAATTAGCATTCAAATCTCCATCAGTTTCATTGGTGATAATGTTATTAAGCAAATCCTGAGAACCTAAGTCTCCAGAAACGGACCTATTTCAGTTAGGTTTAACTGTGTTCATATCATTCACTTTTTTCTCTGGCTTGTGATAATTTCTCGTTAGCCTGAAAGATATTTCATGTTTCCTCGTACCCTGCATTGAAATACTTACTCTAGCCAACTTTTGATTCCAAAGAAATGGATCATGAGTGAAAGAGTATGTTAAGACTGATCTCAATAATTAGAAAATGGGGCTGCTGCCGGAATTGAACCTGCGACTGATAGGGTAACTGCTTTAATTTTGTTCTTACCATTGAGCTGAAAAGCTGCTGGTAATATAATAATTGTTTTCACTTCAATTCTTCATTCTCGGTCTATTTATTTCTCCTAGCGCGACACTTATGTATTGAAAATGGATATAAACAATCCGACTTAATGATTATGAATTGCGTTGTATTACGTAGAAAATCATATTTGAAATGATCCCCCGTCATTACACGGTTAATGTAGCACTTAGCATAGACAACGGAGATAGAATGAATAATTAAAGACAATTGGACTGCTGCAGGAATCGAACCTGCGATTGACGGAGGGAGGAGAGAGTTTACAATTGCACAATATTTTCCTTTCTGATTGGTCCAAAACTTACATCATGGTCGTACAACAAGATTTCGATACATTCAAAATGACTGGTTACTCTACAGACAGACCAAATACTTGGATATTTTACTGACGGGCTAAAATAGCTTGATACGTATTTGCACATATTCCTTTTAGAATTCGTTTAATTAAACTGCCATTAAAACTATCAACATATAAGTAAAATATGTAATTTTATATAAATCCATATAAATGGATAGAACAAAAAATATATGAAAAAGTTGAAGAATATATATATATACATATATATATATTCATATATATATATATATATATATATATATATATATATATATGTATACATACATATATATATATATATATATATATATGTATACATACATATATATATATATATATATATATATATATACTGCCTTATATACGAATGAATATATATATATATATATATATATATATATATATATATATATATATAATTTCAGACGAACTGAATGGAGAATAATCGTACAACTAACACGCAGAGGACAGAGACAACGATCAGAATAGAAAATAAGGGGCGGGAGAAATCAAACCACTCCATCCACTTGGGACAACAAATACCATTGAAATCCTCAAATAAGAATAAATTTAATCGCTTGAGCTTGGCAAGCTTCCAGTAGAAACAGCTGAACCTCCAATAATAAGAAAAATTCTATTGATTTTTAAAAGAACGGTTCACAACCAATGCATCATTGCAATATTTACCAATGGAGCTGGAACATCGAACCTAACCAAATGATTGAGCCTAAATCTGAGAACCATGCAACGTATCTAAGATATTATCATGCTTAACCTTACATCAAGTGATCACAAGATAGCAAAGTATATTAGAGAGGATACAGGAATCACAGATATCATAAAAAAACAAGGAAACTCAAATAGCAATGGGCTGGCCATGTTATAAGACTGTCTTACAAGTGCTAGACATACCGACCCACAACATGGATCCCCAGAGATCATTTCGGAAAACACGAACGAAAATGGACTAGACAAGTTCACAAAGTATTGGTGCCTATGATAGAGAGGTCTGGCGAGTCTTGGGGAACGTCCATGTTCAACAACGGACGCTAAAAGGATGATGATAATAATATTCAATATACGCAGCATATACACAAAATATATGATTTCATGAAAATGTACATAAGTAGATAAAACTAAAGATATGTGAGTAGTTTATATATATATATATATATATATATTTATTTATATATATATATATATATATATATATATATATATATATATAATTGTGTTATCCACAGACATGTGTTTCGTTGTATTACAACTCTTCAGTGTAGCTACAGACTATCCAACATCCAGTACCACGAGGTAGGATCGAAACCTTCGCTACAAACCTTGAAACAGACATTATACCCCTGCCCTACGCAGAACTGGATAGTCAGCATGGCCGAACCTAGCCATCTATGTTTGCTTACGCATAATTCACCGTCTACCAAAGTGCTGTATTCCAGAGTCGGAAGAGCGTAGCATATACCAGTGATAGATGCATGCCTGACTTGACAGTGCTCAAAAATATATATAGATACTCATCTGTGAATATATATGAACACTTTTGAATGACCAAAAACAGAAACTTTAATGAATATTATTACTTACGGAGCATTTCTCCCCCAAAGAAACCTGTCTCCATGGCCATCAACAAATATCTCATCAGAAATTTAAACTGATAATATCACAAATTTGTCATGTAATAGAATATATATATATCACGTTTTCAAATACTAATCCAATTTTGTCAAAAGAAAAGTAGATAACGGTAACGTTGTGCTACATCTACAACATATATCACTCGATATATATGAAATAAAAAAGATACTATATCCCATGCACGTACTCATTAGTCATCAGATCGATACAGTGGTACATGCTCTCAAGTGAGCCAGTGTTCCTGTTTTCTGAAAGATGCTTCTCCCATCCTTCAAAATCATTCAATCTGGGTAAAAAAAAAGCTCTTTTTGAAAGAGCAATTACACACGTGAATTTTTACCAACATTCTTATAGTATCTTGTATATAACCATTTCGGTTCGACAAATATATAACTACTCAAAATATGGATACAATATCATATCTACATGTTCGCACATGTACAGATTCTTTCAATACGAACAATGTGATTAATTAAATGTGAACTTGTTTCATATATATATATATATATATATATATATATATATATATATATATATATATATATATATATAAAGAGAGAGAGAGAGGAAAGAGACAATGTATATTGTCATATTCAAACACACAGGATCTGTACTTTGCTTTGTTAGTTATGCATATTTGCTTGCCTAAACATACGGATCTGTATACACGGACATATCCATTTAGATTGTACTAGTTATCCTCCATGAATAGATCCAATGGAGGGGAGAACATTATTAATCAAGCATGGTAGAATGAGATAGAGAAATCGATAGATATGAACAAGCTAAATAGGGAAATAGATATTCAATATTCTATTCAATGTTCTGAGATCTCCTTGGGTCTTATGTAATTGTATCTAAATAATTCATTTTCTTTCATCGGAAAGAATGTTTTGTTACCGAGGTGTTTTTTTTAAAACTCGTAGCTATTCCATCCAAGTGCGTAATTCTTACAGAATGGATGTAGGGAATGAAATAAGACTGGACAGGCTAGTCATTCACTTCGTCTTTTGGCAGCATATCCTGTTTGGGGTGATCAAATAAATCAATGGAAAAGGAGTAATCAATGGAACAATTTGTTTCAGTAGCCTTTTGTTGGATTGCTAAAGGGAATGATTTTTCAAAAAATGCAACTTGACATAAACTAAGAATCAATTTAGCATAAAAGTACATTGTAACCTCCAACTAAACACGTATTTTCTGGCAAATTTTGAAAAAATCTTTTGGTGCGGTCTGTGTGCGTGATATAGCAAGACTAACTCAAAAAATGAAGAAACTGTTTTGGTGAACATTTTCTTTGATGTACAATAAGGAAGATATTGGGAAAGGTAAACATACAAGGTTACACATGTCCGTTACATAATCTCACCGTCTCCCATGATCTTCCTCTGGATTAGATCACTCCTCACTCTGTGTCCCTCCCCATCTTTATATTACTCCCTTCAGTTAGGGGATATTATTTCTATCTTTATCTCCTTCTCATCATTTCATCACTGTTTTTTCTCATAGTGAATATGGTGAATACGCCCGCTTAAAAAGTAAGTTACCTTACACGCCATAATCCAATAATGATCATTTTGTTAGTGGCTTCAATTTTTAAGGTTGACAGAGGATTGAATACCAATTATTTTGCTACTCCATAGGTACTCATCTTATGTATTTGACGATCATTAGAGACAGCCTTTAGATACCTATA
Source organism: Thysanoteuthis rhombus (assembly GCA_963457665.1). NCBI lineage: Eukaryota > Metazoa > Mollusca > Cephalopoda > Oegopsida > Thysanoteuthidae > Thysanoteuthis > Thysanoteuthis major. Next base: position 11,165,234 of record OY735198.1, on the reverse strand, counting down.
ATGAATTGGATTTTTTTTTAATCTAAAGTTGATAATTTTCTCAGTGGAGAATTTTATTCAGAGTACCAATGCAGAATATAATTTTCCGATTTCAGAGAAGTGTAAAAAATAGCAATATACAAGATGAAACTAAGTGCAACTGCCCTCCAATGTGGGTAACTGCAGACATTTTGTTTGGTCTTGGCCACTTTAAGATCACACCAACATTTTGACACCTCAGAGTACAATATAGAATCGATTCCAATCACGTCCATTTACGTCTGCATAAATAATCATATCATTCTTACGGATACTACGATAGCAAACTAAATGGTTTTGAATACATAAGGAATAAATAAAAAATAGAAAATAGCAAATAATATTATTATACAAGCTTGCACGATGTGAGAATGTGAGAAGGTGGGCAAGGTGGGAAGGTGGGCAGCTGGATTAGAAAACTTTCGAGAAATTTAACGATCAAAATAGGAATGCTAAGTCACATAGTTTTAAGAGACCACGATAAGATTCACAGCGATATTTATTCTCATCAACTGAAAAAATATTCAAATATTCAAGCTTCTGAGTGTCTGTTTGTTAATATCCACACGCTATTACTGATGTGAAAACTCAATGAGTACAAATAATAATAATAATAACAACTATGCAAATCATAAAGAATTCTTTTCAAGACAAGTCCTAATTCCAATATCTCCACACTAATAAATGATCTTGCTGTTCACTCTGTTATTTGATTTGATTTGCAAATAGCAGAAAGTAACCATTTAACGAACGGTATGTGCAGCCCACTGATCATTGACAAGATTTTGCACTCAGACGTGCTTATAATTCTTAAATATTGGAAAAACAAATTGCGATGGAATAATTTTCGCGAATTTAATGAACTCTGCTTTGGCGTTCAGAGGATTTATTGATTGAAAAATAAATTCATTTCACTTTAATTACTTCTCAAGATGCGAAATTTTTATTGTTAGATGATCGAATTAGATTCAACGAGTGTTTTCTTTTATTTTTTCTTCTTCTCCTTCATATTCTGTTCCTTCTTTTACAAATCAGTGAATTTTATTCAACTTTATATTGAAATTTCATTATTGTTATCAAATCATCCCCAACACTTCTGTACGTTATTAAAATTCCTTGTGTTTCTTCCAATTCCTTTTTTCATAATATCATCATTAACACTATTAACCCATTTTCATCTTTTTGGTGAAACATCATGCAAAACTTCCCTAGAGAATTGTCAGCATAGGTTTCTTTAGTTTTTGATTCAGTCTGGCTGGTTATGTATGAATATATCATGAGTACAGATATTGATGGAGCTAGAGAAATGGAAAATTTACCCCCAATCATGTCAAAAAAAAACTTTTTTCCTCTATAAATTCATGCTAATTATGGCATAAGGGGTGCTCGAATCGCAATGCAAGTTTATCTTAAATTGATCCCTTAGTTTGTGTCCAGCAGTATCCACGCTTATTATTTTTCACAACACAGGGTCCTGAAAGTAATTCATTCATTGAGCAGTTGTTATTGGAATTTTGTTATTGATCATCTCTAACAGATATGCTTTCATGAGCTTTCTGATTTTCATCTTTTTTTTTCTTGTCAATCATTTCCATCTTCATCCAGTCGTCTACCCTTCCCAGTTGATCTCTTCTGACTTTTTCAATTTCCATCCCTTTTCTTTCGGAACATTTCCATCTTTATCACTTCCTTTCACCTCCATCCATGTGTCCCTTCCTCTTCCTCTTCCTTCTCCTCTTCCTTCTCCTCCTCCTCCTCCCCTTTCTTCTTCTTCTTCTTCTTCTTCTTCTTCTTCTTCTTCTTCTTCTTCTTCTTCTTCTTCTTCTTCTTCCTCCTCCTCCTCCTCCTCCTCCTCTTCTTCTTGCACAACGTCATTTGTCATAACCAAACTCTCCACTTTGTTTCATATTATTCGCCATCTACATCGAACGCTGCGACTGACGTCACAATCATTAGCGAGAATCATGAACGATTGGCACGATCAACAACACAAACCCAAACTCAGTTAAAGACACAAACATCACACTGTAACTTATCAATACCATCACATCCATAACAATCTTTACTGTCTTTGAACAATGGCAATATCGACTTTACCACAATCAATTTATTTCCATTAAATCAATTAGACTACTTCTATTCTCTGATATATCACCGCCATAATTACAAACCTCTATCAAAATAATAATTATACGGCACGATTTACATGGCGTTTATCATTAGTTGCCAATTACATTTGAGTGGTCGCACATGATAAGTGTCCTACACGCCATGCATTGCGAAAGTGCCTGTATATTGGATAACATCATTTCAATTATACCCCCATCATTTGCAATCAAAATAGAGATAGTTATCATATATCAGAATCATGATTCTGGATGTTCACATTTCAAAATATAGGTGCTGAGTGTCGTAACTCGAAAATAACAAAAGCATTAATGGGGGGGGGCCTTGGGGATGTATCATGCGAGGCCATTCATCTGAAATTTGCCAAATATCCACAGAATTATGAACGCAAGGAAACATCACTTGTAATGTCAAATTAGCTGGAGCTATTATCAGCGAATTGTATTGAACTGAACATCGTGTTTCAGTATTTTTTAACAAAAAGACTCATTTTGAGCATACGCAACGCATAAGTTTAAGAATTACACAGTACTAGCCAAGTCATCATGAAAATTATCCTATTATATCCACAACTCTGCTTATGAGCCACCCAGTGAGAGACGAACTCATCGTTGATCTAGTCAACTACTGTGCAGCACAGGACAAAAACTGATTGAGTCCTTCTTTTTTAAGAATTGGATTCTATAATCACTAACTTTGAGAAGAGTTATTAACTTGCAAACATCTCTTTGGACAATCTAAGCGCTTCTTCCGATTTTTGATGCCGATGAATCGCCTTCATTTACATTTATCCAAAAAAAATTGATACGGACTAATTTTAAGATCCGGATGAAAAGGGACACAAAGCGTACATATAAACACACGCATACATAAAAAATATCTGCATGCATGCAAAGTACACGCACGTATACGTGTATGTAAAGTTTTCTTTTTTGAAAAATTGTGAATATTCTTTTGAGTATCAATATCATAGATGACAAATGGGAAGAATAACACTTCATTTTGTCTCTCCTTCACATTGAATTGCAAAGAAGGTATGTAGAATAATACCGACATCGATTTTGTATTTCTGATTGCTCCGACTTGACTCATAAATTTCAATGTTCAACAACGTGGTAAAGGATAATTTGTTTCTCAAACGGAATATTTTTGTTACGTTTAAGTAGCAATTCGAGCAAGGAAACATGGCCCGAGGGATGTTTTCCCTTTACTCATGTGGACTTCGTTCATCGAAACATTTTATGATAAATATGTGTAATGCTCTGCTACAAATAATAAAATCCTGTTGTGCTTGGTTTACATGGAAATTAACTTTCTAAGAAAGACTGGAAAGGATTACTCATTTATCGGTTATACTGTATTCAATTATAAACATTATGTCCTTCATTACCACTGCACTTGATTTTACGGTAAATATTAATCACATAGCTCAAACATTATAGGTTGAAAATCTCAGTTCAAAGTTCAGCTGATTAAAGGCAAAGGGGTTATAGATCCTTTTCTTATATCAGTTTTTAGCGATTGGTGAGGACTCCACTCAGGACAAATTGTTCAACAGAAACCCTGGCAAAGTATTGCTTTATTGCAGTCATACGAGATTTACAGGCAAAAAGATGGAAAAATCCATTTTCATATTGCGCACCAAGATATAAACATACTTGTATCTAGGTACATAATCATTTATCGATCAAGGTTGAAACTCTTCTTAGTGTCAATGTGTCCAAGTTTCTACATTTAAATAAAACACATCTATCTATAAACTCATCTCAGTGTGTAAGCATTTATCTACACAGCGAGAAATAAATCTATCTACCGACTAACCTATCGATCAATATATCTCTACAGGAGTGCATCAATGAGTCTGTAGCTTGATGGAAGTATCTGCTGAATTCTGATCTGAATCTTTGAAGGAGGGGATTGGAGGGGGGTAGCTGGGAGGATTTACTTATAATGTCTACACCATTAAGGACCAGAAACGGCTTCCTTTAAAAGGTATTTTGCATTAGAGGTAGAAACTATGCAAACTGTTTACTCCTAATTCAAAGCAACTCGGGAATATATATTTTCTGTTTAAGGCTTCCTCTCTCTTTCTCAAGTTCATTCTTTCTTCATTTTTTTCTCTTTATTTTCCTCTGTTCTTTTCCCTTATTCAAATCTCTCTACATACATACATACATACATACATACATACATACATACATACATACATAGTTTTATCTATTACATTACAAAAACAATGAGCAAATCGTAATCAGTTTTCTTGAATGATAATCCAATAATCTAATTACAAAGAAGGTGGGAAATAATTAGAACATAAATGATTCTTCCAGAGAGATTTACGAAAAGCTTTTTTTTCCTATTAGGTCTGCAACATTGCCAGCAATTTCGTCTTTTCAATCTACACACTTTCATTATTATTCCTATAAATCATTTATCGTTCGTCGACATCAAGTATATTGAATTACGATCATAAATTAGTGATTTGAGACAACCAATGTATCATGCCAAACAAAAGTCGATGAACGTTTCTTGTCTTATTCTAAATAAAACATTCGTATTTGAGTTCGATATTTGCCAGATATATGCGATAAGACTATGCAATCCTTGTGGTTACCTATTTATTAGAGTTGTATTTGCTGTTTTTCACTCAATCACAAAAAAGTTCAGCATTGTAAGTATAGCTATCGATCTAACTAGCTACAAAGCACAGAAAGTGATTCCTTCTTGAATGGCATTAAGGGGCTAATTCAATATCTCAACTTTCATGTGTGCCCCAGCCTTTGATAACCCGCCAATTTCTTTGTGTGTAAGTATCGATTGCAACTTCACATTATAATTTCTTTCCATAGAGGTTCAGTAATTTTCTTTTAAAAATATCTTGTTTGGGTGGGTTAGATAATAATGAGCTAAACCAGAAAATGTTGACGAATAGTTTACCAAATAAAGATGATGATGAAGAAAAGAGAAATGTTTGAAGTGAAAGGAATAGTAAAGAAATGATGCCAATGAGAGAAAAGGATGGAGATAATGGAAATGGAAAAGTGTAGAAAAGGTAGGAAAGAAAGAAAAAGTATTAAAATAGTGAAAGAAAACATTGGAATGAACCTTAGTTGCACTAGGGTTCAACTACCCTATTCTTTTAAAATCTTGGAGTAATTCCATATGAAATCACCCAGTGGTCTCCAGGTGATCCTTCCAGATTCTGCTGGAAAGAATCACAGCTGCTTCATACTAAACTATGGAGAAATGGAAAATATTTGGTCTGTAATTCCAATAGTTTTTAAATGACAAATCATTGATATTTTGGCAATTTTACGCAGTTTATACTGGAGGGGATAGTAGATGGGAGAGGTTCATTAGAGCAAAATGTCGATATTTTGCCCGGGAGATGATCAGAAAAGATGCAGTACATATTATCATTTAATCATAAAAATTTTATAGGAAGAGATGGTCGCCCGACTTAATCAAATCAATTTTTCCACCTCAACGCACTCCATTGAAACTTGACTCCTCTATTTATCAAAAAGAACAAACTCTGACCCAAACCGTAACACAAACCTGAACTCTATCGCGAACCCTATACAATAACTCCAAACAATAACTGTAAACAATAACCCCAAGCTAAACAATACACTTGATTTATACTGTTGTCAATTAAATTTGATATATACTTTTTCTAATGAGTTTCCTGCTCTCATTTTTTTCCGTAATAGTTTAATAGCAGCAGCAGCTTATTGTGTCTCCTGAGAAAGTATCCAACGTGTAAATGTCGACGAATTTTTTTGTGAACCTATTCCAAAGAATTACCTTTGGAAGTTTTGTTATTCAATATTTTCATTATTACTTATGACTAGTTTCAATATCTGTTCATTTTTGTGATAAAAAGCAACTAAAAATCAAGAAGAAAGTAAAAATTATTGGAAATTAAAACTAAATAAATTGAATACGTGGAATGTTTTTGTGGCTCGTGGCGACATAATATTGGCGTGCTCGAGTCTAGAACAGAGGAATGGAAAAAAGTTGTTCAATTCGGTGTTTGGTCTCCCTAGAACGATGTTGAAGGGGAGAGATGGGAGCCGTGGAACTTATTTACCAATTCAATGTTGTCGGATGTGACTGAAGAAACCGGATGTTTCGTGAAAACGTCATGCAGATATACTAATGAGAAAATGGCAGCAAAAGGCGTCAGTGAATTCCAATTAGATAAACACACCGAAGAGTTCCCATGGTGTTGGGGGGGATTTTTTTTTTTTTTGATATTTGTCGGTAATTTGTTTGTCAGAATATTCAGCTAATATATGTATGTATCTTCTCTGATTTTTTATTTTTATTTCTATGAATCATTTACTGTTCGCCAACATTAGGTATATGGAATTCTAATCATGAATTAGTGATTTGAAACAACCGATGTATCATGTTGAACAAAAGTCGATAGGCGTTCCATGTCCTATTCATAATAAAACATCCGTATTTGAGCTGAACGTCTGCCAGGCGATTCGCAATTAGACTATCCAAACGTGGTGATTATTTTTTCATTAGCTGCTTTTTTTTTTTTTCGTTATTTCATGCCAAGAGACTCAAGCATTGCAAGTATAGTTATCCATCTATTTTTGTGTCTAGGAAGTAATGCAATTCAATATTATTAATTTTGACTAGTCTTTAACCACAGCCTATTTGGAATAAAGGTAGAAACTAATGAAAATTAATAATAAAATCATTGAATTCATTGAATTCTTTTGTTTGCTTTGGTGACATAAATTGAATGTGTTCGATTCTGGAAGACAGAAATGGAAAAAAAAAGGATGTTTTTTCAAAGTTGTTTGATTCTACATTTGGTCTCCCTAGAATCATGTTGAAGGGGGAAGATGGGAGTTGCAGAACTTGATTACCATTTCAATATTGTCGGATGTGAATGAAGAAACTGGATGATTTATGAAAACGTCATGCAGATAAACCAATGAGAAAATGGCAGCAAAACGCGTCAGTGAATTCTGAATTAAATAAACATGCCGAAGAGTTGCCATGGTAATCGAAAAAAAAAATTTTCTGAACATTCGTTAGTTATCTGTTGATGAATTCTCTCTATGAGTTGAACTGTTGGTCAGAATATTCAGCCTATGTTGAAGTACCTACACACACACACACACACACACAGATAGATAGATAGATAGATAGATAGATAGATAGATAGATAGGGGCATTAAAGATTTTCTTTCCCGGCAATGTGACCTATCTATCTATGGTTGTGTCTCTCAATCACGTCAGTTGTCATCATCACCATCATCATAATAACAGTGATGATGATCATCATCATCTTTAAACATGAATCTTCCCCGAGATTAGTCAGAAATCTCATGAATGTCACCGAACCATCTTGTCTCAATAGTCTCGCCATTTTATCTTATGCCAGCCACAATGTTGCGTCAGTTTTTGTGAGCAATGCTTGGTATATGATTACATCATCCCCCGATATTTGAATGAGCAAAAAATCTATTTCATCACCTGAGGGTCAAGGGTGGACTTTGTACTGTGGGGAGATCTACGTTAATATACTACTGTGGTGCTATTTCTATAAAGCAATTTGAGTTCATTTTTCAATCTCCTTGGTCGATTCTTAACGAAATTCTAGAAGGATGAAAAAGAATACCTGCCATTTTTCATTTAATAATTTAACTCCCTTAAAATAGCATCTTCCAGTAATTCAGCATTCAGAACAAAAATCACGACTAAATGCATGCCTTGTTGATTTGATTGCCAATGTTTGGTACATCCTGCGTAATGTTTCTTTTCTCAACGCTTAAGGGCAAGGGATTTGAAACAGAAGGTCTCTTAGTTCAAATACTTATGCCGTATACATGTGTGTGTGTGTGTGTGTGTGTGTGTGTGTGTGTGGTACAAATCAGGCAAGTAGTATAACATAATATAATAATATATGAATGATATAAAACCACTTCTGAAATGTAATGGATTCATTTCATAGATTGTTCGATACATAAAACTTTTTACTCTTGAAGTTAAGTTGTTCGCCTGATGAGGCTCGAAGAAGGCAGAAACATGAGCTAGTTTGTGTAGGGAATCCACATTCTACTATTATATATATATATATATATATATATATATATATATATATATATATGCATACATATGCGTGCGTGTGTATGTATTACTCATGAGGAAATATCCTATAAAATTCACTTCATCAAAGAAACACAAGACCCACATGTACACCTACATGTGTATTCATTTATGAATACCTGTCATCTGAGGAAAAAAAGGAAAACTAGGGACGAGAATAAAGGAATTAAAAGAGGTTTGCTAGTATAATGTTCTGTAGGAAAAGATTAGCATCTTGCAAGATATCTCATAGAGAAAATTACAATTGATTCTTGTTTTATTCCTAAGGATGATTCAAAACAACGCAGTAATATTCAATTGTTTCTGACGACTCATATTCTCAAACAGAAAAATCTGCTAATTGAACACAATCATGTACTTAATCTTATTAGCCAACATTTGACAAATCTATGCCCTCAAAAATACATAGGGATTTCGTCAACGTTTTTTCGTTTATTTAAATCAGATCTGAAGTATATTTGCTGTACATTTTCATCTTTTCTTGGTCTCAAGGTGATTAACTGAATCAATTTGAATCTCAAAATCAATGACATTTCTTTTCAGACAATTGCTATCTGCTAAGAATCTCTCCTGAATTTAGCTTGCTCTTTATTCTTCTTCTCTCTCTCTTTCCCTATATATATATATATATATATATGAAGAATGTACTGAACTATGAAAAAGTATATGATGAAAAAAATATCAAAGTTATTATCAGTAAGTTATCCGGATCCAATTAAAATGTGTTTTTGCTTTAATTTGATTTCCTAATGAACAAAGTTCTGCAATTACCGATTGTTATGCTGAGTAATTGTGTTTGCATGACTATAAAAAATATCCTCAATTATCTGTCTTATTCTATTCCTCATTTTCCAGAAAAGACCCATAATATGTATATATATATATACATATATATATATGTGTGTGTGTGTGTGTGTGTGCGTGCGTGTGTGTGTGTGTGTGTGTGCGTGTGCACGTACGTGTGGTTCAGTGTGATACAATATCACCTCAACTGAGAATAATTGAACCACTTGGAATTCGCTGAAACTGTATCAATGAAGATAGATTCATTTGTCCCTCCATAGATGAATTTGTCCCTCCATAGATGAATTTGTACCGACAGAGGGGTATTTATAGATAGATGTGATGTATATGAATGCGGAATATTAGACATATTATTTATTATTAATCGATTCGTTGAATGAAGTCCAAATAAGTAAAGCAAAGACAACCCCCAGACCATATTTCCTTGTGCAATTCGCTATTTAAACGTAACGGAAACGTTTTGTTTGTGGAACGAATTATCTTTTACTACAACATGAGGCATGAATTTGCTTCTTCCTGTGGTTTCTTCCTATTTCAGATATCTTGGCGAAGGTATCTCGTTATATGTATATATTGAAGTCTAACGGAAGAAAAGGTGGCCAAATAAGGACAAGGAGAATTCATCATCATAATTATCATCATCATCGTCGTCATCATCATTTTCTTAACATCCATCTTTGGACATAAACCTTCCGTAGGATTTGCCACTCATCTCCATCGTGGGCGTTGCAGAGCCAATACTTTCAAATTTTGCCCAGCTCGTCTCTCCATCTAATACTCTACAGGTCTCAGTTGCGTATGTGATCTCTGGGGATCCATGTTGTGAGTCACGATGTCCATCGGTTGTCTGCCATTCTTGCGACATGACCTGCCCATTGTCATTTGAGCTCTTCGATGGATTTTATGACGTCCCTGACTCCTGTCTTCTCCCGGATGTATTGTGTTGTCTTGTGGGGTTGAGCATAATTCTTCCATTCTTGCATGTGCAGGTTGTATAGTTCTCAATTAGTGGGTCTGTCTCTTGGTTAGGTTCCATGTTTCAGCTCGATAAGTGACCATCGGGAGGATGCATTGGTTGCATACACTTTGTTTTAAAATTAATGGGATCTTATTTTTGAAGGTTGAGCTTGCACTGTCAAAGGCTTGCCGTTCTAGGGTGATTTTCCCTTGATTTCTTCTTTTGAGGGTCTTATGGGGATTCGTTGTCCAAAGTAGATGTAGTGATCTACTTTCTCCAGTTCTGTGTCCTTGATTTCGATGTTATTGTTCTTATTTCCGACATGGTTGTTGCACATGATCTTCGTCTTTCATTTGTAGATCGTCTTTCTTGCTCTCTTCATTTAGTTCATCTATCATTAGTTAGAGGCCGTGTAGGTTCTCCAGCTATGTCGTCTGTAAATTTGAATTTTGCTTAGATATTTGCTGCCTTTTTTTTCCTTTATTCTCCCAGTCTAGTCTTCTGAAGATCATCTTGAGACAGACTGTGAAGAGTTTGGGTGAGCTGGTATCAGCTTGTCTTACCTCTTTGGGATCTGAAAGGGCTCTGGGTCTTTATGTAGCCTGATAAAGGAGCTGCTGTGATGATGAGTATGTTGCAGCAATTCGACATATACTGAATCTACACCTTGGAGAATGATGGTCTTCATGACCACAAGGATTTCCACTGAGTTGACTGAAGTCAATAAATGCCACAGCAAGTGATAGCTTATATTCTACTGCTTTTCCCCTGCTGATCTATCAAATATAGGTGGTCCATTGTTGAGTAGCTTCTTCTAAAGCCAGCTTGCTCTCGTGATTCGTTTTCATCAAGAGTTTTTTTTTTCGGTTGTAAAAATCTGTATATGCAATTGGGTCGTTTTAGAGGTCTGTATCTGTTTCCTTTTTTAAATAAAAGCATAACGATTGCAATGTTCCAATCATCCGGGACTTCACTTTGAGACGAAAGTTGGATTTTATTCTATGACTGCCGTCGTGTATCTTCTTCTGTCTTTCCATCGTTGTGATCGGTGGCTTGAGGTTTCTGCATTTTTTCGTGGGATTACTCGTTTCAGAGATTTTGCTAATGGTTTGCGTGAATGTTGGTTTAAATATAGTGGCGACTTCTATTAAAGATGTTGTCATCAAGAATTCTAATTCTATTTTTCAGTTCAAGCTTGAAAAATCGAGGGTACTGTTTTGGTATGTTTAAAGGTTGTGGTTTTGTGTGGAACATTTTTCTGCGGTCTTCGTTGGTGTTTACTTATATTTTACATCGTGCCATTTTGTTGTCGCTGCCTACATTGACTTGATTCAGAACTTGGATGTACTTGACCATATTGTTCTTGTCCGTTGGGATGTAGTCTTTTTTATTCTTTGTTTCGTGATTAGGGCTCTTCCAAGTCCATTTCTTATTGGGTCCCTTTCCGAAGAAGGTATTCATGATCTTTAAAACCGTTGCGAAGTTCACAAGATCTTCTCTCACATTCCATGCTTCATATCCGAATCTGCCGGAGCAATCTTCATTTCCTTGTCATACCTATGCGTTAAAGTCTCCCCATGATG
>OY735198.1:10966109-11151109 GCA_963457665.1 Thysanoteuthis rhombus | reverse complement strand
ACAAAAACAATGAGCGAATCGTAATCAGTTTTCTTGAATGATAATCCAATAATCTAATAACAAAGAAGGTGGGAAATAATTAGAACATAAATGATCTTACCCAGAGAGATTTACAAAAAGAATTTTTTCCACAAGGTCCTTAACATTGCCAGTAATTTCGTCTTTTCAATCTACACACTTTCATTATTATTCCAATAAATCATTTACCGTTCGTCGACATCAAGTATATTGAATTACGATCATGAATTAGTGATTTGAGACAACCAATGTATCATGTCAAACAAAAGTCGATGAACGTTTTTTGTCTTATTCTAAATAAAACATTCGTGTTTGCGCTCACTGTTTGCCGGGCTATTGGCAATTACACTATGCAAACGTTGTGGTTATCTCTTTATTAGTGTTGTATTTGCTGTTGTCTTTTCGTCACTTCATGACAAACAGTTCAGCCTGGCAGGTATAGCTATCGATCTACCTATCTAAAAAGTACAGAAATTTTCTTCTTAAATGGCATTAAGAAGCTCATCCAAAATCTCAACTCTAACGTGTGCCCCATTCTTTGATAAACTGCCAATTTTTTCATGTGTAGGTATTGATTGCATCTCCTCATCATAATTTCCTTTCGTGAAAGGTCAGTCATTTTTTTTGTAAAGTATAATGTTGCTTGGTTGGGTTCAAATATAAAAAGCTAAAAGAAAGAATGATGACCAATAGTTCCATCAATGAAGATAAGAATGAAAAACGTTGAGGTGTAAGAGGAGAAAAGAACAGTAAATGACTGATAGCAAGAAGAAAAGGAGTGAAGAGAAAGAAAATGGAAAAGTGAAGGAAAGAAAGACCAGAAAAAAAAAGTTTGGGAAAGATAGAAGATGGTAATGTCACCAAAGAACGAAGGGAAAGGAAAAGGAAAGGGTAACAGAAAAAGATGTAGAAAACAGGAATAATAAGGAAGGGGGGAACAATATAGACAATTCATTTATTACGTAAAATCAAGAAAGGTGCCACGATTAAACGAAAGATGAGGAGGAAAATTGTGAAAATAATGAAAGAAAACATTTTTAAAAAAAGCTTGGCTGCGCTCGGGTCTGACTCCATCGTTTTTTCTAAATCTGAGAGGATTAATTCTATATCAAACCACCCAGTGTTCCCCGGGTGACCCTCTCAGAAGAATCACAGCTGCTTTATACTAAAATTACGGAGTAAACAAAATTATCTGATCGGCATCTCTATTAATTTATCTAAAAGGAATCGATGGTATTTTACTCAGTTTTATGCAGTTTGCATTGGAGGGTTGTAATTATTTGCGATAGGTTCATCGAAACAAAATGTCGATATTTTGCAAGGGAGATAATCAGAAAAGAGGTGGTACATGATAGAAGAGCGGTAAATGTTATCATCCAATCATAGGATTGGTAGAAATTCTCGTCTGACTTAATCAAATCTGTCTTTCCACGTCGATGCATTTCATTGAAACTTGATCAGTCTATTCATCCCTAAAAACAAACTCTGTCCATAACCCTAAGACAAACCAAAGCATAAACTCAAACACTAACCCTAAACGCTAAAAATACACTACCCCTGGATTTTATCGTTTTCAATTAAATTTAATATAATATTTTTTTCAATTGAGTTTTGTTTTCATTTAGTTTAAAAGCAGAAGCAGCTAATCGTATTCTAAGAAGGCATCCTACGCGTAAATATTAACACATTGTTCGTTGAACCCATCCTAAAGAATTAGCGTAGGAAGAATTGTAATTCAATATTTTCATTATTACTTATGACTAGTTTTAACTTCAGCTCATTTTTGTAATAAAAAGCTACAAAAATTCAAGATGAAAGTAAAAACTAATGAAAATTAGACCTAAACATATTGAAGACACGGAATGGTTCCGTTGTTCATGACGACTTGATATTGACGTGCTAGAGTCTGGAAGAGGGGGATGGAAAGAAATAATGTTATTCAAAGTCGTTAGATTCGACGTTTGGTCTCCCTAGGATGATGTTGAAGGGGGAAGATGGGAATTGTGGAACTTAATTACCATTTCAATATTGTCGGATGTGAAGGAAATATCAGATTATTTGGGAAAATGTGCGTATATAAACCAATGAGAAAATGACAGGAAAAAGCATCAATGAATTCCAAATTAAATAAACACGCTGTAGAGTCGCCATGGCAATGGAGAAAAAAGCATTATTGAATATTCGTTGGTCATATGTCTTTAGATTCTCTCTCCGAGTTAGATTATTTGTCAGAAAATTCAGCTAATGTGTATGTAGATACACACACATACACACATACATACACATATATATATATATATATATATTTAATTATAAATTGCTTTATATTATATTGAAACTCATGTAGTTAATATCACTTGGCCTAAAAAAATATATGATTGGAATAAATTCAACTCATTACCACTACGTTATTCAGATCTGATTAAAAGTTTCTTCCTGCTTTAATTAGATTTCCTGGTGAGCATAGTTCTGCAATTTGCGATGGCTATCCGGACTAATTGTGTTTGCATGATTACAAAAGCTATCTTCAATTATCCGTCTAATTTTTCTTCTCATTTTCTGAATCGAACTCCTAATATACATATATATATATATATATATATATATATATATATATATATATATATATATATATATATATATATATATATATGGGAGAATTGCTGAGGTCGTATCAAAGATAACAAAGGCGTCAGATTAATTACTAAGTATGTTCCCTGATCTAGATAGAGAAGATAAAAAGGTAATGTTGATATGAACAGACAAGAAAAACAACTCAGAATACCTCAGAGAGCCATAGACAGAGCCAACCTCGATATAATCTTAAGAGATAGAAGATAGATCGACTCGGTCCCGTGGATGGATTAGGACAAAAGGTATTATACAATCAGTTAATAGAACAACAAAAAAGGAGATTGACTGAACACTTAGCCATAAGAAATGATCCCATAGGAAAAAAAGGTCTAGGTATTAATTACCACGGGAAAGTAAACATAGGTAGACTAGACACAAAATTGAGGGACGAGTCCAGGAAAGTCTGCCAGTGAGATGTGTAAAAGGTTAACGCAATTGCAACCGTCATAATAGGAGATGGGATAGGCTTTCGTCCAGACTTTGATCTATGATGTTGGTATACTCAATGACGTGGTGACCACGAAAAGATTTCATTTGATTTTACTCTTTGACAAAATCACTGTCAACTTCATATTGCTAGTTTCTTTTCTTATTGTCTGTTTGCTTTCATCTTTTTGAGATCACTGCCATAGTGGTCATGACTTCGAATATATATATATATATATACATACATATATATATCTATATATATATATATATATATATATATATATATTGTGCCATCCACGGACAGCTGTTTCATTGTATACAACTCTTCAGTGTAGACTATCCGTTATCCCATCCAGTACCACGAGGCAGGATTGAAACCTTCACTTCAGACCTGGAGACCGATATCCTACCCCTTTACTAGGAAATATAAGGCTGAATTTAAGCGATATATTTATGTAGTTTAAATTCCCTGTCTAACAGAGTGCTCTATTCCTATGGAAGAGCATTGCATATATATATATATATATATATATATATATATATATATATATATATATATATATATATATATATATATATATATATATATATATTGTATCACATCGAAACTCACCCCCCCACACACACACATACATATGTAAGAGCTAAAAATCGAAACCCCAAAAATGTAAATAATATACAAACAGTAGATAATACGGCGTAATGACGCAGGTATTCTTGGAGACGAACAATGAACTAAAAAAATTAAGAATATCTGAAATGTAATTAAGAGAGTGTGAAAAAACTGCTCAAATAAACAGTTGGTGCGTGAAACAGGCTGTTGTTGAATAATCAATAAATACGCAGATAAAAAAATGTCTATTTGTATACACACACGTAAACGTGCGTGCACGTACACACTCATACATATTGTCTACTGCCATGGTTACTCTTGTGGGTAGCGGCAGATATGTTAATATCAGACAATTACTTCTCCAAGTGCTTATTCACCCACCCTCTCTTCCGTCAGCCCTCGTGGTAAGTATACATATATATGAAATTAGAAGAAACAACAGGAAGGAGTGAATTCATGCCTTTCTTATTAGTGCAACGAGAATACATTAAGAGTGTGATGTATTTGTCAAAACAGTGTAAATATCAATAAGCTTTTACTTCTATTTTATACCCAAGAAATAGTTTTATAAGTCTCACCCTGCTAGGCACAATTAAGAAGTAATAATTCTTAGATTTTATTGTGAGTTATGTTCTCAGTGTTATCGTTAAGATTTTTTTATCATATATACCAAAACAACTTTCTTTTCTCCCCTCCTAACTTTTATTGCTGGTGATCTTGTGACTTCACTGTTACGCTGAATATCCTTAAATTTCATAGTGTTCTACTGTTTACTTCCCCTTTCAAGAGTTCTTCGTTTTTTGAGATTTAAGATTTCAAATCAATGCCACGGCACAAACTCGAGAGTATTTGCAAAGCATTGCCGACATTCTAATATTTCACAAATTTTTAATATGTTTTATTCTCCCTGTCTCCAAATTGTCAACATATTGTCAGCATACTATGTATGCATAAATTCATGCATGTATGTATGTATTACGCGAACACATTGCACTGATATATTTAACTGACTGATAATTTAAACATGTATTCCTTATTTTGTCTTGAAAAAATCCCCTCCTCTAGATAGGTTTTTAGTTTTGGATTCAATTTGCAATATAAGGTCCAGCTAAATGGATCCTTGAGTTTGTGTCCGAAAGCATTCGCCTTTGTTTTGTTTTTTTCTAAATCAATTTTTTTAACCATCATCGCCCAATAGAAGACAAGGGGAGTAACTTACTCATGGTTCCCTTGTTATTGCCAATACAGCTTGCTGACAAAATATTTCATTCACGTGACTTCGTTTTTTTATTCAGTGACTTACCAAATTTCATTTTCATTCTTTTGATTCTCTACTTCGATTTTTTCTCTTCCGTTTGTCTTTCTTTTTTTTTTTTTGTTCGGAATTTTCGATTCCTTTTTCCTTTTTACTTCACATGGATCGTTTCTTTTTTTTTCTCTCTTATCGTCTGGTTGCTTTCATTTTCTTCTTCCATCTTGCTACATTCCATTCTTTTGATCTTTTCATCTCCTCTGATCGATTCCTTTTGTTATTTTCTTTAATTCTTGTTCCAATCTATACTTTGATTTTTTAAAATTCCTTCTTTTCTCATTCCATAGGCGTGTCCTTTCTTCCCCCTCTGTCTGTTTCTCTGTCTCTGTCTGTCTGTCTGTCTGTCTGTCTATCTCTCTCTCTCTCTCTCTCTCTCTCTCTCTCTCTCTCTCCTTGTT
The DNA here is from genome assembly GCA_963457665.1 of Thysanoteuthis rhombus. Classification (NCBI taxonomy): domain Eukaryota; kingdom Metazoa; phylum Mollusca; class Cephalopoda; order Oegopsida; family Thysanoteuthidae; genus Thysanoteuthis; species Thysanoteuthis major. Next base: position 11,145,705 of record OY735198.1, on the reverse strand, counting down.
GTTTGTTCGTTTCTGTTTTTCATTGTTCTCTTATTCATTTCTATCGTTTTTATTTGGTAACTTCCTTCCATCTATCCTTTTGCATTGTTCTTTCTTCGTCATATTTTACGACTATTTACGATTTTTTACGACTCTTTCCTTTCTTTATTCCTTCTTTCTGGTGCCTCTCTATATCACTCATTTTCGCCTTTCTCTTTGTTGCTTCCCCTGATACATTCTCTATCTTTCTCATTTATTTTGTCTCTTCTTTTCCTGTCATCCTTTCTTTCCTTTTTCTTTTGTTTCCGATATTCATGATTTGCCCCCCTTTTCTCGTCTTTCTTTATTATCCCTCTCTTTCTCACCCACTATCTTACGATACAAATCAATCACTCACATTTTACCGATTACTTCTCCCCCTTCTTTGATTGTTTGTTTCTTCCATTTAACTCCTTTGAAATCTTTCTGTCCCTCTCTCTCTTCCATTAAATCTAGACGAAATTTCCAATCATTTTCATATAACGTCATCGGAAAAATAATTGATTATTCCAATTTTATCGTCTCTTGGGATATTCAACTTTCACCATGAAATCTTCAACGATCAAATAAAGTCAGACGCTCTCAACTTTTGTTGCTTCAGGAAATGGCCTCTGGCAATCGTATTTTGAGCTGATAAGTATAATGAATGGACTCAGAGGTCAGTTAGAGACGGCTTTATGCATCCCCAACGTAAACAATGCAATTGTCGCTTCCACCCCTACACGAAAAGTTTCCGATTTGCCCTACCCTCACCTATCCAGCCTATATAGTCTCCATCGCGCCACCCGTCGGGCGTCAGTTCTCGATTGCAAAACGATCGTCCAGATTATTGATTATTTTTCTTCGCTGTCATTTACTCTGAATTGTTTGTCCACATAATTTGAGCATTTATCGTGGCTCAGGCTTCTGTTTATATCGAAGTTGGCGCGATCCTGTTGGATTTGGCAGAAGAAGAAACAGGTCGGTCAGACTTCAAATTCTTTTCCTCTGTGTCCAATCTCTCTCTACCCTCTCTCTCTCTCTGCCCCCTCTCCCCCTCTCTCTCTCTCTCTCTCTCTCTCTCTCTCTCTCTCTATATATATATATATATATATATATATATATATATATATATATATCAGTATTTCAAACCCTATGTTCACCAAGTAGAAACAATGGAAAAATATGACTATTCGTGAAAAGATCCTGGAAGTGTGTTTAAATTGTCAAAAACTTCTACTTACTTTTGTTAGAAAACATCAAACCAAACCTTCAACATAACCACCAACATAGATTTCTTGCTTTTCTTCAAGTTGGTTTGGCATGCCGGCTATGTATTCATTTTTATGTCACTCATATAAGCCGCACCAATGGGGCTAGAGAAATGTGAACTTGAAAATTTTTATCATGCCTAGTAAAAAAACAACAGTTTATTGTGTTTTGAAAATCATCCTCTTCAATAGGTTTTTAGTGTGGAGTTCAATTTGCAATATAAGTTTATGATTGATCGATCCCATGGCTTGTGTCAAGAGAAATTCGTGTTTGTCTTTGAAATTCTGACTTTACTTGGTGATCTCTGACAAAGAAAAGGAAACAGAAGTAAATAATTGACGACCTTTTTTTTTCATTTGATCAACCCTTCATCGTTTGCTGCCACAAAACGAGCAAGAAGGATGAAGTATGGTGGGCATCAGATAGTGGAACATCTATTCAAACTAAGAAAGTTACGATGAAAATAGTATAAGTATCAACCATTGAAAGTGTTAAAGTATCCATTTCAAATCATCTGGCAACGGAATTCATACCACAGATGGAGATAAAATTAAAATGACGAAATCAAATGACCGTCGTAAAATTATTGATTATGAATTATTCATTATTTCAAGTAGTTGATTAGAAAATCTTTTGTTGAATATCTTGACTTGTTTTTATGAGCTTCGATGTATTGGACGTATATTTGTACCAATATCTATTAAATCAGCGTTTGGTGGAACTTATCTAGGGCTTTAGAGAATCAGGTAGAAATCGTTAGAGCTGCCTAGCGCTTAGCAGAGTGAAGTGGCTATCCCAGGAATGGGTCTGAAGTGATTAAAATTCTGCGCCCGACTTTCCTTTGTCAATGAATCAGTATATATATATATATATATATATATATATATATATATATATATATATATATATATATATATATCCCTGGAAACCACTCGTCTCAAAAAACTCCCCCTGTGAGAGAAGTGATACCATTCATCCTAAGTATCATTGGTGACCAATCAACTCATCTACGCAGCTGATTGTATTTGTGTTTGGGGATGTGGCTTATTAATTTACATATTCAATGCCGAATCAATTTTATTACAAACATTCAATTTTGGGATCAAACTGTCTAACTTTCTGCTTCGCTTTGGAATATGATCCCAAGCGTCAATTAGCTTAAATCGGTCCTATATTCCGTTCCCAGGGCTTTGGGGGTCTCGGTTTCAAGCTGCTAGCAAGGAAGTTAATCAGCTGAATGACAATAACTCTTAGCTTTTAACTTGAATGCAAAACAAACCAGTGCGTTCACTCACGTCATTGCTTCTCAACAAATTTATGAAAACACATGCTTGTAAAATCCAAGACTCCAATTAAGCTTCTTTTTCATTAATCGTCAATGTTTCGATGGTTAACAGATTTTTTCGTATCTATTAAATTTCTGTATTCAGATGCACATCATGCTCCTAGGGTTTGAGGCTGTCTTCTTGACTCAATTCTTCTCTCATTTTGGTAAGGGGGAGATTCGATGCATAACTTCAGATAGTTGCTTCGAAAACAGTAGCACACTTTTGGAAAGTGGGAGGGAATTAGATTGAAAAGGAAGGAGATAGTATTGAGAGCGTTTGGAAAGACTTGAAAATTCTTATGGAAATTTCTTATTATTTTGATGCAAATTAGTTTGTAATTGAGTTAATTCCATTCAGATTAGTTTATAATGAATCTGCCTTGGTAAGTTTGAAGAGGAAAGAATGAGTTCATAACAAACAAAATATACTTTGAAATAAATACATTAATGACCTTTGCTCCACCTTGTTCAAAGGCATTCTCCCATCATAATCTATCATAATCTGAGTTGCAAGCTGCTAACCTCCAAATCAATCAGTTTAATGACTTCCTCAAACATTGAATATTGTTGTAAACACACACACACACACACACATACACACACACCCACACATATACATACCAAAAAAGAAATACGATCCCAGCATTAAAATAGGGTTCACAGGATTGTGACGTAAAAAACTGCCAGTTAGACCAGTCAACGTTGTACCAGTACGAGACTCATGGAGAAACTTTTTTGGATGATGTGAATGATCATTTTTCTGATTCATTGGATTAAAAAGTTTTTTGCTCCTCTAGTTTCATTTTGGACACATCATTTCGGAATACTGTCAAACGTTTTATGTTTTTTTTTTGACTGTATAAAATTTGACGAAAATGCTGGCCTCACAGTTCTGTGTTTTGAACACTCATCTCCAAATACTATTATCCATCATCATTGTCCATATTTCTGTGGGATTTTGCCTTAGATATTTGCTGCACAAATTGCAATATATCAACATATATTACAGAGAATTCCAACACCAACACATCCACACACATATATGCATTTATGTATTAGGGAAAATAGCATCATTACACGTTGATTATCACGGTATTTACTGCTGAGCTACTGCAGGCAATCAAGAATGTTCAAATGATGAAATATTAGCATCAGAATTACTTCGAGCATTTTGTCGATTTGTGGTTAATAATTGGAATGAATCTCTATGAAGCCGTATCATTGGGTGTGTTTTTCCGTGTTGTATATTGGAAGATTTCATCCAGGTTATTGCAGAATGTAGTATTTTTAACGTTATTGTTTTATGTCAAAAAAATAGTTTCAACTGTGTCTGGTTGGCAAGATATGTATGTATTACGCATACAGGCCGCGTTTATGGATCCAGAGAGCAGCAACTTTTAACATTTTTTCCCAATTTTCTCTAGAAAAAGTGTCTTCTTTTAAGTTTCTACCGAATAGAACCTTAGTTTTTTGTTTGTCTGTTTAAAGTTTGTTTTTTTCGGTGGGGGGGGGGGGTGAATACGCAATGTAAGTTTATGCAAAATTTATTCACACTTTTTTCTGAAAATTCAGACTTTTTAGTGATTATTGCCCAACGAAAGGTAAGTGATGTCACTTGTTCCTTAATCAACACTTTTTAAATCTTTTGATTGAACACGATGGCAAAAGACGTTGGTCACGTGATAGTTACTAACCAGACCTAATTTGATCTAAATTTATTTTCTCTTTGATCGATTGAACACATATATTAATGCCATAACTAGGAACTAACGGATTATATTATTTTCCGAAGTCATTTTTCGTCTGATTGACAAAACTGGAAGCAATTTCATTGAAAAACTTTAGTTATGAAGACAGGAATCTGAGATGACATAGAAACCATCAGAAAACTCGAACGGCAATGAGCTGATTATGTTGTAAGAATGGCAGACAACCGGTGGACATCACAACTCATATTATGGATCTCGTGAGATCAGACGCCGGCAATTATAAGATGGCGAGACTACATAGACAGATGCATAAAATATTGGCTCTGCGACGCCCACGATAGAGGGATGTGGCAAATCCTGAGGAAGGTCTATGTCCAAAGACGGACGATAGAAGAATGATGATTGTGCTGCTGATGTTGATGCTGATGATGAAAGCAGGTTGGGTTAATTAAAGGAGACAAAAAAATCCAATTTTGAAAGAAAAAGTATTAATTTCTTGACTCTAAGATTTGATTGGGTAAATTTTCTTTTTTACAATGCTTTCAAGATCATTTCTTGCGATTATGATCTTATATAAAACCCTGCCATGCTTTTGTGCAGAGCCCAAGTGATAAGGAATCACACCGTTTTCATATCTGTGAGGCAATTTGACATGTTTTAGATGAAGTATTTCTGCTACATTATAATTAGATGTAGTAAAATTAGCAATAAAATGATCATAGCTCTTCATCACAGATATTAATTGAATAACCGTAGCGTCAAATCTGAATTGATGCAAGAAAATTCCATCGAAGAATAAATATGGTTAGAATAAATTCTATTCGTGACATTACAAGCGATCTCCACTGAAAAAATAATCTAAAACATCTAGTTTCTACAGAATCTAGATTTTATTAATATAAACGACAGAATAAGGCTAAAAAAAAACTTTCCTATAAAGCAAACACGTGTGCTTAAAAAAAGAATAAAACCCAATACCGCCTTCGGTTGCTACATTCTTTTCAATAGCAAGAAAGCTTTATCATAAATCTTAAAAAAGAAAATCTATTATTCATAGGTAGGAGGTGCAGATTGCCAAATAGTTAAAGCATAAAAAATGGAATCAGCAAGCAAGGTTCAAACTCCGGTTGTGCTAGTTAGTGTTTTCTTCAAACGAATGTCTCAGGGATGAATGAATTTCTCCTCCTCTTAGTTATATAGAAATAGCAGAGCAAACTTCAGCTTGGGTTGACAACCTGTCTAGCAGACGATTCTGAAGGTCAACCCTTCCATCGGTTCCTGAATTGTGTGGTCTCATAGAAGTGGATAACAACAAAATGCAAAATTAAAATAAGGGATATTAAATAAGGACCGACGAAATAACGTGACCACCACCTCTGGTATGTTATGGGGTTAGTATTCATATAAGGGTGTTTACCCTTTTGAGTCGGACTTTTAATAGTCTCATATTGATGAGAGATTAGTTTCTCAGCTTACAAATTCTAATTGAGAGATTAATGAACCAGCCTTTGATTACGATTTTTATATGCCTTGTTCAAGCGATATATTGCAGATGATCAGTGATAATCTTATCGACGAATCTCCGTAATATTTTATAATAGGAATAAAGAAAAGACTCAACTTAGCAAGAATACTATTAGATTCACGCACACGGTCTTCGCACACAGGTGCAATATAATTTGGCATTGGACATCCATAAAGGTTCTCTGGACTCATCTGGCTCACGTTTATAACCATCATTGACCCCTGTCTGATACTAACTTTATTGAAGTTCGCTTCCGACGGATATTCAAGAAATTATCGAGAGATTGCAAGACAAAGTTGGCTTAGGAAAGGAACGGGAGGATTATTTAACTGTCGTGTTCTCCTAATGATCGGAATTTCTGCAGCCAGAATGGTTGAAACAATGTGTAAGAAATTCAGACTCCTTTGGTGTTGGATGTGAGTTCAGGTCTCGTCAGAAGCTAATTGATTATTACCACGATCGCTTCTTTAATCTTCGTCAAACAGCCGCTGTATTAGAGTTACCAGAGTGTTGTTATAGGAGTACTCAATCCGTCCAGCTGTGTGTATCGTTATACCTATGCATAAGTGTGCTTTTTATATATATATATATATATATATATATATATATATATATATATATATATATATACACATATATATATACACATATATATACACACACACACATATATATATATATATATATATAAAATATTTGATAAATTGTTTCTGATGAAAGTTTGATGCTATACAAAGTGGGAAAATGAACTTCAAGATGAGTGGAGATTAATTGCCATATTCTCCAGTTGAAAATGTTAATAGAGAATTGACTCGAAAAAGTTTTTTCTGTGTAATTAGTATTCTTTGAAATGTTATAATAAATTGGTTTGCAGGCAGTCTGAAATCAAAACCAACACAACGGATTTAATAATCACCTGGATGAACATTCTATAGGAATGACACGAACAGCAAGTAATGTCTGTTATTATATTCACTGATCTTTCATCGTTAAAAACGTTTTTAAGATAACCTAGGTAAGAAGGCCTTGCTTCAAAAAAATATGCAGTATTAAATAGTATCAATATAAGATTCACATAAAACCTTATATAAAATGACAAATTATATGTATGACATAAACTGTATAAAGAAGGGCGGTGCTGTTCAAAAAACACTCCTGGGGTGCCATCTTAATAGAACTGTTTCGTTTTGAAAATCCCCTGAACGGTTATATGGTGAACAACTGACTACACCGATGTGACAGAATTCATACTTTGTACAATTATAAGAAAATACAAAGGGAACAGGGGAAAGACTTTGGAAAATTACACAAATTGCTCTGACAGATATTGAGGAATGGATAACTGAAGTGACACAGGAAATCTATTGCAAAAGTTTTTTAATCTTTAGTGTTTAAAGCTGTAAAACTTTCTAGAATACACACACACATATATGTATATATATATATATATATATATATATATATATATATATATATATATATATATATATATTAGTAATATGTGGGTTTTATTGAAAGAGGATATCTGAGAAACGAAATGTTAAAATATCATGTTATCCCTGGCTGGCTGGCTGGCTGGCTGGCTATGTATGTATACATTGCACCTAGAAGCAGCACCAATAGAGCTGAAATACTGAAAGTTCATACAAGCTTTTCAGCGGGTTTCTGTATGCATTTCTTAAATCTATGTTAAATTGATCCTTTAGTTAATGTTGGCAGCATTTAGACGTTTCTTTTTTTTTCTTAGTGATCATCGCCCAACAAAAGGAGAGAAAAGCAAAATCCATTGATCACCCCTTTTTCAAATTCTTCCAACTCAGCATGCTGTCAAAAGACATTGGTATCGTGGCGGTTCCTATAGAGACCTGAGCAATGAATGATTTATAATGTGCAATTATCAATTATGTTACTTGAAAATGACAAATGATTGTTTATGGAGCCTGATTAATGATTTCTCTAATTGAATTAGGGTCAGCACTTGACACTGAGAATTTCATAATGTGGAAGTGATCTTTTCATTTTCTTGCTGTTGTACAAATCTGGCATAAGGTCATGGATATGGGACACTTAAAAGCTACTTTTAAAGAGTACAATTAATATGATATTGATGAATAAATGGCATCGCTTGACAAACGAAGATTTTCAGATGGCTTTTGATAATCGCACAACCCTGGCCAGCGGGAACTGTACGAATAATATTACTCTGGTCTGCACGGTGAAGTCTCAAGTTGAAATGCAGCGTAAGCATGGCCGGCCATATCCTTTAAACGAAGGATTTTGAGCGTGTACTGAGGAGCTGAAACTCAATTGAAATGCTCGTATTGTCACTACACTACAGTGTAAGAGATGCACTACGGATGATATAATAGGTTTCTTTTCTTTTGTATGATCTTCACCATCTTCAGCGCAAAGGTTTTGTTAAATGCATCCATGCATCTCTATGAGGCACTTTTCGGTCGGTTGGTTGGTCGATCATATGTTAAATATCAATTTTCTTAGCGGTATCATGTTTAATTGATATAAAACATCGTCCGGACATATGAACCATACCCATCTCCCTCTTTCTCCTCTTTCTGCTACAACTATAACAATGGATATTACATGCATCGTTGAACTTATTGTTCTTTAATTTTGAAAGATATATTCTGGACAAGAACAGAAAATATTTCCCATGGGACTTAACAGCAAGGCTGGAAAGCAAGTATTATCCAAATATATTTAAACAAACTGGAAAGGAACACCGTGTTAATTGATTGAAGTCCTTTGGCACTGACTGTTATGAGATACTTTGAACTATTTCTCCCATTCCTCTTTTTCTTTTTCGTTAGAATGTACAATAACTATTCTGTTTCTGCCAAGAGTTGGTTTGCAACCTACAAAATACCGAAAGAAAATCTCACTAATACATAAGCTTTGAATCACTTTAATGTACCCCTGACCCCGACTGGTACTTTTGGAGCTGGAACCTGACCAAAATATTAGGCTTTTGTTCCTTCCATCATCAAAGTACATTGTTAATCTGACTAAGTCATCTATAGAGCCATTCCGGAATGCTTAAGAGATTGCAGGTGACATCCAAAATGCGATGATGGTAGAAATTATATAAACATGTCGACTAACAAAATAAAATCTATCCATCTATCATGCATTTGATTAGGTGCATTGACCAACTGCTATTCTAAAGGAAGAGGATTCATTCAAATCAATCCAGTAACTATGAAACCAGTAATCCGAAGGGCTGTCACCCAGTATATCCGGAGCTGATGATGAAGATAAACACATTGTCCACTTCTCCCTTCAGCCCCTAATTCATCCATGCATGTTTTACCCTTTTTCCTCTTAAAAGATCAGAATTGTCCACTGCGATGAGGAAAAAAAATTATATTAAACTTAAATAGTTGGTTTTATCAAGAGTCATCCTTTACTCACTCACGTGACCAACGTTTTCTAACAGCAGGCAGATTGATTGAAAAATTGACAAAAGAGATAATCAATAAACAGTTACTTATCTTATTGCTGCCTGACACAAACCAAGTGATTCCGTTACCAAAAAAGTACATAGCAAATTGCCCCTTCCCCGAAAATTTGTTTAAGAGGATGGTTAAAAACGGAAAAAAAAAATTGGTAGGCATGATAAAGAGTGAATGTTTCAATTTTCAGCCCTCTAGCTCCATTGGTGTAGGTTGAACGTGTTATGCACAGAGAGCTATCCAGCCAGGCATACTTGAAAACTGAGGAAACCTATGATTACAGTGTTGATTGAACCTTTCCAAAAATTTGGGGAGTATTAAGAAATTTATTTTGTGAAATTGCTCAAGGAATATCCAAAATGAATTAAGATCAAAGCAACAACAATTACAGTAATACTGAGAATATATAAAATATTGTAAAAGCTCCTAAAGCTCTAAGGAGAGAATATTAAAAAGATTTTGAATACGATAATTGGAAACTAATTGTCGTTTACTATTTGTTCCTTGACGATTATAAAAGAGCAATTTTACATAACGTGTTCATGTGGAGAATCCATTATTTCGTTGTCACTGCTTCATAGGGGTCCATCGAAAGGGTGGTTTTAAACCCTTATTTTCTAGATTATTGGGATTTTGGTACCTGAGAGAAATATAAAACTAATTCAACAACCAGGCAGCACCAAGTGAGTCCGAGACTCATCCTCTTAATTTCTATCTGATGATGTTACATCCTCCAGCTTTATTCAAATTAACTTTCAATTTTTCCTTTATTTCTTTTTTCTTTAATCAAATTCTCAATTTTCTTTCTCTTTCTTTTTATATTTTTCTTGCTGATGTTATTGTGTTCATTTTTTTCCTTTTTTCTCTTCTGAACACCCCCTTCTATTCTTATGTTTTTCTTCTTCAGTCATTAACTTTTTTTCCCTCTCCATCTATTCTTTTCTGTTTTTCTCTTCTTCTTCTTCTTCTTCTTCTTCTCAATTCTCTCAATAATTTCTGGTTCTTACTCACTTTTTTTATGCCTCATGTCTTTTTTCTTTGGTTCTAATTCTTCTTCTTCATCAGTTCTCCTTCTTCTTTTCTTCTTTTTCTTTTCTTTCGACTCCTCCTTTCCTTCTTCCATTTCTTCTTTTATTCTCTCTTTATTATATCTCCCACTCATTCTCCTCCTGTAAATATCTTTTTGGCTCTCTTTCCCCGGTTCCTGTTCCCGTTTCCTCCAGCAGTAATAGAAACAGTCAAGCAATACTGTAACAAAAACTGTCAACATAGGTTTCTTTAGTTTCTGGACTACTCTGCCTGGCTGGCTATGTATGTATTTATAGCGCATATAGGCCAAACCAATAGAGCTGAAGGGCTGAAAATGAAAACATTTACTTCTTATATTCTAAAAAAGATTTAAACTAAATGTTCATTTTGTTGGGGTTCAACTTTCGATGTAAGATACTGCTGATGTAGTTCTTCAGTTTGTTCCAGCAGCCTTCACGTTTGTTTTTTGAAAAGTCGAACTTATTTAGAGATCATTTCCCAACAGAAGTTGATGGAAGTATTTTACCAATTAATCATCTCTTATTCCAGTTTTTAATTGATCCCCTTCAACATAGCATGCTACCAAAACACATCGGTCACATGTTGGTCTCTATTGAGTGACGATGCAGTTATGATTTTAATTATGCACCATAACTTCGATAATAATCGACAATACTTCCCTTTTGGGCAAGTTGCAAAAAATAACTACTTTCTGAATCGTCGAAGTGAATGGACATTTCGAATCAGTTACTACATTTCATTTCCTATCAAATTGCATAATTTCCATTTGAGTTATTTAAATTTCAACCGGCGACGATTTTCATGTTAAAAAATAATTACATCCGATTGAAAACAGATCTCACCTACAGCATTTTTATACACATTATATACATATTAACTATATATCAAGGATGGTGATGGATCGAGTAGGAGTTGTAATATCCCATTTTTTTAATGTAATCGTATTTATTTTAAAGTCTGAATTTTTATATAAAATCTAATGTCTAAATTCATTTTAAGTATCAGGAATGAGAGATTAGGTCCTCCAAATAATGCCTTTTTACCACTTTGCAGAGAAACTAATAACTTTTTTTAAAAACTCTGTAACTTATAGGCAAACCTGTACGTATAACAGCTCTATTCTATCAGTAACGTTGGAAGAAAAAAAAGTAGATAAAAAGATGGAAGGCAAAATGAATGCTTGAAGAAGAAAAAAGTAGGATTGAAGAGAAAAAAAGTAGGATTGAAAAGGGGGGAAAAGGGTAGAGAGTTACTGTGTCTATGTCTTTGGTGATGATATAATGTATTTGTTTCTTACCCAGTAGAACATCCGTCAAGAATAACATGGGTTAGGTTATGTCTTATAAAATGTAAAGTTTTTTCTTCGATACAAAAGAAAAGGTGAAACATTCCATCCAAAACATTCTCGATGAAAATGGAAATCAAAATGAAATATCTTTACTTATTCCTAGAATAAATCACTATTTATTTCATTTTTCATAAGACAAAAATGAATGTTTTTAATCATTCATTCCGATCATTACTTTGGGCTCAATTGATTTTTGGAAGTGATATTTTGCTCAACAAATATGAAGTGCTACGTAGATGTTGGGAAAATCTTAACAACATGCAGAAACCGTATGTGTTACGCTCTGTCGTCGCTATCCTTCGTGGACTTGTCTGCAAAAAGCAGACATTCAAGGTGACGGTGGAAAGTACGTATTAAAATGGATAATTTGATGAAATTCAGCAATTCTTTTGCTAGTGCCCTGTTCATATATTGATATTTCATGGCTGATATTTGAGGAAGCTTACTTAAGTATCTCATTACAGTTTGCTAATAATTCAATTATCCAGGAGGCCGTTTAGATATCCACTGACTATGACTGAAGCTCTAGCAAGTGGAACATGCTCGTCATTGTAATGGTTCTTGGCATATAGCAACATTTAAAAAACAAAAATCAAAGGTCATTCACTGGTGCAGCAAATTCGATATCCATTGAGTACTCCAATACTCCTGACATATGGCAGACTATGGTAAGCTCAGTACATATTTATACTTGTAAAATCATCTTTGCCATCGTCAAGTTCACAGAGAGTTATCTAAATCAGGTATCTGTGGCGGGCAGATATTTAATAAACTTTATCTACACTGGTACCGAACCAACCACGATTGTTTATTATTATTGTAACTTTCGATTCCTACAAACGTCGACGATTATTCTTTATTTGACGGTGAAAACAAGTATTTGGAGATGTTGCTAAAATTTATGGCTCAATTTCAAACTATTACTTCTTCTGTCCAAACATAGGCATATACAAATCACTAATGAATGCAACAATTATTATAGGAGAGGGTAGCATGCGATAACTTGCAGCCATTTTGAATGATTCTCGTATCGATGATTGGATATTCCTGGATAACATCTCAAAAATATACTTTCAAATATATCCTCATACGAAGACAGCAGGTTTCCATTTCACTTTTCTGGTTGTGTAAAATCGAAAAGTTATTGCTTTCTCACCTTACTTAATAACTTGTGGCTTGCAACAGAGACAGACGTTATTTTTCCCGTGTCTGGAAAACAAGGTGACAAGAAAACAACTTTTAATGGAAAGGTTTCGGTAGTTTTATTGACGCTGGCAGGAGCAGAATGTGTTTCGCTGGAAACGTGAAATGGATAAAAAAATAAAATACATGTCTTTCAATATATTTGTGAATCAACACAAATGTAATGCGTAATCTACGTACTTGTTGGGTATGTTGTGAATTTCCAATTGGTATTACAATTCATTGCTACGGATGATGAGTAAAATCTATATGGATCGTTCATTGTTTTATGCATCACACGACATGAAGGTGGGCAACTAGTTTGAGTGACTGTTCAAGACCAGACAAAAGTACTATTTAGAATGCTGGTTTTCCAGGTATAAGTGCAGCTAGCACCAATTTATTGCAGCAAAAATCTTTTTATTCGTACTTTGGTTCTATGTTTGACTGATCTAAGCTTATCAAAATATAGACTATCATACGGATTACCTTTTAGTGACAGGAGTAGTTGCTCATTGGGATAATATTTTGGTCAGAAGCAAAAGAATGCCGATTCTTAAAGTAAACGTACGTGTACCCAACATCCAATTCTTCCCACACTATAATCATCTTCCTTTTTATTCCGTGTTCAATTAAGTCTAGCTTAATGAGATTTAAGACATCCTACGGCGTTTCATTGATTAATTTCTTTTATATTTATTCATTCAAGTATTTTTTGTTCTCCGCTTGAAACTTCCATTCGAGATTACTGTGTGCTTCAGAATAAACTCATGTGAATATCACTTCGAGGAAAGATGTCACGATTTGATGACTTGACTTATTCAACCATGATATTCCCAGCTCATTTAGAAGATGCAAATTCGAAGACAAAAATATATTTCAGATAGAATACAAATCCCGAATCAAACAGAAACTGAATCTGCTTGTTTCATATATGTAGACTTATGTCGAATCCAAATGACAAAATCTAATACAACAGAATATTTTTTCAATTCCCCGTGCTGTTCTCAATGATATTTTTGCTCCAAAACCATATCTTGCCGCAAGGGCCATCATCTGAAGGACATTTTGCTTGGAGCAATACCACAAATTTGATAGTGTGTATGATTGTGGTTGTGCGTTCATATATACAGATATATGTATGTATGTGTATGTGTGTGTGTATTTGTGTGTGTGTTTCCCATTCTACTGTCCATGCCAGAGGATATCTCGTATCAAATTATTCGCCTTTGCAGTATATATATATATATGATGTATATATCTACATATGTGTATATGAATTGTGTGCGTGTAAAAATGAATGTTGAATAGAATTCAACTTGTGCATATCACATACTATGTGTATAAACTCCGTTGTACTCAACCAGAATGGAGAATCAATTCTAAGAAAAGCCATCGTGATTTGTCGATTTATGATTAAAAAACTGTTGAAAAGCATCAGTCTTCGATGCCGAAAGGCGTTTTTGCCAAAGGAATTCATGATTCTTGAGAAATATGACTGGTTTTAGACCAAAAAAAATTATCTAAATTAATCATTTTATCCACAACTTTTTTCTATTGCCGAAAACATTTTATCATTACACAGTGTACATCTATAAATAAGCAAAGACAGTCACCATCAGTCATAATATTGTGAAGATGATGTAAATAATCATTGAATTGATAATATTTCGACGATATTGAAATTTCTAATTGTTTATCAAATATTGATGGTAAATGAACAGCTTTGTCTCTTCTGCGTATGGTTTGTATATCAATACATTCGACGGAGTCAATTTGTCGGAACTGAAAATGGATATTGCAACAGTCTTACTGTCTCAGTCAGGTTAAGTTTGATCGTTGTTGAGAAATACACACTTTTTCTTCGTGATTTCTCTAAGGATTTGCAGTAATCAAGATGACGACCAGTAGGACCAAGCACAATAGATATTGGATTCATAACTTTCCCAGTCATATCATTATGATATGGATCAACCAGAATTCTAATTTCTCGGAGTAGGGCAGCCCCCTACCTAGCTCATCCATCTTTCATATGAGTCTACGCAAATAAGTCGAAAAATTTTGCTCGGCATTTAATGTTGTAACGAAATCTATTGACAACGAATCAGAGCGAGCTGGTCCCTTCAGGTTCTTTGAAAAATTCCTGATATTGTTTTGTACAAAATTGGTGAGTTTGATTTTCAAAAAATAACTTGATAAAATATCTACTGAGTCCCATTAGTAAGAATAGAAAATTTGGTGGCTAGAGCTATCCTGACCGTTTTGGGTTTTGCAATGACGGACCGTTTGTCATAAATGCATTATTATATACATTAGAGGATGGTCATCGGTGTTGAGTGCTATTGATATATCATCAGTATGATTACATTTATGTCTTTCCTTTTGATACGTTTCGTGTTATAAATATCATTAATGTCTCTTGGTTTCGACTCTGTATCTTCCTACACAAAAATTTACATTTTTCTCCAAACAAGCATACGAAGTAATGGCGTGACTCCGTTCTCCAACAATGGCAAGAACAATAAAAAGAACAGTCGCCAAATTGGGGAGAGTAAACTGATACGTAAAATCCACATTCCCATATCGTGATTCGAACCCACGACCAACTACTTCCCAGAACACTATCTTAAAGTGAACTAAATTGACAAGTCTTTGTTATTAGAGATATTCGTCATATAGATAAACATGATCCTGTTTCATTCTAATAAATATTTTTTTACAGAAAATATACATTTTTGTTGAGAAGTGAGTTCTTTCGACAGCCAGTTTTGTCATATCATGAAGTTGCATTTTGACTTATGGCTTGATCCTGAATTTTGCAACCTAAAACCTGCAGATATTTTCACCGACTTTTTAAAACTTTTTCTTCGATATACTCAAGTAGTTCTCTCAACTACCATGTCGTGCAAATACCGATTCACGCTAGCAGTTCATTGAGATGTCGGCTTTTCTATTGATAATTTACCACATGCAATGTTCTCATCGTTCAGTTGCAAATGAGCAGATTCTTCTTTTGCAACTGCAATGCATAAATGAAGAAGAAAAACTCTTTGATTTTGATCTAAGAAGTCACTCCTTTCTATTGACTGTTCTGAAACGGTCGTTCTCCGCCCGAAGGTTCTTTCCTTTTGATGAAAACCCCCTTTGATATAACTTGCTGAATAGTTTTCCTGCGTGTGTAAGTGTTTCGGTGAAGCATAGAGGTATTTTTATTGTATCTTCAAATCTTTGATTTGAACACGAAAGAAAATTGGATGAGGGGCTATTATGCAGTTGTTTTTTTTTGTTTTAGTTTGTTTTTTTTTTAATTAAGGTTTTCCATTTAGTTCAGTAAATGAAACCGCCACCAAAAAAATCAAAACTGATTTCTTCAGTTTTTAAGCTCGGTCGGTATGCTGTGCACCTATCTGTGTACCTATTAGGGTCGAGGTATGAAAATTTAAATATATACATTTTTTTCAAGTTCTTAATTGGGTGGGGGGCAATATTCAATGTAGGTGTATGCAAAATTGATCCCTTTGATTTGATGGGTAAGTTTCATACTTGTGTTTCAAAAAGGCAGACGTTTCCGATGACTACTGCCCAACAAAAAAAGTGATGTAACATTCATTGATCACCCCTTTCTCCAACTTTCAATTGATACAGCCAGAAGACGTTGGTTACTTAGCTATTTTCATTGAGTGACTAACCAGGTTTGCTTTAGTCTATTTCTTGCTTTAATATCCAGATATTTGATAATAACAGAAAAACAGTCTACCAAGGGCAGTGGCACCTTTGTCTCCTTCAAAATGCCCCCCTTAAGTTTACATGATCGAAATGTCGCTTCCACGATCCAAAACAGTCTGCAATATCCCTTTCTTGGATAACCAACAGCAATCTCGTTGCATTCTTCTTAATCTCATCCGCGGTTTTGAATCTTTCACGTATCAATGAGGGAAAACCAAAAGTCGCTGAAATCCAAATCTCAACGGCAGAGAGGCTGAGATACCTGGATGATGCTATGTTTTGCCAAAAAGTACACTAAGGAACAAAAAGGCATATCACTATTGAATGGTAACCCCTAGAAGTGTCCGTTCACGTAAGCTAAACATTTTCCTCTCTTTCTCATTCTCTCTCTCTCTTTCTCTCGCTCTCTCTGTTTTTGCTCTAACTGACACGCACGTGGGCACACATAGACTTACACGGTGAAATGTATATGAAGGTGTGTATATTTATGTATGTTTACTGTGAGAATCGTCTATGAAAAAAAATAAGATTCTTCTTGCATGACCATGATGGGCGTCTTACCTTCGTTACTTGTTTGTTATTTTCTATAGATTCGATAAACACACACGCACACACACACACACACACACACACATATACATCCGTACATATATGTGTGTGTATGTATGTATGTATGTATGTGTATATATATATATATATATATATATATATATATATATATATATATATATATATATATATATATATATATATATATATATATTCGTGTGTGTGTGTATGTGTGCGTTTGCGTATATGCACGTGTGTTTCTGTGTCTGTATGTCTATTGTTTGAGGGATTCGTATAGAGGACTGATGTATGTAATCGTACATGAGTGTACATATTCACGTATATATCTGCGTAAGGGTATGGGTAAATATTTGAGTGTATGTATGAGACGTGAGTGACGTTGCTTTTACACGTGTTCCATAAGGTTTTCGTTAAAATACATATCTCTACATACATGCAATGCAAAATACGTATATTACTTATGTAGATGGAAGGCTTTTTTGCATCTGGTAATCTTCCTCTGCTGATTCTACCGTATAATCAAAAAAAGGATCACTGGGTATTATATGGAGAATTGGAAAAACGTCCGTCTTCGATACTCAAAGAAAACACATACACACGCACGAGCAACTACATATTTACGATCGATCCCGTTGCAAATAATCACCCAAACAATTCCTTATTGTTATTCAACATGAAAAATAAATCCTAAGCTTTTTCATCGATATGAATGAAATATAATTACTTTCATCGAGAAATGCTAGTCAATATTCCAATCGGAAACATATTTCTGTTCTTATTCGAGATTTGTCTGGGAAGTATCCAGCCATTCGATATAAGGAGAGAAATAGCCTACAACGGTGATATCGCTTTAATCATTTTCTAAATACTCACATTAGAAATGCGAACACACGTATCCACGCATTTATAAGAATGTAGAGATACATTACATAATTAAATAGATACTATTATAATTAATGATTAATGGAATTATATTTATTCACAATTAGCCAAATTACTTCGAAAACGCTGAAAAAATATCATTCGATCAATGTATGCTTGCATTTCACGGGATTTTCAGATTTATATAAAATTATGTTATGGGTATCGTAGATTTTAGAAGCATTTACATCAGCATCATAAAATAATTTATAACAGGATTTAAGTCAAAATGTAAAAAATGCAGATTTTGTCATATACCAGAAAACGAAAACTTTTTTGAGAACAGTTGTAGCTAGATGCACAGAGACTTGCAATGAAGTAAAAGTGTCACCGGGTCGTTGGTCTTCGGCTTGAGGTCACATAAACACTCTTTCTGTCACTTGAGTGCTTCGCTTGTCATTGGAAATAATGCCAGCGGAGAGATTTGGCAATTCTGCATCGTTCGCAATTTAGTTGAATATTCCCATGACTAGTCAATAAAAGAATGTTACTGACTTGTTCAATATTATTTGGTTGAGGTAGATTTCTTTTCCCCAAATAGTCGTAGGATCCCATACACCAATACTCAAAGTGTGGCAATGGGCCCCTGATAGGGACTGCAAGATGCTGGGGGAAGCTGACCCAAGACAGTCGCCAAAAAAAGAGAGGAACGCCTCGATTGTGAGACCTGTACGTGCAAAGCTTTTGTCCTATTATACATTGAATATGAGAAAATTGTCTTTGCGCAATGGGAGGAAAATTGAGAAAAAATCCAGGTTTACAGAATGGCACACATGCCTGAGTGTGATCAAATCAGCTCAGAAGAAACGGTTTGAAACATTCAGCACATTCGTTATTATTGCAATGAGACTGAAGGCAATCTAATTTGTAAAGTGAGATAAAAATAGCAGATCCGGTCAATCATAGGCCTGATCGAGTGAGAAGCTTCATAATGTTCTTGGATTTTTAATCAAAGACACTATCTGAATAATTGATGGATATATACTTATCCCGTGTGTATACATATAAGAACACAGTTTTTAATCAGTATCCTATACAGTTTTTCGCGATGATTTGTCAAGCAGTGACAATAAATACTATATATTTCTTTCATTTTTTGGAAAATTTTACGAGAATCATTCTCTCACAATAATTTGAATGGCTCTGAGATTACCATAAATATCAACAAATACCAAATACATTTATGTATATAGAGAGAGATGGACAGACGGACAGACAGAGGGGAGGAAGAGAGAGCAAAAGAGAGAAAGAGAGAAAGGGGGAGAGAGGGAGATCAAGTTAAGCTTAAGATTGAACAAGCCCACAACCAATACTCTGCAAAACTAATATTCTAGCCATCTATCTAAAATGATACATAGATAGATACATTTAAACGTAAATTGCGGCCAAAGAGAAGTATGGTATGTTACAGCTTAGACTTAAATTTCCCATTTTAAACACGGCTAGAAAAATGCTACTTCAATACATATTGATATTTTTTCAATCAAAAGTCTTCTCTCTGAACCTACACGTTCAATATTAAAGTCCCATAATGATTGAACTCCCCTTTCTTGGTTCAAATACTGTAATTGGCATTAAAGTCGAAATATCTTTGATATATCTTTCCTGCATTTCAAGCTTCTTCAAATGATTACAATTCTGCGCATTGACTTGATTCTTGATGCAGTAACTAAAGCAAAATGTTATCGGCTGGAAACAGAGAGAAAAAGAAGGAAAGTAACTGATACTGTTCGCTTTTTTTGACAGATGCCGCTCATCTATAGATTTTCGACTCTTTTATCGAATTATTAGAAAGCTAATTGATCGATGAAAATCAATAAGATATACTTTCGTAGTTAATGCAAGAGAGGGAGAGGGTATGCAGAGAGATTGAAATAACGTAAGTATCAGTGAAGATGACCAAAATCAAAAGAACTTTACCTTCTTTGCAACAATTTTTTTCATTTGAAACTGTCGAACAAAAGTGTTGCAAGAATCGTCAATTGATAAATAGAAATCCAGAATACTGAACAGCATGGCTATTTTATTTCTCAGATTTTCAAACTAAATCGTCGTTTTATGGTGATCATCCATTGGTTATATTTACTTGATTTTTTATGCTGTCTTTAACGTTCTTCAAAATTTTATTAGAAATTTTTCAGACAACATTTTTCGACGGATTAATAATCCTGGTTAGGAATTCTGTATTTTGAATTGTACCAACTTATTTTAGATTTATTGATGTTCTTGCAATTCATAATGTTCTTGAATTTTATATTCTTTAATAATGTTGAATAATCCTTCCCCGAATCCCCAAACGTGTCAGCTGGAGGGCTGTTTTTCATTTTGAATCCAAATCTTTTATGTTTATTCTTATTCTGATTTTTTTCAAGTTTATTGCTAATGGCTGACAAACCTTTGGCTACATTCGAGGAAAGATTATTCAAAATGAAGCTGGAATATGGAACCTAACCAAAAGATTGTACCTCAAATTGAGACCCATTTGACGCTCACGGGAGAGAATCATGTTCGGCATTACATAGAGAAATCACAAGACAGAACTTCATATTAGAAGAACAAACAGGGCTCAGAGATATAAGAACCATGAAAAAAACTCAAATGACAATCGACAGTTCCTAAGAATGACTGAAAACCCCTGACATCAAGACCCTCACTATGGATACCCAGAGTTCATACGCCAAAGATGGCAAGTAGAGAAACTCAAGTTCAGAGAGTATGGGCTCCATGACGCCCATGATAGAGAGATCTAGTGAATCTTAGCGTGGCCAATTAAGGGACAATAAAATGCTAACGGTGATGATTTACACGTGTCTATATATAATATCTGTAACATTCACTTTAGGGTTATGAAACAAAGGTTTCTCGCTCATTTACGCCCACAAACACACTCGCACATATTCCCTTTCCATAAGTCCCTCTGTTTTTTGTCTATCATTTCTTACAATATTTGTTGGTCTTTTTTCCTTAGGTATCACTTCTTTTAATACAAATACCAGATATTCCAATGCCCGATACGTAAATCTTCGATGTCAATGACTGCCGGTCATTTTACAACTTTATTATAAAAGAATCCATTATAAAAGAAAGTATCAGTATAATAAACTCTGATTTGTTTTGAACGATTCATTATATAATGGTCGTAAATTCAGTACTATTCCCTAGTCAAATGTTCTGGGTTTTAATTAATAGGGTATTTGGTTGGTAAAAGATAGGGGTTCTAGCAGCATTTATTGTACATTCGTAGTATTAAAATTTGAAGTTATGAAAAAAATGCTATCAAAGAATTATATGGTCAGAATGAATTATTTTTACGCCATCACAGGCAAAATATCTAAAATAAAGTAGAAGAACACCTTGAAGCTTCGGAATCTAGATCTCATCATAAAATCGTATGCGTCGAAAAAATGTTGAAAAAGGTATTTAAAAAAAGCTTTTTCTCTTGAATTAAAAAAACGCATTTTTAAAAGAAGTTTATTGGATAACCAATGCCTGTTTTCAAGTCTGTAGGCAGAAGCTCTGAAAGAAGCGAGCAAACGAAGGTAAGCACATTTAAAAAAAGATAGCAGCCTTCACCACCTATGGTGGCTACGGTGTTTCAATACGTGGGCACATTTATACATGCATATTTGCATTTGTGAATTGTATCCTCAATATCCTGTACATAAGTGTATGTGCAAATATGTGCGTGAACGTGCATGTTTTTCTGTGTTTTCTATGTATGTATTGATAGAGAAGTATTGAATTGAGAATACATATATGTGTGTGTGGAGGTGATACGACAATAGGAAGATGAAAAGAAATTTAAGAAAAAAAAACAAGTGCTACATCTGGAATTATCACTTATGCATTTCAATGGTTGCCAACCACTTTTTTCAAAATAACTCGCAGCAATTGAATGAAACAATAAGTACTAAAGCATACGTACGGAATAAGTAGAAGCCAAGATTTGTAATAAATATTTAGTATGTGAACAGAAATAGCAAAATTGAATTCAAAAGGTCGGTCATTCGATATTCATCTATGCTCTAATAAAAACACTTATGCACACTTTCAATTATACTGATGATAAAAAGAGCAACTCTGCCCTTCCCTCTCACAGAAAACTTAATAATAATCTACTATGGTGGTGAGAGTTAAAGGTCCTCCAGAGAGATACAAGTGAATGAAAGAACAAGATTGTTCTGTCGCCGTCTCAGCCTATGCTCTGTTTTTGATTAACTGAGCATCTTGTTAAGTTAAGAGTCGACTTGGGGGGAATTGAGGTGATCTGAGAAGAGATTTCACAAACACAAACCTCCCCTCGAACATCGATTCTAGTATCTGTTGGAAACACGCAACTATTTAAGCCATGTCATAGTCAAATGTTCTTTTGTCAACGCCTGCTGAGGACTGAACTCGCTTCTGCCAATAATTCGGACATTTTGCCAACAGCATGCAGACCCAACAGATTTATATTTGGAAGATCACATCAGACCAAGTAGACACTGATGCAATTCCCTTGTCATCACTCAATGTAGACCGTACCAGTGGGACCAGGATTCACCCTTTGATCAAGTTAAGTGCTCTTAGGTACTGGTAATAATACTTGCAAGAACTGAAGAAAGAAGAGAAATTCCTGGCTCATCATGTGCGGTGCTTCACGTTGAATCCTGTATCACGTCATATTCTCATAGGGTTCCGAGTAAAAAATAATTTACCATCAATCATCACATGTTGAGGCACCATAATCGTTCATTCTTAAATAATCTGTCAGTTTCTTCCTTTATTTCCTTGTTCTTTAATTTCTCTTACTTTTTTTTTCTTCTCTTTGCTTACTTTTCCTTGTGATGTTATTTTGTTCATGCATTTTTTTCTTTTTCTTTCCTTTTCAATGCTACCTTCTTCTCTTGTATTTTTCTTCTTTAAGGATTCATTTTTTCTTCCCTCTTCTCATATACTTTTTCTCTTTTTTCTAACTTTTTTCCAATGCTGCCTCATTTTCTTGTAGTTTTTTCTTCTTTAAGCATTTTTCTTCATCCCTCTTTTCTCCTACTTTTCTTCCTTTTCTTTCCATTTATATCCTTTTCAAAGCTGCCTTTCCCTCTTGTAATTTGTTTCTTCTTCACGTATACATTTATTCTTCCCGCTCTTTGTATATTTTTTCTTCTTTTAGTGTTACTGACAGAATAGAGCTATAAAATGTGCAGGTTGGGCCATGAATTACATGACTTTTCTTTAAAGTTATAAATTTGTTTCTCTGCAAAGTGGTAGAAGGGCATTATTCGAAGGATATATTCTTCCATACTTGATTCCGAAGATGAATCTAAACCCTACATTTTATATCATGATTCAAATTTTGGAATAAAAACGATTAAATAAAGAAAATGGAGTGTTTCAACTCCTATGCGACTCATCAGCCATCTTAAAATACAGTTAATATGTATATATTGTGCGTGAGAACGCACGAAGTCAGCTTTGTTTTGAATCGGATGTAATATTTTTTCTGACATGAAAATCGTCTCCGGCTGAAATTTAAATAACTCAAATGGAAATTATGCGGTTCGATAGGAAATGAAATTAAGTTACCGATGTCCATTCACTCAGACGATTCAGAAAGAAGTTATTCTTGCAACTTGCCCGAAAGGGAAGTATTGTCGATTACTATCGAAGTTATGGTGCATAATTAAAATCATAGCAACCTAACAATTTGGAGGAAATAAGAACGGATATCAGACAGGTCTGTTTAGTCACTCTATAGAGACCAACACATGACCAATGTTTTTTGGCAGCAGGCTGCGTTAAGGGTGATCAATCGGAAGTTAGAACAAGGTGTGATAAATTGGTAAGTTTGTTGGACAATGATCACTAAATAAGTTCCACTTTTCAAAAAATAAACGTATAAGCTAGTGGGGACAAACTTAAGGACTAGATTATCAAAAAATTGCATTGAGAATAGAGGCTTTTTTTAAGCATAGTAGGGAGTAAATGCTTTGATGTTCAGCCCTTCGGCTCCATTGGTTGGGCCTGTATGCGTTATACATACATACATACATACATACATAACCAGCCAGGCAGAATATTCCAGGAACTAAAGAAACCTATGTTGACAGTTTTTGTTACAGTATTGGTTGACTGTGACTATTATTGCTTGAGGAAACAGGAATAGGAAAAGGGAAAAGAGAGAGTCATAAAGATATTTAGAGGGGGAAATGGGTGGGAAATATAATAAAGAGAGAATAAAAGAAGAAATGGAGGAAGGGAAGGGGGAGTAGGAAGAGGAGGAGAGAAAGGAGAAAAGAAGAAGTGACGAATAAGGAGAATTAAAACTAAAGAAAAGGACTTGAGACATAAATAAAATGAGTAAGAATCAGAAACTTTTGAGAGAATTGAGAAGAAAAGGGGAGAAACAGAAAAAGTAGATGGAGAAGGAAGAAAAGGTTAATGACTGAAGAAGAAAAACAAAACAATAAGAAAAGAAGGTGATGTTCAAAAAAATTTTTTTTGAATGAACAAAACACCAAGAGAAATTTGAAAATAGAGATAAAGAAAATTAAGAATTTGATTAAAGAAAAAGGAAATAAAGGAAAAACTGAAAGTTAATTTTAAAATATCGATGAAGGGTGTCACTTCAACAGATACAAACTAAGAGAGTGAGTCCAGTACTCACCTGGTGTTGCCGGGTAGTTGTATTAATTTCGTGTTTCTCTCAGGTACCAAAAAGTCCAAATAGGAAGGGTACAAAATCAATGCATCCTTCTGCTAGTCACCTATGGAGCAGTGGCGAAGGGACGTAACCAAATGATTGGCCCTCAAAATGAGAGAGTCATGCTCAAACTCACATCGAAAGATCCTAAAGCAGCGTAGAAAAGACGTGAGTCCTAGATATCAAAGGAACCATTAGAAAATTCTATTATGTATAGGCTGGCCATGTTGAAAGAATTTTGGACGACTGATGAACATCAAGACTCACAACATGGATCCCCAGAGATCATATACGAAATAGTGGTCAACAGTAAGTAAGATAGCGTGACGTGCTAGACATATTCAAAAAGTAATAGCTTTGCAACGTCCATGATAAAGAAGTTTGGCATATATAGGGGAAAGTCTATTTCCAACAATAGACATTAAAGGCTGAAAATGATGATGATGGTATGTTTGTGTCGGAGCCCATATTTTTCTATTCGTACTTCACTTACGAAATCTACAATACTAAGTTATAAATATCCGTAAAAGGACTGAAGTCATCATGGTTTTAATGAACTAAAAAAAGTATTCATTTAGCATGTATTGAGCTATTGGTGACTCTGTGTGCGAAGGACCCCTGTGTGTGTGATGTTGTGTGTAGGTGAATGGATGTGGAAAGGAAAAGGGTACACACGGGTGTGACGCAAGGATTCCAAACGCTTATCATCAAGATATACAACCCTCTCCACTATATATATACATAAACATACACACACACACACACACACACACATATATATATATATATATATATATATATATATATATATATATTGAAATGATGGATTTGCTACACAAAAATGTTCATATTTCTACCTTTCTGAGCTATGTCACACGAATTAATTCGGATCCTCTTTAGGACACTATTAGATGGGGATGGTGTCTTTATTCTTTGAGTGGAAAAACTCTTTTTTTCCTTTTAAAGATAAGGTCTCTTGTAGAGGAACTGAATTCATGGCTGTTATAAATCATTTAGAATGTTTCAGACAGTCTACTATCATTATGTTCGTAATCTATCTGTTTCAGTGTTGTGGTTTTAGTTTCAGGAGATTCATCATCAAATTTTTTATTTGCCTCCATGCTTTAGGATTCACTTTCACATGGTGTTTATATATATATATATATATATATATATATATATATATATATATATATATATATATATATATATATATATAATCAGCTTTCGATAATGATATCCAAAAGGATGATATTACAGGCTCACAATTTGTTCGAGAAAATCAATGATTTCCATACACATTTCGCTAGTTGAATGATCATATTCAAAATATTTTAATATTATTTCGTCAGTGCTTTAGAAACTTATACAACAATTTTCAGTTTTATTGTAATTATCGTTGCTTTGATCTTATCAGTTTATGTCGGGCAGCATTTACGTTTGCTTATAGAAAATTCAGACTTTTTTTTACAGATCACTACGTAACAAAAGGTGAAAGAAGTAGCATGCTGCCAAAATACATTAGTCACGAGAGTAAATAGATTGAATATAACATTTTTCACATCACCATAGACGATTCTGTTCTTTCAAGAGGAGAAGGTGTGAAGAGGGCATGGATGATTTAGGGGCTGAAGAAAAGGTGAGCACTATATAGGACTTAACCAAGAAACTGACCCAAAAACTGAGAAACATGCAATGTGCACATGGAAGAATCATGCTCAACCTCACATAGAGAGATCACAAGACAGCATGATACATCGAGGAGAGAACAGGAGCCTGAGACGTCATAGAATCCATTAGAAAACTCAAATGGCAATGGGCTGGTCATGTTGTAAGAATGGGAGACAACTGTCAGACATCACAACTCACAACATGGTTTCCCAGAGATCACATTCGAAACTGAGGTCGGTAGAATACAAGATGGAAAGATTAACTAAACAAATTCAGAAAGTACTGGCTCTGCGACACCAACGATAAAGAGATGTGGCATACCCTGGGGAAGGTCTACGTCCAACGGCATAGTGATGATGTGTATTTTTATCATCGGCTTCGGATAAAGTAGGGGACAGACCTTCAGATTCCTAGCTTCATAGTAACTACATTAATCTGCATGGATCGTTTTCCTTTGAAGTAGCTGTTAGTCAATGCACTTAATCCAATGCATGATTGATAGATGAATATAGAAATAAATCAATAGATTTTAATTAAGTTGGAAGAAACAAAAGTTTATTGTAGGTAGAATACGAACCAGTCGGCTGTTTTTCGTAAGTATGAAGGAAATCCTTGTAAATATATATCAAGTGAAATCACAAAAAATCGGTGATGATTCCTCCATATTCTTGCAAGGAAAATCTTACAGTATTCAGACTCATCTAAAGGTGAAGGATGTCTCGTAATAAAACCAATTATTTTGCGAGCAACACCAAATCCACCTATTATCAATAATTCAAATTGATATAACAATAGAAGTCTTCGCGAAATATAACTAGAGGGGTGTCTAATTTGCAGGGAAACCAACTTGTCATACTACCAATATATTGAATTGATTTAGCTGAAGCCTCCTCGCTGTTCAACCAAAACCAAATACCCTGATAAAACTGATAATTATCTATATATACTATACGCACTCCGTTTCTCCTACATTTAATAGTCCAAAATTAACTACGCAAGTGGCAAATATGTAAGCTTGTGCACAGCTAGCGTGTTAAAGCGCTTGTTGAGAACGCCAGGACATTCCGAAAATACTGCATGCACAACTGTTGATATTGTTTGATTTGATGAAGAATAGTATAAAGTCTCCTTCGTCACCCTCAAACAGTTTGAGCACGGAATTTTAATATAAAAATCTTGAAGCACTCATTTAGATTTTACATTTCTATAATTAATTCATTGTTATTTTATAGCTAAGATACGAATATCGTTTATCTCAAACAAAGCACAATATTGGTCTGCTTATCATTAAAGATAGTGAGGCCATCCAATAAAAAAGTTTCGTGGGCCAAACGGAGAAAGGTACGATAACCGAGGTGTACAAGAGACAAGAAGAGCGTTGAAGAGCTTTCATTACGCACTGGAGTAGACAATTTTGCTTACGTAAAATAGATTCTGAGAATATGATATGGGAATTTATCACTTGCTCAATTTATGGATTAAGATGACATGATGAGATAAGGAACTGAATTGACATCGGATGGAGAGGCAGATTTTCTCCAAAAAGCCCTTTCTCTTCTTCTGAAGGAATCAAATTAAAAGATTCTAATTGGATAAGGAAAACATTTAAAATATAAACTCATAGGGCGATACTACCTCAATACTCATTACGAAGCCTCTGTCTTACTCTTAATAATACCTTAGGGTTCTAATGAGTCAGAGCCCTTCCTTTAGGCATGGGTATATTTCGTTTATTCAAATTCGTCGATCATTTATTCTGTAATGGTTGGATATTTCTTTGTTAACATTTGCTGATTTCATATATACTTATCAATGGCCATTTAACTGAGATTATGTTTCTCATCAAGTGCTCAATAAACGTCGTTGTGATATACATACTTTATATATATATATATATATATATATATATATATATATATATATATATATATATATATATATATATATATATATATTAGGTAGCAACTCCTTGGTTCAAAGGATGCCACATTTCAACTTGGGGCGTCATTTTGCAGATCAGGGTGATATTCTACCTACAGATCCAACCAGCAAGGGCCACACACTCGTGGAAAGCCATCCAAGAACCTTTGTTTGCCAGGTTTCGCCATTATTTCATCAATAACATATTAATCATATTTGCTGATAACGGAATCTTCAAAAATTAGCTTTAAAGAGGATCATATACTTGACCTCATGCCAGATTTGTACAACTGCAAGAAAATGAAAAGATTATTTCCACATTATAAATGTCTCAGTGTCAAGTGCTGACCTTAATTCAATTAGCGAGATCATTAATCAGATTCAATAAACAATCATTTGTCATTTTCAAGTAACATAATTGATGATTGCATCTTATAAATCATTCATTACTCCGGTCTCAATAGAAACTATCACGAGACCAATGTCTTTTGACGTCATAGCCAGTTGGAAAAATTGGAAAAAGGTGTGAACAATGATAAAGTTACTTCTCCCACCTTTTGTTGGGAGGGGGGGTGATCATTTCTAAAATCCAGCCAGAAATAATATGATATATCAATACTTTTTTCCTCATATATTCTCTTTCAATAGAAGACCACGTATTACTTTATATATATATATATATATATATATATATATATATATATATATATATATATGTATATATATATATATATATATATATATATATATATATATATATATATATATATATATATATATATATATATATATATATATAATACGTAGACCAAAGTCTTGCTGAATTGAGTCTATCTTTTTTCCTGTCACGGAATATCATAGAGGTCCATTGATAAAGATATCACTGATCCCCTAAACAAAGCACACGAGAGACAAGATCGAGGCTGGTTTCACGAAACTCTTGAATAGAATGTCTCTGATATGAGACTATTTAGAATCTGACTCAGAAAGTAAAAACCTTTATAGGAGTAGTAACTCTGTAACGTACCAGAGGCTGCAGTCACGTAATCTCGACAGTCATTTTATCCTCACTTTTTCGATTTTGGCATCATTATGATCCACTTCTCTATTGCAAGGCCGGTCGAAGAGCTCGTTAACCGTACTATTAGTGAACGGACCCTGGACGTGGTCATGCACTTTCCTGGGTTGGAATCAGTGTTGCCCGTCTCCTCGACAGGTTGTCTACCAAGTCTGAAGAGCCCAGTTGCTCTACTATTTCTCTTTCACCTGGAGATGAGATTCATTCATTCCTAGGGCGTTTGTTTGAAGTGAACACCAACTGGCACAACTGGGGTTTGAACTCGGCTTGGTGATTCCATTCTCCAAGGCTTGAACTGTTTGGCAATCTGCATCTCCGACTTATAAATAATTGGGCTTCTTTTCTTTCAATAATTGATTAATCATTCTTAGTGATGAACAACCGTAGCCACCAAGGATGGTGGAAGATTTTATCCTATGTAGATATATATACATATACACACACACACACACACACACACACACATATATATATATATATATATATATATATATATATATATATATATATATATACACGTGTGTGTGTGTGTGTGTGTGTCGATGCATGTTCGTTTATTGGTTTATGTGTACCTGTGTTCTTGGCCATGCCGTTTCGTCTAATTCAAAATCAGCAAAATTACTCCAACAGACTTTCTTTTTCGATCTTTGAAAAAAAAACATTTTTGACATTTTTAGCTATATTCTCACGGGTTCATCTATATCTACATTCCCCAGAATCCAGACGTTGGTAGATATTTTACTTTACTTCACATGTTTTTCCAGTGGAAAACGCCACTGATGTCATGAAGGGAATTTATTCTGACCATATTTATTCTTCAATCGAGTATTTTAAATGATATTAAATTTTGACACTACGGTTGTTCAATTATTGGCTGTGGTGAAGAGCTATTATCATATTATTATTATTTTATTTATAGTTTTCTTACATCTTATAGCGGAAATACCCAATCTAAAAAATGTCAATTTGCATCACTGATATGAAGACATTGTAATTCCAGATTACTTGGGCTCTGCACAAAAGCATTGCAGTTTCACATAAGATCATAATCGTAAGAAATGATTTTGAAAGCATTGTGAAAAAAGATAATCTATCGTTGTTCATCGTATGTAAGTGTTCAGAAATTATCACTTTTTCTTTCAAAATTGGATTTCTTTTTTTCCTTTTCCACACCTGACCTGCTTCACATAACTAATGTCTTCCAATGAAATTGCTCCAAGTTTTGTCAATCAGAGAAAAAATGACTTAGGTAAATAATATAGTCTGTTAATTCCTAGATATGGCATTAACATTGTTGTTCAATCCTCCAAACAGAAAATAAATCTGAATTAAAACAGGTCTTGTTGGTCACTTAATAGAAACCATTCCGAGACCAACATTTTTTGCCAGCATGATATGAAACTGAAAGAAACTAATTTTTTTTTGACAGTTTTGGTTGACGGTTTCTAACATTAAATATTACAGTTAGAAATACTACATTCAGCAATAAGTCGGATAAAACCTTTGTACAACATAGAAAAACGTACCGAATGATATGGATTCGTTCAGATTCATTCCGATTATTAACCACAAATCGACGAAATGCTTGAAGTAATTCCAATTCTAATATTCTACCATTTGAACATTCATGATTCTATGAAAAAAAGCTTAGTAGCTTAAATACTGTAATACCTAATATACGATAGACGTTATTTTCCAAATACGTAAATGTATATATGTGTACGAGTTCTTTTGTGTTAGAATTTTCTAATATTTGTTGATATATTGTCATCTTCGCTGCGAACCACTGAGGCGTAAATCTCACAGAAACATAAACAATGACAAAATAATAATCAGTGTGTGATTGTCTGTTGTGGTAAGGTGAAATTATCAAAACACAGAACCATGAAGCCAACATAAACCTGTGATAAACTTTACAGAATCAAACAAGATGACACAGAAGGTTTTAACAGTAAAGCGAAACCAGGTGTCTGGAACGTAATCAGAGAAACAAGAAACCTTCTTAATCGAATGATTGAGAAAAATGATAATTCATGCATTTGTGGCAGGAATTATCCGAAGAAGAGTTTATTTTCATGAGTCTCGTGCTGATATAATTTTACCAACTTTGTGGCTTTCGCAAACCATGTTGTCTGGCAGAATTTCACGTCACAATCCGGTGAAACCTATTCTGGGACTGATGGCGTGCATCTATTTTGATGACACAAGTGACATTTGGCATCCTTTCATCAAGTTATTGATTGGCTGAGTTTCACTGAGTTTGTCTTGCAACCAACAGAATTTCGTCGCGACTTTCTCTTCGTTCCCAGTGGTAGTATTATTAGCTGTCCTTTCTGTTGCAGATGTTACCTCTTGCTAGGGAGATATATTGGTTTTCTGAGAGAATATATATATATATATATATATATATATATATATATATATATATATATATATATATATATATATATATATATATATATATATATACATATATATATATATATATATATATATGTGTGTGTGTCTGTGTGTGTCTGTGTGTGTCTGTGTGTGTGTGTCTGTGTTCACATCGAGATTTAATGTTTGATCAAGTGAGTCAGTGACATGATAATAGGAGAATGTTAATGTACAAGATGAAGCAAACATAATTAATGTTTTTATTTCGAAGTATATTTTGTTTGCAATTAATCTTCTTTTTTTTTCTTAAAATTAACCAAGGCAGGTAAGTCACAAATTAATGTGCATTGATCTAATTCAACTACCAACTAATTGTCCCTAAGAAAATATCCATCAAAATAAGAAGAAAGTTTCATAAGAAAAATTTCCAATCCTTTTAGACGCCCCCGTTGCTTTCTCCTTTTTATTCTCCTCCCACTTTTCAAAAATACCATCGTTTCCGAACTTATACGTAAAATCTCCCCCTAACCTGAACAAGAAAAAAAATTAGAAGACAGCTTCAAACTCTGGGAGCATGATATGTATATGAATTGGGAAATAAAATATATATCTGGAAGAATCTGTTGACCGTCGGAACATTGGCGATAAATTTTCAAAAAAGCTGTTTTTACGACATCATTGAAGTCTTGGATTTTACAAGTATGTGTTTTTACGAATTTGTTGAGGAGCAATAATATGAGTGAACGCTGTGGTTTGTTTTGGATTCCGGCTGAAAGCCAATAGTTATCTTCATTCGGCACGTTGACCCGGAGGTTAATAGCTAGACAAAGTATCCTTGCAGCTGAGACCCCAAAAGAGATCGGAATATAGAATGGACATTCGAAGATAGCCTTCCGGTTAGTCGACGCTGGGGGTCGTTTGCTGAGCTGTTGCAGAAAGTTGGACGGTTCAATCTGAAAAATCTTTCGCCAAAATGTTGAGAATGTGTAGCAGGACTTATTTGGCATTGAATATGTGAATGAATTGGCCATCTCCCCAAATACAGGTCCATGCAGCCACTTTACTGAGCACAAGGCAACTTTAATTACTTCTACTTAAGTTTCTAAAATTATTAGTTCCACCAAAGGCTGATTTAATATATATTGGGGTGAATGTGCGTTCTATACATCGAAGCTCCCAAGAACACATCAGGATTTTCAACAAAAGATTTTCTGATCAACTTCTTCACATATAAGATAAACTGTAATCAATAATTTTACGACGGTCATTTGATTTCGTCATTTTATTTTTATCTCCATTTGTGACATCAATTCCGTTGCCAGATAATTTAATATCGACACTGGAGACTTAAAAGATACTAAAAATTTACCCAGCGTAAGACCTGAGCGAACACCCGATGAGAAGCGTATGACTGGCGACGTGACTTGATAAAACACTTTTAATGGTTGATAATTATATGATTTGTATCGTCATTTTCTTAGTTTGAATTCCACTATTTAATGCCCATCATGCTTTTTCCTTTTAGTATTTGGATAATCATTCTTGCTCGTTTTGTGGTAGCAAACGATGTTAGGGTTGATCAAATGAAAAAAAAATGAAAAAAAAAGGATGGTCAGATTTACTTTTCTTTCCTTTTCTTAGGCAGTGATCACGAAGAAAAGTTAAAATTTCAGAGACAAATGAGAATGCCTCTTGAAACAAGCCATAGGATCGATCAATCATAAACTTATATTGCAAATTGAACTCTACACTAAAAACCTATTGAAGAAGATGATTTTCAAAACGCAATAATCTGTTGTTGTTTTTTTTCTAGATATAATTAAAAAAATGTTTAAATTCACTTTTCTCTTGCCCCATTTGCGTGGCTTATATGCATGATACAAAAAAGGCATAGATAGCCAGCAAGCCAAACCAACCTGGGGAAAAAAAGAAATCTATGTTGGCGGTTTTTTCGACAGTTTGCGTTGATGTTTTCTAATAAAAGTAAGTAGAAGTTTACGACGATTTAAACACACTTGCAGGATCTTTTTACGGATATTTTTATTTTTCCATTGTTTTTACTTGGTAAACATTGGGTGTAAGATACTGATATATATATATATATATATATATATATATATATACTGAGAGAGAGAGGGTAGAGAGAGATTGGACGCGGAGGAAAAGAATTTGAAGTCGAAGTTCGACTGACCTGTTTCTTCTCAAGCCAAATCCAACCGGATCGCGCCAACTTCGACATACACAAAACCCTGAGCCACGATAAATGCTGAAATTATGTGGACAAACAATTCAGAATAAATGACAGCGAAGAAAAATAATCGATACTCTGGACGATCGTTTTGCAATCAAGAACTGACGCCCGACAGGTGGCGCTATCGAGACTGTATGGGCTGGATAGGTGAGGGTAGAGCATATTGGAAACTTTTCGTGTAGGGGTGGAAGCGACAATTGCATTGTTTACGTTGGGGATGCATAAAGCCGTCTCTAACTGACCTCTGAGTCCATTCATTATACTTATCAGTTGAAAATACGATTGCCAGAGGCCATTTCCTGAAGCAACAAAAGTTGAGAGCGTCTGACTTTATTTGATCGTTGAAGATTTCGCGGTGAAAGTTGAATATCCCAAGAGACAATAAAATTGGAATGATCAATTATTTTTCTGATGACGTTATATGAAAATGATTGGAAATTTCGTCGAGATTGAATGGAAGAGAGAGAGGGACAGAAAGATTTCGAAGGAGTTGAATGGAAGAAACAAACAATCGAAGAAGGGGGAGAAGTAATCGGTAAAAAGTGAGTGATTGATTTGTATCGTAAGACAGTGGGTGAGAAAGAGAGGGATAATAAAGAAAGACGAGAAAAGGGGAACGAATCATGAATATCGGTAACAAAAGAGAAAAGAAAGAAAGAAATGATGAGTGGACAAGAAGAGACGAAATAAATGAGAAAGATAGGGAATATATAAGGGGACAGGTAAGGTTGTAAAGGAAAGCAATAGAGAGAGAAAAGAAAGAAAGAAAATAATTGAGTGATGAAGAGGGGCAACACAGAGAAGGAAGAAAGAAAGAAAGAAAGAAAGAAAGACAGGAGTCGTAAAAGATTACGATAAGAGAAAAATGCAAAAGAATAGAAAGGAGGAAGTAACCGAATAAGAACGACTGGAATGAGTTAAAGTACAAAGAAAGACACAAACAAACAAACAAACAAACAACAATGAAAATGAGAGAGAGGAAAGGACGCTCCTCTGGGATGGGAAAAGAAGCCATTTCAAAAAATTCAAAATAAAAATCGAAAAAAGAATTAGAGAAAATAACAAAAGGATTTAATCAGAAGAGAAAAAATATTAAAAGAAGACAATTTAGCGAGATGAAAATGGAAAATGAAAGCAAACAGACAACAAGAGAAAAAGAAACTTAAAAAGTGATTTCAGTGACAATCAGATCTGGTTAGTCACTCAATAGAAACCGTCATACGAATAAAGTCTTATGACGGCATCCCATATTGGGAGTGATCAGTTTGAAAAAAAATGGAAATCAGGGAAATGATAAATAAGTTACTCCTCTTGACTTACGTTGGGCGGTGATCGTTGAAAAAACTGGGTTTTTTTTCAAAGTGAACGCTGTTGGACACTAAGTAAAGGATCCATTTTGCGGGGCCTTACATTGTAAATTGAACCCCCAAATAAAAACTTTAGGGGGGGGGATTTTTTTCTCGAAATTATAATGATTCAATGTTTAAGTTATCAGCCCTCTAGCTCTGTCCTGTTTGCGTGATGCATACTTACATGCATCCATTTATACATATGTACATGGCCAGCTGGACCTACTTGAAAACTGAAGTAACCTATGTTGACAGTTTGGTGACTGTTTGGGTTGATTGTGTCTATAGAAATGCAGGATTTTAAAGGGAGAATGAAAGATACAAAAATATCTAAATATGACGATGTCAGCAATGATTTCCTAATACACTTGAGTTAAAGCCATGGGATTGATTTGATTGGCTAAAAACAGAAAACTCATGAAAAGTGAAAGTGAAAGTATAACACTACGAAATTAAATGATATTCAGCAGAACATTCAAGCAATCAGACTTCAAGCGATAAGACCTCGAAGAGGAGAAAAGAAAGATAGTTATTTTGGAATATTTGATAAATATCTTAACGAGAACACTGGGGACCTAACCCAAGAGAATTATATCTTCTCGATTAGGCCTAGCAGACGTGAGACTTAAAATCTATTTTCAGTAAAAGTAAAAGCTGAGTGATATTAACACTGACCTGACAAATAAATTACGCTTTTAATGTTCTCATCACATCAACAGCAAATGCATAGATTCACTTTTTCCGTTGGTTTATTCCAATTTCAGGTATCTTGACAAAAGGATTTCGTTATATACATGCAATGATGGCCACGGGAAAAAGGAAGGATGAATAAGCACTTGGACGAATCATTGTCCGATAATTAGCTCATTCTCCGTTCCCTAAATGGCCAGACCGCGAATGTGCGTGTGTGAATAAACAGTTTCGATCTATTCTTTTGGATAGTTTCACTACAGGATATTCCATACCTTGATAGTGGCCATTCAAGTGAATACTTTCAAACCTTATTATTTTTCAATGGATTTCTGATTTCTTCTATTCGTCGTTTGTTCTTATGTATATCTGTGTCATCACGTCACAATATTCATTGTTTTTATATTGTTTATGTTCTTTAGGTTTTGATTTTTTTATGTAGCTTATATATATATATATATATATATATATATATATATATATATATATATATATATATATATATATATATACATTCGCATGAGTAACATTCAAGAGAAGTGACACGATGAGCGAGTCACGTATGTTGGTATACTTACTGATCCCTCATCGTTAAATGCATCTCTTGGGTAATCTATATAATTGACCCCTGTTTCAAAAAATTAAATAATACGTATTATGAAAGTATCAATTAACAATAGACATAATACCCTCTATAAAACAACGAAATACGTATATGACAAAAACTGAAGAAAATTAATTAAATTTCATTGACAGATATAGAGAAAAGTGATTGAAGTGACATATATACATATATATATATATATATATATATATATATATATATATATATATATATATATATATATATATACAATGGATGTCCAAAATTTTGGGTGTCATTGATCCCTTTGACAGTGATCACAAATTATATAACTGATGCGAGACGTGTATTAAAAGTGATAGTGACTTTATATGTTGGGCTTCAAATCTTTAGAACATGCCTCATATATCATCATCTTCTTCAGCCATTGTAGATCCAAGGCTGCACAAAGGCCTTACCCATCTCTTACCATAACAACTGCTATTGCACTGACCTTTTCCATGCGTCACAGCAAACATTTTATCATTCATATCCCTCAATCTTGAGTCCGGTACTTTCCACCAAGCGATTTTTTTCTCCATCAGTCGTCATTTCTACCTCCTAAATTCCTTGCCAATCTCCATTTCATTGTGCAATTAATTGTATAATATCTTCTGTTCAGATTTCTCCACAGGTCCATGTTGATTTTTATACCGAGGATCGCTCTTTCAATAGCTCACTGAAGGGTTCTTCGTTGTTTCCAAGTTCGTTTTGTCGGTATGTTTTTGAACATCACCTTTTTACTTTCTCTATTTAGATTACTTTGTGATTCATTTGATGCCTCTGTCATCCTTGATACGTTGTCAGCGAATCTCATATAGTTCAAATATTCTACGTCTGTGTCTATTCTCATTCCCTCCCAAACAGCTTCTAGAAATATGCTTTCATTGTCCACTGTTAAAAGTTTTAGGAATATTGTATCATATTGAAACACACACACACACACACACACACACACACACATATATATATATATATATATATATATAGGTTTAACTCAGAAAATAGGAAAAGAATAACACAGAATATTGAGAATAATCTTTGTAGTCATGGAAATACAGATGGCATAGCTATCGATAATTACAGAACTTTGCATATTAGGACATCTAATCGAAATTTCAATTGGTTCTGAATGATAATTAGTTTGAATTATTTCGATTGTATATTTTTCATATATCACTACTATATATACACAGAGAGATAGATAGATATATATATATATATATATAGAGAGAGAGAGAGTGAGTGAAATAGAGGGAGAGAGAAAGCAAGAGGGAGAGAGAAAGTGAAACAGTTACATATCTCTTCAATTAAATAGTTGTAAAGAGCAAGCTTAGGTCAGAAGACATTTTTGACGGAAAAACGTCATTGATTTTGAGATTTCGTAAAGATTCAAATTAATTCAGTTAATCACCTTGAGATTGAGCAGAATTTTAGCAAGGAAGGTGAAAATCAGGCTTATGTGCCTCGGAATATAATTCATAGCTGATCTATATAAACGAAACACCGCTGACGAAATCCGTATGTATCACAGATTCCTTAGGTGAGGTTGGGGTATGGATTTGTTAAATATATACTAAGATTAATCAATTAATATATACTAAGATACTAAGATTAATTGATTGCAATCAGATTCAACATGGACACTGAAGAGGACGTATAAGGCATTACTGACTGAGTGAAATATCCGGTGAGACTCGGAAAATGTAGGATAACTTATTTGATGAAAAGACTTATCGGTGTTTTCAAATTTTCGGAGCATTCTGATATATACCTTAGTATGCATGCCTCAATGATGTATGTATACATATATTTATGTATGCATATACGTGTGTAATTTCACAAACAATCATAATAATGAATACGTTTATGTCATTCGTTTCTCTAATACACGCATATGCATACACTCTTGAATACAAATGGACATCACGTCTCACAACAAAGATCCCCTGAGATAACATAAGAAATCGAGACCAACAGAACGCAAGATGGAGAGATGAACTAGACATATTCAGTAAATACTGACTCTGCGACGCCCATGATAGAGAATTGTGGCAAATCCTGAAGAAGGTCTATGTCCAATGACGGGCGTTAAAAGAATGATGATGATGATGATGATGATGATGATGATGATGATGATGAACACATATGATGTGCTGGGCATTGATTTGGTTGAACCCAACGAAAATATATACAGTCATATTCGATATCTTTTCTTTTCTAATAATATAAAAATCTGAAATTGGATCTCAATAGTCATATTTCAGACAAAGAAGAGATACTGTCGACAAACATGCATTTATTTTCTTTCTTACGGTAGTTTTTGTCCTTTTCCGACTTATATTGTCATAAAATGTATGGATTATGATAAATTTTGGACTGTTTCAAGGCAGTTATTAGAGATATCTATTATGAACACTTTCCAATCGACAGTGAACACCAAACCACGTAATATGTTGCTAATACTCTAAGTCCGTATCCACTAAAACAGTAAGTTATTCATCAACTAATACTGATCAGATATAAGCATAAGAGGCTACAGGTGCAACAACCACATCAGGGATAAAAACACTAAGATCAAAATCGAGGACACAGAATTGGAGGAAGTAGACCACTACATCTACCAAGGACAACGAATCTCCATGAGACCCTCAAAAGAAGAAGAAATCAAGCAAAGAATCACACTACGGTGGCAAGCCTTTAGCAGAGCTAGCTCAACCTTCAAAAACAAGAGGATCCAATTAATCCTAAAGAGAATGGTGTATAACCAATGCATCCTCCCAATAGTCACTTATGGGGCTGAAACATGGAACCTAACAAAGAGACAGGCCCGTAAATTGAAAACCATGCAATGTGCACATGAAAGAATAATGCTGGGCCACAAATGGAGAGACCACAAGACAGCACTGCACATCTGAGAAAAGACAAGAGATAGGGACATCATAGAATCCATTAAACATCTCAAATGGCGGTGGGCTGGCAATGTTGCAAGAATGGCAGACAATCGATGGACATCACGACTCATGACATGGATCCCCAAGATCACATGCGCAACCGAGGCTGGCAAAATATTAGATGGAGAGACGAGCTAGACAAGTTCAGGAAGTACTGGCTCCGCGACGCCCATGATAGAGAAGTGTGACAAATCCTGGGGAAGTTCTATGTCCAACGACGGACGTTAATGGACTGATGATGATCATGATGATGATGATGATGATGATGATTCTTCTTTCAACTACATTTGCGTTGGCTTCATGTTCTTGACCTAACAGCAATGATGAGTTCACCCTTCTGGTTAAGACCAAAACTTGATAGATTATGGCACTTGAGTAATGGATAGAGAGATAAGGAGGAAGAGAGAGAGTAATTCAGTTCTTTTGCCATCAATCAGTAGAAGGAAGAGAGAAAAAAAAGAAAGACGAGAGGAAAGTAAGAAAGAGAGGATGAGAGAAAGGAAGAAAGTAAGACAGACGGAAAGATAGAAAATGACAAAAAAAAAGAAAGAGAGAGGGGGGGGAGAATTAAAAAAATGGAAAGCTATGAACCCTAGATTGGATTATCTGGTATCATTTAACAGATTATCTTAACAAAATTTATCATTTTTTCTTTCTTCTTTTAATCTTCACAGTAATAATTTCCCTTTGTCTTTACTCTTTCATCTCCTTATTCCGATCATCTATAGTATAAAATTTAAATTTTTGCACACACTCTCCTCATAGATTAGAGACAATATTCCTCTTTTGAAAATTCGATTAAGTAATGGAAATATTTGCATTCAGAGTGGTGTTTTAATATGTATCAGCCATCTTTGTTAATTTTAGAATGTCTGCAGCCAGTAAATGGAAATGAGATTTGGTATGCATATCATTGCTGCTGATATTATCGCCAAATAATCTTAGCAGTATAATTTGCAAATGCACAGCATGTTCCATTCTCACTCAAAGCTAAATACTATGCGCATAGTAATGTTATAACTGATTCGTTTACGATTCAACTCACTAAACACTAAGATTTAGTGTTTTGTTTTACATTCCTGGAATATTATTTCTTCAAGAATTTATACCTTTCAGAAATCCCAAACGGTGCATAGCAATCATCACAATTTATACAGGCGCGGTAGAAGTATAGATTAACCTTACGTCTCAAATATGAGAAAATTAAACCATCAGAATCGTTGTCTCTGCTATAGGGTGTTTTGTGAACAATTTTCATTTATATCACCATAAAGAAAACTTAATGATGTCTCCAAACTCTTGCTGAGATTATTCTTTGCTAGGAAATCAAAAGCCCCAAATTCTACTGTATCCCATCCTATTTACTGGCGATGAATACGAAAAAAAAAAGCATCTCTGTTAACTTACTGTTGAAATTATAGTGACACCATTGTTTTTTCTTTGACTTTTCTTTTAAAAAATGTGACCAGAATATGTCTTTTGTTCCAACAGGTAACTCTGTCTGTTCCTGCAATGATTGTGAAGAATGTGTTGCCAGGGAAGGCTGCCATCAGCGCACGCTGGAAGTAGCAGGCGGTCTCGCGCAGTTCGTCATGGTGCTTGGTGGCTTCGGAACATATTCAGCGGTTGAGTTCCTACAAGTGTTTGTATTTTTTATCTCTGTTAGAACTGGTTAGATCATTTAAAGTGTAATCAATGCAAAATATCTCTACTATATAATTCTTCAGATTTGGGCGCAAATCTGAGAACAAAAGCAAGCAGGACACATTGACTAGTTGTCCCATCGTTGTGATCCAAAATGATGAAAGCCTTCCTATATCTGCAGATGTTAATTTCTTTAGCACTCACTGTAAATCAGCAATTAAAGATTTAATCCCGAAGGCTATTGAGGGTTTAATCCTCATCAGAGGATTTCCTATTAAGACCATCTTCCAGATTTGGAGGAACTTATCTACTTTTTTCCAATTCGATACTGAAGAATTCAACCCGAAAGGAAATTCGAATAACCGGTAATATTGATATTCATGCTGGAATGATTTCCGGTTGCAACAAAGAGTAATTTATAATTGAGATGAAAGTAAGTGTTGTTGAGAAATTAATTGTTGACAATATCTCAGTTTGGAGAAAGAAAGGAAATGAAGACAATATTGCTTCTACTTATACAAACTGCGTGAAAGAACTCTAAGATACAGTGCTGAAAGAGATCTGGGAAGAATAAAGGGTAGATTTGAAGTTTAGATATGTTTTTGCCAACCATAAGTTATTGTAGCTCAGTTAATACGAACAGCTTGTATGGTTAACCAGGCTCCCCTGTTGCAATGGGGCTATGACGAAGAGTTTTCAAAATATTAGCTTTAGGAGTTTCAGAATACCTTTATCTAATTAACATATAGGCTTATGTTATTGGATTACTTCATGCAGATAATTCCAGTTTTTTTCCTCACTTTTAAAAGTAAGTTAGACTTTTTAAGGTTTATAACATTTACTGAAATCAGTCCTATTTCGGGACGAAATGGTATTCTTGGACATAAATTGATGGATGTTACTAACTCTTTTCACGGTATAATACTCTCCCTGGATTCCGCCAAATGGCTTGAAAGGTAATTGCAACCACTTGGCCAGGACTTGGGAAAGAAATGTTACAAACTGGATGATGAATGAGGAATTCGGGGAAACGCTATTTTCCTTTAATGTTCCTTCCTGAAATGAGATCTGCCTCCTGTGCCATTAAATACGGTGGATTCTTGGTGGAGAAAGAGAGGAATAGAAACGAAAAGGATGATTAAATACGTGATTTTATTTTCATTCACATAAAGGGCAAAAAGAA
Organism: Thysanoteuthis rhombus; assembly: GCA_963457665.1. Classification (NCBI taxonomy): domain Eukaryota; kingdom Metazoa; phylum Mollusca; class Cephalopoda; order Oegopsida; family Thysanoteuthidae; genus Thysanoteuthis; species Thysanoteuthis major. Next base: position 11,103,185 of record OY735198.1, on the reverse strand, counting down.
AATAAATCTTCTTTTTCAAAGTAACAATCATGAATATAAATTACAAAAAAATATTATTCCTTGCTGTATCGAAAAAATTGATTAAACATCGAAGTTTTCAATTTTATACGTAAAATCTATTTTAGCAAGTTTCAATACCCGATCTATACGTTAGGAATTGATATCTACAAAAAAGATTCCCGGTGTCCAGGAATTGAAATAAGTGATAGTGACAGAATTTAATGTAATATAATTCCTTACAAAAAAATGATTTTGAATATAAGTCTGTATAACGTCACTCTTCGAGGATGGAACCATCTTGCCATTCAGAAAATCTTGAGAAACATGAACTTGGGAACCAATCGCTCACTTTTGTAGCATAATTGGTGGCACTTAGAACTTTTCCAGTTTTAAAATATCCACTATGTTAGAGTTAGTTTTCAAGGGTTTATGATTAGTAAATTTTTAGGCTCAGGATAGGTTTTATGTTAGACTCTCTGGTTTGAAATACAGTGTTTGTTTAGCAGCATGTCATTACAGAGGCAACCCGTTCCCTTTTCTCGTCCCTCGTATACTGTACCTCCCACCACCAAAACCCTCGATGATTTGGCTTGACATACAATATTCTCCATTTTGAGGAGAGGTCTAAGAACGCTGAAAAAATATTCTTCAAAAATAATGATAGTGATTATTTCTTCGCTTTACAACATTTTGGTTTGAGAAATGTTTTTCCATGGAACGCATTACGTTTGGCTTGGCAAATACAGTAGGAAAAATAAAAAATAAAATTCTCAACTAGACGCAAATAAAAACTGTATATCTCTTCCACGAAACTTGATATTGATTTTATTTCTGCAGTCATTACATAACCTGTTTTTTTTTTGTAAAACGAATCGACACTTTTTAAAAGGTAGATTACGGCATCTTTCCTTATAATTGAAAAATAAATCGTAGATACTTCAATTTATTGTTGTACATATATCTCAATAAAATGTCCAAACCTTTTTTTTGTTTTGTTTATTTTTCATTTATATCTTATACACTTCTTCTAAACCGCAATATTCTCTACAGCATGCTTATGGATTTTAGAGTCGAGTCACGTGTGCTCGACATTTTGGCCTCATCTTCCAGTAGGACTGGCACTGACAACGTTATTTATTTCAGATCAATATAGGAATACAGGAATCGTTTATGCAGTCTACTCTCTACATTTGGAGAAAACATTGTAAGCAATATGTGTGTATAGCCAGTCTGTTTCCATCGGATTGAAAAAAAATAATCCTACTAAAGTCCGTGCAGGAATATTATTTATATACGAGGTGACAAATTTTCCCAGTTCAGACACCTCGAAGCTCTAGCACACAACCATACGAACGAACCAAAACATTTTTTTCTTTTCTTTTAAACATGACTAGAGTTTTAAGAATCTCCTGCTGTTTCCATTTCCATTCCTTCCAAATATTGGTAGTTGGTTTTCCGGTGTTTGAGTTATTCGCTATAATGTTTGTCTGGGAAACGAAATTTTCGCATCACAGATTTTGAAACTTTTGCTTATCATAGTTTTTTTATCCTCTATCTGAACTTTATTTGTGGATGATTTCAGGCATATGTTCCAAAGATTTCCTTTTCAAATAAAAGCAGAAAACTTGACCATTTAAAACTAAAACTGTATTTTGTTGAATACTACTGCATGTGCTATATTGTTACCTTTCCCGTTCCCAAATAGCTGCCACTCCAGCTGCAGTTTTAATATTATTTGGTGAAGGTTGTTGTAGTAAATATTTTCAGGGTTAGTATTTTTAGAGTTGCATTTTACGTAAATCCATGAACTTGAAAACCAATGTTCATGTGTATATCTGAGTCATATATTTCAACAATTTCACTCTCTCTCTCTCTCTCTCTCTCTCTCTCTCTCTCTCTCTCTCTCTCTCTCTCTCTTATATATATATATCAATTCAAAATGATATCATATCCATCATTGAAGACAGCAACATTATCACAAAATTCAATTCTTTTCAACAATTTATAATGCAGTGGTCGTAAATTCAGTACTATAATCTAAACATATGATCTGGTCGTCAGCCTAGAGCCTTTTTTTATTAATAGCATATTAGTTGGTGAAGAAAAGGGGGTTTTAGTGAGGGTTTTAATAGAAGTATTCAATTTACTGTATTGTATCTTTTATTGAAGGACAATTCTTCTACTGGTTCAGTTAGTCTGAGATATATCATAGGTAGTAGCTTCTTTTATGATAATATGTTTAATCTCTTGTAATAGATATGGGCTGACACTTTGGTACAAAGGGCTTATCCATCACCGGTATCAAACTCTCAGGAATGAAAATAGCACGGCACATGAAGATTGACCTGTCTTGTGTCTCAAATGTCCTGGAAAGAATGAATGATGAAGCAACTTTTGTACCCAAAAGCCATACTGGGTGTTCACTCTTGGGCACTTCTAGACAAGACTGAAACCTGCTAATTATTTAAAAACAAAATAGGCAAAAAAGACTCTTCTGAGAGAGAATTGAAATGTACAATGCAGCAAGTCAATTATTAGACGAAGACTGAAGGAATCTGGATCAGTAAACGCCTGTGAGGTTAAGAAACCTTTCCTTACAAAAAAGAAACATATACAAGCTAGATTAGACTTTTGTAAGAAATAGTAGTTGTTGACTTTGAATGAGTGGAGAAAAGTGATTTCCAGCGATGAATCCAACATCAAATATACTCCCAACCATAATGTTAAGAGGAAAACACACAAAGATCTGCATTACACACTAAACTTTCTCCTGTCAAATATGTCATGGAGTTGAATATTACCAGAAAGCAAGAGTGACCTACATGTTATTGAAGATCGAATGAATTCAATGACTTACTTGAAGTTCCTAACCAGCAAAATCTACCGATTTAGATCTAATATAAAAACGTCTTGAGAGAATTCAAGTATGCTTCAAGTGAAGGATTAAAAAAAGTTTTTTTTCAAATCTCCAGACATTTTAATAGCAACAATTCGACATACCTGTGAAAATACAACAACACCTTAATATAGACATTCTTTATATGAGTCGACGCCTAAAAGGATTGCAGCAACATTACTTGCAAAAGGTGAGGGCACAAAATATTGACTATATTGAATTTTATTGTCAGTATAATGGACATTTGCACAAACAAGTTTTTCTCTAAAATATGATATATTCCATAGGACATTCTATAGTTGAAATCAGTGTAATTCATGCTACTAAAATCTTTTTTCCCTGTGTATTTCATGAATCAAAAAAGTCTTGTCTGATACCTAAATAATATGCGTATGTAGTAGTACTGAATTTACGACAACACTATGATAAATTATTTAAAACATTTAGTTGATTTTAGTGTTGCTGACTTATATAATGGATGTAATATAATTTTTAATCATATATATATATATATATATATATATATATATATATATATATATATATATATATATATATATAATGATAGATTGATAAATATGCTTAGATAGACGGATATACATAGACTAAGATAAATGGAGAGAGGGGAGAGCGAAAGAAAGACTGATATGCGTTGGAGAGAATAGATAGATATGTTTATTCATGGTTACTTGATTTAACTAGTAATCCCATTGCAATTTGTAATGTCACTCTTCAGACTATTCAGGGTTAATGATGTTCAGCCTGGGGTTAATTTTTTTGGCATTGGACCCTCTTGGGTTAGTAAATCTGGTGGCATCGAAACCTGCCAAATTAGATGATTAATCATCGAATCACCCTTATCCACCTATCGCCTGGAATAGTATTTTCGTTATTAGATAAGAATGGCTAACACAAAAAGAGGTATTGGTATAGCGAGCAACAAAGAAGGAAATGATTAGAAAAATCAAAACCTTTTTCTGCTATCCAGATACAATGGGTGCTAAATTCTTTCTCCTTTTTACCAGGATTTTCTATCTCATATTAAATGTAATGATGAGAGATTATGGAAGTTTTGGCTTATTTAGTTGATGAGTCCTGTCCGGAATATCACGGCCTATATAAACACGGATTAACAAGTAAATCTCGGGCCAGCATTAGAGAATTTCAAGCTGAATCCTAAATTTCGGTTTTTGCTTTTTATAAACCTTTGTTACTGCAGCACAATTACAGTCCTTGATTTTTGATAACCCTCGATGACTGCAGTACAATTTGTAAATATTCATGGTGGAATAACATGATAAAACATAACGATCAGCAGGAAGATCGCTATTGTAATTCCGATCAAAATATTTGAATACTATCGTCGCCTTTTCGTGCAGATATCTGTTTGTATGTCACTCTGTTCAAAACCGATATCAAGAATTCGGAAATTCTACCTAGATGCAACTTGGTCAACTCACGTAGACTTTCATAGACCGATGACGTACCCATGAGCTACAACTATATCAGGATTTCAAGCCTGAAGTAGTATCAGTAGATTTTTTTTTCAAATCACGCTTGAATGCTGCTGGACACAAAACGGGGATAAATTTAGCATAAGCTTACATTGTAGATTGAACCCCCTATAAAAAAAACTAGAGGGGGTTGAAAAGAAACTTCTGTCGAGACATAAGGAAGATTTAGAAAATTTCAGCCCTCTATCTCAGTTGGTACGGCCTGTAGGCGTGATGCATAAATACATAGCCATCCAGTCAGACAGTCAACCGGGAATCATATTTTGGCAGTCCTGGTGACAGTCTTGGTTGACTGTTTCTAACAGAGCCAATTCATTGATGAACAATCCATTTCTTGTCATTCCCTAGTGTATGATTGTCCTGTAGTTTCATTCATACGATTCAATTAACTTTACACCTATAACCCGAGATCTGGCTGAGCTCTTAAGTGGTTTCTCTCTGGCCTATTGCTTCGTCCAAGCACATCAACCTTTATTGTTCCGTTACTGTTTCCGCTATATCTCGGACATCTGACCTTGAAACAACCTTTGCCTATAACATCCTAACAAAGCCGTCATATTCACAGCATAAATAACATTTAGCAGTACATAACAGTTGAGAAATGTCTCAGACCTTTGTTTAACCCGTCGTTGCCTGGAATCAGAAGATAGCAAATCACCCCCATTGAATCTCATGTGATGGTAATAATCGTTAATGGAAGCAATAATGCACATTGACTCCTGTGTAATTGGAATAATCGTTATTGGAAATATAATGATCATTGCAATTGTGATGGCGATCTTTCTGTTGATCTTTGAGCTGGATCATAGAAATTCGCCATGAATGTTTACGGGTGGTACTCAAGTAACAAAGGTTCATAAAGGTTTATTACTTTCATTGATAAACCATGTTCGATTTTAAGCGTTATTTTGTGTTTTTCTTTCATTGAATCTCCGATTTCTTTCTATTTGTGAATTGTTTTAATACTTTTACACACTTTGTGTCCTTAAGTTGTTTTTTTTATTATGCTAATAGTGTTGGCATATCAAAAACATGAATAGATAACCGTAACATTGTCTCAATCTTCAGCCATGAATGTTTAGAGAATTTAAGGTGAGAACCGTACATACCTGCAGTGCGGTTAAGCTTCCAATCAGTCTCTAAAAGCATAATAACTCTCTAAATCTAGCCTAACACCGTTTTATGCAACTCAAACAGAGTTAATGAAGCCAAGATTTTTTGGCAAGGCCAGAATATCACAAACAGCTGCCTTTTCTATGAGTAAACGATTGTAAAAGTTTTTCAAATTGTAGCAAAGCAGCATTACGTAAGAAATACGTAAAAGTAGAGGAGGGGAGATATTTTGCAAAGAATATTGTCTTCTGATAGATTTTATTGATATCACGATAAAAGCATTTTTCTTATAATTTCGTAAATGGATTCGCCTTTTTTATTTCGCTTTTGATTGTTATTAAAATAAATGAATTTATTCTATTTGCAAATTACAAGTCCCACAGTTTGTGCAGATTGACCTTACGACATTCATTATTGATCAAATGATAGACACAGTTAAGCATATTTATTATAAGACTTCTAAAGGTTGCTCCAAAAAGGATATCTTTCCAGTGGTCTGACTGTAGAAGATTTTTAGTATGTTATCAAACACTCCTGATTCTATAAAAACCGTTCAGAAACCTTTTGTAGCATTTTTTGGCGGGTAAAGTATTATTTCATACATAGCATTTTTCGAGGCTAAAGTATTTTTTCATAAATGCACTCAGCTAACAAGATAATTGGATTTTAATTTTGAAACTGAGGACAATTAAGAGGAAATTTAGCAAAATAATACGAGGCATGAGAGATTCAATTTACAGGGAATGGCTAAAAATGTTTGACACGAGTATTCAATTAAAAGCTCCAAGATAATATTTAGTTTTACAAATTACAGAATTCTAATGTGTAAAAAGTCAGATAGGATGTGAACTTCACTAGCTAGGTATTTTGAAAAATATGTCTCAAAAACAACTCCCACCAAAAATAATAATGGAATACTTTATCATATCGTATAACAAAATAGTACAAGTATAAATTCAAACATGGAACCTTATCAAAATGTTGACACTCAAGCTGAGAAACATGGAACGTTCACGTGAAAGGATCATGCTCAAAATCACATGGTGACTCCATAAAACGGCACAGTATATTTGAGAAAAAATTTAGAAATATCATAGAACCCATTGTAAAACTCAAAAGTCAACGGACTGGTTATGCAGCAAGAATGATAGATAACCAGTGGACATTATGAAGTGGATCCCCAGAGATCATATGCGAAAATAAGATGTTTTGACGACTTGGGAAGGTTCTGTGGATATTGGTGCAACGACGACCACGATCGAGAGGTCTGGTGAAATCCTGGGTAATATTCATAGCAAGCAACTGAAGTTAAAATAGTGATGATGATGATGATGATGATGATGATGATCATCATCATCATCATCATCATCATCATCATCATCATCATCATTATTGTGTTATGGGCTAGAAAAAAGCCCAGACAACCAAAATGAGATTACCCCCTCTGATGCCAGGTACATTTTGTGTGGACACATTAAGAGAGACTTTTATTATCAGCTTCTAAGCTGCTATTCTAATCAGCTCAATTTAAGAGTTTACGTCGAACTGCGGTGAATAATGTAATAATTCGGTATTTTTTACGACCGAAAATTTTCCTTTGTTTTGGAAGGCTAGATTTTTTTTTGCACTTGCTTGAACGTATCAAGTAACGTGTCTCAGGAAGGAATGAGACTTATGAAACGATCGATTATTATCCAATCAGGATATATTTACACTTACTAATTTGATATCACGTTATTAGAATTAATCAGAAAGTAAGACTAGATTTGCCAGGACTTGTTGGTCACTCAATAGACGTCTTTTGGCAGCATGCCGTGTTGGGGGTGATTAAAATGTTACAAAAACAAGTGATCAATTAATAAGTTACTGCTCTCACATTTTACCACAAAAGAAATGGCTGATCTTTTAAAAGACAAACGTTTCTGTTGCCAGACACAAACTCAGGGACCAATTTAGTATTGTCTAACATTGCAAGTTTGACCCTCCCCAACTAAAAACCTATATTAGGAGGGCACATTTTCAAAAAACGGAAAAACTTATTTTCTAAGCATAATAAGTAGATGTTTAGATGTTCAGCCCTCTAGCTTCTCTGGTATAGTACGTACATGTGATTCGTATATACATAGATGCATAGCAAGAAAGACAGTCAGATCAGCTCAAAAACTGAAGAAACCAATTTTGACGGTTTGAGTAACGGTTTTCTAATCGAATAAATTATCTGCAGAAACCCGATGGACATCACGACTCACAACATGGATCCCCAGAGATCCCATGCGAAACTGAGGCCAACAGAATACGAGATGGAGGGATGAACTGGACAAATTCAGAAAATACTGGCTATGATAAAGAATTGAGGCAAATCCTTGGGGAGCTCTATGTCCAACGACGGACGTTAAGAAAATGATGATGATGATGATGATGATGATGATGATGATGATGATGATGATGATGATGATGATGATGATGATGATTGCAGGAGTACACCTTAAAAGTATTATTAAAGATGAAACATCTCGAATCATTTGGTGCCTGATTACCAACTGAATCTCTAAAATATTAACACGTCAAAAACCAAAGGAAGTCAGTCATTGTTTTTGCTACTTATTTGCAGTTATTTCCTTAATATCATTATTGTGTCAAATAGAGAGAGTAGAACAATTTCCAAGTTCGATTTCGAATAGAGATATAATGCAGCAATGCTGGTAACATCGATGAAGCTTTTGGGGTGAATTCTTCTTCATTGCAAGCCTTTCAGTGTTGACTCACAAGGTTTAGGTCAGTGAATATGGAAACCAATGATGAACCCCAAGAGTGACCGAACCTTATTTTTAAATGGTGAAGAGGTGGAGGCCAACTGTCTATGATCAAAGGTTCAAGCTCTTCTGTATACATAATAATTAGAATTATATGACGCCATTGCAAGGCAATAGGAAAGTTATATAAGTAAATAATCCATGACAGTTCTTGACCCAACACTTTCAGTTGACTGTGTCTGGACTTGGAGAATCGGGATATCAAGTCTTACAGTATCCTTCATCTCTAACTGACATTTATGCAACGGGTTATCGTATTTCCAAGAATTCGGACATAATATCCGTGATAAAAGGTCCAATAATAGGGAAAATATTGTCTGCACTTTTACTGAATTTGTGACCTTTAAACCTCAAGAATACTTTAAAGATGGCATATCATTGGTTGATCGTTGATGAAAAAGCGCATTACTTCAAATTGTTCATACAGAATTTTTTTAATTAGATAATTATGAAAGTATAGAATATTTCTCGTTAGTCATTGGTCTCACTAGATCCAGTGAGACTCATATGATTGAAACTTCGAAGTTCAAAATTGCTAAATATCCTTTTGTTTTCATACTATTGTAATTTTTTCAAACATACTTGTATTTTGATTATGTATTTAGCATTATTTTTGTTGTTATTGTTTATATGATCCTTCATATCATTATTCCAAGATAAAATTTTATATGTAACAACCTATTCATTTACGTTACACAATGATACTTGCCGTGATTTGATGAAACATGTTTTTTCTGCGAGATATTGGTTCATCAATCAAGAGAGAGCGTTGACTTCCGCAAAATCCCATTACACCAAACACCAGGTAACTCAACAGATCTGCTTTTATTTACATCAGTCACGTAAAGTCTTCAGTGCCATCAGCGTGATATATAAGACGACACTGACGTTCCAAACAATTGGGGTCGGGGGCCCCACATCCGTTGCAATTCACATGAATCATTCAGCTCAGTGTAGTTCACTCTTTGACTGCTGCCATTGTCAGGGGAGGGGATGACTGGGGTTGGAAGGAACAGAAGTCTCCTTCCATACTGGTCTTTCTACGGCCTGCACCACGAATTGGTTTGTATGGGAAATAATTCAAGTTTTCAATCTGATGCGTTTGAAATATTGAGTTAAAACAATTTTCAGCAAGTATCGTAGTTAGGAACCGTCAAGCAAAACTGTCAACATAGGTTTCTCCAGTTTTTAAGTTGGTATTGCTGGTTATGTATGAATGTATCAAGCGTGCAGGCCGCACCAATCGAGCTAGCGGGCTGAAAATCTGAAAAATTTACTCCTCTCTATGTCTGTTGTTTGGGTATTCAAAAATTACTGCCCCAATGGGTTTTTAATGGGGGTTCAATTTGTAAAGTACTTTTATTTGAAAGACGAGCGAAGTAACTTATTCACTACTTTTTCAAATCTAGAACTGATCACCCCAACACGACTTGCTGCTAAAAAATGTTGGTCACGTGACGGTTTCTATTGTGTGACTAACCAGACCAGTTTTCTCTTATATTTACATAGATACATAGATTACATCAATAATCCGCAGCCCACTGATGGGAAAATTAATATTACACCACAAATATTCATTTCCCAACATGATATCTTTCATCTTCAATGCACCTAATTCAGCAGGGTCTATCAATCTCATTGGTCGGGCTTCATACAAGGAAAAACCCAGATACATATTTAGAAAATAATTACTTATCAGGTTTCTGATTAATTGATGCACCTTCGTAGATAGATAAATAGATAGAAGAGCAGAACATTTAATTGAAGTTACCCTGAAACGAACAGTTCACATTCAGTGTACCTCGTGCAGGGTCTGTGACGACGGAGATTTTCAAAATACAGTTGCACGTAAACGTTAATGACTACTTAGGACTTTCTGCACAGAAAGGAGTACACTTGAAATTTATTTGGGAAGTGTTCATATACATAGACATCATCATCCAATGCTGTACAATATCTCAGCCATATCTCACCTGTTGGTAAATGTACATACGAAAACATTGCCGTATATTTGTGTTTGAAAAGGAATTACAAGTGTCCAATTTCATAATAAGCCCGTAAGTTTTGCCAATGATTAAAATGCTATCCAAATCCTTTTCAGATTATTCTTATATCAACATCTCTCTCAGTTATCAGAACTTTGACAGACTTAATTAAATTCCAATCCCCATTTGTCAAGCGATATCACTTCTCTGTCCCAAACATCCTCCGTTCTCAATTTTTATTCAATGATGAATGTAATCTCTGATTCAGACTTTTCTAGTAATCACTGCTCAACAAAAGGCGAGAGAGGTAACTTATCCATCGATCACGCCTTTTTTTCCATTTTTTCTATTGATCACCCCAAAAATTAGGATGCTGGAGAAAACATTGGCCATGTGATGGTTTCTATTGAGCGACTAACCAGACTTGTTTTATCATCGTCTATCTTTCTATTTTACTACATTCTAGAGCATAAATCTCAGTCGTGCTCTCCTATCAGCTTTTTTTCTTTCACTTTGCCATCAAATTATGCCACTAAACCCATCACTCTTAAAGCACTCTATTTCGTTCTTTGTTCGGAAAACACAATTTGCGGTTAACAATACTCGCTCTGATGGAGAAATCTTGTTCCCGGCTGCTTCCCAAAGTTCCTCGTTTGGAAAGCCAAAATACGTGAAAGAAAAAAAAACTTGAGTCAATCAATCTTTTCTCTCGTCGGGGAGAATTTTATGTTTGTATTAGGATCTATGTGACAACGAAGAGGTAAGATAGTAAACAGAACTCGTGCTCAAATGGTTCGTTGAATGTTGGTTGGATTTCCACAGCCAATATCCACCGGAAATTTCTTCGAATAGAATGAAATATGGGAACCCATTGGTCTATGCGCAAGACTTTGCCCGCTGAATGTTGTTTGGATTTCCATAGCGAATATCCATCGGAAATTTCTTCGAATAAAATGAAATATGGGAACCCATTGGCCCATGTGCAAGATTTTGCCCGCTGAATGTTATTTGGATTTCTATAGCCAATATCCATCGAAAATTTCTTCGAATAAAATAAAGTATGGAACCCATTGATCCATGCGTCAAGTATCGCCTACGGCAACATTTTGTGTGACCCAAAGCCAATTGCGGCATTTATTTGAAATTTCATATAATTTCTTGCATAAAGTTTATTTTATAATTTATATTGGAAAAAACTACTGTTATGGCTTCACAAATCAATGATACATCAATTGTAAATCAGAGTTTATCTAAAGAACTTTCAAGGAATCTGACTCAAATAAAAGTACTTAACCTATCCCTAACCCTTTCCCCAACCATGGACACTATTCAAGTCCGATAATTTGCTTTGACTTGCGGTCTCATAACATCTTAAGTGAGCACATGAATTCTAAGTTTCGAGAAAATTCAGTGTTTAATGTTTTAGCGGGGGTCACATGTGTCTGCCTAATGGTTGACATACGCCTGTGCCAGTCTGCTTGGAAAGACCCCTCTTTGCGAGTCCCTTCCCCCGGGTTAATCGGGTATCTCAGTACATTTGGCAACCTCTTTGTAAAGTGTAACGTTAGATTGATTAAAAGTGATTTCTGTGGGAAGCATTTTCAACCAATAATAAGCCGGTTTTCCGTAGTCAATTATTGTATTTTGTTTCATTTTCCGGGGTACAGAATAGTTGAAAGAGCGGATCTCATGGTTGCAATGACTACGATACAAGAGGCTGTAGTTTTAGCAGTGGCGCTGTTGCTAGACGGTGTGTTAATCACTTGATTATCAGCAGCAGCAGCTTTTTAACATTAGTCGTTGGAAATAGACCTTGCCTAAGATTCATCAGACTGAGTTATAAAAAATTTTCAAAAAACAGTTCTAGAATTTTTCATGGTTCAGAACCTTTTCGAAACAGCGTATCTTTCATGTTTTTAATGTTTTTCCAACCTTCATTTTTTTATATCAATAAATATTGATTTTACTGTTCTTTCCTATATATGTTCCGTTGTCTGTTACCAATTCTAACTCAATTATAATCTTATACTTGACTGACTGAGGTTCTTTAAGAGAAAAGCATATATTTTTCCCAATTTTCCCTCCGTTGAACAAGGTCGCATCAATTTTTCACATAAAAGGATGAAAAATGAAAAATGAATAAACAAGAGCATTTAGTCAAACTGACTAATTACGAAACTGCACAGTATATTAGAGAAAAAAGTCAGTGATATCATAGGATCTATCAGAAAACCCAATGGCAGTGGGCTGGTCATGTTGCAAGAATGTCAGACAACCACCGGATAATTTGATTCACAACATACCCAGAGATCATATGCAAAATTGCAGCCAACGGAAGATAGATGGTGTGACGAACTCGACAAGTTAAGTAAGTTCTGTTTCCGCGACGCCCATGATAAAGAGGTTTGGCAAATTTGGTCTGCTATATTTCCAATGATGATCCCTCAAAATATGATGATGATTATGATGATTATGTACATTTAACTCCTTTTAAGCAACTTGAAACACTCCTGTCTCCAACCTACAGGGGCTATTAGGAAGAATGCAAGAAAGTAAGTGATTTTGGATAACTGTAAAAAAAACCTACTCTTTAACAGGAAATGACCAAACATTATTTCTGATGCTTTTCTCCATAATGAAAACCACTATGAATAAAAGGAGGTATAGTATAATCAAGATTTGAACAATTTTAATCTTGCAACATTTATGTGGTATGATTAATAACATGTCGAAAATCAATACACTAATCACAAATATTATTTGTCTCGCATTATTACACTGAAAAAAAAACTACTTCTGGTAATTTTGTTGATCTATTTTGTAACTCCCAACTTCTTAGTTTATCTCAACGTATATGTACTCGTTCGTCAAGTAAATGTACCTTGAGCCATCTTTTCATTCTAGTCTAGATATATTCAGTTTAGTTGTATCTGAGGGAAACTGAGAGATACAAGTTGGTCCAAGTACCATTTTTTCAGAGTATTTACCACTGCCAGTTGAATTGAAAAACGTTATAAAATTGTCAAGAACTCGGGCAAGCTCTTCTAGAGCGAGGATTTTGTGCATCAGCCATAAAAATAATGGGCACCTAAGAGCGTCAATAAACTAGTTATCTAAATTATTGTCATTATTTATATTTTGTCCACAATCTGTCAACCGTCTGAGTTTATGTTAAACTATTACGTTTTTGTTAGGAATAGTCAACCAAAACTGTCACCAAAACTGTCAACATAGGTTTCTTCCGTTTTTACGTTAGTCTAGATGGCTGGATATCTATGAATGTATCGTGTGAAAATTAAGTTATTGATTGATCACCCTTTTTAACAATTGTTCAATCGATCATTCCTAGTACGATATGCTGCCAAAAGTAGGTTTGTTTTGTGACGGTTCCAACTGTAGACTAACCAGACCTATTTTCGTTGTTGTTTTTACAAATGGAATAAAATGAGATTAGCTTGATTACCTACTCAATCTCTATCTTCCAATAAAGATCGACTTTGGTCACAAAGAGCTGTTTGCCAGAAACAACGAGGGAAATCCTGTTACTTTTCTCTATTATTTATCCCTTAAATTTAGTCAATAGTGACACTAGTGTGGTGGCCAGACGTCCGGCTTTTAAACACTCCTCCACCCAGTGCCACCTCGAGCCAGGCGTCAATTTGGTTTTGATATTATCTTGGTTCAACGAAAAAAAGTATACTTTTTTATAAGTGGTTACAGGAAACCACTGTTGATATATTTTTATTATATGAAGTTGCAACTTTTAAAAGTTCCGGATTTTCTGAAACATTGTCTGGGAAAATAAAGGGATCAGAATTGATGGCAAATACTTAAGTAACCTTAGACTTGCAGGCGATATCATCCCTTTTTAAAGAAAAAACTTTGCATTCTACTGCTAGACGAATCGAACGAAGAGAGCAAGAAAGTTAGGCTACACATGAACTTCAGTAAAACCAATGTCATTTACAACAATCAGGTCGAAGACAGAGACAAAAATCCAAATCGAAAATGTAGATTTGAAAAAAGTAGTCCACAACATCTTCCGAGATCAACAAATCTCCATGAAAAAAAAAAGAAAAAGAAATCAAACGATGCATCACTTTATGGTGGCAAACTTTCGATGAAGCAAGCTCAACCTTTAAGAACAAGAAAATTCCATTGCTTATTTTCATTTTCTAAAAGAGTCAACGACCAATGCAAACTCGCGATAGGCACCTACGGAGCTGAAACATGGAACCTAACTAAAAGATTGACCCTCAAACTGAAGATCATGCAACAAGCATGTGAGAGAATCATGCTCAACCTCACAGAGAAATAACAAGACAACACAGTATATTAGAGAAAAAAACAGGAGTCAGAGTTATCAAAGAATCCATTAGAAAACTCAAATGGCAATGGGCTGGTCATGTTGCAAGAATGATGGCCATTGTGACTCATAACATGGATCCCCAGAGATCATATGTGAAATTGTATGCTGCAAAATATAAAATGATGTGATGCACGAGATGTGAAATTGTATGCTGCAAAATATAAAATGATGTAATGAACGAGAAAAGTTTAGAAAGTATCGGCTCCACGACACCTGTGAATCATATAGAAGGTTCAAGTCTAACGACGAACGCTTAAAAGCTGATGATAATAATCCAACAAGCTCACAGACCATGACAAATACCTTCATGGAAATCCCCTACGGGTTAGGAACTTCTAATCTGCAATTTTCTCTATCTTAGAAATTTAAGAAAATGCCAACCTAGACACTGGTGCTAGTAAAATTCAAAATGGAAGCAGTCTCAGAAATTCAATCATGTTAAATTGCTCCTGTTAGTCTGCTTCAGATAATTTTAGCCTTCTTATAAACCAGGGTGTCTCATCTTTCTTTTTTTTTTTCTATCAATCTATTTTGGTTATTTTTATCGCCTCCAGGGCTCAACTTTCGATCCCAGGAGAAAATGACTGCTTTACATTATGTAACTTCTTTAGCCAAATGAATATTCTCACTGACTTACTTGACTGCACATCTTCAAAAAAGAACATTTCAATCGTGTAATGCCTTGTCTTCGCTAAGCAATTGAATGCTATAATTAACTTGTTTACTGCAGATATTTGAAGATCCAGGGCAACCCATATATATTTGTATAATGAAATAACATGATGGAAATTGATAGTAAAACATTTTTTATATTTATTCTGTTGTTTCCACTTATTTCGTGACTTTACTGACAGAAAACGGAAGATCACCGATTTTTGAAAGCAAGATCTATTTATATGAGGTAATTTATTGCCCCCCCCTCAGCTCATCTTTTTCTTCCTTGGGGGACAATATCATCCGAACTATTTTTAGCCGCTCACTTTATTATCCTTTGGTTGACTGAGTAAGTTGTAAATTATCCTGTTGAATATCTATATTTTCTTGTACTTTTGATACGATAGGAAGAGTTTCCTATGATTATACTTTATTGGGTATAACGATATTTTATGGGACTGTCACGTTCAAACTTATCTCTCTCTTATACTACTTAGTAAGTATCAGTAATCCAAGTCGATAATGGAGAAAAGGTTTGAATTGATCAAATACTTCATATGTGCACATCAGTAAGTTCGGCTAATGTTATTCACTCTTTCCACGGAAATCCTCACACACGCACATACATACGCACGCATTGAATTACTAAAGAATTTATTTATGGATTTATTCATCGTCTTTCTTCTCTCGTGTTGTCTTCTAAGTGTTGCTTCAGGAAAAATCGTTGTTGACTGATATTTTGCTTATCTCTATGCAAACAGCTACGGTCTTAGAATGAGATTAATAAGAAGGAATTATTCATTTGATGTCTGTTTTTGTAGAGACATTACCTTTTAGGAAAGCAGGAGATTAAAAATCTGGAGAAATGAATGATAACGGGTTTTCTATTTGAATAATACTGAATATTAATGGCAACCAATAATATTGTGTTTTAAAAATGGAGTACCCCCTCAAAAATTGTCTATGGCATCCTGGTTAGCTATTCGTGCAGATTTCTCCTCCGGCATAGTGAGTTCAATCCTCACTGAAAGCCGGCTACTGTGGTCTTGTACTACATATATCTGAAAGCTGCTTTAGTCAAAACAGTGATCAGGAAAAACTAAGGGTTATTATCACATGAGCATGTTCTGATGCATTTCGATGATTGCCAGCCATCCTTTTCGGATTTTTCGTTGTCGGCATCCTACTCATGCTTCTATGTCTAGGTTAGAAGAGTATGGTCGGAGAGAGGATCGGAATTTCGTAATCCGAATAGTAATCATCGTCTTTCTTCTTTTCTCTTTTTTTCAGAATGAGATCTCATTTGTTTGGATGTGTTTGACAGGTAAGATACTTTTATTCTTCTTGTGAAGAATAAATAAGAGACTTAATGATGTAGCATGGTCGAGTCTTAGCGAAGACTCTTTTTGGCCAGAGCTATGTTTTCTGATCATCTATCTAATGACTCAAGACACAATGAGAATCCCGACCAAAGTTTTGTGCAGAACTGGAATAGCTTTGCAGTCGTTAAACTTTTTACTAAATCTCACAAAATCTTACTGTTCACATTAGAAAAGAATAATGTGATGATTTGACATCATAAAATCATTCAATAAAGTGCAGATCAACTAGTGTTAACATTATTTGGATGGGGAGGCTTACGATTATGAACCAATCAGAATGCAGTTACGGCTTCACTGCAAAGAATTACACCCAGTTTGCTGAACTAACCATCTTTAGCTGATTTTTTCCCGATTTAGCTGGTCTACGGTAGCAAGATATCAGGCTAATTAGACAAAAATATTTAGTAAATTCATTGAAAAAAATTGGTAATGACTCAGCTCCATAGAAAAAAACCTATATTTCTTGTTATTCACATATATTCACGTACACTTGCATCAAATGAATGCATGGGCCCAAAAAATGTGCCTTTTTGTGCCATTTGTGGTTGATGCACATGACCTTCGTCTTCTTGTGTATGCCAACTTTCTTGCTCTCTTCATTTAGTTCATCTATCATTAGTTGGAGGTCGTGTAGGTTCTCTGAAAAAAAGACAATGTCGTCTGCAAATCTGAAATTGCTCAGATATCAGCCGTCTATTCTGATTCCTGTTCTCTCCCAATGCTTGATGAACTAAATGAAGAGAGCAAGAAAGTCGGTCTACATATGACTTTCAGCAAGACAAAGATCATGTGCAACAACCAAATAAGAGATTAAAAAAACACTGAGATCAAAATCGAGGACACAGAACTGGAAAAAGTAGATCACTACGTATACATAGGACAACGAATCTCTCTCAAAGGAAGAAGAAATCAAGCAAAGAATCACCCTAGGATGACAAGCTTTTGGCAGAGCAAGCTCAACCTTCAAAAACAAAAGGATCCCATTAATCCTAAAAAGAAAGGTGTATATCCAATGCATCCTCTCGATAGTCACTTATGGAGCTGAAAGATGGGACTTAACCAAGAGACAGATCCACAAATTGAGAACCATGAAGCGTACTCGTGAAAGAATTATGCTATGCCTCACATGTAGAGACCACAAGACAACACAGTACATCCGGAAGAGGACAAGAGTCAGGGACATCATAGAATCCATAAAAAATCTCAAATAGCAGTGGGCTGACAATGTTACATGAATGGCAGACAACCGATGGACATTGCGATTCACAGTATGGATCCACTGAAATCACATGCGCAACCGAGGCCGACAAAGTATTAAATGGAGAGACGAGCTAGACAAATTCAGAAAGTAATGGCTCCGTGATGCCCATGATAGAGAAGTGTGGTAACGGACGTTGAAAGACTGATGGTGATGATGATGATGATGATGATGAAGATGATGATGATATTTTTATCCAACACAAAGTGCAACTGGTGTAAACAGTTTCATAGACAGAAAAATGCATTAAGGAATCTCCTTTTGATAAAGGAACCAAATTCCCTCTCTATGCAAGGGAAACAATGAGAAAGTAGTACTTAAATATTAGAAACATATTCTTCAAAATTTTAAAAGAATGAACATAATGTTATAAGAAATGCTGTGTTATTTGTCACTCGTGGAAGGCAAACTGCAATTAAAAGCAAATATCAATTGAGAGTTTTGAATAAAAAACCTAACAAATTACACAGCTAAAATATTACTTGATCTATTCAAATCATACATTTATGCTAAATCTCATAAGTTACATTAAAACAATAAGTAAAAGGTCGTGTTATAGATAAATGCTCTCTTTCAATGATTCCGGTAGTATAAATTATGTTTTATTCGACTCAGGATTTTAATAAATCCAATTGAGCAAGCTGAAACCATTACAGATAGCATCCCGCTAGTCACTTATGGAGCTGAAACATTGAACCTAACCAAGAGACAAACCTGCAAACTGAGAAGTATACAATACATGCATGAGAGAATCATACTCAACCCTACATGGAGCGATCTCAAGACAGCACAGTATATCAGGGAGAAAACGGAAGTCTGAGACATCATAGAATCTATTTGAAAACTTAACTTGCAATGGGCAGGCCATGTTGCGAGAACGGCAGACAACCGATGGACATCACGACTCGCAACATGGATCCCCAGAGATCACATGCAAAACTGAGGACGACAGAATACAAGATGGGGAGATTAACTAGACAAATTCAGACAATACTGGCTCCGCGATGCCCATGATTGAGAATTGTGGTGGATCCTGGGGAAGGTCTATGTCCAACGATAGAAAATTCGTAATGATGATGATGATGAAGATCATCATCATCATCATCATCATCATCATCATCATCATCATCATCATCATCATCATGATATTGCAACAATTCTTCTCGTGTTTCGAATTTCTAATTTCTTTTTATTCCGTCTGGAAATAAATAAAAACAATTTTCGAAAATAATATCCTCAATATAACAGCAATATGAAGTCAATAATCACTACAACTTGTTACGTGTGATGATGTGTTAGAAAAAAAAAGGTCTGAATTTGTCTGCATATTGAGTCACATTGTCGTCTGCATCGTTGAATTGATTCTTTTCGCCGGAAGATGAAAACAATGAATAAATCATCATGGTTGGACGCAGAAGCCGACAAAGACGTCAGGTGGAAATTAATCTTTTCGAAAACCTGTCATAGGGAGAAAATATTAGAAAGAAAAATTAATAAATAATAGCATGAAAGAAATACAGAAGAGGAATGTAGACGAACACTGTCTTCATGGAGATTTTTTTTTCCACTTACACCAAATTCGGAAGAAAAGGAAGAAAAATTTCAAACAAAAAGTTTTTTTACATATACATTTAAAAATGTTAGTTGTACTGAACAACTTCCTTCAGATGGGTGTCGTAATGGGGAAGGTTGGGAATACTTGGACGAGAGGATCTTATCCAAGCGTGGGGTTGGAACGTATTGTCCAAAATATAAACAAAGCTGAGAAAAAGTCCGAAAAAGAAATCTATACATATTGATCATCTAAAGAAATTAGGCACGATAAATCATATTTTCTTCCACAACGAAGTCCTTGAAAAAGGAATCTCGCCTGACAACCAGGACATTATTAGCTGCTTATTGTAACTAACGACGTCTAATAATCAGTTTTAGTTTTGTTTTGTTTTTTTACTCACGACAAAATGGTATAGCAACTGGTCTGGGCAGCCAATCAATAAAAGCTGTCTCGTCACCAACGTCTTTCGGCCAGGTTATCCATTAAAAATTGGAAAAATGATGATCAGCGGATAACTTTACTTCTCTTGCCTCCTTGTTAGGCAGTGATAACTAAAGAAAAATCTGAAATGCGCAGAATCATATCGGTATAAGAAGGATTTCTTACGGTTAATGATTTGCCTTGTCCTCTTACTCTTTAGTTGTATTACTTGATAAACGAACCTTTTAAGTTGTAGTTTATACTATACTTTTGGTGATATTTTTTCTGTACATTTTCTTGTATTGAATGTGTAGGAGCGAATCAGTCTACAATTTTTTTAATAAGCAAAGAGTAGCTAATTTACAAGACATGAGTTCGGCGTGAAACGTTCAACCATGATATACAGGAAACAAGGAACAAGATTAAAACATAAAGAAATCATCTCCCGACCAATTTAATTGGCAGCAGCCCTGGTTTGTGTCCGGCGGTGTTCACCTTTGTTTCCTGAAAAAACGCACTTTTTTTTAGTAATCATTACCCAACAAAATGTGAGAGAAGTAACTTATTCGTTGATCACCTCTTTTTTCCTAATTGACAACATGCTGCCAAAATACGTTGGTCAAGTGACAGTTTCTATTGAGTGACTAACTAGACCTGTTTATACAACGTTTTATCTCAGCTTCAATTTGCTTCCGTGTACAGCTGTAACGTCAAGATCTGACAGATCTTTTTTTGTTGTTGTTTAAGATGACTAAATCCAGTTCCTTGCTCAAGATTGGGTGATCAGTTTGCATTTCATACTGTCAAGAACTTTTACTTCTTTTCAATAAGACAGCTTTTGGTTTGAGCTCATGTCATTGATTGGCATGTTCTAATCCCAGTTGTTTACACATTTCTTGATATATTGCTCTTCTTACCGACTCATTTCTGTTTTTATGATTCGGAATTAATTCAGAACTCATCAAGTTTGTCCTTTGTTGTCAAAGATGACATGGCTTCAGTTTTTAGTGCTGCAGCTACTGCGGTCTGCAGTAGATTCTGGAATCATGACTTGCGAATGACTTGGATTATAGTGAGGGAGAGTCGCATACGTCATTAGCCTCACTGCATCATTCCTATCTGCCTTGACCCAGCAGTAAGACATAATTACGATGGCTAAAGGCACACCAGGGTGCCGCAGATTACCAGGTTGCTCTGCGTGACACATTAACCTCATGGCACTCAATATCACATTGCCGACCTTAAGGGCAACCCCACTCGCTGTTTTGGAATCAGAGCTGTCAATTTTCTAAAGTGTTCGCCAAGTATGGTTAACGAGTCCATTTTCCCAGGTATTCACTCATATTTGGAGTGAGGAAACAGATGAATCCATCACTCCCTCCTGAATTCGAGCAATACGGTGTAAAATTCCGGGCAAACTAGCGTGATTCAGGCAAAAACCATATAAATTGTCTTGCAAATTAAGCTGTTTGACCCACCCTTAACCAATGCGTCACCATACGCTTATGACTTGGCACAGTATTCTTGCCGATTTCAGAAATACTGTTGTTTAGATACTTTTAATTCTTCCTCTGATTTCAAATTCATCCAGTCTTTGCACAAAGATCTTCGGCGCCGTTCTGAGTATTCTAATAATTGTGCAGACATTGTAACCTTCACAGAGCTTTCTGTTTTCTGGCAAGGTCTAGAGATTTATGTAGCTTTTCATTCTCTTTCGATTCCATTCTGAGATCTGCAGGAACTTTGACTCCGATGTTCTTTTCATCTTGATATGTTTTTTCGTTATGTACACTATGGTTGTAACTTCTCCTGGAAGTCGTCCATATAAGTTATCCAGCTGGATGCGTATTTCTTCAACGAATATAAATATTTTGATATATATATAGAAGCCAACGCGGAATAATATATTTTTCTATTCATCTAAAGTCTCAGTCAATGTTGAGTGAATTAATATCCTGCAAAGTCGACTGACCATGAAACATACCAAGCTATTTTCCCAATAAACGTAGATCGACCAATGAACCATAGTATATTTCTTCCTTTTTTGCGTCTGTTGATATATTTTTGTTTATTTGTTGGGGTGGGTGTTAACATCGTTGAGACCTCTGAGTCTCCAATGGATTTATTTTCTTCTTAATTACTTGGAATTTATCCATTTTTACTGGACATGAGATTTTATTTTTTCAATAACTCACGTCACTGATGACGTAAGCGTGACAGACAATTTGCCAGACCTCTGTACCGTGGGTGTCATGGAGCCAATACTTTTCAAACTTATCTGGTTCGTCTCGCCACCTTATTTTTTTTCGGCCCCAGTTCTGCATGAGATCCCTAAAGATCCACATTGAGGGTCGTGAGGTCCAGCGGTTGTCTGACATTCTCGCAACACAACCAGTCCATTGTCATTTAAATTTTCTTTTGGATTCTATAATATCTCAGACTCCTGTTTTCCTCTATTATACTGTGCTGTCTTGATTCTATCTTGTGCACGTTGCATGGTTCTCCGTTTAAGGTCAGCCTTTGAAGTGGATTCCACGTTTTAGCTCCATGGGCGAAGAGGATGCATTAGTTGAATACTTTTCTTTTTAGAACTAGTAGAATTTTCTTATTCTTGAAGGTTGAGCTTTCCCAGCCGAAAACTTGCCAACCTCATCTAATTCTTAGCTTTATTTCTTCTTTCTTTGTGGGGTATGGAGATTCGTTTTCCTTGGTATATGTAGTGGTCTATCTTCTCAAGTTCTGCTCCACCGATTTTGATTATCGTGTCTTTGTATTCAAGATATTCGTTTAGTAAAACAAATGTCATTATATTTGTTTTATTCAGTTTCATGTGGAGACCAACATTCTTGTTTTCTCCCTTCAGTCTGTCCAGCATCATCTGGAGTTCATGAAGATCTTCTGCATAAAGGACGATATCGACTGCAAATCCGAAGTTGCTTAGGTATTCGCCGTCTACTCTGATTCCTATTATTTTCCCAGTCCACGTTCCAGAAGATCATCTCGAGGCTGGCTGTGGAATTTTTGGTTGGTTGAGCTGGTATCTCGTTGCCTTATTCCTTTTTCAAGCCATATCAAGCAATTGATGCATATTGCTAATCATTATCTGCATGGATTAGTAATTAGAAGTGAGCAAAATATATTCTAAAGAGTGAAAGTCAAGGGAGATAATTTATAGAGAAGATGAAGAGAGCTACGGCAATATTGTGGCCAGTGGCTAGTCATATTGTTTCACTTACCAAAATACGCCAGGCTTGTTGAGTACCAAGAGAGCCAGAGCATCCTTACGTTTTCGTTTAATGTCCGAGAGATGTCCTATGCAATGTCGTGTAGCTGACAAATATCAACTTTGTAAAATCACCTGTTGCTGAGTAATCCCGGTGTACTAACTCACAGATTTGTAATTACTATTACACTGTGATTTACTAAGATTTGCTTAGCTTAGCTTAGTGGATATTTTATCGGCGGGTGCCGTTTTTTCCCCTGTGATTTGCCCTGAATCGTTCCCCTCTGCTTTTTAGATAAATGATTGTTTCGAACATGTTTTCTTCTTATCTTTTCTTTCACTCTCTCTACTTTTTTCTTCCTCGCTTTTTCTTTCTCTCATTTCTTTTCATCTTTATCTTCACCTTCATTCCTTCACATCGACGTTTTTTTCTGTTCAATCGTGATCTGGTTTTGCCTTTCCTTTTTCCTCATAATCATGTCGTTCATTTTTTTCTCTCTCCCTTTTCCTTCCTCCTCTTCTTTATTTCTCATCTTTTTATCGTTTTTTTTTTGTTATTATTGTTGGTAATATTTGTGTCATTCTCTCTCTTGCTTACACGCCATTTTCTCTCTTATTTCTTGTTTTTCTCCTTCGAACCTCTATTTCTCGTCATAATCATTATCATTAGATATTATTACATTTCTTTCTTTTGTTTCTCTTTTTATGCTGTATTCTTCATATCGTTATTATTATTATTATCATTATTATTAGTATTATTATTATTATTATTATTATTATTATTATTATTATTATTATTATTATCATTATTACATTAATCATTGTTATAATTGAGCCAAATCTTAATGAGACTCCGTGTCAGACCTTTGTCCCGTTAAGTTCGTTTTTCTTCTGCACAGTGTAATGCCATTCTTGGTCTGCTACAAAATATTAATGGTTAATTCGAAAAGTTGCGTTCGTTAGTCGCCCATGAAGGAAATGGAAAGATATCAACAACTCTTTAAAAACACAATAACTCACTTTTTTATCTCATTTTCATTCGAGTAACTTTTGGAAAAACAGAAAACGAATGTAAATTCGCAAATGGCCAACGAGTTCTTAGCATTTGTGTCGATATGCCTATAAAAGAACGTGGCGACAGGTTTGTGAATGAGGCAAAAACTAACAAAACGAAGCTAAATGAAAATATAAAATATCCGTTCATTTGTTACTGCTTTTTACTATTCTATGGCTCATTGTATATCTTTGACTGAAGAGAGACAATGGAGTCTAAAGTTAGAAGCGAACAAACGAATCAGAAGACAATTATTAAAACTCCAAGTTGTATTATGCTCTTTCATCAAATAAATAGCTTTCAGCCAGTAAATAGAATAAGAAATGAATAAGTCAATCAATAAAATCAATCAAATCGTTGATTAAATAAAGAAAAATCATTTTGACAAAAGCAAGAATACATTTTTAGGTTCAAACAAAACTGGGTAAAGAAGAGATTTGGAGAAATACAAATGCGTCGGAGATAAGACATAAAATCGATAAAAAAAAATCAGATGAAGGCAAGAGAGTGTCGATAAAGATAATGGCAGACGAGACAGCTAAGTAACGTTGGGCATAAATAAATAATGGTGCTTGAATCTCTCTTAGAATGCCAGCTTCTGTCTTGGTAAATAATGGAACGACAAACCTGGCCTCAACGTATCCTGGGGTGCCCATTCGACAGCACACACGTCCGACACGGTTTGATGGATGTAGTTCAAAGGAAAGCCGTCATATTCCACACCTTTCCTTACCCCAGGACCAGGTCCTGGTACAATACGAACTTCTCCTTTTCTTTCACATTGACTTTGTAGTCTGCTGGTATAGACACATCCAAGATCTGGCAGATTCTCTATTCCTTATTCATAACTATCAGATCCGGTTTTCTTGTCTGGTCGGTCTGGGTGTCAGAGTCCAACAGCATTTCATCATTATTTCTTTTCTATTTCTTCTATTTCTGATAATACCATTTGTCTATATGGCTGAACCCTTTCCGTTACCACAGTCACAACTACCACTACTACTACTACAACTACTATTATTATTATTATTATTATTATTATTATTATTATTATTATTATTATTATTATTATTATTAATATAACTGCGCTTTTATAGCTTTTATATTAATCGATAAAACAAAATATGGCATCAGTGTATGGGACATACTGCTTCCTGCAGACAATTGCAAATCCTTGAAATATATTTACCAAACTCAAAATCCAGAACGCTTGAATGAAACACAGACACGAGAAAAAAATTAAGCACATCAATCCCGACTGTTTCAAGAAAATTAAAAGCATACTAAATAGAACTTATCGTGATGGAAAATTATATGCTTTTAGTTATTGCTGAAAGGTGGTTTGTAAATGATACATAGATATGGAGAAACTAATGCTAACGAATTGATATACAGAAAACCACTGAAATTCATTGAAAGAGGCAAAAAGAGAACTAACTCTGTTTAAAACCCACGACGTCTTATATACAATTTTGATAGTATTTGGCAACATTTGTCAGAGTTTGTTCTGTCCTTAATGTATTTGTTTGATTTTTCAAGTTAATCCTCGTCAACATGTTTAAAATAAAAATAAGCAATGACCATTGTATCGAAAATCATGAAAATAAAAATATAGCCGGATACGAAATGTAGTTTAATGAATGAAAAGTTATGATTATATATATGATCTGTACTCATGAGCGATAAACACTGTTTATTT
Organism: Thysanoteuthis rhombus; assembly: GCA_963457665.1. Lineage (NCBI taxonomy): Eukaryota > Metazoa > Mollusca > Cephalopoda > Oegopsida > Thysanoteuthidae > Thysanoteuthis > Thysanoteuthis major. Next base: position 11,077,250 of record OY735198.1, on the reverse strand, counting down.
AGCTTTTTTTTATCCGTCTTTACTTTTTTTTCTTCTTTGTACGTTTTATTTTTTTATCTCGAGGATTGATCTGAAAAAGAAATAATATGATATAATGTGGAGTAAAATAGGGGATATGATATTATTTTCTTTGCAAACTCTCTCTCTCTCACTCTCTCTCTCTCACTCTCTCTCTCTCTCTCTCTCTCTCTCTCTCTCTCTCTCTCTCTCTCTCAATCCATCCTTTCATTAACGCTATGAACCTATTCAAATTTGATATGAATGAAAAACGTTCAGTCATTCAGAGAACAGGCGACTTAAATCGCAGTAAAAAACACAAAATATGTAGCTTAGTGTTCGGTAATTGGTAGCAAGCTGTCTTTCGGACAACTGTGTTCGCCTCTCTCTGGGAGCTCTGCTCTTAAGGTCTTACCCTGAACCAAAATATATTACTACGAATATAATAGAAAAATTAAACGGTAGCTATTTCGATATTTGCAAAGCTCAAGTTAGTGCAGCACAAGGCTAATAGTTGGGAGGAAGTGAAATGGGAGGGGATCATGCGATGCCTATTCTGTAGCTTACCCGAATTCGGACACCAATTTCGCGTTCTCCTTAATGTCGTCCACGGTCAGAAACATCCTCCAGCAAGATCCATACTGAGGATAACAGATCTGGGTGTTGCGATGTTTTTCTTTTTTTTTTTTCCTAAATTCTTGAGACGTGTAGAATCTACTTGCTCAGTCATCATGAATGTTATGTTCTCACGTATGTAGGCTGACTCAATGACCGTTGGCTGAGTCACCCAACGCGAGAGTCAGTTCACATATCTGTATTAAGATCAACTCTGATTCGTTGCAAAGTTAAATCTCTTGGCTAAGTTAACCCACGGGAGAGTCTGTTCGCATATGCACAGTTAGATCACCTCTGATAGGTTGAAAAGTTACATTAGAGCTGCGCAACCAGTTCTCGAGATATTCAAAATAGCTACAAACAATCCAGATAAACCTTACAATCTCTTTCTTCCTGAATTTCAATAAGCAACACCGATTGAGTGTTTGGTTTTAAAAAATGCTTGGTTCGTTGCCTAAATATCAATTTTTCTCACCACCAGAAATACCTTATTTCTTAATGCAGAGAATGTCTGCAGCCCAACGGTGGGATGATTGAGTAGCGGTAAAAAAAAAGTGGGCAGCAGAAAGAAAGCCGGAATCTTGAAAACGTACTCACACACACACACACACACACACACATATATATATATATATATATATATATATATATATATATATATATATATATATATATATAGTGGAAAGCCTATTCGCTCCACAAACACGTTTATGATTCTGTCGTCTTTGGGCCTCTTCAGGTGAATGATTATGTGTGTTTTAGATTCCTGTTTGGGGAATTCGGTGAGAGTCTTGTGGGTGTCGTTATGGTGGGAGTAGTTTTTATTATTGTTTTATTGTTGTTTTTGTAGTGTTTGTGTTTCGCTGGTTGTTATAAGTTAGATGTCAAAGGACGTGAACTAGGTGTTGAAGTTATTTATAAGTGGATACTGCATTGTTTTAGGGGATTTTTTGATTTTGACCTTGATTTTTGCATTACATTTATTGCCCATGTTAGTGTCTTTTATGACCATATGGAATTGTATTGTTCTTAATTTGCTTAGACATGTGAGAGAGTAGATAATGCTTATTGGATGTTTTGGAGGGTTTTGTGATGATGAGTGCGTGGGTGAACTGTCTATGCTAACTATAGCGTACTTATGTATGGATTGTTGAGTTATGGTTGCTGATAAGAATTTTGAACGATGCCGGCATTTGAGTGCTATTTCATTTTCCTGTTCAATAAAACTACTCCAATTGACATAACTAAAGTTCTAGACAAACACGAAGATATGTGGATCAACAAACTCAAAATTCTATATCCTAATGATTAAACACTAAACTTAACAACCCTCATCACACAGAACTCTAATTCACAAAACTCCAATCAATAATATCCTCGCACCCACATCTAATATACATTCAATGATGGAAGCTTCAAAGTCACCCAGACCCATAAGAAAAATTCACCTTAGCCAGTTATACCTCTTGTCCAAATCATAGCCAACACATTTTTGATAAATTGTAAGGTTGATACCTATGTAGCTCCTTGACTTCACCACCCCTCCATTTACACTACCCCAAACATACCCCAAAAATCCAACTCCACTTCACTTCTCTCCTACCCTGACACAATTTGCCCTCTCCAAGACCAACTGCTGCTGCTTAACCAAAGACTTGATACCTAACTGGACTTTCTCTCACTCAGCAGGAGGCCTCCAGCAGCCCTTAAAACATATTTTACCCACGAGGCATAGCTCCTGATAGTGGATCCTGATTCCATATGGGAACTTTAAACCCTAAAAACACATACTCACACAGCACACACTACTGAAGATGGGAGAAATCCCAAAACATGTCTGGACCATTTACATCTAAGGATTAATAAACCTTACCTCTAAACACTTTACTCCCGAGTCTGTCTCACTCTTTACAGTACACATTATACATATATACATATATATATATATATATATATATATATATATTATTGTGCCATCCAAAGACAGCTGTTTCGATGTATTACATATCTTCAGTGTGGCTATACACTTTCCATTATTCCATCCAGTACCACGAGACAGGATTGAAACCTTCGCTTCAGACCCGGAGGCCGATATCCTACCTCTGAACTACGGAACTGGACGTAAGGCTGAATTTAAGCGATATATTTTATTAACGCATAAATTCCTCATTCACCTGAGTGCACAATTCCTATGGAAGAGCATTGCATAAGCTTATAATGGATGAGTCACCTCACTTGAAGAGTGCTCAACCCTGAATAGAGGAGCATTAATTATTGTGTGGGTATATATATATATATATATATATATATTACAGTAATGGAACAGAAAAAGTTCAAAGAAAATTGTCCTTAAAAGTCTTGATACAGACAGAGAAACTGACTAGAATTGAGAGACGTCGGAATCCACCGTGGGCTGCTTGTAGTTTCTTGATGCTAATCGGTCGCCATTAAACCTACAAACTGCAGGTGACTTTATAAATATGATCTTGATTATGGTTTAATTTCTCCACTACTTCCAGAAATAACTGTATGTAATCATCATAGTGGATGGAACTTTATGCTTTTATTAGATGACGTATTATAAATCACGAATGGTGCTTCCCGTAGGAAATACAAGTTCGAATCACACCTGAGGCTTATTCTCTTTTCTTTTCTTTTCTTTTGTTCGATCAGATACATTCTACTCATTGCCGGAAGGGAATTCAGCCTGAGTAGAAGTTGCTACAAGAAGCAACTATTATTATATGATGAGAGCAAAAAATAATCCTGAAAATCTTAGATAATAGCGAACAAACTTATTTACAGATTTATATGCATTCCGGCGGGTGTCTGACTAATATTTTGCTATATATCCTCTCTTCCTTTTCAATTTCCTACCTTTTGATAATTGATATATATATATATATATATATATATATATATATATATATATATATATATATATATATATATATATATATATATATATATATATTGTGATATTGGTATTGATATTGATATGTGTATATATGCGTAAAATGTGAACAAACCTATTTACAGACGTATGTATTTCTGCATATGTCTTTGTTCGAATGTGCCTATAAAAACTGGGATGGAAGACCAGTTTTTTGCTCATTGTCCTTTCATTTTTCCAATTCCCAGTGTTTTGATGGAAAAAAAATCATTGTCAATCGATATATCTCATGAATAATGATCAGCGGGGAATATGCAGATGAGTGAATTACTGATAAGCGCAAATCAAACTCTCTTGCCGCCATTTGGTTCGTTAATAGAACATTATCAATCAACATTCCCGCCTTTTTGATCCTCTTGATAGAAGAGATGCTTTTTTTTTTTTTTTTCGTTTTGTGCAGATAAAAAGACCCAGTGGTGCAATGCAAAAACATGTACTCGCTCTGTGGTAAGAAATGAGGAAAGTTAGAAACGAATTCTCAAACTATCTAACCACCATCACAGAGTGTACAACACTCGATCATTCCCCCGCTGGGCGATGTTTTCCAGTGATTTGGTGTTGTTTTTGTTGTGCTTCTTGCGTATATTTTCAAATAGCGAAGTAACAAGATGGACCGAAACGCATGAATAAGAATAAAAACTGAATCGTAAAGGGAACTAACTCAATGTGTACAGAGATCAAAGGGTTATGTGCTGTCCCTGTGATGTAATGATATATGATGAATATCAGTTCTGTGTGTGCGTGTGTGCGTGTGTGTGTGTGTGTGCGTGTGTGTGTACGTGTGTGTGTGTGCTTGCATGTGTGTGTGCATGTGTGTGTGCGTGAGTGAGTGAGATATATATGTATATATGTGACCCTGGCAACGATCGTTATCAAGTTGTGCCTATAAGAATATCAATGACGCAGCAGTACAAATCTTCGACTGTTATGAATACATATATATAGAGAGAGAGGGGGAAGAAGAGGGGAGGAGAGATAGAAAGAAAAGAGAGAGGTGTGAGAGATGTACATACGTTGCCTGAGAGATAAAAACTTCAAACATAGCAACGCGAGAAACCAAATTATATTTTTTAGAGATTTCATAAATTGAAGAGGGGGGGGCTGCACATTCACTTCCCTTGAGTCGGGCCAGCGCAACACTCCGGTAGAACATTATCCTCTCTTAAAACTGAGAATTCATGTGCACGTAATTACGTTGTAAATAGAACCCCATTTAAAACATTTACTAACATTTTTTCTCAAAACTGGCAAATTTGCAGGACGTTTGAAGATATAATAGATTTAAGCAAATTAAATCTAAAGAAAAATGAATTTTAATTTTCAGTCAGAGTTAGAATCCAAACTGTCTATTTCATTTTCGGTGCTACTTAACTGGTTGGCCAACTCCATCGTCCAAGCCGTTACCGACAATACGAATCAACTCTTTCCATTAAATATGATTTGACGAAGACAACGAAACAAATCCCAAATCCGAAGGACTAATAATTCTAAAATCAGAAGAATGTCATTTGTTTTCGAAGTCCAGTGGGATTTTAATATTGCAGAAGAAAGATTGTCAGCTGACTCTCACACACCCACCTGCTGACGTTTCTGAGTTGGGCAAACGAGTAATAAGTCAGTCAGGTAGAACGTGACGTAATCAGACAACGACCGCGAACAGTCCTCCACTTGGCTAAGGTCCAACAAATAAGACTTTATATCTGTAAAGCGGCCAACCGGATGGCTGACCAACAATGACCAAGAAGAAAAAACGTTTATTTTCTTTTTTCTGTTTTTTCTTTTCTTTTTTTTTTTTTTTCGTTGTTGCTTTTACCCAGAGCTGTTGCTGTCGTTGTTGTTTGTGTTAACAGATTGTTCGGTAACTATGCAAACAAATATCCACTGTAATGAATAAAGGTTTGTTTTTTTTAGTCAACGTCTGTGCCCAATCGAAATCGGTAAGTCCTATTTTGTATCATTTTGTTGTGATTTTTCTGTTTCCTAGATAGGTGAAACGTACGTCAGAAATATACGTTCTATACGCACGGGAGTAGATGATGATTTAAAAATTAACTTTATCATTGTGAACTTTAAGGGAATAAGACCGGGAGAGGAGATTACCTCAGTTTCAAATCTACAATATGCTTTTGTATATAAGCCTAATCAAGGTGCGGCCATAAGACATAGTCGGTGCCTATAAAAAAACACTTGCATGTGCAGATATATATATATATATATATATGTGTGTGTGTGTGTGTGTGTATACATGTGTGTGTGTATGTATATAAATATCAATATATATATGTGTGTGTGTGTGTGTATACATGTGTGTGTCTATGTATATAAATATCAATATATATATATATGTGTGTGTGTGTGCGCATATATATATATATATATATATATATATATATATATATATATATATATATATATATATATATGTATGTATATATCAGCAGTTGCAGTAGCCATTGTAAGTCCATGGCCAGAGAAGAACCTTTCCCGCCTCCATCCACATAACGACTTCGATTGCACTAACCTCTGCCATGTCTTAACAGAAAACCTTTCTGTATCGTCCCTCCATCTTGTGTCTGGTCTTTTCCTCCTGTGTTTTCTGTCCCACGTTTTCTCTCCCACGTGCATCATTCGATTAACCTTTTCCTCTATCCGTTGTCCCTACTTCACTCCATCTTTGTTGCTTAATCATGTGTATGTTATTCTTCGCCCTGAACCCACTCAGATCAATTTTGATATTTTACTATCGCTGAGAGATATTCCTGACATTGCTCTTTCCATTACTTTCTGTATTATTCCAAGTCTGTGCTCGAAAGGTTTTTGTGGTCTCCCAGGTTTTGCCCGCGTACGGCATACCTGGTAATTTGCATCGAATGCTTGGGGTTTTGAGCATACCGACAGTTTGCTCTTCTGTATGTCTCTATTTGTACCAAATGCTTTCCAGAAAACATGCAACATCCCATATCATTAATTTCATCTTTTCCTTATCACCCGACCAAGGTGAATGTATCCCTCAACTTCTCATGAATCTTGAACATCTATAAATATTCCCTACTTTTCGACTGTTGGCTTTACGCCTGCTCTGTTGCTGTAACGAAAATCGAAAACAGTATTCAATTTTTGTTTGCTGCCAGCCATTACATACAGTCTCTTAAACCTCCCATAATTCAAACCACCAACAACTCAGCCAAACATATAATCAGTATTTGGGAGGTTGAGAACGATCAAAATATCATTCTCACAAAAATTGATGACGGAAGATTATCATATGAAAGCTATACTTTCAGATAGCATGTAATAATATACTACATAACCAGAGAGTAATATATGCACACACACGCACATTTATATACATAGTAATAAACATAACGAGCAGAAAAAGTAATGCGATGCTTTTCATTCTTATGTTATTTATGGCCTTCCCTGTGCGTAAACACGTGCACAAACGTGTTATATTCATATAAATACATTTTCACACTGGTGAATCCATTCTTTATATATATATATATATATATATATATATATATATATATATATATATATATATATATATACATATATATATATGTGTGTGTGTGTGTGTGTGTGTGTATGTGTGTGTGTGTGTGTGCATGTCTGTGTCTGTGTCTGTGTGTGCTTATATATACCTGTTTGTGCGAGTGTTTATGAGAGGAAGAAAGAGACAAGGAGATTGAGTGAATAAGTGAGTGCGTGTGTGTGTTTGTCCTAATGGTTCATCTTCGATACCAATGTTACGATACGAGGAATGATGGGGACTATTCGATCGAATATTTCATTTCATTTTTTAATAGCATTTTTTGTAAGAGATACTTTTCGTGTAGGATACTTTTTGCATGAGTAAAGTACACTAAGATACTTGATCAGAGATCAGAAATTACGGGGTAACCCTTTTCAGACGCCGAAACAACCATACAAACATCCTAAGTCTACTTATTTACAGGGTAAAGCATGGTTCCTTGAGCCCCCATTGATAGATAGCCAGTCGCAGCCACCTAATCAAAAAGATATTCGGAAAAAGAAAGTGAAAAGGGGTTGATAGAAAAGAGACGGAGTATAAGGATTCTAATGGCGTAAGTAAGTAAAATAGATCTTAAGTTTATTTGCGTGGGAAACAAAAGGAAGCAGGGGGAAAATAGAAATGAAATGCGTAGATGATTATTCAGTTCTGGTGACAGGTTAAAAGAAGAAGGGAAGTTAATTTAGTAAAAAAAAAAAGGAAATAAAGGAAAGTGACCCTTGCCTTTAGAAGGGAAGCCCAGGGACGGTCACTAGAACAGACAGACAGAGCAGACAGGCAGGTAGAGATAACCAGGGTGTAAGGGCCGCTGACTCTGGCTGCTGGCAATAGAAAGGCATTGAACTCTTACTCTCTTCCTCTCTCTCGACAATCTCTCTCTCACTCTCTCTCTCTCTCTCTCTCTCGTAAGAAAAATGAATTGTCTGTTTCTTGTTTTGCTTTTAAATAGTTGTAATATTATTATTATGTTATATTATTATAGAACGGCTTGAAATTTTTTTTTCTCACTTCATAGATGACTGGGAAATTAATTTTCATTAATCTTCTGACAAAGTATCTCACGTTGATAGGGAAGCTGTTGCGTGACAAACCCCCATTACCCCATGAAATGAAATAATTTGATTACTTCTCTTGTTATCAGGTGTTTTTTATGAGTCTCTGAGAGAAGAATTTTGTTTAGTATTCAATCTAAGACTATGTATTTAGTTAGGCCGAAGAAGAAAATTAAAGGCTCGATTTTGAATCCCGATATGAGTCTTGTGTCTTCTATTCTCCTCCCATGCTGTAGTCGCAATGAGGAAACGTGCAGGGAAAGATATCATCTTTCATCGAATACTTCGACAGTTTTGTTTTTATTCTTGCATATAGACTATCTCTGATTAGGAGAAATTGGCTTTTGAAAATCTCATTTTCTTCATTCTTTCTCTTTTCCTTTTCAAATAAAGAGTGAGAATTTTGTAATGCCCCCAAGTCTATTAGTACTAATTTATATTTAAATATTGATGTACTCTTTATAATAGCAGAAGTAATCTTAAGTAAGATGATACATTAATGTGGTGAAACATTTTGGAGTGTTGCCAGAATTATAAATATTGCTTTAAGAAGTTTACACCATGGAGTTATCTCCTGGGAGTAGCTCAGTATCTATCCGTGGCTATCAAAGAAGAAATTATGAAGTAATTTAAACATTCTACTTCAAACGTTTAGTCTGCTCGGATAGCGTAATGGTTTGCACGTCTGTCTCTCACAGTAAGTGTAGACCCCATATCCGTTGAAGTTCTCTACACGATAGGAGAAAATTGTTTCTATTGATATTCGGACCATCCTCATCTTGGTTGTTTTGCATGCAACGTTTCGGCTGTTGCACTCTACAGCCTTCGTCAGGTATCTTTTGGTAAATTTGGGGAAGTAATGGACCGAACTCTTTATTTATCCGACGGGGGTATATTGATAATATATATATAATTAACATTAGTAGTATTGTTATATTGTCTCACACTAGGATCGAACCTGGTACCATCAGATTACTTTACAGTAATTTGTCTGATGCTGTAACCACTGCGCTATGTGTCCATGTGGAGAAAATTGAAAAATTATTATCATATTGCAATATGCATACATACTGTTAACGGTGGATATAAGTATTTCACCCAGTTCTACGATGTACTATATGTTGTTTTCATTCACTTGAGTAGTTATATAGAATCTAAGTAATCATTTTGGGGTATATATTTTTTTTTATTGTATTGTTTTCAAAATAAATACTACAAAATGATTACTTAGATTCTATGTAACAATTAAAGTGAATGAAAATAGCATATAGTACGTCGTAAAACTGGTTGAAATGCTTGGATCCAATGTTCGCGGTATGTGTGCATACTTCAAGATGATGATGATGGTGATGACGTCTGATTTCTTGGTTTGGTTGTAACTTATAACTTAAGCCTTGGGCTGCCTCTCTTTGCGTTAGTTTTCACTGAATTCTGAATATTTCGTGCTTCCTCTTTATTGTAAATAATCGTTACTAAAAAAGTTCTACTTTTTTATCAATAAATATTTAAGTATCAAATCGAATAATGGTTCTTTCGATCCTTAGAAAAGTATTTATAACCTAACCGACTCTAGCACACTGACACAATCATGAGGTATCCGAGGAGAAAGAGACCGACCGCAAACATCCAAGAAAATGACTCGTATAAATTAAAGAAACTATTCTAACAAACTAATAACGATAGGTCAATCTATAAAAAATCTTTCCCTTTCAAAACTGAAAACCTTCCTCATAGCCAGTTGTTATGTCAGTAAATCCCAGATGCATATTGTTCAGTCTGTACCACTTATACGTTGTTGACAATGGTTATAAGTCGGAATAATATTTATACCTATGGCTGGATGTTATATCACAATTGTCAGCTGTTGTGGTTTGAGAATTATTATGTATATGGGCGGCTTAATTGTATTCTTTGTAGCCGAATAATGCTGGCATTTTCAGATCGGCTGAAAATGGTGTGGGGACATGATTAAAGATGCTCTGGGTGTCTGGAACCGTGAAAAGGTTGAGAATACCCGTTTAATAGAACCAATTTGTCAAACATTATCTTGGGTGAGCGGTTGTAATCCATCTCAGTAAGTGTTATTCATTGGTCACTACTATCTTTTGTCTGTACATCATTTTACGATGTCTCGGCCTTTCCACAGGATGCCCATTCGATCGACTCTCCATAATCCAAGCGATTTCGGCCAGAGACCGAGAAAGAAAGTGACCTGGAATCCAGCGCCAGAACTTCGGCCATCAAATGACACACAAGCTTTTCTTCCCCGAAAGTCTCTCTATGGACCTACCTTACAGGATTTGTGTATGCAAACACGGCATAACCTTAGGCGTCTGGCCTCTTCTCGAACTCGGAGCCAAAACATATCCCTTACGCTGAAAATGTCTGGCGAGGGTTACCCGGCAGCCACCTCCGATATCTTCAGTAATGGTGAGTATCTTCATGACGCCATACCTTTGAAAAAATATATTACATTCCGATAGATTTGTTGAACTACTAAAAAGATAGATGTCTAGATTGAAAATTTAAAAAAAAAAACGACAGTCAAATACTTGTTTTATTTGATCTTTTTTTCTGTCATTTTATTGGAAACTATCAAACCAAACAGTTAACATGGGTTTCTCCAGTTTTTAAGCTTGTTCAGCTGGATACATGTGTATGTATCATGCGTACAAGCAGCACCAATGAGATTAGAGGCCTGATAATTCATATACAGACTCCTTATTATCTCTGCAGAAACTTCTTTGTTTCACTCTCTCCCCTAAATAGTTTTTTAGTGCGAGTGGGGTCAGTATACATTGTAAGTTAATGTTTAACTGATCCCTTGGTTTATGACCAGGATTAATGCTTTCATTTTTGAAAATTCAGACTTTGTTAGTAATCAACACCCAACAAGAGGTGACAAAAGTAACTTATTCATTTATCACCCCTCTTTTCCAATGGTTTAATCTACTATCTCCAACATGGTATGCTGGCATGTAACGGTTTCAATTGAGTGACTAACCAGACCTGTTTTTGATTTTCTTCTCTCCGTTGATAATGATTATAACCATTGTATATTGTAGCTTAATTCGAAACCCTTGATTAATGTCATTTGTACGCAAAGAGAATTGCTTGGTAGCCTGGAATTAGGTAATTCGTTTAACATTGAAGGCCCTAAAACTACTGTGCAATCGTTTGTAAATTCTACATCCAGACTGATAATGATCCTTGTATGGTAAATGATTCAAACGTTTTTTTTTATTCCACTCAGACAATCAGAATTCGGAGTCGAATCCAGATGGGAGAAGACACCGAGAATCAGCAGCCCGTAGCGGCGGCGCTCTTAGATCCAAAGACGCCATCAAATACCTACAGCAGAGTATCAATCTTGACCGCGACCCATGTGATGACGGCGACGTAGAGACTGACTACCCAGGTGACTAATTGCTTCACCCAGCTTCTACTATATTTTCAAAAACGCAAAACTATCATCATTATTATAATTTTTATTATTATTATTATTATTATTATTATTATTATTATTATTATTATTATTATTATTGCTACCGATATTGTTATCATTAATGATAATTTTGAACATTATCACTAAATCTACTTTCATGATAATCGATAATTATTATCATTGAGTTTTCATACCAGTTGCATCGAGCAGTATACGCTAAAGATCAAGAGATAGCAAGTGCCTCAATACTCTAATATTGTCCTTGTTTCACTTGTTGATTTTGGTAATGCTGTCTTCATGTTTTCCCCGATCTTCAGTTCTCGCAATGTCTTTGCAATGTTCATTCGTACTGTCCGAAACGTGCCAGTAAGGATGGATATGACAATTTTCAGCCCTCTTGTGGGGTCCAGATATTTTCCCTGGCTTTCCACTCTCTTTTAATTTTACTCCATCATGACCAGCAGTAGCTTTTTAAAAGGGGAGCTTTCCCCAAGATCTGCCAGACCTCTCGATCGTGGGCGTTGGAGTGTCTCTCTTTGCATGAGTCTTTACAAATTTACTTTCTGAATATCTCTTACTTCCCATTAATAGTAAATAGTCGATACAAAGATGTTTTAATTTTTTATACTTAAATATTAGAGTAACAAATCGAAAAATGGTTCTTTCAGATAAGTCACTTCTTTGAAAAGACTATTAAAACGTAGCCGAGTGTAGAGCAAGGACATACTTATGAGATATCAGAAGAGAAAGGACAGCAAGCAAATAAAATTGATTTGTAAAAATGTAGTAGCAAGCAGTAAAGAGAGTTTTGCAGCGCCAGTATTTCCTGATTTTTTTTTTTTTTGCCGGCTACAATTTAGCATATGATTTTTGGGGAGCCAGGTTTGGTGTCGAAACGAAATTCTTGCAACATGGCCTATCCAATGGCATTTGACTTTTTTGATGTATTCTCTGATATCTCTGACGCCTGTTTATCTCTAATAAACTTGGCTATCTTTTGATCTCTCTGTGACTGATGACAAAATTCATTCTTGCTGTTTACGATGACCAGATCTGGTCTTATGGTTTGAATTCGGTGAATCATTGCAATTTCAAAGTCTCAGAAAATGATATGTTTTTCATTCTCTAAAATAGTTTCTGGTTTCTGCATTTTCTATTGGTTTACATGAAGGAATCCAAGTCATTTGCATAGTTCCAAGCGAATAATACATAATACGGTCATGCCTATGTTTGTACTCCTTCTGACCTAGCTTGTTGCAATCATTTATTATATGACTGACCAACTCATCTCCATCGCCGTATAAGCTACATAGATAGATAGATTGATAGATATATAGATAATCAGTACACTCAAAAAGCCAGAGCTGCATACTTCTACACTTATACTGTACTGACTTTCTTCTACACTAATCCTTTCACTGTACTATCAATATATATATATATATATATATATATATACATATATACCTCTCTCTCTCTCTCTCTCTCTTTCTCTCTCTCTCTCTCTCTCTTTCACTCATTCTTTATATATGCATGTATGTTTGTAGGCGTGTGTGTCTTATATACCTAGATACGATTATAGAAATAGATTTTCAAATAATATAACGCATATACGTTTAATGCTATACCTAGATAAACTTTATTATCTTGCTTTACCCCTCCTTGTGCATATATATATATATATATATATATATATATATATATATATATATACATATGTGTGTGTGTGTGTGTGTGTGTGTGTGTGTGTATGTATACATAGTGCTACCCAAATTTTCAGGTATTTTGAACACTGCGAATGTAGTGGACTTCTGGCTTTACTCTTTGTGATTAATAGTGACATTGTAAATATTGGGAAATGTTTTCCTACATGCAGTTTGTGTGCGAAAGAGATATAAACAAATCCAACGATTCGAATTTGTCTTTTCTGTCTGTTGGTCAATTATGGTAATAATTAGGAGCTTACATGAGTGCGATTTGAAGCTGGCAGAGGCAATCAAAGGAAAGGTGACCACTGCAGAAATACGCTTCTCGCAAGGTTTATCTTTCCCTCACAAATCTAGTCTTATACCAGACTTATTTAAAGGAAGAATACACCTATATACAAATACATACGGCTCAGGTACGCATTCTCAGAAAGAACGAGTATTCAGTGATGAAAAGTTGTATCAATTATCGGAGCAAGGTAACACCTAATGGAATATGATGACTGGTGACAAAGTCTTGGTTTCTGCTGCCTTCCTTTGCTTAACGATCCTTGCAAGTTACAAGTCTGATCGAGACTACGACTTTATACCGACCAGTTTTTATGCCCACCCCTTGGCAGGATGTAAGTTCGCCAAAGGGATACCTCCAGCCTAATCACACAGCTTAGAGTGTACTCAATCAGCTGCTGAGTGCACAGGGAAATTTTTCCTTATGAAGATTTTCTCTACACTCTTCACTCATACAGGGAATCGAACCTAGTGTCTTTTGCATGTTAGATAGACATGCTAACTATCACACAACCCCAGCAGGCTATTATCAAACTACGTAAGTACAACATTACATTTGCACATTGTGTGTGCGTTGAAAAGATTATTCTAAATGTATCTTCCCAACAACAGGAAGTAAATAATACGTCCTGTCTACAAGCAAAGGATGAGTTCTGATGACTGAAAGTAACCTAGTCGAATGCAAATAACTGTCAATGCTTCCACAAAACCAACATGAAGAAAACTCAAAAATGACTTGCGAAGCTTCAAAACGAGAGGTATTATCCTGAGAAATGTCTGCAAACTTATTGAATTTCCCGTGCAATTAAATAAATGTAGCCATAAATTTCTTGATACTATCATTCGTGTCTGAGACAAACATTGCTACGGCCAGTTCTATCAATATTGGTCCAACTGCCAGCGTTCTTAATTATATCGGTATTGCCAAAAAGACTGCCAAGACAATCTTCAGCGCCAACAACCATTATCTTCAGTTTGCAGGTTCAGTGGTTATACGCAAACTGGGAGATTTTTCTGTTTGATGCGCGGTATCGACACTAGAAAACGAATTGTCACCTTATTGACAGGACAGCAGTAAAATAACTCTCTCTCGCTCGCTCTCCTTTTCCCTCTCTCTCTTTCTATGTCTTAATCTTCGTTTAATCTACCCCTTGACTCTCTCACTTTCTTTCTCTTTCTGTTACTTTCTCTTCTTCTCCCTCAATATATAACGCATTTGGTGATATGTTCTATGTTATTTTTGTCCTCTCAACCCTTCCGAAATTACTCCCACCATCATATATATATATATATATATATATATATATATATATATATATATATATATATATATATGTTGGGTGATTCCAACCCCCCCAAAAAAAAAACGCCTAGGATTTGGTAGACTATAGTCTCTAAAATATTAACTAAATGGTTCCCAAGTATGTTCCTATGATAGTTAATGATAAGTACCTTATAAAACAATGGAACCAAGGCAAAATAGCAAACCTATTTTAGCGACCATAGTCCATCAAATCCTAAGCGTTTTGGAGGGTCACCCGATATATATATCATATATCGATATATATACTGCAAGAATGTCTTTGCATACATTTCAAGGATGATTTTTCTCTGTGTGGCTGGGTGGGTTTCCTTTTTCCATGGTTTGATAGTCTTAAGATTCCATTGGGATAAATCAGAGTTCACTCCTATAATTTCTTTGCTTTAATGATTTGTCACACCTTAATGTTAGATGGTAAATAGTCTGTAGTTCATTACGTTTTCGTGATAGGGCATATGCTTTTGATGATATCAAGTAGCTTAATAATAATTTTCTTTTTGGCATATTTGCTTATAATTCACCGGTTAGCGTAAATCCTTCTCCCTCTCTCCCTCTTTCTCTCTCTCTCTCTTTATATATATATATATATATATATATATATATATATATATATATATATATATGTATATATATATATATGTATATATATATATATATATATATGTATATATATATATATATATATATATATATATATATATATATACATATATGCGTGTGTGTGTGTGTGTGTGTGTGTGTGTGCACTTTCCTCTCTTCATATTCTCATATTCTTGCTCTTAACCCTCTATTACATATATACTTTGGCAATTGTATAGCAAGATACGTTTTACTTTGCATACTCTTTCACTTTGACTTATTTCTCTCTCTCTCTCTCTCCCTCTCTCTCTCTCTCTCTCTCTCTCTCTTATCTGCGTACATATACATGTATAACTGTGTGCTCTATGCACAGGTTTACTGCCTCCCGATGAGCAAATTATTGCTAAATACGTTTAAACGTAAAAAGAGACTATTACTGCCGAACTTGCACAAAAGAATTCTGACAACTGAAGAACGTAGCAATAAAAAGACATTTAATATCAACTGATCTTTTGTAAACTGTGCCGCGTCTGTTGTGAAGTTTTTCTCTTCTGTCAAATGTAATTTGTTCCTCGTTGAAAAAAGTCAGTAATCATCTAATCATGCCGTCTACTGATAGAAAAAACTTCTTTTTAAAAAAATAGGTCTGGGTAGTCACGAAATAAAAACTGTCCTACCACCAATGTGTTTTTGCAGCATGTCGTTTTAAGGGTGATCAATTTAAGAATTGGAAAAAAAACTGATGAATGGATAATTAACTTCTCCTTCACCTTCCGTTAGACAGTGATCATAAAAAGTCTGGATTCACAAAAATAATATGAATGCTGCTGGACACAAACTGAGGGACCAATTCAGCATACACCCACGTTCTAAATCGAGCTTCCCTCCGAAAAACATGTTTCTAGGCATAATAAGTTCCTCTAGTTCTATTGGGCACGTGCAATACATGCATACAGACATAGCAAGCCAACCAGACCTTCATGAAAACTGAAGAAACCTACGTCGACAGATTTAGTGACAGTTTTGATTGACAGTTTCTAATATTTCGGTCTTGACTTTGGATACAACTTTTCTTCAAATGTTCTCAGACGATTAACATTTGAGTAATACTGTGTTACTGGGGAAGGCAGTAAATAACACTTTATCAGTTAATTCAGATCGAAAGATAGTTCAGGGTTTGAAACTTTAAGTGTTTAATGAGTCTAGAATAGAAAAATATAATTCCTAAAAAGCTACACTCCACAAAATTTCGTTCTTTATGATTCATAATTATTTTGTGCATTGTTGAACTATATCCAAAGATTTCAAAGGAGCTGCGCGTTTTCCGAATTTGATCAGTTTTGTTTCAAGATCCCGGGCCTTTTTCATATTTGATTAGCTTTGATTTAAAGATCTTCAATAGAAATATTTCTACATCGATTAACAAGCCTGGCTGCAGCTGGTCCAAATTTCTACTTCCATTCCAACTGGAGATGATTACGGCAGCTTTCGTATTGTATAGAGAACAGATAAGTTCAACTTTTATACCGACTGAAGATTATTACTGCAACTTTTGTTTTGTAGAGAGAATACATAACTCAAAGTTTTATACAGACTGAAGATTATTACTGCAACTTTTGTTTTGTAGAGAGAATACATAACTCAAAGTTTTATACAGACTGAAGATTATTACTGCAACTTTTGTTTTGTAGAGAGAATACATAACTCAAAGTTTTATACAGACTGAAGATTATTACTGCAACTTTTGTTTTGTAGAGAGAATACATAACTCAAAGTTTTATACAGACTGAAGATTATTACTGCAACTTTTGTTTTGTAGAGAGAATACATAACTCAAAGTTTTATACAGACTGAAGATTATTACTGCAACTTTTGTTTTGTAGAGAGAATACATAACTCAAAGTTTTATACAGACTGAAGATTATTACTGCAACTTTTGTTTTGTAGAGAGAATACATAACTCAAAGTTTTATACAGACTGAAGATTATTACTGCAACTTTTGTTTTGTAGAGAGAATACATAACTCAAAGTTTTATACAGACTGAAGATTATTACTGCAACTTTTGTTTTGTAGAGAGAATACATAACTCAAAGTTTTATACAGACTGAAGATTATTACTGCAACTTTTGTTTTGTAGAGAGAATAGATAACTCAAAGTTTTATACAGACTGAAGATTATTACGGCAATTTTTATGTTGTATATATTACGCTGAATCGTTAAAATTGCCCACCTGGCGAAGTTTCAACATTTTTCAAAAAAAAAATTAATACGGAGTTTAAATTTTTTCGGAAGTTTATTTAATCAAAGTATTTTTTTAAATTCAAAAGTTTATGTAATCAAAGTGAAATCATTCTTTTCAACAAAAATAAGTAAATACTTACACGAGACAAAACTAAGAAGAAGGAAGGAATGGAACAAGGAATAAAGAGTAATCTATGAATCGACAATACTGACAATGGCTTTTGTATCCATTTGTATGTATGAGGCTCAACCTGAACGTTCGGTGAATTCTAACCGCACATGCGGATCAAATATAGTACGAATCTTATCTGTTACCTTTTCAGAGGGTTTTTTTTTTTTGCAAACAGCACCCAAGTACTGCTTCGAGGGTGATTGTAGAAACTAAGTGTTAAGATTTTAGGGCAAATTCCCCAAACTATTGCTTAGCACAATTTTTCTATATGGTTTACCACAAAATTTTAGAACTGCTGTTGCTGCTTCTGCTTGGAACTTTGACATCCGAACGGACCACCTCATCGAAGCACCTGGTAAACGTAGACAAGAAGAGGAAAACCTACCAAATGATAGACGTGGTCGTACCTGCAGACCATAGAGTAAAGAGGAAAGAAAGTGAAAAACTGGGAAAATACCAAGATCTGACAAGAGAACGGAAGAAAGTGTGGAACATGAAAGTCAGGGTAGTACCAGTAATAAAAGGTGCACTTGTAAACTGCCCCAAAGATACTGAGGGTGACATAGGAGGAACTTTGGATAAATAGAAGAATTGAGACTGTACAGACCACAGCACTGCTAGTAACTGCACGGATACAGAGGAAAATAATAGAAATATAAGATCTACGCCCCTAAATATTAGCAGAAGTCAAACAGGAGGGGGTATGGGGGAAATACCCAAATTGCAGCCGAGGTGTGAGCCACAGCACTGGCGTGATAAGTGAGGGAGAGATGAGATGTGGGCTGAAGACCTGGGGAGACTTAATGTCACACAGCCTTCAGCGGAAACCAACGGGCAACTGGTGTGAAACTGGAAACCAGTATTTCTATGGACTATGAGAGTGTGGAGAGGAGGGCTGGACATTTGAGGAGACTTGCTGTCACTCAACCTCCACCGGTTACCACCAAGCGACTGGTGAGAAATTGCAAATTACACTGGGAACTGAGTAAACGAATGGGATTCAAACATTCGGAAAAGTGGTATCAGCACAAACCAGAGGCAGTCTTGGAGAATGACAACCACAAACTACTGTGGGACTTTGACATCCAAACTGACCACCTCATCCAGGCAAGAAGACCGGACTTGGTATATAGAAAAGAAGAGGAAGACCTGCCAAATAGTAGACGTGGCTGTACCTGCAGACCGTAGAGTAAAGAGGAAGGAGAGTGAAAAACTGGAAAATAGCAGGATCTAGCGAGAGAACTGAAGATGTGGAACATGAAAGCCAGAGTAGTGCGAGTTATAGTGGGTGCTCTAGGAACTGTCCCAAAGACACTGAGGGTGAGACTGGAGGAGATTGGGTTAAAGGGAAGGATTGAGACTGTACAGACCACATCACTGCGAGGAACTGCGTGGATACCGAGGAAAGTGCTAGAAATATAAAGACTGCAACACTTATTGTTAGCAGTGGCCTAACAGAGGAAGGAAAATGAAAGTGGAAATGTGAACCACTGCACTGGCATGATAGGCAAAAGAGAGAAGAAATGTTGGCTGAAGACCTGAGGAGACTTATTGTTACTCAGCCTTCAGCAATGACCACTGGGTAACCGGTGTGAAACTGTAAACCACAGTATTACTGTGGCCTATGAGAACTACGAGAGAAGGGCTAGAAACTTGAAGAGACTTGCTGTCACTCAACCTCCAGTGGTAACCACCAGGCAACTGGTGTGAGATTGCAAATAATAATAATCAGAAAAAGATGATGATGTTGATGTTGATATTGATGATTTTCTTGTAAAAGTTTTACCAAAGCACCGAAGTCCACAAAGCCAGATAAGTATGATTATGATAGATCATTATATATATATATATATATATATATATATATATATATACATATATATGTGTGTGTGTGTGTGTGTGTATGTGTGTGTGCGCGTGTGTGTGAAAGTAAGTAGGAGAATTACAAAGACGATCAATGGGTGCTTCCAGGAAGGCAGTAAGAGCCACTATTGCGAACTATACAGAAGTTCCTTCTGATAATGATTGCAGACCTTTTGAACGGATTCCTTTGTCACGTGAGAAAAGGTTATCAAGCGTTCTAGCGCAGTTTTCAAAGAGATAAAGTCAAAAAAAAGAAGAGAGAAGGAAAGGAAATAAAGAAAAGAAAGATTTGAGACTTGTACGATTTGGATCTTTCAACTCTTGAATATCAACTCTTGTATATATGTTAAAATTGTATTGGAATAGCATTGATTTTGAACGTATCATTGAGTTCAGTTATAACTGAACTCGTATTTAAATGTCAGGTGAGAATTTCAGCAAATGTTTGAATTATAAAAGTTATATCAACGGCATTTTGTGTCATCTACTCGAATAATGACATACACGGGATCTACAGCTTGTAGAGTGATGGCCTCCATGACCTTAGGGATTTCTACAGGGTCGAACGCCTTTTTGAAGTCGATAAATGCTACAGCGAGTGGTAGTTTATATTCTGCTGCTTTTTTTTTCAGTTGACTTATCGAATGTAGGTGGTCCATGATCAAGTAGCTTCTTAAAAAGCCAGCTTGCTCTCGTGGTTGGTTTTCCTCAAGTGTTTTTGTGATTCGGTTGGTGATGATTTTTGTGAAAAGTTTGTATACATAGTTGAGTAGGCTTATAGGCCTATAGTTGTTGAGGTCTTTCGGGTTTCCTTTTTTTATATAAAAGCATTATGATAGCTGTGTTCCAATCATCTGGGACTTTACTGTGTTTTAAACACAAATTGAAAAGGACAGCCAGTTTCCTAGTGATGATTTTACCGCTTTTCGGAGTAGGTCGATGGCGATGTTGTCTGGTCCAGGGGCTGTTCCTTTCTTCGTCTGTTTAATGGCTTGCTTCACCTCCCACGGGGTTACTTGTGGGAAGTCCTCGAGTTGATTGCTTACGTCTTGCGTATCCTATCCATTGTTTTGTAGTCCTTGTTAAGACAAATAAAGTTTTTGGTAAAATTCTTTGGCTAGTTCGACTATCCTATCTCAGTCTGTTGTTAGGTGTCCATTTTCTTCGAGTATGCTGGTTATTTGCTCTCGTCCTGAGATGAGGCCTTTTTTATGGCTTTGAAGCCCCGACTCCTTTCAAGAGTTGATTTGATGACTACCGTCGTGTATCTTCTTTTGTCTTCTCTTCGTTTTTTTTTTCCGGATCAATTTATTTGGTTTGGTCTCTTCAATTTTCTCTCTTGTTATTGCTGGTGGCTTGAAGTTTCTGCGTTTTTCCATAAGTCCATAAGATTTCTGGTTTCGCCTGAGATTTTACTAATTGGTTGAGTGCTCATTGGTTTAAATATAGTGACAACTTCAATTATTGACGCTGTCATTTTGTTGTTTGGTTCGTTGATGTTGGTAGATCCTGTATATGCCAAAGTGTTGAAACATATATACAATCACAGCAGATCCTTCATCAGGCTACATAGAGACTCGGACCTCTTTCAGCTCCGGAAAGGAGTAAGACAAAGTGATACCAGCTCACCTAAACTCTTCACAGGCTGCCTAGAGATGATCTTCAGAAGAGTAGACTTTGAGAGAAAAGGGATTAGAATAGACGGCGAGTATCTGAGCAACCTCAGATTTGCAGACAACATTACCCTTTTCGCAGAGAACCTGCACGATCTCCACCGAATGATATATGAACTAAACGAAGAGAGCTAGAGAGTCGGCCTACTTATGAACTTCAGCAAGACGAAGATCATGTGCAAAAACCACATCGGAGAAAAAAACACTGAGATCAAAATCGAAGACATAGAACAGGAGAAAGTAGATCACTACATCTACCTAGGACAACAAATCTCCATGAGACCCTCAAAAGAAGAAGAAATCAAGCGAAGAATCATACAAGGATTTTCAAGCCTCTGGCAGAGCATGCTCAACATTCAAAAATAAGAATCCTAAAAAGAAGGGTGTATAACCAATGCATCCTCCTAATAGTCACTTACGGAGTTGAAATATGGAACCTAACCAAGAGACAGATCCGCAAATTGAGAACTATGCAACGTGCACATGAAAGAACTATGCTGGGCCTCACATGGAGAGACCACAAGACAGCACAGTACATCTGGAAAAAGACAAGTGTCAGGGACATCATAAAATCGATTAAAAAGCTCAGGTGGCAGTGGACTGGCCATGTTGCAAGAATGGTGGCCAACCGATGGACATCGCGACTCACGACATGGATCCCCCGAGATCACATGCGGTATCGAAGCCGGCACAATATTAGACGGAGAGACGAGCTAGATAAATTCAGGAAGTACTGGCTCTGCGACGCCTATGATAGAGAAGTTTGGTGAATCCTGGGGAAGGTCTATGCCCAACGACGGATGTTGAAAGACTGATGATGATGATGACTCGAATAATGAAGATTATGTTTTTCTTGGTTCGCCGATGGTAACACTTGAATATTCCATTGTATGTAGGGGGTTAAACTTTCGGTATCAGCTACGATCTTACGAGTTGAAATACTTTTATTTACATTCAAGTTGACAAAATAGAATACTTGGACTTATTTAAGCATAAAATTAGTTTATATGCAATTTTTCTCTCTTTTCGTTTGTTTGTTGGCGCTTAAATGGGATGCGCAACCGAGGCCGGCAGAATGTTAGATGGAGGGACGAGCTAGACAAATTCAGAAAGTACTGGCTCCGCAATGCCCACGATAGCGAAGTGTGGTGAATCATGGGGGAAGGTCTATGTTCAGCGACGGACATTGAAAGACTGATGATGAAATGGGATGATCCCATTGGTCAATTTATCTTCCTACTATAACATGACAATAAAAATGACTCCGTAGAAACTTTGAAGACTTCATTTCTGATCACACAATAAAACAGCATGAGATAAGTCGAGACTTTAGAAAAACTCATAATAATTGAATTATTAAGAATAAATTACCTCCTTCCGGCCAATCCACACATAAATAAGTCCCTCGTTTTGGACGGGTTTATTCTAGTTGCTCATATAATGTATAATGTGGGTTTTCGGGGGTGTTTTGTTTTGTTCTTGCTTTGATTTTTTGTTCGATTTTCTCTGCATCCTGTCCATAACACTTGACTCTTTCACTCAAAGGAGAAAAAAGATGCTGATGAAGGTACCTCTCCGATTTGAAATTATTACTGGAAAAAATCTGCTATTATTTTTTTCACAGGTATTGATTAATAATAATGATATTATGATATTTACGGGTATCAAGTTGTAGATATGATATTTCAACTCGTTAAGCAATGATGTTCTTCCCAAGATGAAGAAGTGCTGAATCATATCCGAAAACCGCCGGATGCAATATACACCTGACGATGGCCAAAAGAAATAATTGGTGAAACTTTGTATCAGAATATACGATGGAGAATGAATTATAAGTTTGAATAATGTGAAGAATAATTATAATAAATAGTTACTCAGACGAGATTGTCACGAGACCAAAGTCTTTTGGCAGCATGCCCGTGTTGAGGTGATCAATGAATAAGTTACTTATCTCGCCTTTTGATGTACATTGACCACTTAAATGAAGTCTGAATTTCCAAAAACAAACCAGCGTCAATGTTGCCGAGCACAAACCAAGGAAGTATTTAGCATAAACTTGCATTGCAAATTGAAAATACTTCTCGCACTAAAAACCTTTTGGGAGATTGAATTTAGACATCATCATCATCATCATCGTCATCATCATCATCATCATCAGTAAAGAGCAAACGTTCAAATCTCCAGCCCTCTAGCTCTTTTGGTGCAGCCTGTACGTGTGATGAATAAATACATATATATATAGCCAGCTAAAACGACTTAAAACTGAGGAAACCTATGTTGGCAGTTTTGATGACAGTTTTGGTTGATATTTTGGGCTGGTCATGTTGCAAGAACATCAGATAACCACTGGCTGTCGAAACTCACAGCGTTGGTCCACATGGGAGACTGTGGCCGGTAAAAAAATAAGATTGCGTCACGAGCCAGACAAAATCAAAAGGTATCAGAAAAGGCTCAGGCTTATCTTGGAGATGGTCCATGTCCAACGACGGACGCTAAAACGATGATGATGATGAAGAATAGATAGATTAAAATTAACCCGGTCTCCCATCGATATTATAGATTCACTTATACAAATGAGGACAAGTACAAATGTTAGCTAATATCCGTATAATTCTTTCTTTCCATTTCAGCTGCCGATGATTTATTGACTACCAGCTGAGACAGTCAGTTTCCCTCGGGTCATTCTCAATTCTTCAATTACGAAATATCGCTCTCAGTGGCTAAGAACTCTTCTTTTAATTTAAAATCCTGGAATTGAGACTAGAGTTTGGCTTCTTTTAGTTTTTGTATAGCGTTTAATAGCCAATCTTGTCTGTTGCTGACACACTGAATGTGTTTGGATAATTATGCCTTTTGGGAACATCTAAAGAATTCATTGTTCAATTTGTCTAGACAATTTTATCTGTTTTAATTTTGATATTTTGATATTTCTGAGATTATCGATTCTCTTACAATTAACAGTTCTTTAGATTATAAAGTAAAGCATTACACATACAATGGTCATATTCAGTCAATTGCACTTGTCTTAATTCCTGACCACTGAGAATACCCTTTATCCTGATTTTCATTATGCTGCATACAGGCCCCAAAATGGAAAATTTGGAATTTTCATTATTCAGCCTAAGCTAGTTTGTTACAACAGAAAATGACTAAAGCTTTTGTTAGTACTGAAAATCACTGTAGTCATACAGTAATTCAATCTGATCCGTGTCTAGAAATCACCTGTTATATCTAATTTAAGGAAAATACAGGTGTGCAATCCAAAATTCTGTAAAATGAAAACTGACCAATTTTTTCGTTTGAAAAAAACGTGCGGTTCTTTTTCTTGAATATTTTCTTCAAGTAATCAGAAATTAAAAGTATGTATCCATTTTGGGGTCTCATTATGGATAAACTTTCATATGACTTATAGTCTCAATTTAGCCCGTTTAATTCCTTTACTAAGGACTCATTTGTGTACCCAATATACGATACCTGTACTACGATTACAGAAACCCAAAAATTACCAGTTCTGAAAAGTGTCTGATCCTAAGGGTTTTGCATAAGAAGTTTTGTGTTTGTAATATATTTCAAAGATCTAGATGGGGGTTATTTCATCGACGAATCAGTATATGCCCAGGGTAGAACCATAAGGTATAAAAATTCAAGTCCTGTCAGTCTTCTGGCGATTATCCTAATCGTTCCCTTCTTGTAGTTCGTCTCGATTCGAAGGAGACCGAAGTATAGATACCAGCTTCTTCGTTCACCACCAGCAACTTTTCGCTGAAGGATAAGCGCTCACTTACTTTTCACTCAGTTGAAATAGTGATAGTAACGATGATGACCATTGTCGTGATATGGAATTTGTAATAGTAGCAATGAATTCAACACGTGGTACCAACTTCGCTATATAAGGGAAACTTTTAATAAAAAGACGAGACATTTGCGTAGCAGAAACAATAACAAATAATTGATTTCGCTTAACAAGGGTAACTGTTTCAAGTCCACTGATACAAAATAGAAGAATATTTTGTAGTGGAAAAGTGGTATTTTCAAAGTGAGACGGGCCCAAAGGTTGTAGGAAGTAGTTTTATGGGAAGTTTTAGAGTTCTTCGTGGATGTGTATGTTTGAGTAGGAAAGAAGTCTCTCGAACATGGACAGCCGTGCGGTTTCATTTAAGTCTGTGTTTAGTAACTGAGTGTAGCCAAAGATCCTTTTATAAACTGAGTGAATGTTTAGGTTCTGGTGTGTAAACTCTTAGTTTTTTAATGCTTTTTATCTATAACTGACTTGAACGTGTTTTCTGGTCCCAGCCTAGAAAAAAGATGCCATTGTGCAGCTAGTTCGGATTTTATCACAGATCAGGCGACGGGCTAGCCTTTGCTTATTGTTCGGGGAATATTAATGTCGTCTTTCTGTTGTTTATCGACGGCCTTATCTGATTAAATCCCTAAATTGTTAATGGGAAATATATTTTGGTTTATCTTAGACTTTCTTGTTTGTTTTTCTACTCTTAAGTCGTATAGTAAAAGTAATTTTCATCTCTGATAAAAACCTGTTTGTGAAGTGATAGTTGGAGAATTTCCTGGTTTTTAACTTATCACTTATTCATTCATTTATTTATTTATTCATTTCTTTCTTCATCAATCTTTTTATTGATTTATCTTCTTGTTTGATCCCCATAGTCTCACTGCTGGCGTAGGGAAGTCAATCCTCATGGGGTGCTCCGCTATTGTGGTCTTGCTTGTGACTAAGTCAAGCAGGATAAATAAATGAATTAGCAATGGTTTGGAAGCTGGTCTCCCAGAACACTGCCCTGATCTCAATCCTCACAGGGTCCCTCATGATTATACTCATAGTTTATTGAATAGCTATGTATGTCTTTCTGTCTTTTATTGTTTTGTTGGGGTTGGATGGGGGCTCCCCAACGGGAATAGGGAGGCACAATTATTCGCTATTAGCGTTGTCGTCGTGTTTTTTTTGTTTTGTTTTTTTTCTCAATTGTCCAACTTTGTTATTCCTTAATATATTTCAATGAAATTTTGAATGTAGGCTTGTTGGGAGAATGGTGAATTATGGCCGATCCGATTTTTATCAATATTCCATGAGCAAAAAAGGTCGTTTTTGTTCACTATTAGGAAACCTTCCCAAATCTGGAATGATTCTGCTGGAATTTGGCTATAACGTTGACAGAAGTCCATGAGTTAAAAATGTTGAATTACGCTCGATCTGATTGTTTATTCACAGTCTCAATGTCAATAACCATAATTCAACATGCTAAAAACTTTGAACTTTGGAACTGCTGAACCAATTGATATGGAAACTGTTATTAAGATTCTCAGCCATATGATTATTAAAGATGTTTTTTAAGAATGCAATAATTTTAGAAAATCTTTGATTTAACGGTCCTTATAAACAATCAATATCTCTCAATCTATTCAACCGTTTTCTGTTGGTGACCTTCATGCTTCTAAAATTTTCTTCTTTCTCTCTCATTTTCTCCTTTCTGTCCATCAGTAACATCAAGATCTTTTCTCTTCGTATACTTCCACAGAACCAGCCTACACGTTATGCTACTTCTGCTCAACTATGGAAGAACATCGGCGACATATGAAGAGCCAGAATCACGTGATTAATCATGTTCTCTTTTTTCCTTCATTTTTTTTTTTTTTCAACTTTTGCCTTTGATTTGGGGATTACGTTATTTTTGACACTGCTGATACTTTGATAATTTTATCTCAGTTCTCTCCTCTGGCAAATCACAACTGAAAATCTCTCTCTCTCTCTCTCTCTCTCTCTCTCTCTCTCTCTCTCTCTCTCTCTCTCTCTCTCTCTCTCTCTCTCAACTGAACTGTTAGTTTATGCAGCACTACAGGATATATATATATATATATATATATATATATATATATATATATATATATATATATATATATCAGCTGAACTGTTAGTTTATGTAGCTCTACAGATTATATATATATATATATATATATATATATAAGAATTACAAAAATATATATCCGATGAATGCCAACATTTCGAACCTAACGCTTTCATCAGCAACCGGTAATATTTTTGTTCTTTTAATTATATTTGTTATGCATTAATAGCTCTGAAATTGAGCACTGTGATAAAACATCAACAACGGATAAAATCTGTTTTCTATTTCATTTTTCTTATATTCTTCAAATTGAATATATATGTATATATATATATATAGCATGAATATACCGTGGTTGCTAGATGAGGATTGTATGACAGTCTGCACCTGTAAGTACTGATTCACAGGATAGTGGGGATGTCTATAACTCCAAACACAGATCATAGAAGATTCCTAAATTAGCAGACGTGCACTGGCCTTATGGATTTTTCTACCCCTTTAGAGTGGTAGCTGATAGTGTATCAGCCCTGGGTCCTGGTCCGAGTCACACCCCTGAAAACTATTGTGTTCACTTATTATGTTTCAACTTAGTAGAAGTCGTGACTGACTCAACCCAACCAGCAGTTGAGAGCCACTGACAAAATCTCTCTTTTACACACACTTTCCTTTTGTATGTTTGTTTCTTTTTTTTTAAGGCAATATACGGTCTCGTATTTGCCCAACCTGCCTGCAAATAGTGGAAACACCCTCTTAAATAGAATTATATTACATAAATATCTGAGTTGAAAACAAGTTACTGATCGGTGAAAATGACTTCAAAATTTCAAGTCATCTTCCTTTTTTGGGGACATCTCTTTCTTCATTTGATCGAGAAATTCTCAAATCTATAATATGAATATTTTTTTATAAAAGATCCCACTGTGTGTGTGTGTGTGTCATGACTTTCGACTTTTCTCCAAACGGTTCGGCTTTGAACACTCTGTCCTCCGTCCAGCGCCACTTCGTCCCGGACATTAATTTGTTCTCCTGTTTAGGGTCTGTTTTAATAACTAAGATAAATAATCTTGAAAGTTCTGTCACTCAACAAGCCCACAGATGCCCAGTTACACCTTTGTGAATGCCAAGGGGTCTGCAAACCCTAAGTTGGGAACTGTCTATCAGAAGAAATATTCCTTTTTTCGAATTTTTTAAAATGGCCAACTCTGTGAGGTTTCGTTTTGTTTTTTTTAATGTGTGTTGTGTGCACGTGCATGTGTGTGTGGATGCATGCATGTGTGTGTGTGCGCGTGTATGAAAATAAGATGATATAATGATGCTAAAAACAGCATTATACGTTTAGATGATGTTTTATTTAAATTGATAAAAAGCTCTGAAAAAAGTGTGTTATAAAGTTTCAAACTGATGAACTCTACTTACCTATTTTGTTAGTTTTTCTGAATCCATCGTAGAATTAATTTCACTTACAACTACATCTACTATTTAAAAAATCAGATACATAACATTAATTTGATTTTAGTTTTACATTGATTCAATGCATCTTTAACGAAATTTGATCGTTGATTTTCTATTGGAGAAAAAAAATTATGAAGGGAGGTAATCCTTTCTTGATTATACAAGAGTTACCTCCCCTGCGTATCGCAAAATTAACGGGGAGTTACCGAAGTAGATATATGAGAGTAATGTCCCTTTGACTATCGTCGTCTCCCATAATACATTTCTGGATTTCAGAGTTCTTTCCCTTGGACGATTCTGCTCTCATACAATTCCTTTCTTTGATTCCAGAGTTCCCTCCCTTTGACTATAATTGTCGTATACTATTCCTCTATATGTTGGCCTTTTGAAAGTTTGTTTTTGATATGAACTTCCCACATGCATAGGAGTTCACTGAGGGGGATTAACCCTTCCCCCTTTCATCAGACTTTCCAAACAGGGGCAGGGAGGTTGACAGTTTCAAGCCTATGAAGGATAATTGTGCAGTACAATTGTTTTATGTAAGCCCAACCTATTGTGCCCGTAATAACAGACTGTAGTAGTAGTAGTAGTAGTAGTACAGATCTAGTCAGTCACTCAATAGGAACTGTAACCTGACCACCATCTTTTGACAGCAGGCCGTGTTCGGGGTGATCAGTTAAAAATTGGGAAAAAGGTTGATCAATGTATAAGTTACCTCTCTCGCTATTTGTTTGACAGCGACAACTGAAAAAGATGTCCGAATTTTCGGCATAAAATCTGCGTGGATGCTATCAGGCACGAACAAAAACCTAATCCAGTATAAAGTTACATTGCAAATTGAATTATCAACTAAAAAAAATATCTAGGGGGATTCAAAAAAATATGTTCTTTCTTGACATAATAAAGAGTAAATATATGAATTATCAGCTTAGTAGCTCCATCTGTGCAGCCTGCACGCGTGATACATACATACATACATACATATATACCTATCCAGGTAAACAAATTAGGATCCCAAATCTTTATTTAAGAAAAAAACTTTATCATTAGATGTTCAGAATGTGCAATCAAAAGATGTCAACGTGCAACGTGTAGAGTTCATATTCAAATCCAAAAGGTTTATTTGTAACAGTCAACCAAAACTGTCACCAAAACTATCATCAAATATTTCTTCAGTTTTCAAATCAGTCTGGCTGGTTATGTATGTATCACGCGTACAGGGGACGCCAACGGAGCTAGAGGACTAAAAACCACAACATCTACTCCTTATTGAGAAGGATGATTGACCTGATTTGCAATGTAAGTTTATTCTAAATTGGTCCCCAATTTGCGTCCAGCAGATTTCATACTTTTTGCTTGTTTGTTTTTTAATTTGAACTTTTTCGGTGATCACTGCTGAACAAAAGACAAGGGAAGTGACTTATTCATTGATCACCTCCTCGTCAAATTTTTTAATTGTTCATCCTCTATACGGCATGCTATTGGCAAGATGTTGGTCACCTGGCGGTTTCTGTTTAGTGACGAACCAGACCTGTACACTGGATTTTTTGACTTGTGTTTCAATGATCTAATATCTTTGTCACGTACGGTAATTATTTCATTCGGACAGGCCCATTACCCCTGAATATCATTAAACCAATCAATCAATCAATCAATATATATATATATATATATATATATATATATATATATATATATATATGGCTGAAATATCAAAAATATGATATATTGTCGTAAAGCCATTCTACCAAGTTTTATCAAAGATATGCCATCGTCACCTGATGAACATACTAATACATAGGCCGACGGACGGACAGATAGAGACACACATACACAAGTATACACATACAAACAAATTTATACACACACACACACACACACACACACACACACACACACAAACACACACACACACACACACACTGGAGTATACGCATATACACTCTCACATACCAATAATATGAGGGATAAATGAATATTTTGTCTATATATCAGACCATTGAAAGTGCAAAGCATTATTGAGTTCTTCAAAGTGACTACATGAATCAATTTCATTCCTTTGTCATATTTTTCAACTTTGGAACAGATCTCAAAACCTAAGAAGAAGATCAAACCCCGCTATGTGGCCCCAAAACCCAAGGTCCGAGTTCGAAGCGCACCTACAAGAATACGAACTCCAGTAAACCATCAGAATTTATATAAACTCACCATTTGTACCGGAGATGTGGTTGGGGCTGGAACAACTGCTGATGTAAGTCACTGGAGATTTTTTCTTTATAATATATATATATATATATATATATATATATATATATATATATATATATATATATATATATATATATATATATATATATATATATATGTATGTATATATATATATGTATATATATATATGTATATATATATATATATATACATATATATATATGTATATATATATATATATATATATATATATATATATATATATATATATATATATATATATATATATATATATATATACCTGTATGTATGTTAAACACTGTTCTGACACAGATTGGTTAGCATAGTCAGTTCAATCGTCACTGGATGTCTCACTAATCTGTTCTTATGACTAAATAAGCTTTGGTAAGTAAACTAACTATAGATTCACATATTCCTCATCATGTAGTTAAGCATCTTCAGAATTTTTCCACAATCCCTTCAAGATAAAACAACTCTTCTGTCATGTTATCTTTCTATACGCTATCCAATTAATATTCCTCTGCTTCAGCTTCGATTTACTTTCTCTTCAATCATGTTGCTGGCAATCGTTACCTTTCCGGCGTTAAATTCAAAACTTTTTCGCGTTTAATTTAGCTTCACAATGTTCATCTGGAGATCTCAAAACGGCATTTTTTCTTGACAAATTTTAAAATTTTCGCTGATCAGTCTTTTTCACTTTTTTTTAACTACATCAGTGTATTTATTTTTCAAAAATTCTGATATCAAATTTGACCATTTAAAACCCTGTTTTATAAGATTTAATTGTTAATGATATGTAAGGGCTTATATTAGACTTAGTTTTTAGGCTCAAGATTATATAATCAAATCAATATAGGAATAAATGTAAGCTGCAAACTCATAATCACGATAATTGTTTCATCATTGAGAAATAGTTTATGCTGTCTAGTTTAAGTTTCTAAATGAACGTAGAAAAGCAAACGATCGTCTTGTTGTTAAATTGCATTCTTTGTCCTAATTGTGAAAATAAGAAGCCCAAGGATGTCGATCGATGATATGTGATGAGACAAATACATTGCTGCTTAATAGTACATTTTCCTTCGAACATTCCTTATTGTTATTCAGTGATATAGAGCAGCTTTCCCCAACACACACACGCACATATACATAGAGAGAGACAACACAAATTTCACTGTAGACAGAACCAAGTCCCACTTATCATGATGACCCTAAAGGATTCCTCTTCCTTGATTTCCATTTTTGTCTCCAAAGCAAAACATCTGATATTAAATTTGTTTTTCTCGGAAACTTTTTGACCACTGAAAGACACATACACATACTAACATACGCGCACCCCCCCAGCCAACCCCCAGCCACCCCCCACACACATAGACGCACACACACACTACTAAAAATGGGAAGACATCCCGAAACATGCATAACATACTAATTAATTCATTTAAATCTTTATTTATTTTTTTCTCCTGAGTCTGTCTCATTCCCATATTGTTCACACACACACACACATACATACACACACACAAACACATACACACACATATATATCAATAACCCTAATCACACAGATCTCTAATCCACAAAACTCCTACCAACAATAACCTCTCACCCACATCTACACCCCACCCCCCCGATACATTGGGGAACTTCAAAGTCACTCATACCCATAGCAAAATCCACCTTAGCCAGTTATATCACTTGTCCAAATTATATATATATATATATATATATATATATATATATATATATATATATATATATATATATATTATATACATATATATTATTATTATTATTATTATTATTATTATTATTATTATTATTATTATTATTTGAAGGTGTACATTGCCCTCGAAGGAACCAATGACTATTTGCCTCTCAAAAGACTACAAAAAAGTTCCGGTTCTGTGAAGTTCACTTTCCAAAGAAATTCGAAAGAAGTTTTCTATATGCGTGGACCATTCCTCGGTGAACTGAAGACTTTAGTCGTTGAAGTAAGTAGCAAGGAACATTTGATCCCTAATATAAGAGCTTTCCCAACTGTGAGTCGCGACGCTTAAGTGTGTCACCGATAATCTCTGGGGATGTTGCGAAATTAAGTATGATCTTTTTCTTTTTCATGAACATACTTTTCATGAATCAGTTGAACTGCTTACGGGGGAGCGGAAAAAGTAACAACCTTCAAGAGGGGGTCTGGGATTAACGATGAGTGTGGTATAAGAGGGAGAGGCGACATGAACCGGCGTTGTTTCGAAAGATAAGAATACACGTTATATCGGAAGTATATCCGTTGCTATAGATACGATGGTTTGATTGAAAGTTGTTGAAAACAAGTAGAATTAAGATGAAGATAAAAACTAGTTATTTTCTTTATTCATCACGATATTGTTTTCGAAGCTGTTTCACAGAATAAGATTCATTTCTTTTTGTTTTTAATGCGTTTCTTTACACTGCACCTTGCTTCATGATACGTATCTCGTGTACCTTTTTTAAATGAAGAACAAATAACTTGTTTGTTTCGTGACGATCGAGCATTTTACAAAGACTGTTTAAAGAATAAAAACCTGTGTCTTTATTGATCTAGTCATCGCATAAATTGGTCAGAGACGTTGTGTTAATGGTTACTATTGGCTCTTCAGGTTGCGTTATAGCTTCTGCTTCGGAAATCTCTGATGGTCTATCCATACTGCAGTTGTTATCACTCTAGTCTCTCCTGTCGTTATTGATTTCTTTTCCCATTTTGTCGTTAGTGATCTCAATTTGACCTCATCCTTTAAATCTATAGAATCATTAAGATTTACATCGTCATTTCAGTAATCCAACAATACGGTTCCTTCGATTTTCTTTCCATGTATAACTTTCG
Source organism: Thysanoteuthis rhombus (assembly GCA_963457665.1). Lineage (NCBI taxonomy): Eukaryota > Metazoa > Mollusca > Cephalopoda > Oegopsida > Thysanoteuthidae > Thysanoteuthis > Thysanoteuthis major. The sequence continues at coordinate 11,043,405 of OY735198.1, read as the reverse complement.
CTGCAATCAGATTTCGCACAACGTCATACAGATCCTTTAGCACCTCTAATTTTATCAGCTTTTCGCTAAACTGTTACATATCTTTATCGAATTAGATGGACAAGTTGATCAGACACGCGATACTCTAAACCATCGTATGAACATATTACGAACAGTGATTTGAAAGCTGTTGGCGTATTTAACTTCACCTTATCCCAAGCAGAGAGTACAATACTCACCTTTTTATTATTCTTGGATTAAGTAATGCTACATTATTGATAATTCTAAGTACTTTTCTTTTTTTTACTTGAAAAAAAATAATAAAAAGCAAAGCCGTGAGAATAGGACTCACACGCTCAAGCCAAACGAGGTCCGGTATATACGTGGTCGCTTCTGACCATTCAGCAACGGGCATGGGTTTCCTCTTTTTTTTTCAGGTTATGCTGTTTAATCGTTGCCGTAAGATAATCCTCCGATTTAAATTTGTGATAAAGAGCGTCTGAAAATTAGGATAAAGTAAAAACTAGCCAAAATTTATAATAATGATACTCATCATTCCTTCCCGTGAAGGTGTAGGTATTTTTGTGGCTTGAAACTTACAGAGCGTTGGTGTTGAATCTCCATCACGACAAACAAGCTTTAGAAGGTGATGAATGTGCGTTTCGTTTCGTTGAATGGATCATTTATTTGTTAAACCACTAACTAGGATAACCAACGTATATCCTCTTTTCTACACTGCTTTACTAATTTCAGGCATGATCATCCAACGCACATATTGCGTGATCTTTTGAGGTGAATGGGTTTCACTGATTGGGAAGATTTGCATGATCTTTTGAGGCGAATGGATTTTACTGATTGGGGAGATTTGCATGATCTTTTGAGGCGAATGGATTTTACTGATTGGGGAGATTTGCATGATCTTTTGAGGCGAATGGATTTTACTGATTGGGGAGATTTGCATGATCTTTTGAGGCGAATGGATTTTACTGATTGGGGAGATTTGCATGATCTTTTGAGGCGAATGGATTTTACTGATTGGGGAGATTTGCATGATCTTTTGAGGCGAATGGATTTTACTGATTGGGGAGATTTGCATGATCTTTTGAGGCGAATGGATTTTACTGATTGGGGAGATTTGCATGATCTTTTGAGGCGAATGGATTTTACTGATTGGGGAGATTTGCATGATCTTTTGAGGCGAATGGATTTTACTGATTGGGGAGATTTGCATGATCTTTTGAGGCGAATGGATTTTACTGATTGGGGAGATTTGCATGATCTTTTGAGGCGAATGGATTTTACTGATTGGGAAAATTTGCATGATCTTTTGAGGCGAATGGATTTTACTGATTGGGGAGATTTGCATGATCTTTTGAGGCGAATGGATTTTACTGATTGGGGAGATTTGCATGATCTTTTGAGGCGAATGGATTTTACTGATTGGGAAAATTTGCATGATCTTTTGAGGCGAATGGATTTTACTGATTGGGGAGATTTGCATGATCTTTTGAAGCGAATGGATTTCACTGATTGGGAAGATTTGCATGATCTTTTGAGGCGAATGGGTTTCACTGATTGGGAAGATTTGCATGATCTTTTGAGGCGAATGGATTTTACTGATTGGGGAGATTTGCATGATCTTTTGAGGCGAATGGATTTTACTGATTGGGAAGATTTGCATGATCTTTTGAGGCGAATGGACTTTACTGATTGGGGAGATTTGCATGATCTTTTGAGGCGAATGGATTTTACTGATTGGGAAGATTTGCATGATCTTTTGAGGCAAATGAATTTTACTGATTGGGGAGATTTGCATGATCTTTTGAGGCGAATGGATTTTACTGATTGGGGAGATTTGCATGATCTTTTGAGGCGAATGGATTTTACTGATTGGGGAGATTTGCATGATCTTTTGAGGCGAATGGATTTTACTGATTGGGAAGATTTGCATGATCTTTTGAGGCGAATGGATTTTACTGATTGAGGAGATTTGCATGATCTTTTGGGGTGAATGGATCTTACTGATTGGGGAGATTGATTACCGTCTCAAGCCTGTGGACTAAACGACACGGTCCACGCTCAGGCCACAGGAATTCAACACCTGGTGGAGGATTCAACACTGCCCCTGGGACATTTACCTTTAAATACAAATTCTGGTACGAACTTTAGGTTAGAATCGGATAGAACCTGCGTAGAAATGCCTGCCCGTTCATGGGATAACGTGTAGTTCTTCACAGATACGAAGCTTTCATTGCGATCTAACGGTATTCGATCTCCGATTATCGGAGGATTAACGCCATACATTTTTTAAATCTCCGGATGGTCCAAACTTCTTCTTTGTTGTTGTTGTTGTTGTTGTTGTTGTTGTTGTTGTTGTTGTTGTTGTTGTTGTTAAATAATCCTTTAACCTGATAACGAGATCTTCCTTTTTAACCGCAAACCTCCTGTTTGGCTCGAATAAACTTATACGCCCTTTCCTTAATCTATTAGTTTTCAAACTTTAATTGGTCTTCAGCTGATACACCATTGTGAACCACCCATCCAGACTAAAGTGCCTAGGCTTACATCTTGAATATACGTTTTGGCAGGCGACCACACAATACTTCTCTCGCATCAACAAGCAATGGAAAGGGTGCTTTCTCTCACCTCAAGATCTTTGGCCTTTGAACTTTTATTGCAGGATGCACAGTAGTATCCTGTAGACTATCTTTATTACTGAGTGCACAAGTAACCATCTTGGTGGCCTTATTCAATACAGGGTCGTTACTCCTCAAGTCGATGTTTAAACTAAGTTGAGAGCCAGGATTTGAAAACCTGGTAGCCCATCCCAACAATTTTGCAATTATAATTTGCACCAAGCCTTTAGTATAGCATAATGCCTTACTGATCAATATATATATATATATATATATATATATATGTGTGTGTGTGTGTGTGTGTGTGTGTGTGTGTGTGTGCCTGTGTGCATGTGTGTGTGTGTGTGCATATGCATGTGTGTGTGTTGATATGAGGTGATACGACAGCATGTTAATGTAAGTGACAATTGAAAGGGGAAGCGAAATATTAAGAGAAAAGAAGTTGTTAAATGTTCCGATGCATTTCGACAGATGCCAGCCATCTTTTCCAGAGGAACTTGCAATGACGAAGAGAAAACTGTGTGCTGTTTACATGTTTGAGGCTGGGAAACATTTTGTTTTATAACTGAGGGAAAAACAATGTATAATTTATCGATATGACGATTTGGAAAAAGGACTGGATTGAATTTTTTTTTTTTTCAATATTATCGAAAATAGGAAATACAAAAAAAAATTATGATTTAACTGCTTTTTCCAAGTTGTCTAATTTTTTATTTACGCACACACATACACACACGCATTGAATGATTGAATTACACACACACACACATATACACTCATTGAATTACAGAATTATACTCACACACATACTCATTGAATTATTGAATTACACACACACACACATTGAATTGTTGAATTACACACACACACACACACACATTGAATTATTGAATTACACATACACACATTGAATTAGTGAATTACACACATACACACACACATGTAAACTCATTGAAATATTGAACAAAACACACATATACATTACACGCGTACATTATTGAATTAAACGCACACGAACACACATTGAATTAGTTTATTACACACACATACACTGAATAATTGAATTATACATACACACACAAGCGCACACACATGAAATCATTGAATTACACACACACAAACACACACACACACACACACACACACATTGGATTATTGAATTACACAAACATCCTATAGAGAGATCATTAGACGGCACAATATATCAGTATATAAACAGGAGTCAGAGATACAATCTATTTTGGCAACCCATGTGCTACCGTGCCAGAAGTAATTATTCATTTGATAACAAATTTATGTTGCTCTTTTGCACATTAACGTTGGAAATCTAACCCAAGCCGTAAACAGAAAATGCTCTTCAGAACGACATGATAGAAACGGGTCTTACGCTCCTGCTTCTTAGAAATAAAACCTAACGGTAGTCGTTTTTCAATCTAACACTCAAGCTTCGCTAACAATAAATAAAAAGAGTCTGTCGCAGATTTTCGCAGATTAAAGCTAAAAGCAGCAGTTTCCGCTTAATCACCAAAATTAAGCAACGTCTGACCTGATCTCTCATCAGTACTCAGGTGACCGCTTTAGAATACCAAGTACTGTAAGCAAAGCGACTAATGGTCTTGTACCAGAGTTAGCAACGCTTAGTACAAAACCGAAAAGTTAAACAATCCTACAGGTTGTTAGCGCAAACATTGTAACCATTGACGGAATCGACTACGGATGCACTAAAGAGAAACAGAATTTACCGCAACTGATCAAGCATTAAAACCAATCGTATATTTAATTCAAAACGTATTTTTTAAAGATCTCAACTTCAAGTTACAGTGTTAGTTTGTCTCCTCTCCTGTTACTTTTTTTAAATTCGGAACTTTTTAGTCATTACTGCCCAGCAAAAGGCTGGAGTAGTAACTCACTCATTGATCATCCCCTTTTCCGATTTTTTAATTGATCACCCCTGAATACTGCCAAAAGACGTTGGTCACGTGTCAGTTTCTATTGAATCACCAACGGGGTTTGTTACTTTTTTGTATTAATTTATATTGTTTCTATATCATTAATCATTAGTTTATATTTTTATTTACTTATTTATTAATATACCTTTTAATACAATAATATTTATTATCATATTCACAGAGGATAATAGTCACTAACCCAAATTCTGCCTTACTTTCATTGTTCGCTTTTTCATGTTTATTTGTGCGCCTTTTTATGAGATCAGGTGTGTGAGGGTGTGAAACGTTGAAATCGGGACCACCTTCTCTACATTGTACAGATAAGACACAAAAATGTTTCCCCTTGTGAGAACTCTCTATCATGGGTGTCGTAATGAATTTATCAAGCTATTTTACTTCCTGACGACCACAATTTTGCATATGATCTCTAGGGCCCCACACTGTGAGTCGTGATGTCCAGCGATTGTCCGACATTCTTGCAACATAACCAGTCCGTTGTCGTTTGAGTTTTATGCTATCTCAGACTCCAGTCTTTTCTATAATATACTGTGCCATTGGTGACTATTGGGATGATAAATTAGTTGTAGACCTTCCTTCTTGAGACTAATGGCATTTTCTTGTTCTTGGAAGTTGAGCTTGCTCTACCGGAAGCTTGCCAGTTCGTCTGAACACCTTCCAAGAAAATGGCGGCGGAAAAATGCAAAATTTGCAACGTTACGACGATGAGACATCGGTTGGGGGTGTGGACTCTGTTGAGTGTGGAAAATACCAGGTGAAAGGAGCCTGTCCAGATGTACGTACAGCACTCCATTTTTGAACGGATTTGGCTCTTATAGAGGTATGATAGTGCTTCTGGCGTTAGGAATCTTCTCGATCGATAAAAAGATCATAGTATCTCATGATAAATCATTTTGGCCACCATCGGTAGACTCCGTCTCTTTCCACCCGGCACAGAACTGAAACATCACAATTCAATAAACAAACACAGACAGTTCACTTCAGCTTCGTTAAGCAATAATTACCAGACCACGCAAGCAAAAGATTAGTCTTCCATACTAAATTTCTTTCCGAACAACAACCCTATAACATATATACACTACCTGCCATGAATATTTGAACAAACAGAAATTTTGCTTATATAACTTTAAGGAAGAAAAAAATTTTTTTTATTGCAATCGACACAACAAGGCATGCGCTTAGGTATGTTTTGTGGTTCTGAATACTATATTTTTAATTGAAAATTTTTAAAAATATTTTTTAATGAAAATTGAATTAGATTGTTACATAAATTAAACTGAGTATTGTTTTTGAATTCTGCGGAAGTTTTGTTCAGACTCATCAGAAAAGGCTATGTAACATTGATTTGTGAAACTATTTTGTTAAATGGCCTTACAGTAGACCAATACATAAACGGGAAGAATGCAAACACGGCCAAAAATAGATTTTGTGCTTGTTCAAATGCTTGTGAGCATATTTTGTTGATAAACACCGAGTAACAAATTCATATCAATATAGCATACACACATATATATATGTGTATATATAAGAAACAAAATTTCAGGGTTTCTAATGTACACGATGTTTCGTTAATCGAAATGAGAGAGTGCATCTTCTTATTTGTTTCGTATTCTTATAAAAATGCCATGCTTTTTTATTCCATGTTGCACAGCACTCAGGCTTGGAAGAAGTCCACAGCTGGTTCCTTGATTCAGTTGAGGTTTGTGATGTATTCAGACAGTGCAGCTGGACATTTAAATGTGGTCAATGGTTGTCACTTCGTTATGGTAAACGACGTCTCCGTTTGCTGCCGAATTCAAGTCAAAACTCTGAAGGTAAAAACAAGAAAATAATCGTCATAATTACATACGTATATATAGAGATTTATACATATGTATACGTATATATGTGTGTGTGTGTGTGTGTGTGTGTGTGTTACAAGTTCCCATCACGTTCCATGACGGGTATGGTTGTTGTAATCTCTATCATGACTTACTGGCAAACTGTGTCTAGTCTTTTCCTGCTGCGTTTACTGTTCCATAGGCACCAATCGGTTAGCCTATTTGACTTGTCAATCCCTATTTTTGCTACTTGAATACTTGTACGATATCCTTCATCCTAGTCCTCTCCCAGATCTTTTCTATCGTTGAGGATTATTCATAACATTGTTCTTTCCATTGCTCTCTTTCCTATTCTGAGTTTATTTTCGAATGGTTCTGTAAGTTTCCAGGTTTCGCTCTCCTACACCATAGCTGGTATTATGCATTGACTGTATACCTTACGTTTCAATTATATTGGCAGCTTGATCTTCAGTATATATCTATTTAATCTAAATGCTTTCGAGCCATTCGTTATGCACCGTCTCCTTTCATTTCCGTGGTCTTTTTTTAGCTTCATCGCTTGACGTAGGTAAATATATTCCTCAACCTTTTCTAAAGTTTCACCGTCTTTCCTTCTGGTCTTTTTCGAGGCATCATAATTGAAAATTACTTTTGTCATTGCTTTAACCATCCTATTTTTAACATTCTTTATTTAGATCACTCAACATGTTTGGTAGATCCTCTGCAATTTCTTATATCAAAGCAATATCATCACAGTACCTTAAATTTATAAAATATTCTCCGTCTACGTTTACTCCAACGATCTCTTAGTCTATTCTGAATGCTATGTTCAAGGTTCGCTGTCGAGAGTTTTGGTGATATCATATTCCCTGGTCTTACATCTTTTCCAATAGTATCTTTATGAAGTCTAATTATTGCCGTGCCATTTTTGTATATGTTCTCAATTACTTTTTATATAATTCTCATTTATTTCTTGTTATCGCATTGAGTTGTAGACTGTTGTGCGCTCCATCGAGTCAGAGGATTTTTTTTTCATAGTCTACGTAAGATAAACGAAGTGGTTTGTTGTAATCTGGTGTCTTTTCGATTAGCTGGTTCAATGAGTGCTAGTGTATATGTATTTATAGTCATTGTTGAAAAACCACTTCTAAAGCTTGTTTGTTCCCGTAGTTGGTTTTCATCTGAAGTATTTGATGCTTTATTTGCAAGTATTTTCGAGAATGGTTTATGTAATAGTAAATTTTAGGCAGTAAAGTAATAAGGTGGTAATTGCTATCGTCTTTATCGTTTCCTTTCTAGTGTAATAGGAGAGAAATTTGGGGGCACTTTCTTTGCTCGTAATTATTGTGTGAATATACATTACCATTTAAAAATCGAACAATTCTCTCTCTAAATTGTTGTCTTTAATAACACAATTTGGGAAGGAGCAACGTATAAAAATCAATAAATCTTATTTCTAAAACCAGGGCTCCATATTTTAATCTAGGGAGCATGCATGAATTATTTCTTTGTCCGCAAGCCGTCTTTGAAAATGGGGGATCATTTACGTGCTCTCATTTTCTATATGTGTTTTCAATCTACTTTCTTTCTGGTTTAATAAAATACAGGACTGCAGACAATTCTTTCTTTGTGGTTTCCAATGTACAGCACACACTTACTCTAGGAGCTTAGTTGGGTCCCGTGTACACCTCTGTCCCCTAATTGTTACATCACACTTCGTTAATACATTGTCTAATGATCATAAAACGATGGTTACACTTGCTGGTTCATGGTCGTTTGTCCATTTAAATCAAAGCGGCGAACAAACGACCATTAACCAACAAGTGCTATCAACTTTTCTCATAATCATTTTATTTTTTAAAAAATCTAAATTCAACTTAGATGACTCTGAGGTGAACACGAGACTTAACTCAGTTCCTAGAATGTGTGAGTGTCAAAATTTGCTGAAGTTCTCCCTCGATATTCTTCTGGGGGAAGTTCAATCCTTACACGGATTTCGAATTCTACAACTTTTTTTAGAAGGCTCTGTATCACTGTTCCCAACGTCCCTGCCTTTGTTCACGACGATTAGATCTAGTATACTGGTTTAGATTTGCTGATCCACTCGAATTTCAAAATCCCATTGAATTTTAGTTTCTTAATTCTCTTGGACAGCTTCTAGTTTGTATATATGCATTCTGGTCTGTACGTGCAAACCCGAGCAAATGGCGCTATTCAGCGTTGATCATAGTAACTGCCCAGTTATTTCTAATCATGTACTCCTTCATCATCATCATTATTATCAAGTAAAGGCGTTGAAAAATTGAACGTTTCAGTGATGCTACATGCTTAAACGGTGGTTGATGAAGGTGTGGTCCAAAACAATTAAATCTAAATAGAAAACATCTGAAAACATCAAAACGTAGGATTTTAATTATCTCCCTTAAATTACAACCTTTTCTATCGTCTGCTCTATTTGTTGCAAAATTTGATGCTGTTACTGCCCTGCTGTTACATAGGGATTTGTTGCCTCGCCCCGAATTGTTTTACTAAATCTCTAGTCACAAATATTGATTTTTTCAGTTTCCTTCTTCTTTTTCATCCTCCAGAATATCAAATCACCGTGGAGACTGGCAACTGCCGAATGGCAGGAACAAACGCGAATATCTTCATTACTCTCTACGGAAGTCTGACACAAAGTGACAAGCTTCTCTTGGCCAACCTGAATCATAAATGTTTCCAACGAGGTAGCACTGACACGTTCGTTGTAAGACCTGAACAATCGCTGGGAGAACTGAAGAAAATAAGGTAAAAATCGATGAATTGCTATGGCAGGATGAAATCAGCTGTTATTGACAACCGAATTGTGTATATAACTGAAATTCCCTAATTGGTAAAATTTTTCCTTTTTTAAAGAAAATAAAATGAAACTTCGTTTCAATTTGATCGGAAGTTCATTTCATCAAAACTAAGATATAAAACATTCATTTTTGCTTTCAAACGTTTGTGAAGTCAAACACGTTTATAAACAAAAAGTTAATACGTGGTTTTCACTTTTTTTTTAATTCATAAATTCGTAATTTTGATCTGTTCAAAAGTTTATTTGTTTAAAATAAGGATATAACGCAATAATTTAACCCAAGTGAAATCAAACATCAAAGTAAATTTTACCAATTGGGCAATTTCCCCGATATGGTATAACATATACATATGTATGTATGTATGTATGTATGTATGTATGTATGTGTGAGTGTTTTTAGATATATTTTTATTTAAATCCTTGATTCATAGTAATTTGTTTTTGACAACTGGCCATTTCGATAAAATCCATCAAATGTCAGATTTTTCTGTAGTAAAGTAAAGCAAAGCGCTGAAGATTATCTCTCATTCCCTCCGTCGAGAAAAGTCACTCATCAATGGGTTACGGCAAAAACACGAGGGACGCTGGAACTATATATAGTGAGAGTATGAAGTATAAATTGGCTTATGTTTCATGCATGAGAAAAAAATAAAGAGGAAAGGGAAAAGATAGGAAGGAAGACGGAATGTGAAAGTTAATAGAATGATCGATTTATGCAGAGATATAAAAAGAAATAGTATCATTAATATATGTACATCGAAAGACAGATAGATGAAACTGGCTGCTGTCAGGTCAAAGACCATTCCCACAATTAAAGATTACAAATGAAGAGTATTTTCAAAAATATTTTAGAAGAAATGTATTCATTTATTAGAATAAATAAGCCATTGCGTGAGATGACTTCTCATTTTTTTTTTTTTTTTTGAGATTTGTAAGTTTACCTCAAATGTCAAGCTGATAACTTGACAATAAAAAGAAAGGTAACTGGAAAACAATAGAATTATCAATGTATGCATTGAACAATGAACATCAAAAGAAAGAGAGAAAGAATGATTGAATGAATGAATGAATGAATGAAAGGCAAGTGGAACGAGACACATAATTCAATGGAAAATAAAGACAACGTAATCAGGAGGAAGAATGACCATTGCCGTCAATAATTGTACAACCGTAAATTCAAAAAAATTTGAAGTCATATAGAAAATCCATTGAAGGATAAGAATGGCCAGAATGAATTTTATAGATGACATAACTCGCGTTTTCCACCTCAAAACATCTCAAAATGAAGGAAAAGAGAACATCTAGAAAAATCTAGATTCTGGAGTATCTTTATGTTATTTCATCTGGAAAGCATCTTAGATAGAGTAATAAAAAAAACGTCTAGGAACATCTAGATCGTTATTAATAAACCTGTCAAAGAAGCCCTTTTTTTTTTCAAAAATTAAAAAAAACTTTTTTCGGAAAAGATTTGGTGGAGTATTGATGCCAATTTTCAAGTCTGTAGACAAAACAGTATGGCCAAGAGAACTGGAACGCACAAAAACACCAATACATAAATAAGCGAATCGACACACACGCACACACACATATATACATCTATATATATATATATGTGTGTGTGTGTGTGTGCGTGTGTGTGTGCGTGTGTTTGTGTGTGTATGTGTATGTGTATAAGGATAAAGTCCTCCACAATCTTTGATGGCAACGGTTATTCAAAAGAAGACAGAAAAAAAGAATGGATTAAATAAATTAGAGAAGAGCGAATGATCGTTGATGACTGCTGAAATAATACGGATTAAGTTCTAAGGATTATCTTCCTTAAAGGAATGTTCCTGTAACAAGTAACATGTTTAATCTGTTGAAAGCTTTCGTTGCATGTCATGAATCTAATTTCTCTCTCGTTCCATTTTTATAGGATTGAACATGATAATACAGGCACGGCGCCCGGCTGGTATCTAAATAAGGTAATTATACAATTCATCTCTATAGATTGGTAGATTTACATTATCATCATAATCAGCAGCAGCAGTAGCAGCAGTAGCATGCTTGCACCTTATTTGCAGACCGAGTTTTAATTGAAAATTCCCATACTGGAGGGACTGGGGAATATCACCATCATCCGCAGTAGTAGCTTTTTTACGTCTGTCGCTGGACTTCCTCCAAGATTCGTCAGACTTTTAGACCGTGGGCGTCGCGGCGCCAATATCAATGTAAATCAAGTTTAGAATATAAACAAACAGGAAAATTAAGTTCTTAAATATATCTATTCTTACACAATGCAACCAATGAAAAACAGATTACACTATGTACGCAAGGGAAGGTAACTGTAATGGAAGATATATATATATATATATATATATATATATATATATATATATATATATATATATATATATACATATATACATATATCTATATCTATATATATATATATATATATATATATATATATATATATATATATACATATATACATATATCTATATCTATATATATATATATATATATATATATATATATATATATATATATATTGGAAAAGGGAGAGTGAGGTTTTAGGTAGATAAATTAATCTACAAGACAAAATACAAAGGAGTTTAACCGTCACTTCTCTTTGAATTTCTTTTATCCAAAATTAAATGAAATCATCATCATCGGCAGCAGCAGCAGTCATCTTTTGATATTCATCGTTGGACCTTCCTCAATATCCAATAGACCTCTTGGGTGCCGCGGAGGCAATATCTCCTGAACCTGTTCAGACATCCTGTTTTCTGCCCACCATCCGAAATCTGCGTTTCTACGTTGTAGGTCGTGATGTCTTGCTGCTGTTTGACATTCTTGGAACATGACCATCCCATTGCCATCTGAGTTTTCTGATGTATTATATCTCGGACTCCAGATTTTTCTCTAATATACTGTGCTGTCTTGTGATATCTTCATGAAATATTGAGCATCATCCTCTCTTGAAATAGATCCTAAACTATATGAATGTACGAATTCAGATTTGATTTGATCCGTAGTCATAACGTTGTAAACAACGATCGTAACTTATTTCATATGCAATGCAGTCCAGTTATGTTGGAACCCAGTTCCGAAAATTGGCTAACCACTAACATCGCCTTTTCTCTCACCTCTTTCTTTCTCCTTCTCTCTCTATCTCTCCCATTAGAAAAATAAATTGTCTGCTTTTGTTTTGCTTTTAAATAGTTGTAATATTATTGCTTTGAACAGCTTAAAATCTCTCTTCACTTTATAGATGACTGGGAAATTAATTTTTATTAATCTTCTGACAAAGCATCTCACGTTGATTGGAAAGCTGTTGAGTGACAAACTCCAATTACCCCATAAAAATGAAATAATTTGATAAATTTTCTTATGTAACCAGTATGTTTCTATGAGACTTTTCACATTTAATGTCTATTTATTATGAAAAAATCCTTATCATCATGATATCATATTGGATCATACCTGTTATTTTCGGTTGTCACCGTTCCGGATCACGCCACAGCAAGCTTCCTCAATTATCCAGAAACTTTTTCAATATTCTCGCTAACTCCAACAGTACTATGATTTAAACAGCCTCAGTATTTCAAAATCTCTCAATTTCATTACAAGGCTTGTTCGGACGGTTCCCAGCGCTCCAGTGATTATAGCCATGACCTTCACCATCATATTATTCAATTTTCTCAATTCTCAAGTAAGGTCTTGATATTTTTCTTTTTGGCCAATTCTTCAATCTGATAAAACGAATTCACGCTCAATTCGACAAATTTACTTTTTCTATTTACAACGACCAAAAATAGTCCTCTAGATAGAATACAATCATCATCATCATCATCATCATCATCATCATCATCATCATCATCATCATCAGTTTTTTATCGTCCATCGTTGGACATAGACTTTCCCCAAGATTCACCCAATCTCTCTATCATGACCAATTCTTTCTAAACTTGTCTAATTCGTCTCTCCATCTAGTGTTCTGTAGGCCTCGGTTACGCATGTGATCCCTAGGTATCCATGTTGTAAATTGTGGTACCCAGCGCTTGTCTGCCATTCTTGCACCATGACCAGACCATTGTCATCTGAGTTTCCTGGTGGATTCTATGATGTCTCGGACTCTTTTATTTTGTGATCTCCCCTTGTGGTGTTGAGCATGATTCTCTCGTATGCACATGGCATGTTTCTCAGTGTGAGGGTCAGTGTCTGGATCAAGTCCCATGTTTCAGCTCCATAGGTGACTATCAGGAGAATGCATTGGTTGTATACTCTTCTTTTTAAGACTTATGGAATTTTCTTGTTCTTGAAGCTTGAGCTTACTCTGCCAAAGGCTTGCCATCCTGGGGTGATTCTTCGTTTGATATCATCTTTTGAGGATTAAGACCCCAAACTATTTGCCCACTTCTATTATCGAGAAGAGATCACCACCGTCTGGGTCATATAAATGTGCACAGTATATTTTCAGTCAGTAAATTTGAATTTATAATGGGGCGAATAATCAGAACATATACATACACAAAAATTTATTGAATTTATAACAGCCGATTCTATTATTTATTTAGATTTTAGAAACAAAAAGAAAATCGGGTATCTAATAATTGATAAACATCGATTGCTTCCCTCCTCTTTTCTCTCTCTCTCTCTCTCTCTCTCTCTCTCTCTCTCTCTCTCTCTCTACTGTTTCTTGCTGGGGACCTTTAAGATGTTTGTCATCATTAGACCACTGACTTAATGATGTATATACATAATCTTATTATTCCTTTTATGAAATATTTGATTTCATCTGAATAAAAGTGTACTTAATTTTCTTCTTTAGATAAAAATAAATATGAAAATGATTTATAATACTTCATCTAATAAATAGTACATAGATTGATATAGATAATAATAATTTATAATACTTCATCAAATGAAAATTAGAAACCGAAGATTATATCAAATATTGTAACTACCAGAATGTAAACAGACATGCCTACGATCGGAATGAATGTCTTATTTGAACTTCTATGTCCACTTGAAGTCCTCTTGGCTTAATTGGCAAATCAGGCCAGGCTCCCCTGGATTTGAATCGCACCTAAGGAGTTTTTTTCTTTCCCCTGAGCAATACTATTAACACATTATCGGAGAAGGGGGAAAAGTTGCTATAAAACTGCAGCTTAAAAACTCAAGACGAAGTGAAAAAGTTGTGAAATTTTTCAAGATAACTATGATTTATAATACTTTTAAAAAGAATGAAAAATTAAAAAACAGAAAAATGATAATTCTAACTATATTTTTCTCTTCTCAACACCCAAAAGTTTTTTTTTTCCCAATTGAATTAATCTCCTGACTGAGCAAAACATCGTAATTAGTTCATTATTATTCATCTGACATTCCCCTCTTGAATTTGGGTAAATTCTCGGTTTAATACAATTGAATTTGAACTATAACTTGAGACGAACTTTGTCTTCCCGAAACCTGCTATTAACTAAATGGTTTTGTTCTAGTTCAACACGATTAACAGAATCTTGTTGATCCCTCGAGTGATAGATGCGAGGTTTGTCTCTGTATAACTTCTTTTAGAAACTGTCAACCAATACTGTCACCAATATTGCCAACATAGGTTTTTTTTTCAGTTTTTAACCAGGTCTGTCTATTTGTCAGTTTGCTTGGTTATGTATGTATCACACATGAAGGCAGTACTAATTGAGCTAGAGGGCTCAAAATTTAAATACTTATTCCTTGTTATGTCTACAACCTTTTTTTTCTTAATTTCTCCTTTAATTGATTTCGAATGAGGGTTCTATCTGCAATGTAAGTTTTTGTTAGATCTATCCCCTAATCTGTGTCCTGAAGCATTTAAGATTATTTTCTTTTGGAAATTTGCACATTTTTTAGTAAACACCACCCAACAAAGGGCGAGATAAGTTATTCATTCACTGATCACACTCAATATGGTATGCTGCCAAGAGACATTGGTCATGTAGCGGTTTTCTATTGGATAACTAACCAGACCAGTGTTTTGTCTCAAACATTCTTGTTACATCTTAGCTATCCTATCTCAGACTAAGAGTAGAAGTCGTGTATCAGTTGAACATATATACCGGAAGTAGTCCACCTCTCTTTCCGCTACAGCTTGAGCACTCATGTATAAGTTGAGACTTTGGAGGAATCTGTGAATGTTTACATTTTCTGACGTAAGGTACCGAAGGTCAAAGGAGGTTGGAGAAATCGGCTGCTAAACAACGAGTTTCATTCAGGCCATTTGATAAAATTGTACAATAGATCTATGTAAATAGCGGTGAAAATCCAGTGGCAAACTAGTCGTTGTGTTTGCCTGCAGATCAGTCGGACACAGGTAATGTATTCTGTTCCGAGTAGTTTCTCTCATTGAGTAGAAAAGGTCGTGAACAAGCAGCTTAGAAGGAAATGAACGCACGCTTGGGTTGTCTACATCCAAACCCAGTGGTGACTCATTAATGATAACAGAAGCAGTGAAACGAAAGTAAATGGTTCTTTATTTCTGCTCTATAAAAGTCAAGTAGAAACGTTGTTCTGAAGACACATCTCAAAAAGGATCCTTTCGTTCCTTTTTCTGGGCAGTTCAACATTTATATATTGCTAAAAAGGGGTGGCATTTGTCCAACACAGCTGGGGTGCCATGTTAATATAGCTGGTCTGTTTTTGAATCCTCGAAACGGTTACACGGTAAACAACTGATGATCCCAACAAGAGAAATTCCATACATAGTACCATAATATCAAAGTATCTGTAAAGAATTTTTTGAAAACACTAAAGGAAATTACGTAAATTACATTAACAGATATTGAGAAATGAGCGACTGAATAGACAATATATATATATATATATATATATATATATATATATATATATATATATAATTGATGTATGTAGATTGGTGTTTCCCATAAATCTTCTGTGTGTTTGTTCTTTAAATGTGTCGTTCGTTGTATTTGCCTTTTGTCCACAAAGAAACACACACCAAATCATTTGTTGGTATTTGTCTCACACCTTGTCTGTCTCTAGTTTTGGTCATGTCGGTTTTCACTTACAACAAATACGTCTGGGTTATCTCAAAAAGGGTGACAACGCCCCGACAAGCACGGAGGCATAACTCGGGCTGTTGGATAAGGCATGTTTGCTGAACTGAAATCGAGAATCCCCAAGTTAATAAAGATTGATGAAACCTGGCTCTCGTTGGAAAACAGATTCGTTTGTCAAGCGATTGCACCTGCCACCTCCCTCAAACTGAGAAGACAGACACTTAATATGTCTCGAAAAATCCAAATAACCTCTTCAGGCCTGCATAGATTTTCAAGGGTTACGAAGAAGGGCAGCAATGCTGTAATGGACGGAGTTGATTTTTTTTAATTTTCTAAGAAACCCTGGAAAGTCATACATCATTTAGGAGGTTATAAGCTTTGAATTTCATCCATAGGAAAACTGAACAAATATCATGGTCAAAACATTATGATATATTCAAAATGGCCGCCATTTTCAAAGTGCACCTTTGTACGCTCTCATAAATTATTCAATGTCAAAAAAAAATAACTTGCAACTCTTTCTAAATTTCTATTTACAAAAATTTGCCCCCGTCCTAGAAGATGATGATGCGCTGTCTTTGTAGAATAATACTATTCTTTCAAATTCTGTTCAAAAGTCCAATTGGCTATGAAGTTTATACACTGTGAACAAGATATAAAATGAAAAATCATTCATAATTTGCAGTTGTAAAACTAATGATCTAAAAAGATAAGAGGGTATAGATACAGACAAGTAAATAGACTGGCCTGATGATAAAACTGTCAATTAAAACTGCCACATAAATTTTCATCATAGGTTTCTTCAGTTTTTTAATCCACCCCACTACATGAGTTTTTTTTTACGGGTTCAATTTGCAATCTATGTTTATGCTGAATTGGTCCTTATTTTTTGTCCGGCAAAATTTACACTCGTTTTGTTGTTATTGTTGTTGTTGTCATTTGTTTTGTTTTGTTATCCAGCCTTTTGAAGTGGTCACAGTTTGACAAAAAGCGAAAGAAGTAGCTTATTCATCGATCACCTCTTTTTCGAATTTTTTAATTGATCACCCAATAACAGCATGCTGCCAAAAGATGTCGGTCATATTACGGTTTCTATTGAATGACCAAGCAGGTTTTAAAACAGGTTTATAACTGGCCACAAAGATATATGCTCGCATTAATATTAATTAATCATTTCTTCGGTATATTGAGCTATAGAGCCGATGAAATCAATCAATGGATGCCATTTTTAAATATTTTTCCAGTCAGCTGAGTATTTATTGATTTTACGTCTGTCTTATAGATCACAATTGAAAGCTTACAGCGGAAAGGTTCGTCTGAGTCTGCGTACGTCTTTCCTCATAATGGCTGGTTAGCAGACGACACTGAAGGCGGTAAATTATGGCGTGAAATAGAGGTACAAAATTCCGTCCCAAAAGAAACCAAGGAAGGTGAGAAGTTCTTTTCGTTTTTTTAGAAAATGCAGTTTTTTTTTATTTTTAATTTCTTACTTTTGGCAAGTAAGGATTTATACAGCTTTTTTATTGTTATTAAAAGGAGTAAATCAGACATTAGTGAAACTGCAAAGCAATTTCCCTCACGAAAAATAGTCTGAAGCATTTGGTTGACCGTTAGTTCAAAATTAATCGTTTGCTACCCCATTGTTGCTGGTATTCACAGAATCACTAAATCACGAATGATTAAAATAAAAATCTCATGTCTGAGCACTGATCTCTGTTTTTGAGCCAAGAATTCGACTTCGACATTTCCGATTCACTGAACAGAGATCGCAAAATAGCACAGCATATTAGAAAATAAACAAGAGTCTGAGATATCGTAGAATCCATTTTAAAAAAACCCTCAAATGGCAATGGGCCAGTTATGTTGCAAGATTGTCAGAAAACTGCTGAACATCATGACTCACAACATGGATCCCCAGAGATCATAGTTGGAACTGTGGCCAGCAAAAAAATATGAGATGTCGCAACGATCTATATTAGTTCAGAAATTTCTGGATCTGCAACGCCCATGATAGAGAGGTATGGTGGATCTTGGGAATGAATAACGACGGATACTAAAGGAAAGATGATGATGATGATGATGATGGTGATGATGATGATGATGATGATTAAAGTTGAATAGTACTTTCCGAAAATATGAGAAAAAATAATTTATTATCGAAAATTCCGATCAACCTAACAAATTTCAAGTAGAGTTCCAAATAAGATAACAAATTCATTCGAATATATATATATATATATATATATATATATATATATATATATATATATATATATATATATATATATATATATATATATATGTCAACATATAACATATATGTACATGAAGAAGGAAGAACATTATCAAGTTCTTGTCTTCGCTTGCATACATAATGTCTTATTTGGTATGATGTAATTTTTTTTCTCTTGCTTTCCACTTTGTGAGACATAGATTGATTACTTGCATTTCTCCAAATTGAACACAATTCCTAATCAATCATTTCAATGCTGCATTTTTTGTTTGCAGTTCCATTCCAATACCTACAAACGAAAATCTTTTTTTCCACTCTATCTCCACACGAAATAAGCATTTCTACTCCATCACCATTGAACTACGTGCGCGAGCCGAATATAAGAACATCTGCTATTACCATTTGTTTGCAAGAATACAAACCGCTTGCAAATGATTGCTTGGGGGGTACGGTGGGATCTGAGTGTTAGAAAGAGCTTTCCAAACCTTTCACAATGGTGACATATCATTTTTTGTGACACATCACTCAAGTTAACCAATCCAAATATATAATGTAATCCCAGCATTTCAAATGACTCTGTAAAAGTATCTTTTGATGGATAAACTCACAAAATTACACTCAATTTCACAACAGACCAAAGGATTATCAGCGACACTCAAAAGTATGGAGACACCGACTTTGGGAAGCTTTATGTTAGAGGGTATTTTTTTTTTTGTTTTTTTTTTTGCTCTTTCGCTCTCATTTTCTTTCTAACCTTGTCCTCGTTTTGTTACAGAAAAGCTTAAAAAGTACCAAATCTCCACCATGACCGGAACTCGGCGTTTTTCAGGAACTTCCGCTCGGGTTTTTATCCAGATCATCGGGGCTAAAGAAAAGACGCCCAAGTTAACGCTGAAGTCAGGAGGGAACTGTTTCGAAAAAGGAGCCACCAATCTCTTTGAAGTACAATTTATTCTTCGTTTCAGTTATATACATGTTACGCCTTATCGATCAAATGGCCTTCTCGGCGACATTCAAACTTTTACAGAAAATAAATAAATACATAGTTTTAATTTGATCGAAAGGTTATTTAATGGAAAAAAAAGGATCTCTAAGATAATTTTTTTCCAGTCGAAAGTGTTTGTTATCAAAGTGAAATCAAACTTTTTAATAAGTGAATACGTAGTTCTAACTTTTGCAGCAAAAAAATAGATACGTTGTTTTCAGTTGATTAAAAGTTTATTTGATCTAAACAAGGATAAAAACAACTATTTTTAACGATCAAATGTTCACGTAATCAAAGTGAAATCGTACTTTTTTCTCAGAAAATAAGTAAATTCCTGCGATTCGGCGTAACGTGTACTGATAATAACCTCCTTGGTTGCCAAATATGTTTTGATGTGATGAACTCCAGTGCCAAGATTTTCGTTAACTTTATTAAGATAGAAAGATCCCCTTGCATGGCTAGATCGGTTTCATTCTCATACAAATGAACTAATATGTAAAAAGAAATATTCATGAATGCGTTATGTTTTTGAAACTCTATTAGAAATTAACCCTGTTATTACATGGAGTCACTGGGCCTAGACGGCGTAAATAAAAAATAAACAATCAAAGAAAAATATAAAGCATTCATAGATATTCTGTCGGATTATATATCCATTTCTTAATAATGCAACAGAAATATCTCATAAATATAATAGATACATAAGTGTGTTAAAATAAGATAATCTGATAACTCAAGAACGGAACAGGTCTGGTGAGTTACTCAAAAGATAGTGTCATGTGACCAACGTTTTTTGGTAACATATAGTGTTGGGGTGATCTATTAAATAAAATGGGAAAAGGGGTGATCAGTGAATAAATTACTTCTCTCGTGTGTTGTTCGGTAGTGATCAGTAAAGAAGTCTGAACTTCAAGGAAAACAAGCGTGAATACTGTCGTACACATACTAACGGTCCAATATAGCATACACTTACATTAGAAATTGAACACCCCCCACACACACACACTCACATACATTCGTACACACACAATGAAAAAAACTATTGAGGGGTGATTTTGAAAAAAAAGCAAACATTTCTCTAGACATAAGAAAGAGTTAATATTTAAATTTCCATCCCTCTAGCTCCATTTGTGCGACGTTCGAGTGTGATACATACATACATAACAAGCCAGCTGGACTGATGAAACCTAATCAAATATTTGGGTTGACGGTTTTTATCGAACTAAGGATCCCATTTAGCATACACTTACATCAGAAATTGAAATCCCCACTAAAAACCAATCCGAGGCGAATTTTTAAAAAAAAGTATTTTTTCTCTAGACATAAGGAATAGATGTTCATAGTTTCCTCCCTCTAGCTCCATTGATGTGGCCTGTAGTCCAGTATATAAATATAAACATACAGACAGATTGACCAACTTAAAAACCGAAGAAAATTATTTTGACAGTTTTGATATACGGTTTCTTATCATTAGATGTTATATCATCATCATTCTTTTAATGTCTGTCGTTGGACATAAACCTTCCCCAGGATTCGCCATAATTCTCTATCATGGGTGTCACGGAGCCAGTATTTCCTGAATCTGTCTAGTTCATCTTTCCATCTTGTGTTCTGTCGGCCTCAGTTTTTTATGTGATCTCCGGGTATCCACGTTGGGAGACATCGGTTGTCTTTCATTCTTGCAACATGGCCTACCCATTGCCATTTGAGTTTTTTAATAGTTTCTATGATGTCACAAATACCCGTTTTATTCCTTATATACTATGCTGTCTTGTGATCTCTCCATGTGAGGTTGAGCATGATTCTCTCATCAGTGGC
The DNA here is from genome assembly GCA_963457665.1 of Thysanoteuthis rhombus. Taxonomy (NCBI): domain Eukaryota; kingdom Metazoa; phylum Mollusca; class Cephalopoda; order Oegopsida; family Thysanoteuthidae; genus Thysanoteuthis; species Thysanoteuthis major. The sequence goes on along the minus strand of OY735198.1, from coordinate 11,022,085 downwards.
TAAGATTTCTTCAATTTACATAAAGGTTCACAACTTTTTAATTGGTCATCGCAACACTGCATGCGACACAAAAAACAGTTTCTGTTGAGTAACTAACTAGACATGTTGTACTGATAATTATTATTAAGAGTAGTGCCAGTAGAAAATGAACAAGTCTAAAATTGATGAGGATGAAAACTAGCTGTAATTGATAATTCATCGGAGTGATTCATGCATTTTGATAATATAGGATAAAATAGATTGATTGAATTATATTTTCAAATAATCGTTTATCTAATTTATCATCCTTCTTAAGATAAACATGAGAAATATTATCATCAATCAGAATTTCTCATGTTAGATATCCAAGCATTATTCTGCTTGTCTGTGTTTACGAGCGCTACGCTTTCTGTTCAAAATTCTTTCTCCGCATATCTTTTATCGTTTCTGTTCTCCTTCTCCGTCCAGCCTGTCTAAGTAATGAGCAAGACTGGAAGAGGGTGCTTAGGCTTGATACTGAGCAGAACGAAGCCAACCTTTACTCTTGCTGTCATTCATTCATTACACCCCGCTCAGAAGCCTGAAGCCTAAAAATTAGGTAGTACCATTAGTTTTAGTAGTAGTAGACCACATGAATGTAGGCAGATAGCAAAAGTAATCAATAACAATAACAGATGTATCAATTTCATTTGCCTCTGCTTGTTACTATTGTTAATATACATAAATTCCATGGGTGGCAATTTACTTTTGTAGTTTGAATAAAGGGCGATTGTTTTCAGTCATTTTCCACTGTGTTTTATGTGCAGTCAAATGCGGTCACAGGTTCAATTGAATGGGGAAAATGTAGCTACGGTGTTGAGAGATTTCTCAGTCGTATTATTGACAATAGACATAGCCTTAGGAACCGGTTCCCAAGACAGTAAGTTTCTATTCCAAAAAGAGTGGGAGAACTGGACATTTTCTGGTAATAGCGTAACTGGGTGGTTGGCTTTTGTATTCTCTGCGGCCTCGTACACCAGAAGAGCATTGTTCATGAATTTGTTTTCATTAATCTACTTTTTAGGTGGAAGCCATTGATGTTGGACAAATACAACAAATTCTGATCGGGCATGACAACAGCGGAGTAGGTTCCGGTTGGTACTTAAAACAGGTCAGTATCGTGTCTGTCGTTTCGAGAATAAGGGCATAATGTGAAGGAAAAGGGGACTAATGTTGAAAAGAGAATAATGTTAAAAGGCAAGCTGTGGCTTTTAACAAAGAGAAGAGCTAAGGTTATAAAGGGAGAAGTATTCACCCTCAATATTAATCAATAGAAGAGAAAAAAGTTTACCCTCCATTTTTTACCATTAGATAAAAAAATGTTCTTCTCTATTGTTAGGGGCATGATTTCCAATAAAAACGGGGGGAGAAAATGTTCAGAGGAGAAAAAGATCACCCTCGATTTTGAAAAGGTTCCCCTTGATTTCTATACCGCCATTTTTTTAATTACCTATTTTGACCCCTAATAGTGAAAAAAATCTTCCCTGCCCTAAGAGTAAAAAAAAATATCTTTCAAATTCGATACCTAAAAGTAAAAAATGAAAGTCATCTTCAATCGTTCTGATTTTGACCCCTGAAAGTGGGGAAAGATTTCAGCACTCGATTTTGACCCCTGAAAATGACCCGTACCCCCATTTCGACACTTAGAAGTTGACTTTTAAAAGTGGAGAAAAATCTCTCCCCTCAAATTTGAACGCAAAATGTAAAAAAAAAAAAATTACCATCGATTTTGATATCTAAAGATGAAAAAGATTCCCTGGCATATTGACCCCCAAAATTAGAAAACATTATCCCTCAATTTGGATCTCTAAAAGTTGAATAAAATCTTCCCCACAATTTCGACCCTAAAAAGTGAAGAGAATGTCTCTCCTTCCCCCATTTTGACCCCTAAAAATAATCAAAGAAATTGGATTTCAGTCTCTATGAGTGAAAAAAAATCCTACCCCCGATTTGACCCCTAAAAGTTGAAAAAAAAGATTCCCCCCAATTTCGACTCCAAAAAGAGAAAAAAATCCTTCCCCCCCCCCCTTCAATTTTGACCTCATGAAGTGAAACAAAACCTTACACTCATTTTGACCCTTAAAATCAAAAGTTCCCTTGGATTTCGACCTCTGAGATTATGAAAAAACAGAAAAAAAATATCCTCTTCCACAACTTTGATCTCTAAAAATAAAAAATCCCCCCGAAATATTTCTGCCCTCAGAGGGAAAAATCCCTTGCATTTTGACCCTTAAAAGCCGAAAAAAATCACCGCTCAATTTGGACCCATAGAAGTGAAAGAAATATTCCCTCCAATTTCACCGTCTGAAAGTAAAAAAAGAGAATCCCCTTGATTTCGATGCCTAAAAGCAAAAAAATTACCACTCGATATTTCACGCCTGAAAGTGAAAAAAATCCCCCCTTGATCATGACCCCTAACAGTGGAAAAAATCACCCCTTGAAAAAAAAGGAAAAGAGAGAAAAAAAATCTCCTTCTTCGATTTAGCCCTCCAAGAGTGAAACATATAAGTTCCTCATCGATTTCGACCCTTAAAAGTGAAAAATAAAATTTCTATCCATGTGATCGATATAACTTAGGATCCCCAAATGTTGTGTTTTGGAAATAAGTACCTAAACCGTACTACACCAAAACATGCACGTATCAAAACAGTCAATGTTCAAGGCATCCATGTCCAACCAATAAACAGCGTGATATGTTAAAAAATGTCTTAGCTTCTTTTTGAATAAAGAGCGTAAACCATGTTACATTTTTATCTCCGAAAATTGATTTGAGAGAAAAGATTAAAAAATATTCTTTTATCTCGTCATCAAAAAGTACTTTTAACATTGATGGATAATCATGTAAATAGACACCCTTTCGGATAGAAAACCCCTGAAAACATATTATGGGGATGTCAAAAACTCCCTGGCTAAAAAATACTCCCCAGGGATCAAATCTGTACCCATAGAAAATTTCATCGATTTTTAGCAAGAGGTTTCGTGATACGCGAGTATTTACGGACAGGTGGACAAACAGACAGACAGACATACAGACGTACAGACAGACGGATAGACAGGCAGACTTCTGTTGAATTATAATAAAATGTACAAATGAGAACACAATCTACGCCTTCAAATGTTAACATCAGAGTTGGAGGTTATATTGGAGATCAAATAACAGCTATCTCCTTTCGTCTCCAATGCAGACTCCCCGATATTCAAAAGTAGGGCGTTCCTATGAAACCTTTCGTAAGCCAAAATGGCGTAAAGTGAAGAAACAATCACTATTACCGTATTAGATAGCATGTAATCTCCTTTCCCTGCTAATGGCTCAAAACGTAAACATTATCTTCATTGTCCGGGCCCACATTGACTATTAGAATTAAAAACAGTATCATTTGTTATTCAGGTGATACGGACGTTGTTCAGTTAGTAATGTCTATCCCGCGCCACAGTAAGCTTTGTCCTTACTTTTCTATTCGAGTGAGTTTTCCTAATTTCATAAACATAGCCAAAATCCCATACGTATTTCCAAGATAATTAAGCTATTGAAGAGGATTCCCCAAGTATTAAGGATTGGAGACCACTGGTCTAGATCCATTATTTAGCAACTATTATCACTTGCGATTTTTTTAACCGATTTATCTTCAACTTCGAACTTTTTTCTTACGTTTTAAGGTCGTGGTTCGAAGCTACGAGCGAAAGAATGAGGAAGAACACAACGAGAAGAATGTGTTATCGAAAACAAAATCCACGAAGAAGTCGGAATTACCGGCTTACATAGAATACACGTTTATGTGTGAACAATGGTTGGCTACAAACGAAGGCGATGGAAAGACATCGAGAAGTTTGCAAGTGACAGACGTACAATGTTTCTATGAATAAAATAATCAATATGTTTCCTAGGGCGCTTTTGTTCTTCTCATTCTTAAACCCCCCCTCTCCCCCCCCATCTTTGCATAACTTTTCCTGAACTCCTTCCATCCACACCTCTAGCATTATTTCATTCAATTAATCTCTCATCTTCATATTTTCAACCTTCAAAGTTTGGAGTTGTTGTCAATCTCCAGTCAAAGTTTGGAGTTGTTGTAAATCTCCAGTCAAAATCAATAGATGTTGTCAATCTTCAGTCAAAGTCTGCAGTTGTTTCCAGGCTCCAGTCAAAGTTTGGAGTTATTGTTAATCTTCAGTCAAAATCAGTTGTCAAAATCCAGTCAAAGTCTGGAGTTGACATTTTTTCCGGCATAACAAGAACATTCTTGACATTCTCCAACGATGATCTGATATCACGACCAACTGGTTGGTAGGCTGCTCTCTTACTGCATAAGTAGGATTGAAAAGTCTTACATATGTAAGAAAATTTATTACAATTACACAAGGACTCATTTCATTCTAATCAATAAATGCATTTATACCAAAAATAGTCTTTATCATATTTTGCTCATTATATATACAATGCAAAAGTTACATCTTCATTCCCCTACTGTGATTTGATAATTTGACCAACTGGTAGGCTATTCTCTTAGCGACTGAACTAATTTGACTCATCTTACGTATATACGAAAATGTAAGTTACAAATACGCAAGGACTCATTTCATTCCAATCAATAGATACATTTATACTGGAAATATATAGAGAAATAGGAGTGGAGTTTGCCCCTACGGTAACCAGGCTTGTCTCTTTAATCCCCTTCCTGTTCATTCAATTTCTCCAATTCTCTTTCACTTCGTCGGTGTTAATCTTATTTTGATTCCTTTCACTTTTTCTCCATTATTCCCTTTCAATATTTTTCAATACCACTTTATCTTTGAGTGTCTTCCGTGTCGTAATGGTCAGTAATCCAGTCTTGCAAACTATTACGAATGAGTTCAATTCGAACAGGACGCTCCACTGTTGGGTCCTTGTGCCAGACTATCATTCTAAGTAACGAAGCACATTCTATTAAAAAAGATCAATGTGGATCTGAGGGAGGACTAGGACGAAGAATATCATGTAAATGATTAAGTAACAAAAATGAGGATGGACTGGACACACAGTAGGAAAAGTAGGAACGAATACAAGACGATGGAATTAGGTAGAAAGGGTTGCCAGTAAGACATGCCAGAGGGTAGCACAATCGCGGTCGCCGTTGAAGGTGATAGGAAAGGCCTTTGTTCAGGAGTGAACTCATTATGGCTACTGGTGATGATGCTATGAACGCATCCTCTTGAGCGATAGTCAGCAAAATGGTTTTGTAGTTCTTTGCTTGGGAGTTTGACCCTATCTCCTGCGTTACATATCTACCACCAGTCGCCGACACTGATATTCGAACCCACGTGAAAACCAGTTTTTTTTAACAGATAGGCCTAATCCGCCATGAGCATCAGCGTAATATATTCGTTCTGTTCCTTCTATTCACATTTTGCTATGTGGTTCACTTTCCAACTTACACATGAGAAAATCATTTTCAACGTCACACTGAGCGATTGCAAGACATTAAATTAGAGAACAAAGTCAGAAATATCATTGAAAAAAACATTAGAAAACTCAAATGGCAATAGCTGGTCATTTTGTGCGAATGTCAAACAACGGCTGGACATTTCAAATCAGACCAAGATCCCCAGAGATTATCTGCGACGCTTTGGCCAGCAAAAAATAAGATAGCATGACGAACGAAACAAATTCAGAAAGTATTGGCTCGGCGATGCCCATGAGGTCTGGCGAATCTTGAGGACGGTTTATGTCCATCGACGGATGCTAAAAGGCTGTTGATGGGTATGATGTTGATTAAGCTCAATAAATATAAAGAGCTCCCCTGTTTGTGCTGTGTGCCAGACTAATTCAAGCTTACTTAATGACCACGTTTTATTAGATTTCTATTTCTTTTCTTCTCTTTTTAGTCTCCCTGTCGCTCAATTTTTTCTTCTGTCTTTTTTTACTTACCAATACGTTCTGCTTTTAATTTGTACTCACGACATACTTCCTCTTAAATTTCCAATTATTCATTTAGCGACAGTGTTCTTCAATTCCTGAGCGTCAAACCAGTGGCACTTCCTCCAGTCGCCACCCTCATCTCATTACAAGGCTCGAATGCTTTGTAATCAAAGCCGATCGTCACTCAAAATCAATTATTCACATCCGTTGAATTCTGACCCAGACAGAACAAGGACAATCGATAAAATCGCACCAGCTCAAATTGGAACGACGATAACACTGACCCAATCAGTGTTACTGAGAAAGATAAAGCCGCTCATCGATGTTGGTCATAAGGAGGGTGACAAAGTAGACAAGATGAAGAACAGATTCTGTTAAAAAATCTACAATATTGTTCTATGTACAATTTTGCCAGCATTCGGCAAAATTTGTCAACATTTGTCAATATTCGTTTCTGTAATAAAACTATTTCAATTTTTTTTTCAATTTAATCTCCTTGAAATATTTTAGTTGCCTGGTGGTCGCTGCAGGGAACTGAGTGACAGCAAGTCTCCTCAAGTATCCAGCTCTCCTCTTCATACTTTCACGGTCGACAACAGTGCTATAGATTACGGTTTCACATCAGTTGCCTGTTGGTTATCGCTGAAGGCTGTGTCAGTAAGTCTCCTCAGGCCTCTAGCTCTTCTCTCGTATCGTCCTTATCTGCGAAAGTAGTGATGTGATCAGTGCCACATTCTCCAAGTCTTATCCTTGGCTTCAGGCCATAGGCCCCATCTGGGGACCGTAGATCTCATATTTCGAGGACTCTCCTCAGTATTCGTGCAGTCCCCAGTAGTGCCGTGGTCTGTACAGTCTCAATCTTTCCACTCACCCCAAGTTCCCCAAGTCTCGTTCTCGGTGTCTTTGGTACGGTTCCAAGTGCATTTATAACTACTACTACTACTACTACTACTACTACTACTACTACTACTGCTACTCAAACCAATTCAAATGTATATACCAGCATATCTATAACGGGCCTAATGCAATTCAAGTGCTATCAATCCAATCTATATAATAGTTTGTTGATATCGACGTATGACGACAGATTGTCCAACAATAGTATTGACAAACTCAATCCTATTTTATTAATTTTCGAACATCGATATATGAAATGGTCTTCGCCTCCTAACATGTTGAATTCTTTTCAGAACTCTTTTCTGTAACAACGATATTTTTCAATCGGCGTCGTATGTGAGCCTAGTTTCAATCTACATGGTTTATAAGTCTTAGAGTAAATAATGATTGCATCAAAAATAAAACGGAGAATATCACCCAAAATGCAATACAATTCATTGACAAATGAACCAGTTATGAATACGTGAAGTGTGTATATTGCTAATAAACACTGTATAGTTTGCTATCTTGCTTTCTTTCCTTCTTTCTGTCTTTCTTCAATGTACTTATTAGGATGAAATGTGACGCTAAACAAAGAAAAAATATTCCTCCTCCTCCACCCACACTTTACATCGTATTTTCTATATTTACCGACGCTATGAAACTATTCAAATAAGTCTGAACGAAAAATATCTCTTGCCATTCATAGAACCGTCGACTTTCGTCACAGTTAAAAATGATGATAACGTCAACTGTTCGGTAAAAGACGAAGACAAGCTGATTGATTACCTTTTATCTAGTACTGAAAACGCTGTTGTCATTGATACTGCTGATTCATCGAAATATTATACTGCTTCAAGTTTTTCTCAGTAAGTGGGTGGTGTGCTTACAATGATGGTAATATTCCAATCAACCAACCTCAGCACAACTGACGGAGGAAGGGGTGAAAGAAAATGATGATAATTTTAATGGTGATTATAATGGCAGTAATAGTTGCGAAGATCAAGAGGACGATGGTGATGTTGATAAGAATTTGAATTGATATTGCCGAATGGTTATCACAACGTTTTAGATAACAGCAATTAGGAAATGGTGGACAGTGATTGATCCCAGACGTTAAGAAGTTGGGTCATATTTCATCGAAATATTTTTAGAAATTATTTAGAGCGGTTATACGATCCTATCTGGCCAACACAGTGAGCGATGGAGAAGAGATAAACCATAGGTCGACAAAATATTTTACTGAACGCAAACATCAAGTTAGTTTCACCCTGAAATATTATGGGAGATTTCCAAGGCTCTCCACCCTGTTGGGTTTATAGATAGACTTTTGGAACAAAGAGGTTCTTTTTTCTTTCTCGCGTTTTATATTTTGTGATGTAGTAATAAATTGCACGTAAAACTATACAGATTCCTCCAATTTTTTACGTTCTATTCTAAACCGTGTTTTTAACATTTTACATTAGATATACAAGCTTTTTTTTTTAACCTGAGGAATCGAATTCTTTATCAAAGATGGTATTTTGTAGACTTTTAGAGTAAAGTTGTCTCCCTTTAGATCACTTTGGCTGTTGTTATAAAAGCGATATTGAAGTGTAAAAAAAACTAATTAAATAATCCATCGTAGACATTTCATTTCCCTTCATGTTCTTCTCTTTCATTCTTTCTTCCTTCCTTCCCTCTTCTTTGCACTCTCTTTTCCTCTCTCTGTTTTCTTTTTCCTTCCTTTTTCCTACACCCCAGCGCGCCAGGTTGGTTAGCTGCGCGCAAACGTAGCTTGTGGCGCTAGTAGGTTTCGTTGGCCTGTGAGATTAATTAACAAGGATTTATTTATCCACCAAAATGTTATGCGTAGGTGTCTAGTGAGGGGAGTCCCACGCATCTGTGTGGGTAGAAAAAGAAATAGCCCTGTTCCATTGGCATGCCTCAGACATCAGGTATAAAGCCTGACCATACCACTCCCAGAGTGATGGGGAGGTTCAGCCCGGGAGTGCAGATTCCCAGGAGCTAGATGCAACAAAAGGTTGGAAGACCTTATCACTAGGAGGAAGGGGAACAGATCGGGTAAATAACATTCTTTAGAGACAACTAAAGTGAAGGATATCATACAAATAATCAGTCAACAAAATGGAGATGGGCTGGACACTTACCATGAAAAAAATGACAGATTAAGCGAAAGGTTAACCGATTGGTGCCCACGGGATGGTAAACCCAGTGTGAAAGATCATACTCAAGATGGAGGTAGAGAGGTTTATCGGTGAGACATGAAAGATGTCAGTAGAGTCGTGGTTGTCATAGAAGGAGTCAGGCAGGGCCATTGTCCAGCAGTGGACTTATAATGGCTGCTGCTGTTGCTGACGATGATGATACTAATGGCACTGACTGTAACACTATAGTAAGCAAGCTCATCTTGCGAAACTAATTTTCTAGTGTAGTGAGTTCGATCCTTACTGGGGACTCCACTACGATGGCCGAGTGCGAAAATGACTATATATACTATTCATGGAAATAAGAAAATCACCACATTTAGAGAGGGTTCAGCTTTTTTACTTCATAGTAAATAAACTAATCACAGATATGAAACAAAATAATTTTTGTTCAATACCTGAACATTCTAGCTATATGAAATATACCTCGAACGAAAGATTTTGAATCACTTGAATTATTGGCTCATTTTCCAGGTGGAGTAGAGGAAAAATATAGAATCATCAACAAAGAAAAATCACAATGCTTTGTTGCTCCGCCGCGAACTCTCATATCTGTCAGGATTCTTTGAGGCACAGATTCCACTAATGAAACACTATATTCTCCATCAAGCTTTCTCATATAGTAGTAGACTGATCAGCTTTGCAAGATGGAGCCTTGTTATGAACCATTTTTTTTCTGGATTTCCAGTTGGACTGTGATCTGGACTGTTCGCTGGCATTATCATTGAGTTGATATGCCTTTCCTGGAGAAAAGCTCCTGGATTCCATGCTCTGTGATAAGATGCATGATCAAGCTGAAAAATAACTTCAAATCAACTTTCTATTGCTGGGATGAGAAAAGTGTCCGAAATTTCGATTTGGACCAGTACATTGACTGTTGAGGTAACGATTACCATCTCCTCTGACTCTATACCAGACATGCAGCTCTTTACCAGACATGCAACCCCATATCATAGATGCGTGGGAAATTTGTTTGTTTTCTTCAGGCAGTCATCTTCATACATTTCATTGGAAGTACGCCAGATAAATGCAGCAGCAGAACCGTATTGGACAAAGCAGATTCATGATTCATCCTTGAATATCACTTTCATTCAAACATCCACACTCCATTACTGCTTCTCTCTAGCCCACCGTGACCTCGTTTTCGTCTGTTAGGGTGCTCGAGCTGGTTTCTGTTTTGGTTTTTCTGTATGTAAATTCAATTTCTCTCTGCCGATTTCTTGCAATTCTGTTACAGACACGGACTGCTGTTTCTGACCATTTGTTCTACATCTGTTTTGTCGTGCAATTTCTATATTCACGGCAAATTGCTTTGTACTTCCTATCCTGATGCCCTGACCTTCCCCGGGGTCTACCTGTATGTTTACCTTTACAAAACTTGACAATTTGTTTATAATTGCACCAAATTTTAGACTCAACATGTTTTTCACGCCACGATTGATTACCTTCTCAGAGGATTTTTTTAATCCTTTCGATTATGTCAATCGAGAGCTCTCTTGTTGAAGCCATATTTCCTTTCAATTGCTCAAGTCCAAAAATGAGTCCAACGCTCTGTTATGGTCTGCAAGTACTCTCTTTTAACGATAAACTATTTTTCCCGCAAAATTGAATGATTCCATAATTATTTTCTGTACTTTAATTTAAATAATCAAATCAACTTTGTTTGAAGTACATTACGTGACTCCAAAATGTTCAGCTAATAAGCAAAAGTTATCTTTTTTTAGTCATGTATGTGATTTGTTTTTTCTTTTTTCGTTTTTGTTTTGTTTTAGTTCTTGTTATGAAGTAAACAAGCTGGGTGAACATCCTTCAAGTGCAGTGAGTCCATATTTCTGTCATGGTGGAGTGACCTCGCTGAATCGCACATCTCACTTTCATCTTACGGCAACGATCTAACATCCGTTCTCTTCTGTTAGATGTACGAGCAGTAGTTGATCTCGCTAAGGAAGTATTACAACTTTATTCGAAACCGTCAAATAAAACTGTCACCAGATGGCTCAACATTGGTTTCTTCAGCTTTTAAGCCGGGCTCGCTGGCTGTATCTATTGCGCATACAGGCTGTACGAAGTGCTGAAAATTACTCATTTTGTCTAGAAATAAGTTTGATCCCTTATTTCTTAGTCCAGTAGCATTAATGCTTATTTTCTTCCTTTTTTTTTAAATCAAACTTTTTTTAGTTATCACTGCTCAACAAAGGGTGGTAACTTACTCTTTGATCACCCTTTTTCCAATTTAGCGATTGATCACCCTCAACACGGCATGCTTCCAAAAGACTTTGGTCACGTGTCGGTTTCTTCTGAGTAACCAACCATACTTGCTGGTACTAAATTCCAATTGTTGAAATATCCGCTTTGGCAAAACAAAAAGAGAAGAGCCCACACTATGCTGATCCAACAAGTACAACACTGTTCCCCCGCCGTTTGCGAACTGCGTTTCATCCCTCAATTTCGTCACAGCCAAAAACAGCTGATTTTATATGTAAACAATACATATGTGTAAACAAAAGAGAACCCGGCAGAACTGCGGTATTCCAGCAGGCGTCGTCAGCTGGTTTACATATACCCTCGAGCGAACAGGAAGAAAGGAGTGGTTTGTTTCTAAGCCAACTCATTGGTTACTGTACTAAAACGCCCTTCACATACACAAACACACGTAAGCGGTCAGTTGTTATGATTCAATTAGATATTCAACAAGTATTAACTCAGATTCAGCTGCATATGTGCAATGTCATCACAGTAAATAACCACAGTCATTAGGCAATGCCTTCATTCTCAGCTCATACTGCAATCGGTAGATATATAGAATAAATACTCTGAATATACAAAAGGAAATTATGAATCACCGCCACTGATGTATGCTACTTTTTACCTCGTAAATTAAGCAGGGTGGAGTTGGAATCAAGTTACTTTGATGAAAATACTTCCTGTATGGTTTGAATTATAAATTTATGATTTGACAGGACAGGCTTTGTTACTAACTCGATAGGATGAACAATTAAAAAAATTGGAAAAGGGGTAATCAATGAATAAGTTACTTTCTTTGAGTTTTAGGGCTGTAATCACCAAGTACAAATTTTTAAAAAAACAAAAAAAACAAGTGTGAATGTTGATGGACACAAACAGAGGGGCCTATTTGGCATAACCTTTCATTGTGAATCAAAAAGCTCTTAGAGATAAAGAAAAATACAAAAAATCATTTTCCTATTACATTCAAGGATGTGTGTCCGCAAAATTTCAAGTTTCTAGTGTGAACGGTCAGGACTGGACTATGTCCTGAGCCTTTTATGGATAGATATATGAAAGCCATAACACCTGGACAGCCAGAAACCAATAATTGGGATTTAACTGTTGTGGGTAATGGTGATTAATTACTGTACTGAATGATCCGAAAAATTCAAATTTACTACCAATCATTGTCATTGCAAGACTAGTATATTTTATAAATCTTTTATAGACTTCGTATCTTGTTTTTGTACTCTTCGGTAAGCGTTCTCTCACGGCATTCATTCTGTTTATTCATTCACATCATCGGCTGTTCGACTTGCAACTCGGTTAATTGAAGTGCCGGACGAAATATGTTTCCAAATAAATTGTCTCTACAATTAGCTCATTCTGTTGGACATGAAACTGTCTAAGCCAATGATATTTTAATAATTGTATTATATGGATATCAAACTACAACTGGCCATTGCTTCAACGTCGATAGCGTATTATCAAGTGTACGGATTTCCGCTACTTCTCAAACTATCTATCTATCCACTATATATATATATATGTATATGATGATGATGATGATGATGATGATGATGATGATGATGAAATAGCGGATTTGCTACTCAAACGCTTGTATGTCTCTGTCCTGTTCGGGCTTCGTCAAGCAAATGATTCGATTTATTTTGGATCCCTATTAAGGGCATTTTAAGGGGGATCTGTTTTTCAGGGGGGTTCTGTATTTCCTTATTGCATTATGGATTGAGAAAAAAGGCACTGCCTAATGACTGCGGTTATTTACTTGATGACATTGCACATGTGCAACTGAACCTGAGTTTATGAGAATTTTAAGCTCTACTCTGACTCAACTTGATGTTTAATGTTGAATTATCGACTATTCTATGGAATAAACTTATCATACATTGAATATTACATTATATTGTATTTCTGATATATATATATATATATATATATATATATATATATATATATATATATATATATATATATATATATATATATGGAGGTGTTTGTATCTATGTAGGTTAGAGTAGAATTCAAACCAAATTTTACTCTCACCTTCACAGATAGAAACACCTCCCCTCCCTCTCCAACTCAACAACCAGACAACACAAAATTTTCCCATTTCTTTCATCTGCCTCGAATTTGTGAACAGCAAGATTTTCTGTGAACTGCAAGAAGATGGCTAGCAGCTGTCGAAATGCATTCAAACGGAATTATTTAAAGAATTGAGATGTAGCACCTACTTTTCTCTTGAGTCTTTCTCTTTGCATTCCAATCGTCACTTTCATCAATATATATATATATATATATATATATATATATATATATATATATATATATATATATATATATATATATATATATATATATATATATATATCCAGACGTCGGTACTGTGTTTCCAATCATATCATGCACAATGATTAATACACCTCGTCTAACAAAATTCAGACAAAAAAATATGTCAAACCATTATTTCACTTCAATGAATAGACATACAGAGGTACAGCAAATTCTGATGATAGGAAAACAAAGAAAATAATAATCATGAAGTTCTTTTCAAATCAAATTCATATTCTTCTTAATCGATTTTCCCATCGATTTATACTTCTCTTAAGACTATTAAATTTCGTTTGTTTTTCCGCGACAACTTTCCTCGGGCAATTTCTCACTGGTGGCCATTAATTACTGCAAATGGCCACCACTTCAATCTACGCATTTATCGCAACGAAATTCCTAATTGGTTATTTCAAATCGATTCCATAACATGTCTGGTTAGTCACTCAATAGAAACCGTCATGCAATCAGCGACTTTGGACAGCATGCCGTATTGGGGGTGATCAATTCAAAAATTGGAAAAGAGGGTTATCAATGAATAAGTTACTCTCCTTACCCTCTTTTGGAAATGACCACTAAAAAAGTCACAGACCATTTGATCGATTTAACAATAACATAGCGAACTGACCCCATCTAAAACATATTTGGGGAACTTTCAGGAAAACATGAAAAAAAAAACGTTTGAATTTTTTTTTTCAATATTAGCCCTCTAGTTCTATTGATGCAACCTGTATGCGTGATATTTATAAAGCCAGCCATACCTACCTAAAAACTGGAGAAACCCATGTTGACAGTTTTAGTTGACGGCATCTAATTAAGATGGAACAAATACTATTCAAGTCTTAGTTTCAAGCAAATATGATTGAGCTTTGGTATGAGCAAAATCATTTGTTAACTCATGAAATACCTGAAATAATTTAATGCAATCAGCGAGGTGGTTATATTAAATGCTACATAGCGGGAATCAGTCAGAAAATATTTCGTAAACTAGCTAAGCGACGTTTGGGGTATCTAATTGTTCAATTTCACTTCTAGTTAATTGTAGACATAATAAGAAGTATATGTTCAGTCACTAAAATACTTTCACGTTTTTGTGTCTGCGTGGCACTCAGCACACTGAGATTCAAAGCACCGTGAGCCACTGCTAGAATTGATCGATTTATTCAAACCAGACACCCTTGCAATATTTTTAGGATTACGGGCAAGATAAACTATGTTAGTCTTGATTATCTGAATCAATTATTCTAATTGTGTGCCATCCGTTTTTATAATTATCACTCTGGAAAATTGATTTTCGATTCAAAATGAAAGATGCAGACGATGAGGTAGATCTGAGCTTTTCGGAGAGGTCCACGCAAAATAGGATCTATCGCTGCTTCTAGATCTCAAATAAAAGCTGTTATAAAATCTCATTTAGCTTATTGATTAATGCTATGCCTTAGTTTGGTGTAGCATTTTTATGCAAAAAGAAAATTCAGGCAATATGATCTGATACTGTTAACGATTGACGCGGCGTATTTGAAAGCGATGGTTCAACTGTGCCGTTTAGTTTGGTTTTAAATCACACATATCTCGATCAGGATTTATACGAGCCAAATAGATTTTGTTACCTCTGCCAACAATGCTGGGGAGGTAATGTATTCGGTCGGGTCTTTCTGTCCGTCCGTCAGCCTGTCTGTCTGTTTTTCCGTCGGTCTCTTTGTCTGTCCATATCTATCTCAAAAAGTACTCAATGGATTTCAATTGAATTACGTGGAAGGGCCAGCCATGGAGGAAGGAAAGGTGGCTAAAGTTTGGGGCGGATCTGGGACTATAATTTTGATTGAGAGATATTTACTATTTTTTTTTTGTTTGTTTTTTTTTTGGTCATGCATGTATGTATACATTAATGTCAGTACACTCGATATCTATATATATACGCACTAAATGTATGCCCACACTGTATAATATCGCCAAAATTCCATGGGACGAGAATCAGGAGTGGAAACGGTTATTTAGGCCTTTGCATTACCGGCGACTGTTTAGCTCAATTGTATGAGCAACGCTACGTTGAAGTGGCTACCCTATCGGTCACAGGTTTGATTCCTGCAGCAGCCCTTTTTCCTTCTTTTGTTTATTCTATTTACGTTGTGATGGCCAGGTGATGTATTAACTGCGTAATGACGGCAGATCATTTCGAATGAGACTTTCAATATAATATAACGCAATTTATAATCATTCTGTCGGGTCATATATCCATTTCTTAATACATATATATAGTTCATAAAATTTTGTTTTAGTAGTTTATAAGAATACGAAAAAGAAACTGATTTTTCCTTTGTTGATGATATTTAACAACAGTACTCAATATTTGAAATATAGATATTCAACCGATGAATGTCAGCATTTCGTAGTGCATTTTTCAACAACTGGTAATACGTTCTGTTCTGGTGATCTTTTAATATTGTAATGATTACAGGATAAAACATATTGCCGATTGTTGAAGAGTGATTTAGGCACGAAATTTTGACATATATATCCTTTTAAATTTTACTGAAATTTTATCAAAAATTAACTGAAATCGTGTCCATGATTTCAAGCAGTGGGAGATATATATCAGCAAAATTGTTACCTTTGGAAGGGGCAATTGTTACTGATAGAAAAAGAAACAGAAAAGGTCCCTCTGTTCAATATATAGATTAAATTGTTCCTTTTACTATTTTTCTCCCCTTTCATTTCTCCATGGTAATTAGAGTTCTCCCTTCCCATATCTTTCCCACTGGAACAACGTCGAGGAGTTTTTGGTTTCTGGCCTAACCCTAACCCAGACACAGGTGTTATGCTATAGCAAACGGGATTTTATGTCTTGAGGTGTGATGCTGCTCTATGCAGTCAAGTCAAGGAGACTCAGGATCCATCCTAAGACCTCAAAACAAGTGCTTTTGTGTCTTTGCGACATTAGCTTTGAGGATTCATCATCATCAGTCTTTTATCGTCCGTCGTTGGACATAGACTTTGCCCAGGATCTACTACAATTCTCTACCATGGGCATCGCGAAACCAGTATTTTATGAATTTGCCTCGTTCATCTCTCCATCTTGTATTCTGTCGACTTTGATTTCACTTGTGATCTCTGGGGATCTATGTTGTGAGTCGTAATGTCCATCGCTTGTCTGCCATTCTTGCAAAATAGCCTGCCCATTGCCATTCAAGTTTTTTAATAGATTCTACGATGTCTCGGATACCCATTTCCTTTCTAATATATTTAGCTGTCTTGTGATCTCTCGATGTAAGGTTGAGCATGACTCTCTCATGCGTGCCTTGGATGCTTCTCAGTTTGTGGGTCTGTTTCTTGGTGTTCCTATCCACATGAGTGTGGTGTCCTCAAATTAAACCAACCTTGAGTCGCATAATGTTCTTGTAAGGGTTCAGGTTAATAAGGGCTAAATGAAAAAATATCTGCAGTCCAGTTTTCTACAAAAACCTGTCTATTCTCATGCGAAAACGGCAAACATACTCATTTAGATGTTATGGTTGTTCATGGTGGTCTGTGGTGAATCTGAAAATGAAAAAAAATTAAAATGAAACACGCACTAGCCAAGTTCTCATTAGAGAGCAGGCGCAGCAAAATTCACCATAATATTTTTAGCAAATAAGAATAATAGGTCTAGTTAGTCACTCAACAGAAACCGTCACAAAACCAACACCTTTTAGTTGCAGGCCATGCTAGGGGCGATCAATTGAAAAAATGGAAAAAAATTTGATCAATGAATAAATAACTTCTCTAGCATATCGTTAGGTAATGATCACATTTCCGAATTTAAGAAGGAAACGGGAATAGTACCAGGCTGAAACCGGATTTCAACTGGCTTTTTTTAAGTCAACAAATGCTACAGCTAGCGGCATTTTATAATCTGCTGGTTTCTCTTTTCGTGGGTTCACTGAATGGAGATGGTTGATGGTTGGGTAAATTTCTCTGGAGCCAGCTCGTTCCCGTGGTTGGTTTTCGTCTAGTGTTTTGCTGATTCGGTTGGTAATCACTCCGGTGAAGAGTTTATTGATGCAGTTGACTAAGCTTATTGGCCTGTATTTCAATTCAGCATAAACTTTCATTTCAAATTGACCCCCACTTACTAACAATCTATCCGAGGAGAAGGGTCAAAACAAGAGACCGTTTCTTTCTTCATATAATAAGGGGTAAACGTTCAAATTTTCCGTCTGGTAGTTCGATTAGTGCAGCCTGTATGCATGTTACATATACGTCTAGTCGACCAGACCAATTCAAAAACTAAACAAATACATTGACATTTTTAGTGACAGTTTTAGTTGACGATCTCTGATATCCAGAAGCAGCAACGCCAGCAGTGTTCTTGTCACACTAAACGCTAATGCAGAGTTTATAGAAATATTTGAAAGTTTTAACGCTTCGGTTAAATTACAAGGCATCAATTCAACTCAACATGCCTGATTTGAAGATTAGGAAATAACGGAAAAAAATTGAAACACCATTTTCCCCTAAGGGATAAATCACATAAAGCCTTCGATCGAATAATATTCATAAAAAAAGAATAACTGGATTTCAAAATATATAAAAAAAAAGCACCAACTGGTTTTGATTAAAAAAAAATAATGTTCAATCCAGAGTTTGTTTTTCAAATGGTATTTTTTGTGTGTGGTGTTTATCTTATTCGTTAGTCAACCAAAAACCAAAAGTTTCTTCAGTTTTTTAGTTGGTCAGTCTGTTTGGTTGGTTGGTTGGTTATGTATGTATGTATGTATGTATGTATGTATGCATCACACATACTGGCCGCACCAATGAAGCAGAAAATTTGAAGATTCACCGAGAACCTTCTTGACCTCGAAATAATGCTAGACGAACTGAGGAAGAGAGCAAGAAAGTTGGTTTTCACATGAACTTCAGCGAAATGAAAGGTTCTTTACAATAAACATGTCAAAAACGCACACACAACGATCAAAATCGAAAACGCAGAGCTGGAGGGAGTATGCCACTATGTCTACCCTGGACGACGAATTTCCATTAAATCCTCAAGAGAAGGGCATACAACCAGTGCATCCTCCTGAAAGTCACCTATGAAACTGAAACATGGAACCTAATAAGAGATTGACGCTGAACTGAGAACTGTGCAACATGTGCATGAAAGACTCATGCTTAACATCACGGTGAGATTGCAAGACAGCCCACTATATTAGCGGGGAAAAGGGAGTCTGTGAAACCATTAAAAAAACTCGGATAGCAATAGACTGGTCACTGCAACTCACAACGTGGATCTGCAGAGGTCATATGCGAAACTGTGGCCGGCAGAATATAAGATGGAAAGACGAACTGGGCAAGCCAGGATGTATTGGCTCCTCAACAACCCTGATAGTGAAGTCTGGCGAATCTTAAGGAAGGTTTATGTCTAATGACGGACGCCAAAAGAATAATGATGACGATGATGATGTTGACAATGTCTACGAAAAACAATTTTTTTTGTTTTTTTGAAATTCTCCACCGAAATAGTTTTTTAATGGGTGGTCAGTTTGCAATGCAAATTTTGATAAATTGATCCCTTAATTTGTGTGCGGCTGTATTCACCCTTTTTTTTTCTTTTTTTTTTTTTTTTTGTTCTTTTTAATTCGGACTTTTTACTGATCCAACAAGACAAGAGAAGTAACCTATTCATTGAACATTTCTTTCTAATTGATCCCGCCCAACAAGTTATGCTTACGAAAGACATTAGACATTCGATGGTTTCAATTGAGTGACTAACCAGACCAGTTTATCTGATTTTTATATTTTCCCCTGCTTTCTGATGAGATTTTTTGTAGATTGTTAATTTTTGTTTTCTGTTGTTTATTTTGTATTCACCGAACAAAAGGGCAGACGTGAAACACATTAACATTGCTTGAATATATGTCTACACTTTATTTCTATTTCTTTCCCTTTTCTGGCCAATTTTACCCACAACTTGGTGTTTCCAATATCAGACTTCAAGTACAAAGTTTCTGGTTTAAACCCCCATTGATATGTATATATATATATATATATATATATATATATATATATATATATATATATATATATATATGCTGACCATCTGAGCTACCGACGCTGACAAGTTAAGTCGTTCAAGAAGTGCACATATTACTAAATTCTCCATTCTGTGATCGGAATACATTCATTGATATATATATATATATATATATATATATATATATATATATATATATATATATATATATATATTAACGCTCCCTTATTCAGGGTTGACCAATCTTTAATTTGGGTAACTTGTTCCTTATAAGTTTATACAATGCTCTTCCAACTTACGAATAGAACATTGTGGTGGATGGGGAATTATGCGTGAGTAAATAGATCATTCAAGTTCAACCTCACTGACCGTCCAGTTCTGCGTAGGATAGAGAAAAATGCCAGTCCGTGGGTCTGAAGCGAAGGTTTCGATCCTGCTTCGTGGTACTGGTTGGATAACCTATAGCCACACTGAATGAATACAACGAAACAGATGGCTGTGGATGACACAAGTATTTAATTATATATATATATATATATATATATATATATATATATATATATATATATATATATATATATATATATATGTATATATATATATATATATTACGATCACAGAATGGAGAAGTGGGTGATGTGCGCGTTTCACGAACGCCTGACCTTGCTAGCGTCGGTAGCTCAGATGGTCAGCCTAGTCTATGTGAAAAGAAGAAACAATTAAAGGAATTTGAACTGATGCAGGAATCAGATTTACAACTGATAAGGGAGCCGCTTAAATGTTGCATCGCTTTTCCCATTCAGCTAAACATCCCTGAGAAGAGACGAAGTCCCGAATAACTGCTTCATCCTCAAGTTCTTATTTTTTGGATTCACTGTCCATGTCTGCAATATTGGTCAATGGTTCAATTTCTCCTACATTTCCTTTGATTTTTTTCTATTCACTCTGTCTAAGCCAAATGACACATTCTCCGTATAATAACTGGAGGTCATTTCAAATAACTTATCAGATATAATGCATTCAGAGTTTTAAATGTGTGTGTGTTCTCTATGTCGACGGTATGGATATCAGGGCGATCTGTAATATATATATATATATATATATATATATATATATATATAAATATATATATATATATATATATATAGTACATATATCTTATTATATAAAAAAAGAAATTGAAAACATATTTTATCTGTTGTAGATGTTTAATCAGAGTGCTTAATATCTAAAAAAAAAATAAGAATCACAAGGATAAAGCCGGTGAATGTGAACATCTTGCGCCTACCATACTCATCAGGATATATATATGTATATACAATTATCAGCAGTTATTATATCCACTGCTGAACGAAGGCTTCCCCATCTCCTCCCATGACGACTGCAACGGCGCTACCCACTGCCATGTCTTACCGGCAGAGCTTTTTATCTCATCCCTCCATCTTGTGTCTGGTCTTTTCCTGTTATGTTCACCGATCAGTTTGCTCTATTGATTGTCATTTCTTCTTGTTAAATTTCCAGCCCATCTCCATTTTTGTTGCTCATTTATTAATCATTTGTATGATATCTTTCACTCTGGTCCATGTTGATCTCTTTTTATCTCTTTTCATAATGACAGGTTTTTGCTGAAGTGCCCCATATCGGTAAGAAAATAAGGGCATACTGTATATCGCCGGAAAGGAAATTTCATTCTATTTACAATCAAAAGTACGAAACCTTTGTTTTCAGAATGAAACACCTGCATGAACAGGTAGCTATAACATAGGAAAGTCAATTGTTGATGGATCTGCTCCAAATGTATTACTACAGTAGTATGTTCAATCCTAATTGTTTTCAACGTATTTGTTGCCTAGTACAGTTAGTATTAGGTATTCCATATTTGTGACTTTTCATCAGCGTAAACTAAGCTAAGTAAATTTAAAATCCAGATGTACTCTACAATGCATGCGTTCTTCTCTCAAGTACTTACATAAAAAAGTGTGCATATATATATATATATATATATATATATATATATATATATATATATATATATATATATATATACGTGTGTGTGTGTGTGTGCGTGCGTATGTATACATGTATATACACCGTTAAATTGATGTGTTGCAATCAGTGTTCACTGAGTGCTCCAACATAGTGTCGTTATGCTAAGCTAGGCTAAGCCTTTTAAATTTCTCCATGTACCTAGACATATATAATAGATAGTGTGCTAGTCTCGCAAACCATGAACAGTGATTTCATTTTCAGGCAAATGCTGCGTGAAGATGGCATAGTTGAACAAATAACTAAGCACATATGCATACGCTCTCACCGTGTTACACGCCATGCGTTAATTGTTAGATACAAACTTATTCATTAAAAACCATTCAATGAGCACGAAAGAGGATGAGGCTTAATATCACATGGAGAGATCACAAGACAGCACTAATCCAAGAAGAACAGGATATAGATACCACAGAATCCATTAGAAAACTCAAAAGTGAGCCAGCTCAATCTTCAGGAACGATCCTAGAAAGAAGGGTATACAACCAATGCATCCTCCCTTTAGTCACCTAAGGAGCTGAAACATGAAACCTAACTAGAAGATTGATCGTCGAGTCGAGAACTATGCTACGTGCACAAGAGAGAATCGGGCTCAACATCTTATGGGGAGACTGCAAGACAGTGTAATACATTAAAGAAACTAAGACATATAGAATCATTAGAAAACTCCAATGGCAATGGTCTGCAAGATTGTCTGACAACTGGACATACCGACTCACAACGTGGATCCCCAGAGATCGGCTGAAAAAAAGATGGCTTGACGTCTTTGACAGGTTCCAGAAATACGTGAGAAAAAATCAGAGATATCATACAAAGCATTAAAAAAAACTCAAATGGCAATGGGCTGGTCGTGTTGAGAGAATTTCATGATCGAGAGGTCTGGCAAACGTTTTGGATGGTCTGTGTCAAACAACAGATTTCAAAAGGCTGATGATGATGATGCACTCTCCCTTCTATTCTTCTTTTTATCGTCCTCTTCACCTTCTTCTCCCTACTCCTATTCTCCCTCTTCCCTTTCTTCTTCCTTTTTCCTTCTCTCCCTTCTTCTTCTTTCCGTTCTTCTTTTTCTTTCCCCTCTTCTTTTTCTTTCCCCTCATCTTTTTCTACTTCTTTTCTGAATACTTTCCCTGTATTCAATAACGAGATGCGAGCCCAGCTGTTTAGTCAATCGAATCAACTTCCTTTCGATCAAGTCCGGAAAAAGAGAATCTAGCCAACTGACCCAATTTTCCCAAACTTCAAAATCGTTATCATACCCTTTCCCCTAGTCCTGAACATTCACACACGCCTTGCTAACGCAATTTATTCTCGACGGGGCTTCTCGACTGAAGTCGAATATCAATTCTAATTCCCAATTACTTCTCTTTACAGTTTAAACTTCAGACCTCAGAGCCCCCCCCTCTCTCTCTCTCTCTCTCTCTCTCTCTCTCTCTCTCTCTCTCTCCCATCCCTCACCTTTCTCCTCCTCCCTCTCTCTCTCTCTTTGGCTTTATAAATGTAAAGCTGACCTAGACTAGCAAATATTCATAAGATCTGTTTATTCCTTTTGTTTATTTACTTCCTACTCTTGCCATTCTGTTTTATGGTATTTTTTCGACTGTACCAACTCTGACATAAGGCCAAATTCGTTGAACATACAAAAACAATCCAAGTCACTAGCAATGGCCGGCAAGATTACCTCAACAAGAAATGATTATGGACATAGTATTAAATTCTTGTCCATCAATTTTGAAGCATTTGATATTAAGATAACTCTGGGAGTGATACTTATACATTATGGACGAATAATTATTGTTCATTTCGTTAATATTTCGATGTTACTTTACATTAATCTCAGATAATTACCATTATTCAGCGTTTCTATCAGTGATGGTGTTCTGAGGAGTATATGGCCATTATTACGTATGTACATGCCTAGAGAAAATTGCTGAGGATACAGGTAAGCGTATCAGCCAATTGGCTTACTGTATATGTAAGGGAGGCAACTCCATAGGTCTTTTTAAAGAGTTATTTCCATTTTAGATCTAGCAATTTTTAACATATATGTACACATATTTTTAGGCTTAGCGAAGAGCACTCCTCCTTCTCTCTCTCTCTCTCTCTCTCTATATATATATATATAAATATATATATATATATATATATATATATATATATATATATATATATAGTGTGTGTGTGTTCGTATGTGTATGTGCGTCTGTGTGCGTTCGTGTCACTTTCGTTTTTGGTATAAATGAAATGTGCTGTTGAAAAAGCAGCAAAAGTTGTAAAGATTTTCCTCATGGTTCGACAGCCGACGCTTGCCCTTTACAGCTGAGGCGTGCAGACTAAGGGAGACACGCCCATGAACCTGGCGTGGGTAGAATCTCGTTTCGGAAGAGCAGATGAGAAACACATTTTGTTCAGATTCTTCGTTCGCTATCTTCTCACCCACACAATTCACCACCTAATTCTTGAAACAACGCCCCAACATCTTCAATCATCGACCCCCACACCGTCAACCACACCACTCAATTTCGAACTCTTGAAAAAAATATCTCGCAGAGCTGGAGAAAGTAGACCATAACATCTACCTAGGACAACTAATCTCCATGAAATCTTCAGAAGAAGAAATCATACGAAGAATGGCTCTTGGGTGGCATGCTTTCGGTATAGTAAGCTCAGCCTTCAAGAGCAAGAAAATCCCATTCGTCCTAAAAAAAAAAAGAAGGTTACACAACGAATACATCCTCCTGAGAGTCACCTACAGAGCTGAAACGTGGAAACTTACGAAAAAATTGACCCTCAAGCTGTGAACTATGCAACGCTCACAGGAAAGGATCAGGTTCACCATCATTTGACTACGCAGCATATAAGAGAATAAATAGGAATCATATAATCGATAAAAAAACTCAAGTGGTATTAGACTGTTCATGTTGCTGGACATCAATGAATCCCTAGAGATCACATGCGAAACCATGGCCGGCAGAATACGAAATATCCAGACAAACTGTCTCAAATAACAATTTGCTAGTCTTATTGCAAGAACCATTGGACATCACAACTCACGACATGGATCTCTAGAGTTGGTATTAGAAACTGTGACGGGCAGACATACTAAACAAGTTCAGGAAGTACTTGTTCTGCGACGCCCATGATAGAGAGGTCTGGCAGATCTTGGGGAGGTCTATGTCAAATGACAGATGCTTAAGGGTTGATGATGTCGATGATGATGATGAATTTTCTGTCTCTTTCAGTATCATAGTTACTACAGTACTTCAGTTTCTGGTCGAACCACTTGAAAGCATTCATTTATCTTATTCCGATCAGTTTAGTTGAGTTCTCTTTTTTGCATTTTTTTTCTGTGTATTTTGGTTGGAGAGTGCAACAGACATTTTCATTGATTATCGATGACTGTTAAAAATAGAGAGAAGAAAAGGAAGGGGTGTTGTAAATTTATCGACTGGACGTCATGGGAAATGATAAAGCAGGGTTGGGTGGAAGTAGTGAGGAAAACGGAAAACGAAAGCAAAAAAAAAATGTAAAAATCGAAATGCAGAAACGAAAAAGAAAAAGTGAAGTGAAAAAGCATTAGACGAAAATAATCTCCACTTTGTCACCGATACCTACATATACTCATACATAGGCGTCGTTGTGAAAAGGAAGAATGGGGCATGATATGTTATTAACAAATCTGTCAAAAAAAAAGGTCCCAAAAAGGTCAAAAAAGCTTTTTTTTCCAAAATCAAAAAAATATATATTTAGAGGGGGTCTTGTTGAGTACTATATACAATTTTCAAGTCTGTAAACAAAACGGTATGACAAGGAACACAAAAGCATAATATATATAAGAACCGAAGGATAGAACCCATCGTGATTGATGGATACGGTTATCCAATTGATAGATAGATAGATAGATAGATAGATACTCAGAATTAGATATATGTAAGCGGGAGTAGATTGGTCCAAAACTACTCGGGCAAACACCTAAAATCGGACCATTAATGTAGGCTATGATTCTGACAAGCTCAATGAGCCCACACAACTGGAGATTAGGGATGCAGTAAGCCCCCCCCCCCAAAAAAAAATGAAATTTGAATAACTGCAGGAACAATTTGAGGCTGTAAAAAATAAGGTTTATCACTTTATTTGTGGCCAAATTTAGCTTGGCTAGAAAATAGCTATAATGGCTACCCCGATTGTAAATTGTGAAGCAATCGTCCACTCGATGTTAAAAATGTTGTCTGTCACCACCATACACCAAGTAAGAACTGAAGGAAGATTTGTTCATACATCGGTACGATGCAGGGAACATAAATGTAAAAAGATTCCTGGATCCGCCCTAAAATTTAAGTCATTCTTCACTAGCCGATGACTCATCTTACTCAAAATGTAATTGAAACTCATTTTGAACTTAGTAGATACTGTGTGTGACAACCATGAGTGAATACATAAATGTATTAAAATATGGAAAGAATATTGCTCGATCGAAAAGTATTCCTGGATCCACCCTAAAATTCAACCAATTCTTCCATATCCCAAGATTTTAGCATCCACCACTTCTTTGGAATATTTCAATATTTTCATTTTTTTCTGGATAAAAAAGAAAATGTCTCAACTAAATTTGTTTGAGGAGTCATTATCGTATAAAGAGATAGATTATAGATCAATAAAGAATTTTATGACAAATTAAACAGCATAATTCCATGAATATTTCATTTTCGTTTTGATTTGCTTAAAAATGATTGTTAGATATAAAAATAGGGGGGCCCAAGAATTACGACACCAATAACTTCTTTGAAGTTTGTTTTGAAATTTTAAAGGCGTTTTATTGCCCCTGTCTCGATTGCATATTATTACAGCGTACCAAGTAGCACAGTTTACAAAGTATAAACCAACTCCTAAAACATAGTTTCCTTTAGATTCTATTCGAAGAAAAGGTCCTGACGGGAGTTGCTTGGAATGTAATGTATATATATATATATATATATATATATATATATATATATATATATTTATATATATATATATATATATATATATATATATATATATATATATATATATATATATATATATATATATTTATATATATATATATATATATATATATATATATATATATTTATATATATATATATTTATATATATATATATATATATATATATATATATATATATATATATATATATATATATATATATATATATATATATATATATATGTATGTATTGTTTATTACCAGTTATCTTAAAAATAGACTACGTTATCATCAACGGAATATTGCAGCATGAATGAGATACTCATTTGTCAAAGTGAGAAGTTACTTAGAAAGGTGAAAAAGAAATCGTTTTCACGCAAAACTTTTCTTACTTTAAACATACATGACTCAAATTTGGAAGAAAAATGTCCGAGATTCGGGGCTCAAAATGGCGCCATCAATAGGTGGAATATAGCAATCGGCAGGCCATGTTGCAAGAATGAAAGACAACCGATGGACATCACGTCTCACAACATGGATCCCCAGAGATCACATAAGAAACTGATGCCGACAGAACACAAGATGGAGAGATGAACTTGACAGATTCAGGGAATACTGGCTCTGTGATGCCCATGATAAGGGATTATGGCGAATCCTGGGGTAGATCTATGTCCAACGACGGATTTTAAAAGACTGATGATGATGATGATGATGATGGTGGTGGTGGTGATGATGATGATGATGATGATCATCATCATCATCATCATCATGATTCAAACTGTGCTCAACTAGCCTCGGTCTTGCCGACTCAAAAAATTTCAGTAGTCAATATACGGAACTTTATATTAGCATACTGGTATACGTTCCCATCACCACTTTTCCCTTTCACCCGTCGCTAAAAATGTTGATATCTACTAGATTGGTAACTCTGTGGTGGAAGCGGGACAGGTTCAATACCCGTATTGGACACGTTCAAGGCTCACAATACATGTTTGCATCGTTGAAAAAAAATGCGGCACACTTGGAAGTTGTGGCACACTTTTGTGTCGCAGCAGACAGTTGAAAACGATCGACCTACTGACCAGGCGGCTCCGGCCCACAGACTGACTGGCCATTGGGATTTTGCCTGATTGCACGGTTGCGCAATCCACCGATGTATGTAAGGTCTTACACGCGGAAATAGACTAATCCGGAAATGTTTTCTGAATAACGTACGTACAGGAGCCAAAACATGAATAGATGAGAGCATATATACACACATTTGGGTTTGCTTTCCCTTTTCACACACATGTGTGAGTGTGTGTGTGTGTGTGGTTGTTTGTGTGTGTGTGTGTGTGTGTGTATGTGTGTGTATGTGTGTGGTCGTTTGTGCGTGTATGTGTGTTTCTGTCTATAATGGTACAATGGTATTTGTTCACTTCACACGACATTCCTGGGAAAGGCATTAATCCAGCTCAGCCATTTCGTCAGTTGATTATTCAACCCAGTATACTTTGTTGCATGTCACTGACTTGGTATGCAATGGGAGATACGACTTTTTCCTGTATAAGGACAAACACACATTCATGCAAAAAAAAGTCAGTTCAATCAGCATATTGCTGCAGATGCTAGGACATGCCTTCTAATTCTATGCTTTTTATTGGGAGGTGCTTTGTGCGAAACAGATCCTCAGGAACCAAGCATTATGGGAATGGTGCCTGTCCAGTTAGTAAGGACATTTTACTCATAAAATAGGTCAACCTCTCACAAATTGCAACGAAAAAAACGTATTCTGTGTCCTCAATAAGTTCACAATGAGATGGAAAATACTACAAGGATTGTATGAAGGGAAAATGCTGGAATTCAAAATGGCCGCCTACCGCCAAAGATACAATAATCTATCTCAGGGACCAGGCACTGTATTGCATGAGTAACGCAACTTCTGAAAGGAAGACAAAGACAGCCAATTAGAGTCGGAGAAAGAGATATTATTTCCTGCTAGTTTTCTTTAAAATATCCTGGAAATAAACAGATTATCTTCTTCATATCTCAAGACTGGAAGTAAAGCAAGTCCTGCATTATTCTTCAGTCGATAATTTGTAACCATCAACCAAAACTGTCAAGATCAGTATAGTCAACTTCAACATGGGTTTCTACAGTTTTCAAGTTGGTTTGGCTCGCTGGTTATATATGTACGTCATGTATGTATGTATCACGCGTACAGGCTACAACAATGGAGATGGGGATGAAAATATAAACGTCCACTTTTAAAAGTATAGAAAAAAACGTTCGTTGGCTTTTTTTTAAATCATCATTCCTTAATATTTTGGGGGGTCAATTTGCAATGTAAAGTTTTACTAGATTGGTTCTTAAGTTTGTGTCTCTTTTTGCTTGTTTTTTTAGTATTGTTGTTTTGTTTATTTAATCCAGACATTTTTAGTAATCACTGTCCAAAAAAAGAGGCAAGCGAAGTGATTTATTCATTGATCACCCTGTCTCCCAATTTTTTAATCAATCATCCCTAACACAGCATGTTGCCAAAAGATCTTGGTCACTGAACTGTTAAGTGACAAACCACCCTTGACTCTTGTTGCTGGTTAAAAACGAAAGTACCATATAAAATTGATTCGAAAGATTTGTTGAGAGATGAAATGAGGATAACGAAAGCAAAGAATTATATAATAATTAAACGTATCTTGAATCACAGCAACCAACAGAGCAGCTCCTTCATACGGCTACATAAAAAACTCTTGGCCCTTTCAGTTCGAAAAGGGGGTGAGATCAGATTATGTCAGCTCACCCAAACTCTTCGCACCCTGCCTCGAGATGATCTTCGGAAACTTTGATTGGGAAATTAAACGAATCAGAATAGACGGCAAATACCTAAGTAATCTCAAATTTGTTGATGACATCATCCTTTTTGTTGATTATCTTCATGACCTTCCAAAAATGCTTGACGAACTAAACGAAAAAAACTAATATGCAGGTCTCCACGTGAAATTCAGTAAAATAAGTACCATGTACAACAAATATGTAGAAAACAAAAACATTACGATCAGAATATAAATTGCAGGGGCTGAAGAAAGTAGACCACAACATTAATCAGGAACAACGAATCTCTGCGAAACCCTAAAAAGAAGAAGGCATCAAGCAAATCACTCTGGATTGGAAGGCTTTCGATGGAATGATTTTATTCTTCAGGAACAAGGAAATCTGATTAATCTTAGAATCAAGGGTCTACAACTAATGCATCCTCTCGATAGTTAACTATGGATATAAAAATGTGGACGTTACCAAAAGATTGACCCTCAAACCGAGAACCATACAATTGTTCTCCAGAGAGAATCATGCACAACATTACATGGAGAGATCACAAGACAGCATACTTTATTAGAAAACAAACTGAGGTCTGATATAGAAAGAAGGAAATTCAAACGACAATGGGCTGGTCATGTTGCAAGAATATCAGAAAACTGCTGGACATCACGTCACAACTTAATAAAACTGGATCGTTGTCCTCAGGGGCGCTTAGTCGACCCATGATTTTAATATATCTATACTACAGTGAAACATCCATCGAGACGTGTACACGGGTAGCTACATGGACATCTACTCTCACGTATTATTCGTTAGAGGCGAAGCAAGCGGACGGAAAGGTGCATTGTGAAGTGGCGCAAAATCTCAAAATGATGCCCCCACTCAGGGTATAGTGAAATTATATTTGCTTCCGAGCGTTGTCCTAACCTTGAACATTGGGTGCTGTCTTTGCCTTGAATTTTGTCTTTGCACCTGGATACTGTCTTTGCCTCTGGGGACTGTCTTTGCCCCAAAGTAATATCTTTGCCCCGAAGTACTTTCTTGGTCCAGAGCACTGTCTTTGTCCCCGAATGCTGTTTTTGCACTCGGACACTGTCTTTATCTTCGCAACTTTGTCCTTAGACATTTTCTTTGTCCCCAGACATTGTGTCTGTCCCTAGGCATCGTCTTTGCCTTCGAAGGCTGTCTTTACCCCCTAGCGCTGATAACCCTTGCTACGTCACTGTAATTCGGTCACCGACCTAACATTGTGAATTGGATCACATGTACGTATTTCTATCAACTGACCTTTGACGTCTTTCCTCCACTGAATCTTTCTTAAGTAATCGCCGAAAATAGTATTCAGTTGTAGACAGTTTCAGGTTTTGGTGATGGTGGAGAGAAGCTTGCAGGGAAATTCGTCATAGGCGAGAAACTGAAGCGGAGATAAAGACGGCGAAAAAATAATAATTAAAACCTTCAACCAAAACTGTCATCATGGGTTACTTCAAGGTTTGAATCGGTCTGTTTGACTGGATGGCCACGTCTGTATGTATGTATTGTACGTACAGGTTGCATCGAAGGAGCTAGAGGACGATAAAACTGAACATGAACTATTCATTTATTTATTTATTTTTTTTTTTTTGCTTTTTGTTTGATTGTTTTGTTTAGGGGTTTTTTGTTATTTTTTTCAAATCCTCCTAAATTGCTTTTTAGTAAGAGATTCAAAGTGCAATGACGATTAATACTAAAGTGGTTCCTTATTCTTTTAAAATATAGACTTTCCACAAATATCAAGTAAAGTATCTTGTTCATTGATCACCCCTTTTCTCCAATTTTCCATTGATTACAACGAACACAGGATGCTTGCCTAAAGTTGCTGATCACGGAACGGTTTCTACAGAGTAACTAACCAGATCAGTTACATTTGGATTCGGTTCTATTCTTGCTGACTGTAATCTCAAATATCAGCCTCGGTATTTTTCCTTTTCAATATTAAGAAAGCTTCAAGTGTTTAACATTAGACTTCGAAAAGGAGATCAAGTCAGCAGCCAAAGATCAGGGCCATCTTGAGAATATCTTGGGTCCCGGGTAAAGCAATTTACTGGGGCTGTTAATACTCCAAGATCCCAACATATTAAATTTCTAGTTTTCAAATTGAATTTTGGGGCCATGAGCTCACAGTGCCATTCACTTGGATAGTGCAATGTCTGTCTCACATGCAAAAGGTTCAATTCCCGGTATGAGCGAAGAGTGTGGAGAATTCTTCATTAGGGCAATTCTCCATGTGAAAACTCTGAGCTATGTGATTAGGGTGGAAGTATCTCTTCAGTGGACTTGCATCTTACCAAGGGGATGGCTATGAAAAGGATTTAAATATTGTAAGAATAAATTTGAAACATGCAAGCATCACATGCAAAAGAAACTGGGACTTCGTCATCGGCTGATCATACTCCAAAACTACTTCCTCCCACCACCGGATACTGCCCAGAGTGCCCATGATATGAGACGGTCCTACTCAAGATTGTAATTTGATAGTTATTGTCCCAATTTTCCAAGACTTGGGCCATTATCGCTATCTAAATTAGTTGTCATTGATATGAGTAGAGACACTTTTTTTAAAAATTAACACTTGTGAACACAGTGAATTATCAGTAATGGGCACTGTCACTAACTTGGTAGCTATAAATCGTTTATTAAGCTTACTTTTGTATGGCACAAGGGCATTGGACATGTGGGGCACCAAGTGAGGATCGAAGTCTCTATAACAGAAACAGTGTGCAAGTCAAGTTATGCATAGGCTCTTAAATGTTT
Organism: Thysanoteuthis rhombus; assembly: GCA_963457665.1. Classification (NCBI taxonomy): domain Eukaryota; kingdom Metazoa; phylum Mollusca; class Cephalopoda; order Oegopsida; family Thysanoteuthidae; genus Thysanoteuthis; species Thysanoteuthis major. The sequence goes on along the minus strand of OY735198.1, from coordinate 10,989,910 downwards.
AATTTTCAATCAGGCAGTAAAATTAAATAACACATTCATCAGAAATTAACGTTACAATAAAATCGAAGGCGTGTTTCTAACAAACTGTGCACCAAATCGTCAGACTTGGACGTCGGGTACACTGTTTCTTTTCAACGTTGACGAGTTCATAGTATGCAGTCTGATTCGTTATCGCATTATTTGTCAAACTAGTTGCCTTTATTTCCGTATGTAGCTACAATGATGGATGACAATGACCAGACCAAAGCCAGTGACGTCATGCACAAATAACAGTGACAGTGATGTACGCAAGAACTGATGATGAATTCACTCCCAAAGGTCACTTGGGGGGGATTAACTCCGTAAATGAAATAGAATATGACTGTTCTTCATAACTGGTAATTCTCATTTGTACGTTTACGATTCATAATAATTTTCCATGAAAAGAAACAAAAATTATCCTCATTGTCTTCTTTTTTTAGATATTTTCCTTCCTGTTAGATTGCAATAAAATCATCATTAGGAGTTAGAAGCCATTGCTTTAAAAACTTCTGAACTCCATAAGAGGATCTAAAAAAAAAAGCAAGATTGTTTCTGATTAAAGTCATTTAATTATCCTTTTCTGATAGAAGATTCCACCCTTCAGAGCCTACGGATGACCTTTGGGTCTCACTATGCTGATTAAACACCGCCATAGTGCACGTCAATGAATATGTACGTCAAAACAAAGAATACCGAAAAATACAGCCAGAGTGAATGAATAAATTACACACCCCTTCGTTTTGTAATAAGCCTATCATTGATATATAATAAAAAACGAAGTAATTCTTTAGCGACTTTTTTTTCAGATACGCGTGAAATATTTATCTCTCTAGTAAGAAAGTAGACAAAGTTGTACATTCTAGAATGTTCGAGTAGCATTAATAGAAATGACAGAGCTGCTGGGGTACATTGCTATTTATCTGTGGCTAACCGATATTGGCTGGTCTGAAACCGGTCATGTCACTTTCACAGATGCAACATCTTCTCTCCAACATCGCTTCTCTACGGACCAGCAAACAGACAAATACCACCCAGTTGGTTTTACTCCAAAATGTTCGACTCACTCGTCTCGGCTCGACGGGAAATAAAGCCCTTAGTCTCTAAAAATAAAAAAAATTCTCAATTGCTTTACGCTGAACCAGACGTAAATGATGAAGCAGACGTGCGTCTGAACAGTTTAAATAAACTTGCCGTTCCATTGGCTATGTTTTTCCGTTTTGAATTTCAAGTTGACCGCATATTGGCTCGTTTTAGTCATGGGTGGTTTCTTCACCCTTGATTAAATCATAAAATCGATTATAACCACAGCTTCACTTCAGACTTTTATTCTTTATTTCTGGAGGTTGTTTTCGACTTTGGTCGTCCAGTGGCAGTGATGGTCGAAATACTGAATTTTAAAAATAGGCGTGGTCTGAGGTAATCAAACTTGACTTCATGGGTGTCCCCTGAAGAAAGGTAACGGGGCAATTAACCCCCTTCCCCCGATCAGGTTTTCTCGTAGAGGGCGTTTGAAAGTTAGAACCACGTAGTCAATAAAGTATAATGATGCATTACTGCAGTTTAACCCAACCCCAACTTGATGTTCCCGAACAAAAATACTGTATTATTAGTGGCTGGTAACACGATTGCTACTAAGATATATTCTGAATATATCCGCCCTTTGGAAAGAGAGCTTCTTCACACACATACACACACATGCACACACACACACTTCTTCAAGAAATACACAAGTCTTGACATTCCCTTATTGCTCTTGCAATATTCGCCAAAGGCTTAAAGAAAAGCTTCTATAAAGTTCGCTTAATACCGTGCTTTAAAAAATAAACATACCACTGTCATCATTTTGCATCTCTAAAGAAAAGGTATTTCATTATTATTGTGAAAATATATGTATATGTATTCGTTGCTAAATAAATCATATTCCAATACACAACTTAGGATAACTTTTAGTGAGGGTTTTAGGCACTGCGTGTTCACTATGAAAGTTGCAGGAACCTTCCACCAATTATCATAAGCATTTATTCACATGTACTGTAAATCTTCGTGTATAACATGATTCTTGAATCATACGAGTACTAGATATGGTGAAAAATAAGTATAAAATTTTAGCCTATTGCATAACACTAGTCCCCAGTTTGACAATCACATGTAAGTTTCTGCTTCCCAAATGTGTGTGTGTGTGTGGGTGTATGTGTGTGTGAATTTCACTCTCATCGAATGAGCTTAATTCTAGTAAAATATAAAAAAATCCTGCATACATCAATGTATTGCACAACCCGCCCGCCATATGTTCTCTCAGATTTGAGGACAATTTGCTGTGTTACGCAGGAAGAATTACAGTTATTTATTGACTGAAAATTAAACAATCTAGTGACCGAATTATGATGAACACCTCCATAAATTATCATCTTTGGTGTCTTTGAAATTATTTCCATTCACTGCTGTTTTGGGATTCATTGCCAATTCTTACCAACACGTCTTTGAACGATTTGTATAAAGTTTTGTACGCAAACAAGACAATTGATTGAAAAGTTAAATAGGTAGAGTTTGTCGTTAATTTCAATGTATGTTTGTGTGTGTGTGTGTGTGTGTGTGTGTGTGTGTGTGTGTGTGTGTAAAGTACCCATAAGCGCTGCTATTACTTCCAAACCCAAATATACTTTTTCATTTCCATCTTTGCTTTCGATGGATTTCAATTTGTTTTCTATAGAAATCTAACTTCTTGACCACTAAAAAGAACGCACATGCTACTGAAAAAATAAACCCTTCTCGAAACATGTATTGCATACAAATACTTAATTTATGAATTGATTATCAAATAAAATGCCCATATACTTTTACTCACCCCATATATATATATATATATATATATATATATATATATATATATATATATATGTGTGTGTGTGTGTGTGTGTGTGTGTGTGTGTTTCCAAGACAGTCTGTCTTCACGTGTTCTTTAGTGATTGCGCTGAGATGATTTCCCTCGAAAAGGTATCATTTGTCATGCTTTTTGCTCTTTCAACACAAACTGAATAATCCTACTAAATTTCTTCCAAGAAAATATTTTTAAAAAATTAAACTTGAATTTAATTAGTAATTGCAATCGTACTGATCTCGGATGATATTTCTATTTGGTTTGTTTCTAGCTGGATACTCCAGGAATCCGGTTTTATCCTAATGATGAACAGTTTAATTTCTTGGTTCGCCGGTTGTAACACTGGTCTCTTCCCATGTTGGGGGGAAACTTCTTGTCCACTGTTTCAAACTATGCATTATCCCTGATAAACAAATTTTGTATTTTCTTTCTGAAAAAAAATCTAAATCCAAATATATCTTTGAATTTTTCCACTTGGATTAACGAATTAATCGTATGGACACCCAATCAGTACATAAATCGTATAGGATGATCAGCAAATTAATCTTGCTGGCCTCCGTTAGTGGGTTCGATCCTCATCGGTCTAATACCAATTCATAGTTATATAATGAAGTGTGATTTTTCTTGGTTTTCTTAACACGAGACACTCTCGCTCGGAGGCCAAGATTTTGCTAATAAAAGTATCTCCAACTTACTATTTGAATATATGGACTCTTCTTCTGCAACAAATTTGATATTATTTTTTTTAGAAAAATATATCTGTGATTTTAACAGGTGTTGATTAGTTAATTATAATGTACCGTTCACGAGCTATTCGTGACTAAAAAGTGAAATCGATGTCGGGAGACTCAGTTATTCCCATATCCTGTTCCATTGGGCTGTTCCAAGCCTCAAGTTTGTTCGAAAGGATCGTTTGGGAGATTGTGAAGCTGAATAGGATGAAAAATATCTTAAACCTAACACTTATTTCCAGATAGTTCGCACACAGCGATATTTATATACTAAGGAAATTAGATTTGTGACTTCAATTAGGAAACTAGATAAATATACATTAATTTTAAAATTCGCGCACATGAAAGAATTATTGGCATTCCTCCCAGAGGGCAAATGTCAATATACGACAGAACACCCCAAGGCTGTAAATGGCAAGTAGAAATGTTAGCCTAAAACGGTTTTAGAAAACCATTTTGTTAGTTGTATATAAACAGAGATGGGGGGTCCTAGTGTGAGTGAGATATTGTAATGGTAGTTAGTGAGCTAACAATAAAGGCAGCAGTCAGGAAGTAGAAGATTGGCATCTAATGTTTCGTTTATTTAAATTTTTATGCAATAGATTACTGATTACACCAAGCTGTTTTGAAGTTTTAATTGAAAACATATCAAATTTCAATACGAAATAGAGAATATTCTCTTAGCGTCTATGGTGATAAATAAATATTACCAACTGTCTTTTTGCTTTAGTTTATTGTGACTTTACCAATTACTCGTGGAGATCATGGTATTTTCTTGAATAAATAAGTCGTTTAAACGTTGTCTTCACCGGCCATTAAGCTCGATGTCAAGTCATTTCCTCAGTGTAACTGCTCTTCTATCAGGGTAATGAATCGCCCAATAACGAACTGTGTTATATCAGGGAACGCCTCTGCCAACATACTAAATGTGTCTTCGGTTTGCACTGTATGATTTCTCAGCGAAGTCAAAGGAACTATTCACAATACTTCGGCACCAAAGTTTCGAACGATGGGCGGAAAGACAGATTCCAGCTGAGCAACTATATCAATACGAATCGTAGATAGAACTCCTCACAAAAAATGAAAAATTCCAAATGCTGTGTTTCGAGAAAACGATTTGTTCAGTATAGTTTATTTTAACAAAAATTCCGGAAAAGTGACTGAAAATTCCTGGATTTGCCCCAAAATGTAAACAGTTTTTCCTTTGCACGATGCACACCCTTCCACAATATTACACTGAAATCCACAGAGAACACTCGGAGTTATTGTGCTGTGAACATATAGCTATAATGTGGTGGTGATAATTAGGAAAGAATCTTTGATCCGCCTCAAAATATAAACACTTTTCCCTCAACCCATTGACCAGCCATCCACAAAATTTCCATCAAATTCATTGAAAACTTAAGTATATTGTACTGCATACATATAGCTTCGGTGCAATGGAGGTGTCCATGGACCCCCCCCCCCCGCCTTAAAAATGATATTTCCTTTGTCTACAGCCAACCCTTCCACAAATTTTCATTGAATTTAGTTCAGAACTTTTAGAGATATTGTGCTGTGTACATATAACTACGGTGCAGGGGAGATGACTGTAACCCCCACCACCACCACACACACACACACGAAAAAAGGTATTGAAAATTCATTGATATAATTTCATGGAAATTTATTGAAAAGCTTTCATCTGTGTACATACAGTTATGATATAGTTACCATGCAGGGGAAGTAATTAAGTAAGATTCCTGGATCCACCTTGAAATGTCCACAGTTTTTCCTTAGAGCATTGTACTCCATGCCTCAAACTTTCACTGAAATTCATTAAGGGCATTCACTGATATGTGTACAGGTAGCAACGATGCAGGGAGGATGGCTGCGAAAAGTTCCAGAATCCGCCCCAATATGTAAACACCATTCCAAAAATATCACTGAATTTCACAGGGAAGTTTGGAAGATATTTTGCTGTATATATGTAGCTACAATGCAGGGTAAACACGTAAAATTTCCGCCCCAGAATGTAAACACTTCTTCCTTAGAGCATTGCACACCATTTCCGAAAATTACACTGAAGTTCATTAAGAAGATTCAGAGATTTTGTGTGATGCACATGTAACTACGATGTAGGGGAGATACTGAGAAAATTCACGGATCCACCCCTCGAAATGTATTGACCACCCTTCAACGAAATTTCGTTGAAATTCATCCCAGAACTTTTGGAGATATTGTGCTATGCACGTATTGCTACGATGCAGGAGAGATGACAAAACACCTGGATCCACCCCAGAATGTGAAAACTTCTCTCTTTGCCCACTGCCCATCCTTCAACAAAATGTCACTGAAATTCATCGAGAACTTTTGGAAGTATTGTGCTGTCTATATGTAGCTTCAATGCAACGGAAGTGGCTGTGAAAAATTCTGAATCCGTCCAAAAATATAAACATCTTTTTGCCTAATGCCCAACTTTTTCCATTTAATGAATTAGAACTTCTGGGGATATTGCGTTGTCTACAGATAACTACAGTGCAGGCGGTAAGTTTTAAAATTCTGGATTCGGTCCAAAATGTAAATACTTCTTCCTCAATCCATTGCCCCCCCCCCCCAAAAAAAAAAATTCGTTGAGATTCATTGAGAACTTTCGGTACATATAGCTTCAATGCTAGTAGAGGGGATGACTGTAAAGAATTCCTGGATCAGCCCCAAAATGTAAGCACTTCTTTTTGCCCATCGCTCAACTTCGACAAAATTTCATTGAAATTCATTCGGAAATTCTAGAGATAACAAGTGGACCGAAAGTATGGTTCCACTCCCGGATTGTGATCGTATAGTTAATGAGCTCCCTACTAAAACATGATATTATGGATGAAAACCATTCATTTTATTCTCCAAGAGCACCCCACAGAGGCGGGGCAAAAAATTATCTGTACTATTTCAGGCTGGGACGGGCCAAGCGATGGAATAGCCCGCCTCGGGTGACACCATCAGAGGTGATGAGACCAAGATGAATTTTTAAATATTTTACGTTCAGTGTCTTAGTGATCCCTTCTGATGAAACATCTGACTGTCTACACAATATCTCCGAAGGTACTCAACTAATCCCAATCAAATTTCGTGAGAGGGTAGGCTGCGAAGTAAGGGAGAGTGGGTTGAACTTGGGGGCAGATTCAGGAATATTTTCCAATTGAAAGATATTTTTCCGGTTTTTTTTTTTTTTTTTTGTCTTTATATATTTGGTGAACGCTCATATATGTCCTCACTATATCTCCAGAAGTTTTCAATGAATTTTTAGGCTTATGCCATCACAGTCAATAATATAGAAGAATCATCATGAATAATGAAGAGTATTAGTGCAAAAGATCACCAGAAGTTTGGATATCCTAGGAAGAGAGAGCAAGTTCAGGAAGAAAGGGGTGACACCGTGAGTAACTATACCCGGGTGACGTTAATCATAGGACCACCGCTGCTCCTTCCCTCTACTTTTCTGTAGATATTTAGAAATATTTAACTTGGGCACAGTATCACAATAGTTGCACACCCAATAAAGTACCTATGAGGCTGATATGTAAACCAATGATTTTTTCATCTTTTTAGAATTCCATCTTCTTCAATGCACAGACCTACGCTCTCGGTTACGTGGTCATCCGCTGACACTTCTCCAGGACTGGATGATATATTTCTAGGCGTGGGACAAAAAGATATATTTTCGTAATTTCGAGCGATAGCTCAGGTTTACGGTCGACTTTGTGACAAATAAGCGATGATTGAAAATAATACACTTTTTATGACATCATAAAAGAACAGTTGACTTTGCAACGGATGAGCTCGAAAAAAACGTCATGACTACGATTGAAGACGGTACACTTTTATGACGTCATAAGAATGTCCATTACAGAATAATGCGAAGAAAAGAAAAGGCTTGAAAAATTGTACAGGGATCTTCATAAGTAGCCAGTCTCGTTTCGCTCGGACCAGTAGATTATAATATGTCTTTGAGGCAACACCGTTAATAAAGAAGAATACCATCTTTTTGCATAGGTACATTGAGTTTGTCATAATGTCCATCGATTGTCTGCCATTCTTGCAACATGGCCAGCCCACCTCCATTTGAGTTTTTTATGGATTCTATGATGTCTCTAACTCTTGTCTTTTCCCGGATGTACTGTGCTGTTTTGTGGTCTCTCCATGTGAGGCCCAGCATTATTCTTTCATGTGCACGTTGCATGGTTCTCAGTTTACGGGACAGTCTCTTGGTTAAGTTCCATGTTTCAGCTCCATAAGTGACTATTGGGAGGATGCATTGGTTATACACCCTTCTCTTTAGGATTAATGGGATCTTATTATTTTTGAAGGTTGAGCTAGCTCTGCCAAAGGCTTGCCATCCTAGTGTGATTCTTCGCTTGATTTCTTCTTCTTTTGAGGGTCTCATGGAGATTCGTTGTAGATCTAGTGGTCTACTTTCTCGGGTTCTGTGTCCTCGATTTCGATCTTAGTGTTTTTATCTCCAATGTGGTTGTTGCACATGATCTTTGTCTTGCTGAAGTTCGTGTGTAGGCCGACTTTCTTGCTCTCTTCATTTAGTTCATCTATCATTAGTCGGAGGTTGTGTAGGTTCTCTGCAAAAAGGGCTATGTCGTCTCCGAGACCACATGCGCAACCAAGGCCGGCAAAATGTTAGATGGAAAGACGAGCTAGACAAGTTCAGAAAGTACTGGCTCCGTGACGCCCATGATAGAGAAGTGTGGCAAATCCTGGGGAAGGTCTATGTCCAACGACGGACGCTAAAAGACTGATGATGATGATGATGATGATGGTGATGATGATGATGATGATGATGATGATGATGATGATGATGATATTGAGTTTGGATTACGTGAAATAGTTGTACAGAAATATCACCCATTATTGACTATGAGGTTCCAATTTTCAAATGTCCCCACTGTAGGTGAGAAGGACGGATCCGGGGGGAATGCCTATTTTACCCTTACCAGGTTATATTTCTGGGGGTCAGAGTGAGAAATTGATTCACAGTGATTTGCTTGAAGGATTTCTGTTCTGTTCTTTGAACTTCTCTATGTTTCATAAGCTTGGTTTCGTATGCCACAAAGCCCAATAATATCAGGAGTATTGTTTTCTGACAATGTTCCACGCTGGGAAGGCCCTACCCACCTTGGAATTCAAGGATTCGAAATCGTAAAATTTATCTGGACTCTAACACTGACCACTGCCGTCTATGGGAAATTTGGAACTGTCTCACCCCAAGCGGATCACTGGCACTTTTCTTTTCGCGGTGGAGGCTACATTCGCCGAAAACTCGGCAAAGATCGGAGTCACACCTGCAATACCATCACGTGAACCTCAGAAACATCAAAGATCGGAACACATTGCCATCACATCACGTGCACTCATGCAAGCTCACGAGGCCTCGAAATCATGAATGTCAGCAGTCCTGTCACCTCACGTGATCTTACATGTGGTCACCAAATATTACATGATGCATGTCCTTTTTGAAGTCAGATTTAGATGTGAAACCTCACGGTATTACGCACCCCACAAGTATATGTTGAAACAGAAAATCCAAGATTTGAAGTTACACAAGCAGACCAGAAATGATTCGTATCTTGCAGCCGTTACTGCAGTTTGTCTCCTAGCAATTCAAATAAGCGTTTGACTGGCCTGCGTACTATTAACACTCACGTGAACTCACATGAGTTCACAGTGTGGTGGCAATATGTTCCGCCTTAAGAGTTCTACCGCCATATTCCAATAGAAAACCAACTGGCCTAAACAGAACATAATTCTCTTTATAGAAAAAAAATCACTACTTAGCGATGATATATGATTATGCTTGGAAAGATTTGTCCAAATCCCTGACTTATTTATTATTAAGACAATTTTTGTCTGTCAGATATCGCCTTTTACATTGTACTAGCTGGTCAGCGGCGAGGAGACCCAAGTGTTTCGTGATGTATCATCATCATCGGCCGCTGTAAGTCCACCGATGTTCAAAGGCCTTCCCCATCTCCTTCCATGACGAGCATGATTGCGCAAATCTCAGCCATGTCTTACCGGTAACTTTTCTTTACAGATTTTCTATCTCGTCTCTCGATTTTGTGTCTGGTCTTTTCCTGCTGCATTTACTGTCCCACAGACACCAATCAGTAAACCTTTTTCTCCATTTGTTTTGCTCCTTCTTTTCGCTACGTGCTCCACCCATCTCCGTTTCAGTTACTTAACTACTTGTCTGATATCATCACCCTGGTCCTCCCCTGGATTCATGTTTATCTTTTTCTATCACTTAGAGTTATTCGTAACATTACTCTTTCAGTTGTCCTCTGTGCTATTTGGGGTTTGTTTTCAAGTGCTTTTAGTTTCTATGTTTTACACCCGTACGTCATAGCTGGTACTTCACGCTGATTGTATACTTGACGTTTTTAGTACATTGACAAGTTGCTTTTCAGTATATTTCTATTTCTACCAAATGTTGTCCAGCCAATACACGTATCAATATTTTGCATCTGTGAGTATACCGAATAATAAAAGAAAACTCAAACAGCTCCTTCTTGCTGCGATAAGAATAGTAGGATCAGGAGTATACCTTGAAGGCTACAAAAAGGCGTGTGTGACAGTAGCAGCTACCAATATGAAAAGACTTTGTGTTGCATTCTATATGTATATATATGTAAATTGAATTCTTTAACTTGTTCGTTACTTTATGGTTGTTCAACCGCAACATTTTTTATCATTCCTTATGGGAAAAGTTGAATATTGAACGACCATAGCCGTCAAAGATGGTAGGGGGTTCTGTCTTTCTTTTCACGTATGCTTGTGTTTTATATGTTTATATGTTTATGTGTTTGTTTGTTCCAATGCTCTTGACCTTACCCTTTACCAATGGAAAACGCCAGTGATGTCATAAATAGAATTAATTCTGACCATGTTTATTCCAAGATAGATTTTTTTTATGTAACTTCAAATTTTGACGATACAGTTGTTCAGTTATTGAATGTGATGGCTACTTTCAGGATTTTTTAAAAAGTTTATCGACTAAAATCAGTGGGTAAATGACTTACGCTTCTTTAAGTGCTTTGACTAATTTTGACCCCCCTACACCCGACAAAGTACAGGATATACGTTCACGAAGGTAATTATAGGTAACATTCTGTATGCACGGAATGCTGAAACATAAAAATCATACTTGTGAAAAAAAATTTTATAAGTTGTATCAAAATGAAATAGGTCTGGTTAGTCGCTCAATAGAAACCATCATGTGACCACCAATGTCATTTGGCTGCGTATCGTGTTAGGGTGAGCTATCAAAGAAATGAGAAAAGTGGTGATCAATGAGTGAATGATGCCGGCCACAAACTAAAAGACCAATTTAGCATAAACTTACATGGTGAATTAGATCCATCTCTTAGAACTTATTCAGAGGGATTCTACCTCCAAAGGTTTTTTTAATCTCGATGTAATAAGGTTTAAATGCTTAAATTTTCAGCCCTTTAGCTCCATTTGGTACGACCAGTACGCATCTTGCATACACACATACCTAGCCAACCAGAGCAGTTTAAAAACAGGGTGAAACTATCTGAACAGGTTTGATGACAGTTTTGGTTGACAGTTTCTGATAAAATAGCATTTCCGCCTCTCACTCTCAAATTTCTCACGTTTTCTTAATCAGATCAAATACATGTTTACCTCGCACCCAAATATGGGGCTTTCTTATACAAAAAAAAAACTTTCGTCAACCGGAGTGGCGTAAAGCGAAGAAGCGATTAGCGTTAATTTATATGTGAATATTTGTTTAGCGTTCCCAGATTCCAAAAATGGTGATAATGATATTTCAGATTGAGTCGTCAGATTTTGGGATGGTGGGGAGACAGATGGCTGGGATGAAGGAGAGAAAGGAAGAGAGTTCACGCTGACTCTGCAATATAGATGTAAAAGACGGGAAAGTAACGTAGAGCGAACTTTCAAAAAGCAGGTGATACCTGTATTAAAGCAAACAAACAATAGAAATACGATTATATCTATCGCATTCCTCGTGCATTAATATAAAGTACTGGGTTTGATCAAGCAAGCTTTCATCTTTAACAAGGAATCGTTCATTGAAATATATAAGACGTATGTCCGCCCTAATTCTATGTTTAGGCCTAGTCACCGTATTTGGAGAAGGATAGATATATTTTAGAAAAAGTCCAGAGACGAGCAACTAAGTTAGTACCAAAATCAAAGAGTATGAGTTATTAAGATTAACGTGTTGGGTTGACATCGTTAGACAAAAAAGAGGGATTGGGAAGACATGTTTGAGATTGTGCGTTGCATGGAACTAGTTGATCCTTGTGTATTTTTTACCAAAAGGAAATACAAGGGACTGAGAGGCCATACATATACGGTTGAAGTAAATATGAGCAGAATGAATATCAGAACATTTTTTTTTTAGCAACAGAGTGGTAGGATTATGGAATAGATTGCCGGAATATGTTCTACTATCGAAAAATGTGAATTGGTTTAAAAAGAATTATGATGTTTATTACACAAGCGCTGACGCTAATGTCTACGACTGAGATATCATGTAAATATTATTATTTGATGTGCGCTTTTATATACAGATCGTATACTTTTCTTCGCACAATGATAAATGTTTCTGCAAGTTTTGTACGTGCAATTTCAGATTACGCTATCAGCATACCATCAACAGTCATCAAAACCTCAGGAATTGCAGGCATGTATGTAGAAATAAGTGAACCTGTCGACGTGAGTATCATCATCATGAATCATCATCAGCCGTTACAAGTTTGCTCCTGGTAAAAAGCCTTCCCCAACTCCTTTCATGACGACTGTGACTGCACTAACATGTCATGTCTTACCCACAAAACCCTTCATCTCATCCCTCCGTCCTGTGTCTGGTCCTTTCTTACTAGGTTTACTGTTGCTCCATCTTAATTGCTGTGGCTTTCTATCGCAACTAAACTCAGGCTGTCGTTGAATGACAGCGCTGATCATAATAGAGAATGAGTTGAGAAACAGGTGGGAATAAAACTCACGTCGCCATATGCCGAAGGGTGGTTCGCTGAACGTGCAACCGTACTTACCACTGAGCTACTGGAAGTCAGTGACAAGCACTGGTCCAAATCAGACCCTTATAGTCCCTCCCTATCCCGGTATCAGTTTTTTACGATTCAAATTGCTCTAGCTCTCGTAAAACGTTTCTGATTTAATTGTCTTGGTGGATATAATTTAATTTGGTCAGTGTATATAATTGGCTGTGTATATAACTCTGTGTACACCTATGGGCAAGTGTGTGTGGCGGTTGTTATTACCCAACTCTTGAATGGTTGAAGCAGCAATGTAATCAGACCATATCAGTTGATACTAACTCTTATCTTTCACTTTAAGATAGCGATGCAATCAGCCAAAAGCTCTGTATTGTACTCACTGGTGGCGAGAAATAACCAACTCGTGATCGTCAATCGATTATTCTCGCCTTGAATCTCAGCTTATTCGATCGCCGCTTATTATTTAGGTCAGTCAGGCGCCAGACTAACCTCATGGGTGTTGGACTTGGCCGACGTCCTAACTGAGTGTCTTGTATTTTGTTGTTACTGTTGATGTTTTGTTTTGTTTGTTTTGTTGTTTTTTTTTCCTCATCTCCGTACAACTACTGAACGGTTACACCTTTATAAAAAGGTAGCCAGCAAAAAAGAGTAGTTTATGCAATGCTCACACGCGTCTCTCGTGGTGGTTGAAAGCTTCTGACCAATTGATATGAGTAATTCCTGATATAGTGGCGTAAGAGACGGTTTGGTTGTTACGGCCATGGTATGACCAGTATTTTGCAAAGATGAGGTTTGAAATCGTGGAAAAATTACTGCAAAAAAATTAAATTATTCGCCAGGCCTTTCACGTCGTAATACTAATTATTTTTGTGTGAAACAAGCTTTTATAAAAACAAAATTTAAAATAACTCTTTTCAGCCAGACCAAACTTGAAAAGCTGCTTAGGACACTGTGATATCGTGTATTTTACAAGCATGCCAATGAACTGACAGTGATTTCTATTTGTAAATAATTTGCACACGGACACATTTTGCTGACGTTAAACTCAAACTAGTTTGTAAATTAATCAATCTCATAATCAAAATATCCTATAAGTGTATTTTTCTGCCTAACTCAAATACCAGAGAGCACAGGGACTTGAAAACTTCGGTGAAGAAGTTGAAAGAACCCAATGGGTGACATAGGCCTATAAGAATGTAGATAGTGTTACCCCTCAGAGTTTAAACAGGGTTTTGATGAGGTTTCTATGAAGTAAAACTATCTTTCAGGGTTTGCATGTGGGAAAACTGACACCATGGGGTTTAACAGAGAAACGGAAACATTAAAATTGTTGGATCAGGCACTCTTGGAATCTAGAAGGGGTGCCCACGGGGTCCCTATCAAGTAAAACTTTGCCCCCACCGATTTATTCAAGAAGCTGTGTTACGGCCCCATGTGCACCTCTGAGTCACTCAGTTTGCCTTAAGATTTTGTTAATACATGTTCTAAGGATCATGAAAAAGTAGTTGCCATTTACTGGTTCATGTTTTTTTTGGTCTAATTTAGATCATTGTGTGTTTATTTCTGATGTGATGTTGCACATGACCTTTGTTTTGCTGCAGTTCATATGGAGACAAAATTTCTCGCTTTCTCCATTCAGTTCATCTAGCCTGTATTGCAGGTCATGGAGGTCAAGGACGTTGTCGTCAGCAAGTCTGAGGTTGCTCAGATATTCGCCGTCTATTCTGATTCCTTTGTGTTCCTAGTCTTGGTTTCGGAGGGTCATCTTGAGGCTGGCTGGGAAGTGTTTGGGTGAGCTGGTATCACCTTCTCGTGTCCCTTGAAAGGAGCGGAAAGAGTTGTCACAAATTCAGTAAAATGCTTGTAAAAATGATCTGTAGCAAAATATCTGGTGAAAATTAAGGATGCTGCAAAAGTTCGGCTGAGAGAGGTGGCGTCTGGCATTATCATTCAGTCCATATGGCACCCATATTTCCAACTTTTATTTTTCCTATCGCCTTCAGATGACGGTATACGGTCCCTCTTAACTTCACAAAGACTCCATGATAGGACCAATCCTTTACTTGTGGGGCGTTGGTTAGTCTAACTTCCAAAGGATGCGACCCCCCCCCCATGATGACGAATTATGTCTCTATTCACAATGACTTTAATAAAAAGAATCAAAAAACAAAACAAAAAACAATTACATTAGAAAATATTTCACCTCCACTGGAGTTCAAACTAAGGATTGGACAGTCTGCGTTCATCTCACGCTAATGCTCTTGAGGTCAGGCACGAATCCACTCCCTTCGCGACTATTGGTAAATCGCATGACAGCTGACCCCTTTAACACTATAATAGAGAGCATTCCAGCCCAATAAAAATACAGAGCGGCTGCAGACAATGATCGGCTCTCCTTTGTTGGTCCGAAAAACGAAATCATTACCCCGTGAGTCGTGCATCATCGGAGCAACTGTACTGAGCTAGGTGACAATTGTTACTTTTTCTGTTTGGTCACCATTCCCACTGCAGAATAACTAATGGCAAATTTCAAATCAAAGAACGTAACCGTAACCCTAACGCTAACTGTAAAAATACTTAGCCTAACCCTAAACCCTACAAATGCTAACCCTAACATGCACTTCAGCCATTTTAAAATGGGAATGCATTGATGATATACAGTATTATGTGACTGAGAAAGGCTTGTGCAAAAAACAATTCTATATTTCCAGAAAGTCAGATGAACAACTAGAGAACGACAAAAAGTCGGTCAACTGCAATGTAGATAAGTGAGCAATTAATTGGATTAAGATTAATCAGCTTAGAATTAATCCCTGAATATCTAAGACCGGTAATCCATCTTGCTTGGACGCTAATGAATAAGCTCATTCATAAGTGAAATGCAATTACAGCATGGCCTTCCATAACCTTCTGACAAATATGTTGTGCTGGACATCACCTAGCAAAGGTCATCTTTACTGTTATCCTTTTTGACTGTACATGGGGCATCAGTCCAGATGAAATCGAGCAACAGTAATCCCTAAGTGGCAATACTAGAGGGCAATAAGCTACGAATCCAAACAGTCACCCGGGTAAGAAAACACTTCCTCTCAGAGAAATCCACTCCTACCTAAAATAGACAATCAGGAGCCACAGTTTCTTCTTGAAACAAGCATATTTAAATCAAATCTCAAAAAGATCTGAAACACTGTATTTATGAATATGAATTTTCAAACTAAATGATAAACCAAAGTATGACTTCATAGCTTATTCCTAGTGACATATTATCCTGGTACATATTGAGATATACATTAAAAAAAATTAAAACAAAAATCCTACCGGAGTTGGTTGGACTCCAATGAGAGTTCATTTTCTCAGTCTTAATAAAAGCAATGATAACACAATCTGATTAACATGATATGGGGAATTGAAGCTTTTACAAGCATGACAATAATTTCTGGAATCCATTCTGAAAAATCTGGGAAGCTAATTGAAACTACTGGACGACACTTGGCAACAGTAAACAGAAGAAGTTTCTTTGTCACAGACGATAAAGTATGATAGCTTAGTGGTAGAAAGTATTTTCGGAGCAGTTTTTGAGGACATGGATTATATAGTTATAATGATCGTCAAGATGAGAGACGTCCTTTCTGGGTTCGCTGAAAAAACAGCTCGCCTATTGAAAAGACCACTTAAATGACTTTTTCAAAATGATTTACTATGAACATGGATTCTAGCAGCTGAAATTTGTCAGATCAGCAATGAATTCGCCAAATGTTGTATTGCTCCATAATTTCACATTGAACATAGATAATTAAATATGAACAGAGTAAGATGGGCTAGTGGAAGCATACATCTTCATCAGCAGCAGCAGCAGCCTGTTAGCGTCCGTTGTTTGACATAGACCTTCCCCTGAACTCTCTATCATGGGCATCACAGAGCTAGTACTTACTGAATTTATCGAGCTCGTCATGCCATCTTACTTTCTGTCTGCCACAGTTTCGCATATGATCTCTGGGGATCCACATTGTCAGTCGGTTATCGGACATTCTTGCAACATACCCAGCCCATTGCCATTTGTGTTTTCTAACAGTTTCTATGATGTCTCAGACTCCTGTCATTTCTCTGTTTTGTGATCTCTCCATCTGAGGTTGAGTATGATTCTTTCATATGCACGTCGTAGTGGTTCTCAGTTTGAGGGTCAATCTTCTGGTTAGGTTCCATGTCTAAGCTCCATATTTGACTATCAGTAGGATACATTGGTTGTATACCCTTTTTTTTTGGATTAGTGGAATTTTCTTGTTCTTGAAAGTCGAGCTTGCTCTGCCAATAGCTTGGTAACCTAATGTGATTCTTCCCTTGATTTCTTCTTTTGATGACTTCATGTGTTGGTCATGTGCTGGTCTTCATAAGGAGTGGTATTCTTTCTCCAAATCTGCATTGTCGATTTTGATCGTTGTGTCTTTGTCCCCAACATGTTTGTTGTACATGACATTTGTTTTAGTGGAGTTTTTAGTGGAGGGCAACTTTCTTACTTGCTTCATTTTGTTCTTCTAGCATCATTTGGAGATCGTGAAGGTTCTTAGCAAAGAGGACGATGTCGTCAGCAAATCTGAGGTTACTTTGCCGTCAATCTTGATTCCTTTGAGTTCCCATTCTAAGTTTCAGAAGATCATCTCGAGGCAGGCTGTGCGGAGTTTTGGTGAGCTGGTATCACCTTGTCTCACTCCTTTTTTTAGTTAGAAAGGCAAAGGGTCTTCGTGTAGCCTGATGAAGGAACTGCTGTGTCGGTAGATATGTTGCAGTACTCTGATATATATGGGGACCACACCTTGTCGTATTATTGCGTTAATGACTTTGAGGATTTCCATTGAATCGAAAGCCTTTTTAAAATCAACAAATGCTACAGGTAGTGGCATTGTATATTCTGCTGCTTTCTCTTCTAGTCGGTTTACTGAATGGAGAAGCATGCATTTTATGCGGAATAAATAGTTAGATAGATCCATGTATTCTCACTGAAACACATATATATATATATATATATATATATATATAGCATTGTCATCATTTAATTTTGTCTTTTTTTTTCGTTAATCCTATTTTAATTGCTTCGTGCATGACGTGCAATCTATATACATATTAAAAAATTCCATCTCAGAGTATATATATATATATATATATATATATATATATATATATATATATATATATATATGTTTGAGTGTGCGTGAGTTGGCATATATTCGAAAAAAAAATAAACCGAACTGCAACCATTAAACGTGTCAAATGAACTCAGCCAACCCTTCAGGCTAGAATTGAAAAGCAAATATAAAATCCTCACCGATGAAAACGACACCAACATCAACGAACTTTGCAGCAAAATAACAAGCACTCTATTAGAAGCTGCCACTATATTTGAACCAAGAAACACACAGACCATTAGCAAAATCTCAGACGAAACCAGGAAACTCATTGAAAAGCACAGAAACCTCAAACCACAACCAACAACAAGGGAAAAAACAGAGGAGACCAAACTAAACAAAACAATAAAAAAGTAACAAAGGCAAAAGAGGGTGTACGACAGCAATCATTGAAACCACATCCAAAAAACGTCGAAGCTTTAGAGCGATGAACAAAGCTCTCAGTATAAGACAGAAACAAATAACTAGCATACTCGAAGAAAACTGAGACAAAGCAACAGACAGAGACAGAATTGTTGAACGCACTCAAGAATTCTACCAAGAATCTTACTCTTCAATGGGCGACTAAGCAACGACCGGGATACGCAAGACGTTGACAATCAGGTCGAGTACTTTCCAGAAGTTACACCATGGGAGGTAAAAAAAAAAAGCCATCAGACAAACAAAAAAAGGAAAAGCTCCTGGACTAGATATCATCACCATCGATATACCAAAAAAGCTGGTAAGATCGTCAATAAAAATCTAGCTATTCTACTCAACTTAGAGTAAAGTCCAGTAAGACTGGAACACGTAAATCATGATGTTTCTACATAAAAAGGAAACCCGAAAAACCTTAACAACTACAGGCCTATAAGCCTACTCAACTGCATTTATCGGTTAGAGAAAACCTATGCCCTCAGAGTGAAAAAAATGTGTGGAAATTGTAGGATGAACAGACTAGCATGGAATAGAATCGTCAAGCGAATGGTTTATAATCATAGCTTGCATGGACCAAAACTTCACCACCCCCTGACTACGTGTTACATCCAGATTGTGCATTTGTCTCGCATTTTGCATTTTGTGTATTTTCTCAGAACCGATTTGTACTGATCCTTTTCTTTGTATTTTTATATGTTTGATTTCATTGTAAAACATTTCGTAATTTTGTGTAAAAGAAGTGTAAAATTTGGATAAATAAACTCGTCCTTGGGCTCTCTTTCTATTACTCTGCCGTGCAACGGGGAAGCAATTCGCCCCGGGGCAGCGCTGTCCCATTGCACTATGAGGGACAGGTCGGGCTTTCGCGACATCGGTTGCTTTAGCAACCTCAGTTGCGTCGGCTGGAGCTATTTTCGATTGGTTGCTCCATTTTTTCCCACGTTAAGCTTGACCTTGTGTCACATTTTACTCCTGTCGAAATGCAAATAAATAGGTGCTCAACCTCACATGGAGAGATCACACAAGACACTGTATATCAGGAAGAAAATAGGGGTCCGAGATATCATAAAATCTATTAAAAAACTCAAATGGCAATGAGCCGGTCATTTTGTTAGAATGGCAGACAACCGATGGATATCAAGATTTACAACATGAATTCCCAGAGATCACATGCGAAACTGAAGCCAACAATATAAGATGGGGAGATAAACTAGACTAATTCAGATAATACTGGCTCCGCAACGCTCATGATAGAGAAATATTGTGGATCCTGGGGAAGGTCTATGTCCAAAGATGGACGGTAAAAGACTGATGATGATGATGATGATGTATGTATGAGTTTTTGTACTTATGTGTCTTTGTCTCTGTGTGTACGCACACGAGCAAAAATCATCATGCACATATGTACATATACGATTATTTTTACATGATCGAATCAGATCATTTATCCATTTCTTAATAACATAATTGTACCGTTGAAAGAAACCAGTAGAGTAGGTATAGATCGTGAATAAACAAATTTGAAGTTGAAACAGTTATTTGGGTCTTTGCATTACCGGCGGCTGTTCAGCTCAATGGTGTGAGCAACACTACGTTGAAGTGGCAACCCTATCGGTTGCAGGTTCGATTCCTGCAAAAGCCCCATTTTCTTTGATTATTTATTCTATTTACGTCGTCTAGGGCCTAATGATACATACACCGTGAAATAATGGGAGTTATTTCAAATAAGAGTTTCAATAAAATATGATGCAGTTTATAATCAATCGTACATGCATAATAAAATAGCAGTTCTTACTTAGAAAAACGCATTTACCTGGGGAGTCAAGAAACTCAGCCAAATCTTCGTAGCCATAGAAATAGATATTTATACCAACTGGGTGTACGTGCCTGCAAGGCTCTTTTTGCACAAGTAAAAGTGCTCAAAGATCTTAAAGCACTCATCAGGAAAACATTACTTACTAATAAGTAGCAGCAACAGTTGGCAGGCAGCACTCTTACGATGTACAGATCTAACGTTTTTTGTTTTGTTTTATTTTCTTTCGTGGCATAAACGTTTGTTTTGGCGAAGTGCTTGTTATTTGTTCAGAGGAGCCTATTCAGGTGCACATTCTTATGGTGACCCTGAGCATGCAAATATCAGTATATATCTGAAATGTCGACGTCATTGTCTTCTATCTACTTATTCTGTACTGCCGATGGAGTGGATTTCTTTAGGGTGGATCCTAATTTGCCAACGAGTGACCCACACACTATGATTTAAGGGCCATCCTCTGCAGCGCGTGTGTTATGATATATGCAGGCGATTAAACTGCCACTGCTGCTGATCTCAGTGTAACGTTCAGTCTTGCTTCCCATTCACCCGAGCCCCCATGAGAACAGGATGTGATATAAAGTCGGTTTTACACACAGACGTATGGCAGAGTAACCTACTTGAAAATTACCGTTTGTCCTCACAACTACTGTTGTCATGACGTAAGAGCAATTGACTTGGTCACAGGGCGAACCCTGATCCCACAGGTCCAGACAACACAGAGAAATACTTAGGGCGTTGCATGTGTCCGTCTGCCCAGAAAATATGAATCTGGATAGCCAGCGAGCTTTTATTGCTTGTCTGTATAGTATTGTTCTCTTTCGCCTATGCAGACGTTTGGAATCGAATTGTGGTGTTATTTCTTTCTCCGTCTGGATAGCTATTGAGCTTGTTTCGTGACTCCCCAAGATGTCAGAGGGAGATTAGGACGTGTTACGACGTTTCCTAAAGTGATCTCTAACCATTCAAGGCAGGAACGTTTTACTCCCTGGGATAATTTTACATTAGTACATATCTAGTTTTATCATTTCTCTATTACCGTTGGTCAAAATGTAGAGGAAGGTGGGTTAAGTCGGTACACCTAACTTTCAGAAGAAACAAAGAACCTAGTGATGACTGTGCTGCCATCTTGTGAGAAGCTCTTATACTATTCCCAACTATGGGCATCTCGCACAAGATGGCAGCACTGTCTTCACTAAGTTCTCTGTTTGTGTTGAAAGTGGGGGGTTTCAACTTACCCAACATTCCAACTAACCCCAACTTCTTCTACATTTGATTTCGTTATTTTTTTAAATAAACCTTCGGCATTTTATTATCCTCATCATTTTAGAAGTGCTTTATGAAAACCTAAAGGTGAAACTATCGTATATCTCGATGGATAAGACGACGCTTGAATCATCTTAAAAAAACTTGGGTACAGAAACAGGTGACCATAAAATAGTCCCCAGCGAAGCATATATGCACACGTTTGATAACAAAGTGAAAGCGAAAGTCGGACCAATCCAAGATTATTTCAAATCTACCAAAAATCTTGAAATGTATTCATTCTTCTTCTAATCTCTTATCATCTCCTCAATTATGGTAAATCTCCTTGAGGCCTGTCCTGGATTAACCATGACACAAAATAAGCGCAGAAGGGCGTCAAAAGAGGACACTTCAGATTTCTCGTAGTTGAATTATTTTAAGTTGTTCAAATTGTTTGACATGAAAGTTCGAATTTCGAATTTTATTTTTCTCTTTTGTGTACAGCTAATTCAAACATTCAAATGATTCAATCATCTACACAAATACTATTGTAGAAAGTTGGTCATTATGCAAGCATAAGTTTCGTTGGTAAAGATTTGGTTTTGTGAAGTTGTATATTTTTTGTGGGGAACTGTATTTTTGGTAATGTAATAAAATGTTTTAAAAGGATACAACCCTAATTTCTTCAGGAATGTTTCGTTTTTAAAAATCTTGTCAGTTGAGCAATGGGAAGGCTATGGTGGGAGTACCATTTTTGGGCCGTGCATCAAGCGGCAGTAATTTGGCCCTGATTACGGTAGCATAGTTTTTAGATTCCCTGGCAACTTAAATTACTTCAAACTTGAAACTTGCTTCACACTTTCTATGTTTGGCTGGTGGCTCCACAGTAACAATTTTAACGAAAAACTGGTGAAGACGAAAGCCAGCAACAGATTCAACAATGAATCGCAGTGCTTCACCATAACCTGCAGGCCACGCCCACCAGCTCAGTCAACACAAACTGACACGAACGTTTTGTAAACACATATGTCATCGCGAGAAAACTCGGAGACCGGTAGATTTTGACTGTCCGTTTAGTCAGTTCGGGTCAGGAGATGAGTGCTTGCGAACATGCTTCTGGGGAGATGAGCGGTGGGGTAGCGAAAGGCTACTAAGAAAAGAGAATAGAATAATGATTTTTTTTGTGTGTGTAATGGTCACGTGGAAGAATGACTCAAATAAATGAATGGTTTAATTTATATATCCTACTTCCGATGTTCTTTCGAGACGATGATCCATTGAACTTTTCTGCTTGTCACTTGTATATTTCGACTGACTCACCGAATGAAATGACGACGCAATCAGAAGGCCATCGACTGGGATTTATGGACTTTCATCTAATAACTAGAGATGAACTTTAGCACACAGCAGATCCTTTTCGGTACCAGTGGGTATACCACAGACTTCCCTCTTATAAGTATAGATTCTATTGCCGATATGTTTCCACGCACCGGAATGCGTTTGCAAAGAAAGAAATACTATGCAAGCAAATCTACAAAACACTCAGATTGACAAACAATTCCTTTTATAATGTGTAAAATCAAGTATAAAAATCATTATCTCTAATTATGAATGATTCATATCAGTGAATTAACCGGATATACCCAGGAAAATAATTAACACCTGCCTAAACAGCCGACTCCATATCCGAGACAGTATCTTTTCATAGAATTAAAAGGAGGGGGGGTCATTAATAACTAATGTCTGTTGCTACAAACAGCAATTATGAAAACATTTAAATTTTTGGCGTTCTTCTTAGCAGCTATGAACTGCATGAAGCTAAGCTTAATATTTCAAAACATAGATTTTTTTCCTAATCTTTACAGCCTTGTGCACTAAAACTGATATAAGATAAAATCTAAAAAGGAATTCTCTTAACGAACAATAAACTGTTCGATTCGGCCCAGCATTGCACAAGATGAAAAAGCAGATTGAACTGCATGTAACTGAGACAGTAACACAATACCGGCTTTGTTCTCGCGTGAGCCGAACATGGCGGCTCCAATTCGACTAGCACAGACGATATTTCGATCGATGTTCGTGGTTGAACCGCTAATGTGGGTTTCTTTTTCTGTAATACCGGAGCCTTTTCCATGGTTTCCTTACTTTATTTATTTGCTTATTTCTTCAATAGCATTCAGATCTTGAACAAATCAGAGAATTCTATTCAAATATTCTGACACAAGAAAGGTTATTTTCATTAGTGCGTTGTTGATATTTTAGTATACCGGTTTTTAAGCATTCCGTTTGCCGCTTAACAGAAAGAATACTAACTTCTTCTAAAAGTGTGTTCAAGGCAACGTCACTCACCAACCAGGCAATTACGATGAAATCTTGAACGTCTTGACAGGCAGGTATAAAGTATATTACGAAATTATAATTAAGAAAAATTTACGCCATAATCTGCCAAAACAGTTTTTGTCGAGTGAC